>CM029012.1:167806923-169006923 GCA_016801055.1 Panax notoginseng
TAAATTATCAATAGCCTTCATCAATAATAAATCAGAGATTTATAACATATGGTAAATGATAAAAATTCAACCATAGTTGCAGCGGAACGAGCAATCCATTAGAAGAGTCAAATAGACTATAAAGTCTATTATCTTCTCCATGTTAAAAATCCATCAACAATGTTTTTATCCCTGTAACATCAATCAATAATTCTGATCCACAATCATATGAATAACTCATAATCATAACTGTAGACCCAAAAAAAAAAACGAGAAGATTACTATCATATTCTTCCCAATGGTGAGTCTTCTCTTGACTTATCATTATCTCCACTGTCTCTAATTGAGAATTATACTTCAAACAAACACCAAGATTATATAGTAGTGCCCATAGATACTCAGCAAGTGGATGAGCACAACCCCTGTCTTATGATGACACGAGGTGTATGTCATTAGACATCTTGTATGATAGTGACAAAACACCCTTCCAACGTTGGGTTCGCCTCACCCTAGTTCTTCACCAAATATAACTACTAAATGATGACCACCGTTTCTATTCCCTTTTACCCCCGCTCGACCCAGCTACACTCTTATTACCTGAAAGGAATTGTGAAGCAAAAGGGTGAGCACAACTAGCTTAGTAAAGAATATCATGACTAAAGAAAATTAAATTATCAATAGCCTTCATCAATAATAAATCAGAGATTTAGAACATATGGTAAATGAAAAAATTTCAACCATAGTTGCAGCGGAACGAGCAATCCATTAGAAGAGTCAAATAGACTATAAAGTCTATTATCTTCTCCATGTTAAAAATCCACCAATAATGTTTTATCCCTGTAACATCAATCAACAATTCTAGTCCACAATCATATGAATAACTCATAATCATAACTGTAGTTCTAAATTCCTCTTCTCATCCAGGACGAAGATAATTTTCATCACATATCTTTACCTGAAACATCAAAGATCATGGTTACACCAAATCACATTTCATGTTCATAATCATACTAATAACTTCATCTTTGCACTACGGCCAAAGATATTCATTTGTATCACTAGTTGGTCATGCTTATCTCAACATCTGTTCATCTTTGCACTACTGGCCAAAAAAATTCAACAACATGTCATCTTTGCACTACGGGCCAAAGATATTCATCAACAATTCATCTTTGCACTACAGGCCAAAAATATTAATATCTCAAAGAAATATATAATCATTTCAGAATTTATATAAATAATAATTATAACCATGTTGATCAATTCACCTTTGCACTTAAGCTAAAGATATTCACTTATAAATTTAATGGTCATGATCATATCAATCAACGATTCAACTTTGCACTACTGGCCAAAGAGAACCCATAGTCATGATCATACCAAAAATCTACCCATCTTTACACTCAAGTCAAAGAGAAAAATCATCATTAGGGTTATAAAAATATATATATAATAATAAAAATAATATGATCAACATCTAGTTTTAATCTCAAGAGTAATATTCATAACTCATGAAAGTAAATCGTGAATAGTAACTCGTGAATAGTAATCCCGACACAAAAGATAGAAATTCCACAATAAAATTCATACCAATATTTCGGTATAATGATATTGAAAGAATAACATTTCTTAAATTTATAAACAATTTGTTTTAATTGTTTACACTTTACTAAAAATTGTATTTAATCATTCTAAAATGTCAAACTCATAAAATTTCATCACCAATAACCAAAACCCTCATCAAAAATCTGCATATACCTCATATAGGATTCTCAAGCCATAAAATCCTAATTTTCAATTTTCTTACTTCACATAACATATTTAATTCATTTTCTCATAACTAGTCTATTTTCATGAAAAATACCAAATCAGTTCCAAAAATATTTCTTTTATGGGATTTAGCAGAAATAGTCCCATATTAAACATATATTTTTCTCAAATTTTTAAAACACTATACTATTTTTCATATGGCCAAAACCGCCTAATATTTAGATATTTATCATAATTTATACTTTTACCCAAAAATTTTGAAATTCACAGAGTACACTGATATTATATAGATATACTTCCAATAAAAATTTCATCAATTTTGGAGTTAACCACAAGGAGTTATAAGCGTTACTTTTAAAATAGTCTTTTTTCCGTAAAATGCATAACTCTTAATCCATACATCCAAAAATCACCATTTTTGGGCACAATCAATAAAACTCATCAAAATATCATTTCAAATTTTTCTAGATTTTTTTGAAGGTCAGAAGAATTACGAACTGAAAAACATAATAACCCTTAAAATCCCTTACTATCCCTTAGAATCCCTTACCTCAAAAGAGCAGTACTTCTGATCGGTATGCAAAGCCGAAGGAAACTTGCACTGAATAACAACTCTCAAAGTATCTAAATACTCACAAAATATGCTTCATAATATAGAGAGAGAAAACTTGTTTCTGGTGTGATTTTCAATTCTAACTTAGCCTTCTATTTATAGGAAAAGTTTAGTAGGCTTGACCTGCAACCTGATGGCTTTACCTGCTACTATTCCCACCCACCACATTTGAAATATAATTCAGCACATTTCTTCACCAACCCCAAGTAGGGCCCACCAATTCTAGAATTTTCCATCAAAATGATAAACTCCGAAAATTCAACAATTTCTGAACCAGTCATCTTGTAAAATTAATAATAAATCATACGTTCATTTTTAACGGTTCAAAATTTGTGGGCATATACTCAACTTATATATGTATAACATATCCAAAAATTACCACGATCCAACGGTCGGATTAAAAATTATAACCCCCGTAAAATATCTCAAAAACACTGATTTTTAATACCTCCATTCCGACAAAAATACGGATAAAAACCTCAACATTAACTCCTTCATTTTTAACCACAAAAATATATCCCTCGTTTATATCCACATAAAATAAATATTTCCTTATCATATGAATCAATAATTAATTATTCACAAATAATATTACAGAAACACATTTATGACAACCAGGCCGTTCCCAGGAAAGAGAGGGCTTTCCAATAAGAATTTTTTCTTACTAACGCGCAATTAGGTGACCAAACATCTCCTTAGACAGAACTTTCTAGACATTACCAATAATGCTATCTAATAATATTATTCAAATAATATGAATTATTGATCTGATAATGGGAAATACTGTGCAGTGATAATTATTGAACAACAATAATATAAAATTTCAACATAGCAATTATTGAATCAATAAAATAAAATATAGAACAGTAATTACTGTAACAATTATTGAGTAGTGTCTTCTTACGTAAGAATCAATAATTTCAAAAATACTATGCAATACCGTGTGCTACTGTGCAATAACGCGTATTACTGTATTTTAACCACCGGGTATTCCAACAGTGTTAACGGTAACAACTACGCCGTTATTTGTAAAAACTCAAATTTGTCGTTTTCTTCACCCGACATTTATTCGTTATGGGGCCCACAAATAGCTGCGCCGTCGTACGAATGTAACGACCCCAAAATAGGTCCATTCCATCCAACCCATTCTGAGTCGCCAAATACATGGTACAGAAAATAACTACAACTTTATTACAACAATTGTCGTGCAAAATACAACAACACATATGCTGTGAGTTTGGATACAAATATATACCAAATGTGACATTGGACACCATCATCATTATCAGCACCTCACAAAGTACCTTACATAAAGGTATAGTCAAAAACTGTTTTAGAAATTAGAATCTTTGGGAAGTGCTCAAGGAAACCTTCGTACATGGGAGGCCACGCGTCTAGGTTATGATAGATATCATATGGCCACAGAATTATCCTGGTTGACCCAATAGACCCCAAAGAAAAACGAGAAGATTACTATCATATTCTTCCCAATGGTGAGTCTTCTCTTGACTTATCATTATCTCCACTGTCTCTAATTGAGAATTATACTTCAAACAAACACCAAGATTATATAGGTAGTGCTCGTATATATACTCAGCAAGTGGATGAGCACAACCCTGTCTTATGATGACACGAGGTTGTATGTCATTAGACATCTTGTATGATAGTGACAAAACACCCTTCCAACGTTGGGTTCGCCTCACCCTATTTTCTTCACCAAATATAACTACTAAATGATGACCACCGTTCTATTCCCTTGTTACCCCCGCTCGACCCAGCTACACTCTTATTACCTGAAAGGAATTGTGAAGCAAAAGGGTGAGCACAACTAGCTCAGTAAAGAATATCATGACTAAAGATAATTAAATTATCAATAGCCTTCATCAATAATAAATCAGAGATTTAGAACATATGGTAAATGATAAAAATTTCAACCATAGTTGCAGCGGAACGAGCAATCCATTAGAAGAGTCAAATAGACTATAAAGTCTATTATCTTCTCCATGTTAAAAATCCATCAACAATATTTTATCCCTGTAACATCAATCAACAGTTCCTTTCCACAATCATATGAATAACTCATAATCATAATTGTGATTCTAAATTTTTCTTCGCACCCAGGACGAAGAATATTTTCATCACATGTCTTTACCTGAAACATCAAAGATCATGGTTATACCAAATCACAGTTCCTGTTCATAATCATACTAATAAATCTATCTTTGCACTACGACCAAAGATATTCAACAACAGTTTATCTTTGCACTACGGGCCAAAGATATTCATCAACAGACCATCTTTGCACTACAGGCCAAAGATATTCATCTACAATTCATCTTTGCACTACAGGCCAAAGATATTCTCAACCGTTCATCTTTGCATACTGGCCAAAGATATTCAACAACAGGTCATCTTTGCACTACGGGCCAAAGATATTCATCAACAATTCATCTTTGCACTACAGGCCAAAGATATTCCTCAACAATTCATATTTGCACTACATGCCAAATATATTAATACCTCAAAGAATATATAATCATTTAAGAATTTATATAAACAATAATTATAACCATGTTGATCAATTCACCTTTGCACTTAAGCTAAAGATATTCAATTATAAATTCAATGGTCATGATCATACCAGTCACAATTCAACTTTGCACTACAGGCCAAAGAGAACCCTAGTCATGATCATACCAAAATCTACCCATCTTTACACTCAAGTGAAAGAGAAATATCATCATCAGGGTTATAAAAATGTTATATATGATAATAAAATCAATATAATCAACATATAGATTTAATCTCAAGAGTAATATTCATAAATCAACTATAATTTGGTTAGAAAAAGAAACCAATTTTGTCGTGAATAGTAACTCGTGAATAGTAACTTATGAATAGTAACTCGTGAATAGTAACTCATGAATAGTAATCCCGACTCAAAAAGGTAGAAATTCCACAATAAAATCTATACCAATATTTCGGTATAATGATATTGAAAGAATAACATTTCTTAAGCTTATAAACAATTTATTTAAATTGTTTACACTTTACTAATTAATGCATTTAATCATCATAAAATGCAAACTCATAATATTTCATCATCAATAACCAAAACCCTCATCAAAAATCTGCATATACCTCATATAGGATTCTCAAGCCATAAAATCCTATTTTCCAATTTTCTTTCCTCACAAAGCATATTTAATTCATTTACTCATAACTAGACCATTTTTATAAAAAATACCAAATCAGTTCCAAAAATATTTCTTTTCTGGGATTTAGCATAATATAGTCCCATAGTGAACATATATTTTTCTCAGAATTTTTAAAAGTCATTTACTATTTTTCATATGGCCAAAATAGCCGAATATTTAGACATTTATCAAAAATTGTACTTTTATCAAAAAATTCTGAAATTCACAGAGTATACTCCTATCATATACATGTACTCCCAATAAAAATTTCATCAATTTTGGAGTTAACCACAAGGAATTATAAGCTGTTACTTTTAAAATAGTCTTTTCTCATAAAATTCATAACTCTCAATCTATACATCCAAAAATCACCATTTTTGGACACAATCAAGAAAACTCATCAAAATATCATTTCAAATTTTTCCAGAATTTTTGAAGATCAGAAAAATTACGAAACTGAAAATCATAACAACCCTTAAAATCCCTTAATATCCCTTACTATCCCTTACAATCCCTTACCTCAAAAGAGCAGTACTTCTGACTGGATATCGGATATGATGCTGAAGGAAACTTGCACTGATGAATAGAAACTCACCAAGTATCTAAAAACTCACAAAATATGCTTCATAATATAGAGAGAGAAAGAGAGAAAGCTTATGTTTCTGGTGTGATTTTCAATTCTAACTTAGCCCTCTATTTATAGGAAAATTTTGGTAGGTTTGACCTGCAACCTGATGGCTTTACCTGCTACTATTTCCACCCACCACATTTGAAATATAATTCAGCACATTTCTTCACCAACCATAAGTGGGGCCCACCAATTCTAGAATTTTCCACCAAAATGATAAACTCCGAAAATTCAACAATTTCTGAACCAGTCATCTCGTAAAATTCATAACAAATCATACGTTCATTTTTAACGGTTCAAAATTTGTGGGCATATACTCAACTTATATATGTATAACATATCCAAAAATTACCACGATCCAACGGTCGGATTAAAAATTATAACCCCCGCCAAATATCTTAAAAACCCTGATTTTTAATACTTCCATTCCGACAAAAATACGGATAAAAATCTCAACATTAACTCCTTCATTTTTAACCAAAAAAATATATCCCTCATTTATATCCACATAAAATAAATATTTTCTTATCATATGAATCAATAATTAATTATTCACAAATAATATTACAGAATCACATTTATGACAACCAGGCCGTTCCCAGGAAAGAGGGGGCTTTCCAATAAGGATTTCTCCTTACTGGCGCGCAATTAGATGACCAAACCTCTCCTTAGACAGAACTTTCTAGACATTGCCAATAATGCTATCTAATAATATTATTCAAATAATATGAATTATTGATCTGATAATGGAAAATACTGTGCAGCAACAATTATTGAACAACAATAATATAAAATTTCAACGTAGCAATTATTGAATCAATAAAATAAAATATTGAACAGTAATTACTGTAACAATTATTGAGTAGTGCCTTCTTACGTAAGAATCAATAATTTCAAAAATACTATGCAATACCGTGTGCTACTGTGCAATAACGCGTATTACTGTATTTTAACCACGGGTATTCCAACAGTGTTAACGGTAACAACTACGCCGTTATTTGTAAAAATTCAAATTTGTCGTTTTCTTCACCCGACAGTTATTCTGTTATGGGGCCCACAAATGGCTGCGCCGTCGTACGAATATTCCCCGACAGAAAGAATATTCCACGATCAAACGAATATTCCCCGACAACAATGATTATTTTATAACCACTTGCTTATTTTGAAAAAAAATCATATTTCACTCATAACTTTAAACTTTTATCAATTTAACCATTTACTGAATAGTAATTATAAGAAAAATTGAATACTTTTATTTCATAAAATTCGGGGTCTTACAATCTCCCCTCCTTATGAAATTTCGTCCCCGAAATTTACGTACCTGGTATTTCAAAGAGTTGAGAATACCTTGCTTTCATTTCAGATTCCATCTTTCCTGTCATCATGATTTCTCCATTGCTCATCTCCTGTATTTCAGATATCATTCTAGAATACAGCTTCAAAACAAGTGTTAATTTAACAAATTAACATATCACATAATATCCCGATATTATGACTGACCAACAAATAAGCTTAGGTAGGACACACTAGCGAAGGATTTACTCATCTCTCCCCTCCTAGTTGTATTCCCCGATCTCCGCCAGAGATCATATCCCTAAGCTCTGATACCAAATGTAACGACCCCAAAATAGGTCCATTCCATCCAACCCATTCTGAGTCGCCAAATACATGGTACAGAAAATAACTACAACTTTATTACAACAATTGTCGTGCAAAATACAACAACACATATGCTGTGAGTTTGGATACAAATATATACCAAATGTGACATTGGACACCATCATGTATCAGCACCTCACAAAGGTACCTTACATAAAGGTACAGTCAAAAACTGTTTTAGAAATTAGAATCTTTAGAAAGTGCTCAAGGAAACCTTCGTACATGGGAGGCCACGCGTCTAGGTTATGATAGATATCATATGGCCACAGAATTATCCTTGGTTGACCCAATAGACCCCAAAGAAAAACGAGAAGATTACTATCATATTCTTCCCAATGGTGAGTCTTCTCTTGACTTATCATTATCTCCACTGTCTCTAATTGAGAATTATACTTCAAACAAACACCAAGATTATATAGGTAGTGCTCGTATATATACTCAGCAAGTGGATGAGCACAACCCTGTCTTATGATGACACGAGGTTGTATGTCATTAGACATCTTGTATGATAGTGACAAAACACCCTTCCAACGTTGGGTTCGCCTCACCCTATTTTCTTCACCAAATATAACTACTAAATGATGACCACCGTTCTATTCCCTTGTTACCCCCGCTCGACCCAGCTACACTCTTATTACCTGAAAGGAATTGTGAAGCAAAAGGGTGAGCACAACTAGCTCAGTAAAGAATATCATGACTAAAGATAATTAAATTATCAATAGCCTTCATCAATAATAAATCAGAGATTTAGAACATATGGTAAATGATAAAAATTTCAACCATAGTTGCAGCGGAACGAGCAATCCATTAGAAGAGTCAAATAGACTATAAAGTCTATTATCTTCTCCATGTTAAAAATCCATCAACAATGTTTTATCCCTGTAACATCAATCAACAGTTCCTTTCCACAATCATATGAATAACTCATAATCATAATTGTGATTCTAAATTTTTCTTCGCACCCAGGACGAAGAATATTTTCATCACCTGTCTTTACCTGAAACATCAAAGATCATGGTTATACCAAATCACAGTTCCTGTTCATAATCATACTAATAAATCCATCTTTGCACTACGACCAAAGATATTCAACAACAGTTTATCTTTGCACTACGGGCCAAAGATATTCATCAACAGACCATCTTTGCACTACAGGCCAAAGATATTCATCTACAATTCATCTTTGCACTACAGGCCAAAGATATTCCTCAACCGTTCATCTTTGCATTACTGGCCAAAGATATTCAACAACAGGTCATCTTTGCACTACGGCCAAAGATATTCATCAACAATTCATCTTTGCACTACAGGCCAAAGATATTCCTCAACAATTCATATTTGCACACATGCCAAATATATTAATACCTCAAAGAATATATAATCATTTAAGAATTTATATAAACAATAATTATAACCATGTTGATCATTTCACCTTTGCACTTAAGCTAAAGATATTCAATTATAAATTCAATGGTCATGATCATACCAGTCACAATTCAACTTTGCACTACAGGCCAAAGAGAACCCTAGTCATGATCATACCAAAAATCTACCCATCTTTACACTCAAGTGAAAGAGAATTTCAACATCAGGGTTATAAAAATGTTATATATGATAATAAAATCAATATAATCAACATATAGATTTAATCTCAAGAGTAATATTCATAAATCAACTATAATTTGGTTAGAAAAAGAAACCAATTTTGTCGTGAATAGTAACTCGTGAATAGTAACTTATGAATAGTAACTCGTGAATAGTAACTCGTGAATAGTAACCCGACTCAAAAAGGTAGAAATTCCACAATAAAATCTATACCAATATTTCGGTATAATGATATTGAAAGAATAACATTTCTTAAGCTTATAAACAATTTATTTAAATTGTTTACACTTTACTAATTAATGCATTTAATCATCATAAAATGCCAAACTCTTAAGATTTCATCATCAATAACCAAAAACCCTCATCAAAAATCTGCATATACCTCATATAGGATTCTCAAGCCATAAAATCCTATTTTCCAATTTTCTTTCTTCACAAAACATATTTAATTCATTTACTCATAACTAGACCATTTTCATGAAAAATACCAAATCAGTTCCAAAAATATTTCTTTTCTGGGATTTAGCATAATATAGTCCCATAGTGAACATATATTTTTCTCAGAATTTTTAAAAGTCATTTACTATTTTTCATATGGCCAAAATAGCCGAATATTTAGACATTTATCAAAAATTGTACTTTTGTCTAAAAATTCTGAAATTTACAGAGTATACTTCTATCATATACATGTACTCCCAATAAAAATTTCATCAATTTTGGAGTTAACCACAAGGAATTATAAGCTGTTACTTTTAAAATAGTCTTTTCTCATAAAATTCATAACTCTCAATCTATACATCCAAAAATCACCATTTTTGGACACAATCAAGAAAACTCATCAAAATATCATTTCAAATTTTTCCAGAATTTTTGAAGATCAGAAAAATTACGAAACTGAAAATCATAACAACCCTTAAAATCCCTTAATATCCCTTACTATCCCTTACAATCCCTTACCTCAAAAGAGCAGTACTTCTGACTGGATATCGGATATGATGCTGAAGGAAACTTGCACTGATGAATAGCAACTCACCAGTATCTAAAAACTCACAAAATATGCTTCATAATATAGAGAGAGAAAGAGAGAAAGCTTATGTTTCTGGTGTGATTTTCAATTCTAACTTAGCCCTCTATTTATAGGAAAATTTTGGTAGGTTTGACCTGCAACCTGATGGCTTTACCTGCTACTATTCCCACCCACCACATTTGAAATATAATTCAGCACATTTCTTCACCAACCACAAGTGGGGCCCACCAATTCTAGAATTTTCCACCAAAATGATAAACTCCGAAAATTCAACAATTTCTGAACCAGTCATCTCGTAAAATTCATAACAAATCATACGTTCATTTTTAACGGTTCAAAATTTGTGGGCATATACTCAACTTATATATGTATAACATATCCAAAAATTACCACGATCCAACGGTCGGATTAAAAATTATAACCCCCGCAAAATATCTCAAAAACCCTGATTTTTAATACCTCCATTCCGACAAAAATACGGATAAAAATCTCAACATTAACTCCTTCATTTTTTAACCAAAAAAATATATCCCTCATTTATATCCACATAAAATAAATATTTTCTTATCATATGAATCAATAATTAATTATTCACAAATAATATTACAGAATCACATTTATGACAACCAGACCGTTCCCAGGAAAGAGGGGGCTTTCCAATAAGGATTTCTCCTTACTGGCGCGCAATTAGATGACCAAACCTCTCCTTAGACAGAACTTTCTAGACATTGCCAATAATGCTATCTAATAATACTATTCAAATAATATGAATTATTGATCTGATAATGGAAAATACTGTGCAGCAACAATTATTGAACAACAATAATATAAAATTTCAACATAACAATTATTGAATCAATAAAATAAAATATTGAACAGTAATTACTGTAACAATTATTGAGTAGTGCCTTCTTACGTAAGAATCAATAATTTCACAAATACTATGCAATACCGTGTGCTACTGTGCAATAATGTAAGACCCCAACTTATTAATGAATAAAATCAAATTTTCTCTAAATATTATTGTGAATAATAAGGGGTTAATTTGATATAATACTTTGGTTATGGGTGAAATGTGCAAATTTTGCAAAATAAGCAAGTGGTTATAAAATATTTATTTTTGGTCGGTGAATATCGGTTGGTCGTGGAATATTCTTGCTGTCGGGGAATATTCGTACGACGACGCAGCCTTGTGTGGGCCCCATAACGGAAAGCGATTGGATGAAGAAAACGACAAGTATAAGTTGTTTATAAATAACGGCGTAGTTGTTACCGTTAATACTGTTGGAATACCCGGTGGTTAAAATACAGTAGCACACGGTATTGCACCAATTATTGATTCTTACGTAAGAAGGCACTACTCAATAATTGTTACAGTAGTTATTATTCAATATTTTATTTTATTGATTCAATAATTGCTGCGTTGATATTTTATATTATTGTTGTTTCAATAATTGTTGCTGCACAGTATTTTCATTTATCAGATCAATAATTCATATTATTTGAATAATATTATTAGATAACATTATTGGCAATGTCTAGAAAGTTCTGTCTAAGGAGAGGTTTGGTCATCTAATTGCGCGCCAGTAAGGAGAAATCCTTATTGGAAAGCCCCCTCTTTCCTGGGAACGGCCTGGTTGTCATAAATGTGATTCTGTAATATTATTTGTGAATAATTAATTATTGATTCATATGATAAGGAAATATTTATTTTATGTGGATATAAATGAGGGATATATTTTTGTGGTTAAAAATGAAGGAGTTAATGTTGAGGTTTTTATCCATATTTTTGTCGGAATGGAGGTATTAAAAATCAGGGTTTTTGAGATATTTTGCGGGGGTTATAATTTTTAATCCGACCGTTGGATCGTGGTAATTTTTGGATATGTTATACATATATAAGTTGAGTATATGCCCACAAATTTTGAACCGTTAAAAATGAACGTATGATTTATTATGAATTTTACAAGATGACTGGTTCAGAAATTGTTGAATTTTCGGAGTTTATCATTTTGATGGAAAATTCTAGAATTGGTGGGCCCCACTTGTGGTTGGTGAAAAAATGTGCTGAATTATATTTCAAATGTGGTAGGTGGGAATAGTAGCAGGTAAAGCCATCAGGTTGCAGGTCAAACCTACCAAAATTTTCCTATAAATAGAGGGCTAAGTTAGAATTGAAAATTACACCAGAAACAAGTTTTCTCTCTTTCTCTCTCTAGATTATTGAGTGTATTTTGTGAGTATTTAGATACTTTGAGAGTTTCTATTCATCAGAGCAAGTTTCTTTCAGCCTTATACCGGTATTCCGACCAGAAGTACTGATATTTTGAGGTAAGGGATATTATTTTCTTCTTAAATGATATTATTTTCTTCAATATCATTATGCTGAAATATTGATATGAGTTTTTATCAAATTTGGAACTTTTTGTGTCGGGGGTTACTATTCACGTATACGGCACTATTCACGTATACGGCACTATTCACGAATACGGCACTATTCACCGAAAAATAAAATTTTTCCTTTTTGTCCAAGATGTCTATTATGGTTACTATCTTTGATTGTATCCATGTTTTGATCTTTATTTTTGAATTCTGCTTCACAATTGATTATTATGAAGTATTATTGATCTTGGATAAACTGTTATACGAATCCCTACTATTTGTCCTTCTGTCTCATTGGATTCGTTCTCTTTAAGATATTTTTCATCATCCTCAGTCCTAAATGATGATATTACTGAATATCTTTGGCCTGTAGTGCAAAGATGTATAATTACTTGATGAATATCTTTGGCCTGTAGTGCAAAGATGAACAGGTGTTGAGATGAACATGACCGACTGATGATACAAATGAATATCTTTGGCCTGTAGTGCAAAGATGAATATTTGGTTAAAGATGATTATTAATTGATGTTACAGGGATAAAATATTGATGATGGACTTTTAAATCTTAGAAGATAGTAGAATTCTTTCTCTACTTGACTCTTCTAATGGTTTGCTGTTTCCGCTGCAGTTGTTGATCTAAAACTTGTTGTCGATTATATTCTATCAGATTTTTCCCTGTTGAAGACTAACGATAATTTGTTGTATATTATCTTAGTCATAATATCCTTTACTGGGCTAGTTGAGCTCACCCTTTTCCTTTTTGTTCCATTTTTCTTCTCAGGAGGTGAGAACATAGCAGGATCTAGTCGGGGTATGGAGTGATGGTTCTAGAAAGATGTATTAGCAGTCCTCACTATTTCTGTAAAATAGTGTTTGAATAATTGTAATGAGGATTTATTTGAGTGTGGATATTGTCTAGAAGACAATATTTGTATTTAAACTCACAGTATGTGTTGTCGTATTTTGCACGACAATTGTATTATTGAAGTTGTAGTTTGCTTTCTGTACCATGTATTTGGCGACTCAGAATGGGTGTTGTATACCTATTCTGGGGGCGTCACAGTTGGTATCAGAGCTTAGGGATATGATCCCTGGCTGAGATGTGAGACAAGAACTAGGAGGGGAGAGACGGGGAATTCCTTCGCTAGTATGACTTGACTAAGTTTATTTGGTGTTTATTTGGTCGGTCAGAGTATAGGGATAATATATGACATGACTATTAACCCTTGTTTTATGGCAGTATTTAAGAATGGCAGCTGAGAACGTTAATAATGGAGTAAATCAGACCGTGGAGACACCTTTGATCACTACCCAAGGGAACGTGCAACAGGAAGGCAATATTCCTCCTGTAAACAACGTTACCGAGCAAACGATGAATGATGGAATGTTTAGGAGCTTTTTGCAGTTCATGCAAAATCAGACGAGGGAGACTCGTGTGCAGAATACGGGTGGAAATGATAACAACGCGCGGTTTGTCACAGCTAAGCAGTTCAAAGAATTGGGACCACCAGAATTTAAGGGAAAGCCGGATCCGATCATGGCGGAAACGTGGGTCAAGCAAATTACCAAGATATTCGATGTCTTGGGATGCACGGAGGAACAGAAGGTTCCATTCGCCACTTTTATGTTCCGCGGTGAGGCAGACTACTGGTGGGAGTCTGTGAAGCGTACCCAGCCTGACGCACTCAACATGTCCTGGGAAACATTTCAAAAACTGTTCAATGACAAGTACTTTCCTGAAAGTATTCGTCATATGAAGGAGGTGGAGTTTATCAGACTGGAACAAAATAACATGACGGTGTCCCAGTACGAGGCGAAGTTTGCAGAGTTATCCAGGTTTGCATCTCATTTGGTCGAAAATGAGGAACGAATGACAAGGATGTTTCTGAGAGGTCTAAAACCCGAGATTCGACAATATCTTATCTCTCATAAATTTTCTTTATATTCAGATGTTGTAAACAGGGCTCAATTATTAGAGCGAGATAATGAGTATGTTCAACCGAGGGACCACAACCAGGGTCATACCGGTGGCGGCAGTCATCGAAGCAATGAAAACCAGCAGGGAGGAAAACATTCGGACAAAAGCGGTAACCACTCTGGTGGTAATCGTGGTCGTGATAATAGAAGGAGCGAGTCGGGAGGAGATTTCAAGAAGAGAAGGTACAACAATGATAACGTGAAGACGTCAGCACAAACATCAACTGTTTCTAGGGGAGGAGAACGACCACCGGTCGTATGTTACAAATGTGGGAAAGAGGGACATATCAGCCCAAACTGCCCACAACAATCCAAGGTATGTTATAACTGTGGAAAGGAAGGTCATATAGCTCGAGAGTGTTCTGTAGCAAAACCAAGTTCAGCGGGGATGGTGACTCCAAAAGTTATCCCGGATAAGTCAAAGTCAACGGTTCCTGGAAGAGCATTTTTCGTGACTGGTCAGAATGCGAGGAACCCGAACGAAATTAGCACGGGTTAGTTAATTATAAATTTTGCGAAGTTTATACCTTACTAGATACCGGTTCTACCCATTCTTTTATCTCTCCTGCTTGTGCTCAACGTTTAAACTTGATTCCGGAGAAATTAAACTTTGACTATCTGTGGAAACTCCGTTAGGTGAAACTTTCATCACATCCACTATTTATAAATCTTGTTTGATCCAAGTTGGCACCATCACATTACCTGTTGACCTTATCTCTTTAAAGATACTTGCTTTTGATGTGATTTTAGGAATTGATTGGTTAACTACTCATCATGCCAAATTGATTGCTTTTGTAAGGTTGTTAGTTTTCATATTCCTAAGCAACCTGTTATTCAAATTCAAGCAACCAAACCATTGAAGTCAAACTCTTTCATATCAAGCCGTAAAGTCATTCGTTTATTGAAAAACGGATGTCAAGCTTTCTTAGCTATGTTATGAACTTGAACAAAAATACGTTAGATGTGAATGATATTTCTATTGTTAGTAAAATTTTGACGTATTTCCTGAAGAATTTCCTGGCTTAACCCAGAGCGTGATATTGAATTTTTGTATTGATCTTCAACCCGATACAAAACTCATTTCTAAAATCTTATATCGAATGACTCCTATTGAACTTCGGGAGTTAAAAACCTAACTATAGAAGTTGATAACCGAGCCTTTATCTGGTGACTTCCTTTATGGAATGCACTGAATCCAGACTCTCCGTAGGGGACGCCATATTCGTGCGGTAGTAAACTGATAGGTGTCATTGTGACGTGCTATCGAAGGTTGGGATATGAGTCACAGTTGAGAGCAATCTAAGTAGGTAATCGAAGTACGTAGCTTTCTAGGCTTAGCTGGTTATTATCGGAGATTTGTGGAAGGATTTTCTCGAATCGCTACTCCGTTAACTCAGCTGACTCGGAAAGATACAAAATTCGTATGGAGTGAGGAATGCGAGAAGAGTTTTCAAGAACTCAAGAGGAGACTCATTTTGGCACCTGTTTTGACAATACCATCTGGTTCGGATGGATTTGTTATCTACAGCGATGCTTCAGGCAAAGGGTTAGGATGTGTTCTCATGCAACATGGGAAAGTCATAGCCTATGCCTCACGACAACTCAAAGAATATGAGAGGAATTATCCTACTCATGATTTGGAGTCGGCAGCAGTCGTTTTTGCGTTGAAAATCTGGAGACACTACCTGTATGGGGAGAAAGTGGAGATCTATACAGATCATAAAAGCCTCAAATATTTCTTCACCCAAAAGGAACTCAACATGCGGCAACGACGTTGGCTTGAGCTGTTGAAAGATTACGATCATACCATCCAATACCATCCTGAAAAAGCAAACGTAGTAGCTGACGCATTGAGTAGAAGATCATATGCGGGTACGAGTGCAATGTTTTTAACACAAAGGCCCATTTTGTATGACTTACAAAGGATGGAGATAGAGATGAAGGCTCCAAGTACCCACATGATGATATCAAATATACGAGTAGAACCGACTTTAATCGATAAAGTTAAAGCTGCTCAAGCTACGGATATAGAGCTGATGCGTATGAAGAAGAAAGTGCAAGAAGGTGCTATTCCAGAAGCAAGAATCGATGAAGAAGGAATACTTCGAGTCAACTCCAGACTTTGTGTTCCTAACGATTTTGACTTGAAGCATAGAATAATGATGGAGGCACACAACACACCGTTTGCAATCCATCCTGGGAGTACCAAAATGTATCACGATCTTCGACATACATTTTGGTGGAGCAATATGAAAAGAGAGATCGCGGAGTTTATCTCGAGGTGTTTAACTTGTCAACGTGTAAAAGCGGAGCATCAAGTACCAAAGGGTCCATTGCAACCACTTGAGATTCCGAAATGGAAGTGGGAACACATTACTATGGATTTTGTTACAGGTCTTCCCAAGGTTTCTCAAGGCATAGATGCGATTTGGGTTATTGTTGATAGATTAACCAAGTCCGCTCATTTCTTGCCGATACGTGAGACTTATTCCCTTGAACGTCTTGCTAGTATGTACGTGAACGAGATTGTGAGATTGCATGGCATGCCAGTATCCATAGTTTCGGATCGTGACCCAAGATTCACTTCACGATTTTGGGTTAGCTTGCAGAAAGCTATGGGCACGGATTTACGATTCAGTTCAGCATACCATCCTCAAACGGACGGACAATCAGAGAGGACTATTCAAACTCTTGAAGATCTATTAAGACTTTGTGTCTTAGATCTCAAAGGGAGTTGGGATAAGTACCTACCATTGGTGGAATTCTCCTACAACAACAGTTATCAGGCGAGCATAGGTATGGCTCCATTTGAGGCGTTGTATGAAAGAAAATGTCGTTCTCCAGTATGCTGGGACGAGGTGGGTGAAGCAACATTGTTGGGACCAGAATTGGTACGCATTACTACAGAGAAGATCCAAACGATTCGACAACGTATACAAACGGCACAGGATCGACAAAAGAGTTATGCGGATCTTCATCGGAAGGACGTGGAATTTAATATTGGGGATCATGTATTGTTACGTGTTGCACCATGGAAGGGAGTTACAAGATTTGGGAAGAGAGGAAAGCTCAATCCAAGATTTGTTGGTCCATTTGAAATTCTTGAGCGAATAGGAAATGTGGCATATAGACTCGCATTACCTCCAAGCATGTCTCGTGTTCATAATGTTTTTCACATATCTATGCTTCGTAAATATGTTAAAGACCCGAACCACATTGTTGAGTTAGAACCAGACGAGATAGCTGAAGATTTAACGTACGAGGAGGTACCTGTTAAGATCTTGGATAGGAAAGAGCATGTCCTACGCACGAAGGTTATACCACAAGTTAAGGTTTTGTGGAGAAACCATGCTATTGAAGAAATGACCTGGGAGTTGGAATCAGAAATGAAAGCGAGGTATCCTCACCTTTTTGAAACATCAGGTACGTACGTCAATTTCGAGGACGAAATTTCATAAGGAGGGGAGGTTGTAAGACCCCAACTTATTAATGAATAAAATCAAATTTTCTCTAAATATTATTGTGAATAATAAGGGGTTAATTTGATATAATACTTTGGTTATGGGTGAAATGTGCAAATTTTGCAAAATAAGCAAGTGGTTATAAAATATTTATTTTTGGTCGGTGAATATTCGGTTGGTCGTGGAATATTCTTGCTGTCGGGGAATATTCGTACGACGACGCAGCCTTGTGTGGGTCCCATAACGGAAAGCGATTGGATGAAGAAAACGACAAGTATAAGTTGTTTATAAATAACGGCGTAGTTGTTACCGTTAATACTGTTGGAATACCCGGTGGTTAAAATACAGTAGCACACGGTATTGCACCAATTATTGATTCTTACGTAAGAAGGCACTACTCAATAATTGTTACAGTAGTTATTATTCAATATTTTATTTTATTGATTCAATAATTGCTGCGTTGATATTTTATATTATTGTTGTTTCAATAATTGTTGCTGCACAGTATTTTCATTTATCAGATCAATAATTCATATTATTTGAATAATATTATTAGATAACATTATTGGCAATGTCTAGAAAGTTCTGTCTAAGGAGAGGTTTGGTCATCTAATTGCGCGCCAGTAAGGAGAAATCCTTATTGGAAAGCCCCCTCTTTCCTGGGAACGGCCTGGTTGTCATAAATGTGATTCTGTAATATTATTTATGAATAATTAATTATTGATTCATATGATAAGGAAATATTTATTTTATGTGGATATAAATGAGGGATATATTTTTGTGGTTAAAAATGAAGGAGTTAATGTTGAGGTTTTTATCCATATTTTTGTCGGAATGGAGGTATTAAAAATCAGGGTTTTTGAGATATTTTGCGGGGGTTATAATTTTTAATCCGACCGTTGGATCGTGGTAATTTTTGGATATGTTATACATATATAAGTTGAGTATATGCCCACAAATTTTGAACCGTTAAAAATGAACGTATGATTTATTATGAATTTTACAAGATGACTGGTTCAGAAATTGTTGAATTTTCGGAGTTTATCATTTTGATGGAAAATTCTAGAATTGGTGGGCCCCACTTGTGGTTGGTGAAAAAATGTGCTGAATTATATTTCAAATGTGGTAGGTGGGAATAGTAGCAGGTAAAGCCATCAGGTTGCAGGTCAAACCTACCAAAATTTTCCTATAAATAGAGGGCTAAGTTAGAATTGAAAATTACACCAGAAACACGTTTTCTCTCTTTCTCTCTCTAGATTATTGAGTGTATTTTGTGAGTATTTAGATACTTTGAGAGTTTCTATTCATCAGAGCAAGTTTCTTTCAGCCTTATACCGGTATTCCGACCAGAAGTACTGATATTTTGAGGTAAGGAATATTATTTTCTTCTTAAATGATATTATTTTCTTCAATATCATTATGCTGAAATATTGATACGAGTTTTTATCAAATTTGGAACTTTTTGTGTCGGGGGTTACTATTCACGTATACGGCACTATTCATGTATACGGCACTATTCACGAATACGGCACTATTCACCGAAAAATAAAATTTTTCCTTTTTGTCCAAGATGTCTATTATGGTTACTATCTTTGATTGTATCCATGTTTTGATCTTTATTTTTGAATTCTGCTTCACAATTGATTATTATGAAGTATTATTGATCTTGGATAAACTGTTATACGAATCCCTACTATTTGTCCTTCTGTCTCATTGGATTCGTTCTCTTTAAGGTATTTTTCATCATCCTCAGTCCTAAATGATGATATTACTGAATATCTTTGGCCTGTAGTGCAAAGATGTATAATTACTTGATGAATATCTTTGGCCTGTAGTGCAAAGATGAACAGGTGTTGAGATGAACATGACCGACTGATGATACAAATGAATATCTTTGGCCTGTAGTGCAAAGATGAATATTTGGTTAAAGATGATTATTAATTGATGTTACAGGGATAAAATATTGATGATGGACTTTTAAATCTTAGAAGATAGTAGAATTCTTTCTCTACTTGACTCTTCTAATGGTTTGCTGTTTCCGCTGCAGTTGTTGATCTAAAACTTGTTGTCGATTATATTCTATCAGATTTTTCCCTGTTGAAGACTAACGATAATTTGTTGTATATTATCTTAGTCATAATATCCTTTACTGGGCTAGTTGAGCTCACCCTTTTCCTTTTTGTTCCATTTTTCTTCTCAGGAGGTGAGAACATAGCAGGATCTAGTCGGGGTATGGAGTAATGGTTCTAGAAAGATGTATTAGCAGTCCTCACTATTTCTGTAAAATAGTGTTTGAATAATTGTAATGAGGACTTATTTGAGTGTGGATATTGTCTAGAAGACAATATTTGTATTTAAACTCACAGTATGTGTTGTCGTATTTTGCACGACAATTGTATTATTGAAGTTGTAGTTTGTTTTCTGTACCATGTAGTTGGCGACTCAGAATGGGTGTTGTATACCTATTCTGGGGGCGTCACAAATAACGCGTATTACTGTATTTTAACCACCGGGTATTCCAACAGTGTTAACGGTAACAACTACGCCGTTATTTGTAAAAACTCAAATTTGTCGTTTTCTTCACCCGACAGTTATTCTGTTATGGGGCCCACAAATGGCTGCGCCGTCGTACGAATATTCCCCGACAGAAAGAATATTCCACGACCAAACGAATATTCCCCGACAACAATGATTATTTTATAACCACTTGCTTACTTTGAAAAAAAAATCATATTTCACTCATAACTTTAAACTTTTATCAATTTAACCATTTACTGAATAGTAATTATAAGAAAAATTGAATACTTTTATTTCATAAAATTCGGGGTCTTACAACGAATATTCCCCGACAGAAAGAATATTCCACGACCAAACGAATATTTCCCGACAACAATGATTATTTTATAACCACTTGCTTATTTTGAAAAAAAAAATTCACATTTCACCCATAACTTTAAACTTTTATCAATTTAACCATTTACTGAATAGTAATTATCAGAAAAATTAAATACTTTTATTTCATAAAATTTGGGGTCTTACAATAGTCATGATCATACCAAAAATCTACCCATATTTACACTCAAGTCAAAGAGAAATATCATCATTAGGGTTATAAAAATGTTATATATAATAATAAAAATAATATGATCAACATCTAGTTTTAATCTCAAGAGTAATATTCGTAAATCAACTATAATTTGGTTAGAAAAAGAAACTAATTTTTATTGTGAATAGTAACTCGTGAATAGTAACTCATAAATAGTAAATTCGACACAAAAAGGTAGAAATTCCACAATAAAATTCATATCAGTATTTCGGTATAATGGTATTGAAAGAATAATATTTCTTAAGCTTATAAACAATTTATTTAAATTGTTTACACTTTACTAAATAATGTATTTAATCATTCTAAAATACCAAACTCATAAGATTTTATCACCAATAATCAAAACCCTCATCAAAAATCTGCATACACCTCATATAGGATTCTCAAAGTCATAGAATCCTATTTTCCAATTTTCTTACTTCACAAAACATACTTAATTTATTTACTCATAACTAGACTATTTTCATGAAAAATACCAAATCAGTTCTAAAAATATTTCTTTTTTGAGATTTAGCATAATATAGTCCCATAGTGAACATATATTTTTCTCAGAATTTTTAAAAGTCATTTACTATTTTTCATATGGCCAAAACAGTCGAATATTTAGACATTTATCAAAAATTATACTTTTGGTCAAAAATTCTGAAATTTACAGAGTATACTTCTATCATATACATGTACTCCCAATAAAAATTTCATCAATTTTAGAGTTAACCACAAGGAATTATAAGCGGTTACTTTTAAAATAGTCTTTTCTCATAAAATTCATAACTCTCAATCTATACATCCAAAAATCACCATTTTTGGACACAATCAAGAAAACTCATCAAAATATCATTTTAAATTTTTCCAGAATTTTTGAAGGTCAGAAAAATTACGAGACTGAAAAACATAACAACCCTTAAAATCCCTTACTATCCCTTACCTCAAAAGAGCAGTACTTCTGATCGGTATGCAAAGTCGAAGGAAACTTGCACTGAATAGCAACTCTCAAAGTATCTAAATACTCATAAAATATGCTTCATAATATAGAGAGAGAAAGAGAGAAAGCTTATATTTTTGGTGTGATTTTCAATTCTAACTTAGCCCTCTATTTATAGGAAAATTTTAGTAGGCTTGACCTGCAACCTGATGGCTTTACCTGCTACTATTCTCACCCACCACATTTGAAATATAATTCAGCACATTTCTTCACCAACCACAAGTGGGGCCTACCAATTCTAGAATTTTCCATCAAAATGATAAACTCCGAAAATTCAACAAGTTCTGAACCAGTCATCTCGTAAAATTCATAACAAATCATACGTTCATTTTTAACGGTTCAAAATCTGTGGACATATACTCAACTTATATATGTATAACATATCCAAATATTACCACGATCCAACGGTCGGATTAAAAATTATAACCCCCGCAAAATATCTCAAAAACCCTAATTTTTAATACCTCCATTCCGACAAAAATACTGATAAAAACCTCAACATTAACTCCTTCATTTTTAACCACAAAAATATATCCCTCATTTATATCCACATAAAATAAATATTTTCTTATCATATAAATCAATAATTAATTATTCACAAATAATATTACAGAATCACATTTATGACAACCAGGTCGTTCCCAGGAAAGAGGGGGCTTTCCAATAAGAATTTCTCCTTACTGGCGCGCAATTAGGTGACCAAACCTCTCCTTAGACAGAACTTTCTAGTCATTGCCAATAATGTTATCTAATAATATTATTCAAATAATATGAATTATTGATCTGATAATGGGAAATACTGTGCAGTGACAATTATTGAACAACAATAATATAAAATTTCAACGTAGTAATTATTGAATCAATAAAATAAAATATTGAACAGTAATTACTGTAACAATTATTGAGTAGTGCCTTCTTACGTAAGAATCAATAATTTCAAAAATACTATGCAATACCGTGTGCTACTGTGCAATAACGCGTATTACTGTATTTTAACTACCGGGTATTCCAACAGTGTTAACGGTAACAACTACGCCGTTATTTGCAAAAATTCAAATTTGTCGTTTTCTTCACCCGACAGTTATTCGTTATGGGGCTCACAAATAGTTGCGCCGTCGTACGAATATTCCCCGACAGAAAGAATATTTCACGACCAAACGAATATTCCCCGACAACAATGATTATTTTATAACCACTTGCTTATTTTGAAAAAAAATTCATATATCACCTTTAACTTTAACTTTTTATCAATTTAACTATTTACTGAATCGTAATTATAAGAAAAATTGAATACTTTTATTTCATAAAATTCGGGGTCTTACATCAACCAATTATTCCATTCCCAATATTTCTTATTCAATTCAACCAATTACTTCTTATTCAATCAATTACTATTTGGATTATAACATTGAATTGAATAAGAATTATTGGGAAGGGAAGAAAGTTTTAAATAGGAGAAAATTTTAAATAAAGATAAAATAGGAAAAAAATAGCTAATGTGTATTAATAAACTCAAAACGATAATTTTTTCAAAACAAAAAATATTTTTTAATACGATAATCTTTTATGAACGGATGGAGTAGTTAAATCTATGGCATCGATCATGGGAGATTAACGACCCAGCTAGCTAGCTATGTATAGTGAGGAATTCACCTCACGCATGCATGTAGTAATACTCCATTGTTGTAGGTAGCTAGCCCGCTAAGCTTGACTAAGTGACAGTATGGTCAACGAATCTTCTAATTTTCTGTGCTATTCAAAGTTTTAGCATATTTTTTTTTTGGTTTGGCCAAACTCAAACAGTAGTAGTAAGATTAAGAAGATAAGAGAGAGAGAAAGAGACATGCATGGCCGGCTTGTAGTCTCTTCTTGTTCAGTCTACTTCCGACACCCACTGTCAGCCACCCAATCACTTGTACGTACGTGTCCTACCTTTAACACCATTTTAAATAAACTTTTGGTACCTGTATTGAAATATGATTTACTATCTCTATCCCATAATAACTGTCATTTTAGAAGGAAATTTTTTTCTCAATTTATTTATCGTTTATAATTTTCTAGGAGAATAAATTATTTACTTTCCTATAGCACCCCTATCTTCTCTCATTGTCCCAAGAAATTTTTTCCTTGTATTAATAGTTTTTAACTTCCCATAAAGAGGTAGTGATGAAATTTTACACCAATTTTAATTAATAAATGATAGCACTAAATGACTTTCTTAATCTATGTGCATAAAGTTAAAGCGGCAGTTATTATGGGATGGAGGGAGTATAATTTATTACCCGAAGTGAAAACAATTATAAACTGGTGATTGTACTCGAAAAATTAGGGTTTCATCTTTATTCTGTTTGAAAATTAGGGTTCTTCTCTTCTTCTGTCCTTCTTCTTCTCTCATTCTTCTTGTCTCGATTCTCCATTGATTACTGGTTCACATATATTTATTAAAGGGTTTTCAGTGTTTAATTGAAAGGATGATGATGAGCTCGTCTTGGAGTGAAATCGTAAATAAAATCGGGAAAGAAGATTATAGTTCATGCAACAAAAATAAATGGATTACACCAGAGTTCTCCAGTCGGTGCCACTGTGGAGCAATGATGCGAATGTGGGAGGCAAGAAAAGATGTAACAAAACATCGAGGATCTTCTTCGCATCAACTTTGCTTCTCTCTCTGTATGTTTGTCTCTCCCGTTGGATCAATTTTAACGATTATTTAAAAATTAGAAAGTATAAGCACCAAATGACAACATATTTCTAGTACAATCATCAGTTTGTAATTTTTTTCATTTCGGGTACCAAATTGTAAGTTATGTCCCTACTATTTAACGGAGTGTAACATTATTCGAATACAATCACCAGTTTGTAATTTTTTTTACTTCGGATACTAAATTGAAAATCGTGTCCCAGGTACCAAAAAGTTAATTTATCCCTTTTAATTAGTCTCATCCTCTATTAATTTCACTTTATCCTACCTCTCTAATCTATCCATGTGTCATGATCAAATTAAGTATAATCTCTTCTCTTATGTCCAACCCCGGCCAAAAAGGATATATGGATGATCAGTAATGACAAAGTATATATATAAAAAGTTCTCTAAAAAAATTCATCTTTCTTTCTTTTCTCTTGTGGTGAATATAATATATATTATCATAGAATAACAATTTTGATTCATTCCGATTAAACTTCCTCGATATTAATTTGAAAATTCTTCTCATGTCCATGGCAAAAAATATATCACATTCAAAATTTTCATATTATTGATTGTATAGACGACAATTAACAATATTTTCTGATACAAAAATAAAGGTTGCACCCAACCAATAATCTAGCTTATTCTGCACCCAACCAATAATCTAGCTTATTCTGTAATTTGCGGTGTAAGAATATATATAGAGCAAAATGTTATGGGATAGTTGCCAAATGAAAAAGTCTAGGCAGACTGGGATTTTCCGACCGGGATAGTGACCGGCCGGATTTTTTTTTTTTTTTTGTTTTGTACTACAAAATAATTAATGTGATTTATTGGAACTGAAATTTTTATAAAATACAGTGATTTAGGTGTCCTTTGAATACACATAAAAAACAGGGTTGTACAGACTGTATAACTCTGTTTGTTACATGTATCCAAAAAGACACCTAAATCACTGTATTTTACATAAATTTCAGTTCCAATATATCATATTAATTATTTTAAGCAAACAATAAAAATAAAAAAATATCCGACCGGTCACTACCCGATCGAAAAAGGCCGGTCAGCCTAGAAGAACCCTTGTCAAATACTAAACCTAGCTAGCTACCACAAGTACAACAACACAGGTGATTATTAATATTCAAGAAATATCACAGTAACATGACATAATTTGATAATCAAGTACTAGTATTATTTAATATTACGACAAGCTATTATATTAGTACAACAAAATACAATATATATATATTATGAAGTGACACATGCAAAAAATAAATTTAAGATGAAGCAAAATAATTAATTAATTCAATCCACTTCAGGTTCACTAGAGGCTAGTGAAATGGCTCAAACCCATGGCTGCTGAAGAAAATGATGCAAACTTAGCCAGCTCTTGTGGCAAGAATGGACGACCCCCTTCACCACCCATTCCCAGAAAATCTCTCGTCAGGCTGCTGCTATTGTTTTCAAACAACCCGCCTACAGGTCTCATCCTACTTTGCATCATACCTTGATCAAAATTAATATTGGCTGCTGCAACATGATTTGTTGATGAAGAACTCATACTACTAATTGGTAATAGTAATTCACCAAGATTTTCTCCTTTTTGTTTGCCAAAAACCTGATGAAATTGATCATTTCTACTCTGAGACGACGATAGAAGGTTGAAAGCTTGAGTAGTATTTATGGCCGATGAAGAATTAGAAGATGTGTTCATCACCCCAAAACTGTTGCCAAACACCGAAGGATTGCTACGAGTTGAGCCCATCTGAGCTGCCTTCTGCAGCAGCGCGGTGGCGGACATTGGAGACTCCATTCTTGGCTTCTGACCACCACTACTTTTATTATTACCATAGTACAAAGAATTACCCATTGAAGAGGTTCCAAACACATTATTATTGCCCATTTGATCAGGCACACCATTAGAACTCGAGGGCATGTAAAGATTTGACGAATGAGCTGAGGGCATTTCATTAATGGGATTAAGCTGAGAATTAGCTTGATCCAACCAAAGCGACAATGTAGAGTTATGTTGATTTCCAGTAAAGTCCGAACGAAAACCCGCCCCAAATTCAGATAATCCGGTGAACCCGAGTGCCAGATTTGGCTGCTGATCATGGGGATTAATCACGGTACTACTTTCGTTCAAAGAATCATTTCTGATGAAGTTCATGTTATTAGCAGCAGCAGCAGCGACTGAAGTAGCAGTAGTACTGAATCTTGAACTCTCTTCAGCCAAGGCATCACAGAAAGCTCTGTGTGTAATAAAACTATCTTTCCTGTACATATATATATATATATATGTATATATATATATATAGATATATTTATGACACCTCAAGCATTTATTGTTTCAGACAAACAAATATTCTCATCAAATTAATTTCAGATACACAGGAGGGGATAAATTAAATAAAACTAAATATATATACCTGGAAAATAGTGTGCCACAGTCACACTTGTACTCTCTAGTCCCACAAGTCTTAGAATGAGCTTTCCAGTCAGATTGAACTGCATATTTTTTTGAACATTTCTCACACTTCCATTTTTTCTCACCATGTTTTCTGCTGAAATGCTTCTTGATTCCAGTAAGGTCGCCGAGGGCTCGAGAGGCGTCGTGGTGGACGCAGGTTGTTTCGGGGCAGATATAAACTTTCTTTCGGATTTGATCTTTGTTACTTCTTTGCTTTAGCTTCCATGGGAGATTGTGTCCTCTGCGATGCAGCTGTAAGTTTTGGTCTCTTTGGAAACCCTTATTGCAGATTTCGCAAATGAATCGATTCGTCGCCATTAGTGTCTTTGGCGAGAGAGCAATCACTTCAGCATCTGGATCTATTTAAAATATAAAGAATTGCTTACCAAATAGTAATATATAGCTCAACAGAATTTTAAGCCAAACAAATTCTCAGTTTTGATACCATGTTGAAACATTTAACTAGGGTCACGGTTTGAGTAACATATCTCGATATATAATATTTAGAAATCACAACAAATATATATATATATATATATGGTTACGTTGAATTAATTACCTGGATTTCCTGGTAGATTTCTCTTCTTCTTAAGGGAAGGGTTTGAGTTGGATTTGAGATTAGGGTTTGCATCTGCAGGTTCTTGAGGAAGGATTTTGATGGGAGAAGGAATCGAAAACAAATCCCCAGATATGATTTGCATCTCTACTTTGTTGTTGTCGTTGTTGTGGATTTAGCTAGTAATAATACAAAGGAGTATATAGATAGATAGCTATATATATAATATACTAGCAAATTAAGATGGTAGAAAACAAAAACAAATTAAGTAGGTAGCTAGCTATAGAGTCTGTGCAAGCACAAACAGCTAGAGAAATTAATTAATATTGGTTTTATCCAAATCTCCAAAATATAAGTATATAGAGGAAGAATTAAAGAAGAAGAGTAAATGAAGACATATTAAGAGTAGTGTAGAATCCTAAAACATACACCAAAAACAATAATAATCCAAGAGTTTTTTCGGACATACGTACTCTAGTTACAGAGGGAGAGAAAGAGAGATCTAAAGTGAAGTGTGAGAGACCGACCTTAATTTGTTTGATATCAAGGGGAAAACACCAAAAACCATAGCATAGAAAAGAAAAGAAAAGAAAAGAAAGAAAGATAAAGTGAATAATATTTCTCTCTAAACTCTCTCTCCCCCGGCCCTCTCTTTTTCCTCTCTTTCTCGATCTCACTCTTTATCTTCTGCAGGGAAGGAAAGAAAGGGGTATAATATAATACGTACTAGCTAGCTAGCTACTCTTTGTTCAAATAATCCACGTCCACCTCAGCTCGTTCACCCTTTTTTATCTTCAAAGTCAAAGTCGGTCAGCCATAGATTTAAATTAAATGTAGATGTAGGTGCTTGCATGGGGCCGGCCACCTTCTCTCTAAAGTGGTACTAGTACTGTGCAAGTGTATGCATATATCGGCTTTATGCTGCTTGGAACCAGAATGTGTAGAATTGTGCCATTTCTACCTTATTAATTCCACCTCGATCAATTCCCTATACTTGTGACATGTTAAAGAAAATAAAAACTCAATTCATTTCCGTTAATATATAGTTATACTTGTGACATGTTTTAATTTGGGGTGTCTCAAAAAATAAAAAGTTGTCAGCAAGGAAAATATTACTACTCCCTCCTTTCCTGTTTAAATGATCTTTTAGAGATGGGCATAAGAATTAAGATAATGATTAGAAAACATTAAATATAGTACTCAATTGTCTATAATACCCTTAAATCATTAATTTATCATAGCACAAGAGTTTAAAGTACCAAAAAAATAAGTAGAGTAATGAGGGATAATTTTAAAAAAATTGTCATTAATTCTCCTAAATTTGAACAAACGCCAATTAATTAGGGACAAATAAAAAACTCTAAAATATCATTTAAATAGGGACGGAAGGAGTATTATATAACAACATTGTAAGTGTCAAAAGCACTTCAAATTTAATCACTTAATTGCATTTCATAATGTTAAAAATTACTTTAATTTATGCACCAAATTTTTTTACATAAATTTATTATGTTGAAGAATGAATGCATCAAATAAAAATTACGGACACAAATTAATAATTTATAAGACAAAAATATATATGCCCTTTGTATTGAAATAATTAATGTGACCAACTATAATTAACCAGACTTGTCAATAATGACAAAGGTGTACTACAAATTAATAAAAACAATTGACATGTGATCATATATATTGCCCCTTTAATGTCAGCTCCCAAAAGTTTAGGATGAATATATATATATATATATATATATATATATATATATATATATATATATATATATATATAGGATTAATTACCTTCTTACAAATTGAATAACTAGCTAGGGTGCACATGCATGTATAAACGTATTATGTTGACTTATCGGTTTGTGAATCATTTAATACTTTTCAAGTTTTAAAAGAATCCAGTTCGTCAACAAATAATTTAATTTAAATATTATTTATTTAATTTGTAAATATAATATTTAAAATTTTAATAAATTATATAATTATTTTTATACAATGATCAAACTATAAAACGGAACATACATAACATACCCCTAATGGAATTAATTTATGGGAGAAGAAGAGTGAGTGGGTTTCTAACCACCTACAATTTTAATAATTTAACTTTCGACTTCGGTAGTTAATAATATATATATATATATATATATATATATATATATATATATATAACTTTTAATTTTATATTATTATTTAATTTTAAAATTAATAAAATACGAAATAATTTAAATTTTTCTATTTTTCTTCTTTATTTTTTCTGAATCACAACTTTTATCATTTACATTACTTTGAATCATATTTATTTTTATGATTCGCTTCATCAGAGTTATTATATAAAATCTTACATCTCAATTCGATATTCTTTATATATCGGATAATAAAACTTTACAACCCAACATGAATTAAATATCGTAAACTACTATCAAATATATCTTTTAGAACCTTAAACATGGTTTAAACAATAAGTAACTTGTCTTCTCGCTTTACTTCTGATTCTTATCATTCAAATAATAACACGTATTATTACCTTGAATCTTTAACATGCCAAAATGGTTATTTTGCAAGATTGAGCTCTACAGCTCAGCAAATCTAACAGTTTTCATGCATCACATAACACATAATATCATACTCAGTTTACACTATTATAAACATACTGCTTCATCATACATGTTGCATCTCACATAACAAGTATAAAGATTGAGTTCCTTACTCAATCAACATTAATCTTTACTCAATTAACATAGTCATATATTGACTTTAACATTTCATATTTATAACATAAGTAATACATCATGCTCTTTGCAGTACAGTTTTAAATCAATCAATCGTCAAGTTCATATAGTAAATAGGAACTGAAAGACTTGCCTGACTCGTAGATTATCAACTACAGCTTAACCTCTTTGCGTTTATCCTACATTAGTTCAAAAGTTCGCATACACATTCATCAGCCACATATACACAATGAAATCAATTAGATTACATTGACTCTTAGTTTTGCTCTTTCATAATATTTGTATTAGTTTCGACAACCTCTTTCGTTCGGTTAAATCATTAAGTTAACATATTCGACTTGCATTAGATGTAAATTAGGTTTTATTCAACTTACTCAAGAATCTTCATAATATACTCCTAGAATTCTTCTTGTAAAGTATTACTTAACATTTGACTAAGCTTATTAAACTTCCTATCTCATCATCATTTGTGAATAAGGTTCATTAATCTTCATTACATAAACCTTCATGTCATCCTTTTAATTCTCTATCTCTTACCCCACACGTAGTCCTTCAACCAGTGCTTAAAGGTTTACTCGATCATTATGTTATCTACATAACATTCCTTAAGTTGATCATTACATAGCCTTAACATTCAATTAAATACTTAAGGCATAGTATTATATCATATTACATCTTTTATATGTTACAGTCTGTTATTATAACTTATTACATGTCTAATATATTCAAATTATGTTATTACATAATATTATAATTTTTAATTTAATTTAAATTAATCAATATTTATTTAGTTAATTTTTTTTATCATCATATTCCTTTACGTAATTAATTTTTTTCATTTTTTTTCCACATAATTCAGAATATATATATTATTTATTAAATTTTTATTTAATAATTCCTGAAAATCCGAATTTTCACAATGTTAGGGTACCTGCAAAGGATGAGAATTAGAGAAGAGAAGTAAGCGTAAAAATGGTTAAGTTGATGGGATTGTTTGTTTGTTTAGGCTGAAAAGGCCAGTTGCCTTAATTTGTAAAAGAACAGAGAAGAGAGCATATAATGATTACGATATAATTAAAGAGTGGGGTGGAGTGGGTTTGATTGGAGTGGGGTGGGGTGGAATGGGGTGGCGTGGGGTGCGTGGGTATTGGACCCCTTTCCTATTACAACTGTTGACTGTTGCAGAAGCAGAAAAGCCTGCCCTAGTTTTCTTTTTTTTTTTTCTGGCAGCAGAGCCTGAAGAAGAGAGTCAGAGAGAGCGACAAATGATACGATCTGGTCCGTGATACCTGTTGACAAGTCTCTCATTTGTAAGGCAGTGGGCGCACACCCTACCCTGCCTGCACGGTGTTACGTACGTAGAAGTATAGTTTTTTTTAGGGAACTGTAAAAAAGTTATACTACTATTTACACGTCATCCATTAATTTCACATGAATTCAATAAACTCAAGCGCAAAATAATATTTGAAATATTAATTTCCTTTTTCTTATCAATCACATTTGACTATTCGTCCAAAATAAATTCATGCATGCCGTTGCCATGCATATCATATCATATTCAGACATCAATTAATGCATACAAATACACTAGTAGGAAACGGGTAAATTTAATTTTTGATATTTTTATAGGTAAGATTCACACTCGAAATTAAATTATCATTATGAAATAGAGATAATAAATAATTAAAGAGTGAGCTTAACGTGTAAGAATATTAAAAAATATTGTAGATTTATGAGCTTCCATACTATACTTATAATATACTCCAATAAAATAAATCCGACGGTCATGGGTTGGGTGTTGTGGTAGCGGTGGTATCATGGGGTGGCTATCGACGAGCTAGTGGGTTGGTCGCAGTTAGAAGGCATATATAATTAATAGGTGTTACCATAGAAAGGTATAATTATTAAATTTATCTATTCTGCATTTGAATTAAATGTATCTTATTTCAACACTTTCTTTATGGAATAAAAATTAAGAAAATGGAATTATGAAGCTCGAAGTAGTGACTTGATTTTGGTAGGAATTTATATTTTTTGTAATTTTGAGATTTTTTTAATAAAAATTTTGTTATTATTTTATCATAGTTTTCTAATAATTATAATATTATTAAACCTTGACATTAATATATACTCTGAGTCTGAGCTGGGTAGTGTCTTGAACATATATAAAATAGGAAGAAATTAAAGAGAATTAATAATTAATTATGGAAAGAAAACTATATCAATACTACATTATATAAAATTCAACTGCTTTTGGCTCGGATCTTACTATCTTATTACTTATTCTTTTGGCTCTATCGGTGGCTGTTCCTCCGATGTATGTGTATCATCATATATTTCTTATTAATTAAAACAAATAAAGGATTCATATTTTTCCCAAGGACCAGGCTAGGGAGTTATATTATATATAGAATTTTTATTTTTATACATCCGACACACGACATCACTCCCACCCATCTGTTGCATAGATCTCCTCTCCTCAAAGCACGTATTGTATATATAATACATTCTTAATTTAGTATAACGACTGATTGATTGATTGATTATTATTGAATGAAAAGCTCTCCTTAAAATGCGTTTTCGTCTTACACTTCCCACGTATTCCCTCCGGCTCGTAATATATTATATGATATTTTAGATAATTTTATTTTTTTTAAATTATTTAATATTTTATATAATCTAGAAAAATTAGTCACAATTTTTTTAAAATTACTGTTCATAAAAAAATATTATAAATGAGATAGATAGATAGAGAGAATATAAGATAAGTATAGTAAATAATATTATAAACAATTGATATTATAATTATTATTATATAATCATTCCTTTAATTTTTATATATAATTCTAAATCGTCATATATTATGACATCGAAGTATTACCTTTCCCTAAGTATTCATATACTTACTTAGCCATATTACTCTACAAGTTAGTTTAAATATTAATTTCCATAAAAATTAACCCATATATATATAATTAATGTTAGATAAGAGTCACATTTATTTAACTCAGATCCTACTATTCATTTTTGTAATCTAATTAAAAAATGTAATTATTTTTATCTGCATAATTGTTATGTAGATGGTGAACCATAACCACACAATAGTTATACAGATGTGATATTGTTAGAATTTGAGCCTAAAATCAAATGAGTTTCATAAGTCATTTGAAATGAATCCATACATATCAATATGTTATATTGCATGAGTATATTAAAATCAAGTATTTGGTGTGACGCCCCCAAAATAGGTATACAACACTCATTCTGAGTCGCCAAAATACATGGTACAGAAACAACTACATCTTTATTATTACAACACAAGAACTGTGAGTTTAAATACAAATATTGTCATTTAGACAATATCCACACTCAAATAAGTCCTTATTACAATTATTGATACATTATTTCACAAAAATGGTGAGGACTACTAAAGTAACTTCTAGAACCATCATTCCATACCCCGACTAGTACTCGCTACATTCTCAAATGGAACAAAAAGGAAAAGGGTGAGCTCAACTAGCCCAGTAAAGAACATTATGACTAAGATAATACAGAACAAATTATCGTTAGTCTTCAACAGGGAAAAATCTAATAGAATACAATAGACAACAAGTTTTAAATCAATAACTGCAGCGAAAACAACAAACCATTAGAAGAGTCAAGTGGCGAATGAGTTCTACTATCTTCTAAGATTTAAAAGTCCATCATCAATATTTTATCCCTGTAACAGCAATCAATAACCATCTTTAATCAAATATTCATCTTTGCACTACAGGCCAAAGATATTTATTTGTATCACCAGTCGGTCATGTTCATCTCAACACCTGTTCATCTTTGCACTACGGGCCAAAGATATTCATCAGTTAATCATTCATCTTTGCACTACGGGCCAAAGATATTCAGTAATATCATCATTTAGGACTGAGGATGATGAAAAATATCTTAAAGAAAACGAATCCAGTGAAACAAAATAACAAATATTAAGGATTCGTATTTCGATTTATTCATGTCCAAAAATACCTTATAATTATTCATAGTGAAGTAGAATTCAAGAATGATCAAAACATGGATACAATCAAAGCTAGTACCCAGAATAGATATTTTGGACGAAAAGAAGAAAATTTTATTTTTCGGTGAATAGTAACTCGTGAATAGTAACTCGTGAATAGTAACTCATGAATAGTAACCCCGACGTGAAAAGTTCCAAATTTGATAAAAATTTCCAACCAATATTTCGGCATAATGATATTGAAAAAATAATATCATTTTTAAATAAAATAACATCCCTTACCTCGTAAAGACAGTACTTCTGGTCGGAATACCGGTATAAGGCTGAAAGACACTTGCTCTGATGAATAGAAACTCTCAAAGTATCTAAATACTCACAAAATACACTCAAAATAATCTAGAGAGAGAAAGAGAGAAAACTTGTTTCTGGTGTGATTTTCAATTCTATCTTAGCCCTCTATTTATAGGAAAATATTAGCACGCCGAAGCAGACTTAACCTGCAACCTGATGGCTTTACCTGCTACTATTCCTACCCACCACATTTGAATAAAAATCTCAGCACATTTCTTCACCAACCAAGAGTGGGGCCCACCAATTCTAGAATTTTCTACCAAAATGATTAACTCCGAAAATTCAACAATTTCTGAACCAGTCATCTCGTAAAATTCATAATAAATCATACGTTCATTTTTAACGGTTCAAAATTTGTGGACATATACTCAACTTATATATGTATAACATATCCAAAAATTACCACGATCCAACGGTCGGATTAAAAATTATAACCCCCGCAAAATATCTCAAAAACCCTGATTTTTAATACCTCCATTCCGACAAAAATACTGATAAAAACTGTGACGCCCCCAAAATTAGGTATACATCACCCATCTTGGGTCGTCAGATACATAGTACAGAATACAAATACAACTGATTAATACAACTGTCGTGTACAATACGACAAAACATAAACTGTGAGTTTGAATACAAATATTATCTTCTAGAGAGTATTCATACTCAAAAGAAGTCCTCATTACATTTATTAACACACCATTACATAGAATAGTGAGGACTACTAACTAATACTATCATTCGGACCATCACTCCGTTCCCCGACTTGCCCCAGCTACGTTCTCATTTCCTGAAGAGAACAGTGAAAGAAAGGGTGAGCTCAACTAGCCCAGTAAGAAATATTATGACTAAGATAATGCAGAATAAATTATCATTAGCCTTCAACAATGTTAAACTGATAAAATATAATAGACATCAAGTTTAACTGCAGCGGAACAAGCAATCCATTAAAAGAGTCAAGTAGAAAATAAACTCTACTATCTTTTATGATTTAAAAGGTTTTTCAACACTGTGATCGCTGGGACTCAGCTTAATAAAATAATCCACATCATCGAATCACCCCTGCACTACGGCCAAGGATATTCGTATATTCATTAATGGTCATGATCATGCCAACAACTGTCCATCACTGCACTACGGCCAATGAGACTTTAACCACATCATTTGTAACATTACGGTCATGATTACACCGAATAATCCCTGGTCATAATCATACCAAGTCCATCTATGCACTACATGCCATAGATGACTTTCAACAGAATATAAACATGAGGATGATGACAATGATATAAGAATTCAATAAAACAAGTTCAAGAATTAATTTATCCAGGAATTAATAACGTCCAAATTGTCAACATGATACTGCTTTGCGGGTAAACTTCAAGAATGCTTAGAAGAATATTTTCATGAAACGATACTGGATGAAACGCAATTATCAAGGATATTCCACAAATTTCATGGAGTATAGAAGTCAAAACTTAACCAACTGAGTATAATAAAGAATGGAATAACAAAAGAAATCATCATGCATGCGATAGACCGCACAGACAGGTTATTCTAACAGAATAATAAATAATGGAACCAGGTCCGGCGTAAACGCACAGACAGGATATTCCGACAGGATAATAAATAATGGAACCAGGTCCGGTGTAAAACACACAGACAGGATGTTCCAACAGAATAATAACAAGACGGAACCAGGTCCGGTGTAAAACACACAGACAGGATGTTCCAACAGAATAATAATAAAAACGGAACCAGGTCCGGTGTAAAACACACAGACAGGATGTTCCAACAGAATAATAGAAGAATGTCACCAAGTATAGGGTAGACCGCGTATACTGGTTATTCCAACAGAATAATAACGAATGGAATAACAGAAGTTCTCTTCATGAATATAAAAGAAATAATATTCCCTACCTTAAAAGAACTGGATATTGAAAAAGTGATGTAGCAGAATACTTTTATTCTCTCTCTCTCTTATTTTCTCTATACTTTCTCTCTCTATAGCTTGAATGAATTCGTGAAAAATAATGAAGCCCTAGGCCTCTATTTATAGAAAAACTGAGGGTGGCTCTTGGTCTTAACGAAGGGTCAAATGACTCTTGGTCTTAACGAAGGGTCAAATAACTCTTGGTAATATTGAAGGGACAACTACTATTGACGAAAGTAATTACTATTGATCAAGGTAAATACTATTGACGAAGGTAATTACTATTGACCAAGGTAAATACTATTGACCAAGGTAAATAATATTGACGAAGGTAATTACTATTGACCAAGGTAAATACTATTGACGACGGTAATTACTATTGACGACGGTAATTACAATTGACGACGGTAATTACTATTGACGAAGAGACTCTTAGATGATGACATATGGCCCCCCATAAAATAACCAAACTTACCACAACGTCTCAATTATTGATTTAATAATATAACATATTATACAGATGATACTATGACAATAATTTAAGAGATATGATGCAGCAATTACTGTAGCAATAATTGAGTATAGCTGAGTGACTTCTCACGTAAGCATCAATAATCAATACCGTGTGCTACTATGCAACCACGCGTATTACTGTACGAGTAGTTCAACAGTTTTAACGGTTTTAACGGTAACACTTCAGCCGTTATTTTTATAGAAAGATAATTCTGTCGTTTTCTCAATCCGACAATAATTCCGTTGTGGGGTCCACCAATGATTGTGCCGTCGTACGAATATTCCCCGACAAAAAGAATATTCTCCGACCAAACGAATATTTTATAACAACTTGCTTACTTTGCAAAATTTATAAATATTACCCACAACTATAACATTATATCAAATTAACTCCATAATATTCAAAAATGATATTTATAGAAAATTCATCTTTATTTATAAAAGTTGGGGTCTTACAACCTCCCCTTCTTATGAAATTTCGCCCTCGAAATTAGGGTACGTACCTGGTATGTCGAAGAGGTAAGGATACCTTGATTTCATTTCTGATTCTAACTCCCAAGTCATTTTCTCAACATCGTGGTTTCTCCACAAAACTTTAACTTGAGGTATAACCTTGGAGCGTAGAATATGTTCCTTCTTATCCAAGATTTTAACAGGAACTTCTTCATACGTCAAATCCTCCGCTATTTCGTCCGGTTCTAACTCAATAATGTGGTTCGGGTCTTCCACATATTTGCGTAACATTGATATGTGGAAAACGTTATGAACACGAGACATACTTGGCGGTAAAGCGAGTCTATAAGCCACAGTTCCTACTCGATCGAGGATTAAAAATGGACCGATGAATCGAGGATTTAGCTTTCCTCTCTTTCCAAATCTCGTAACTCCTTTCCATGGAGCAACACGTAAGAACACATGATCTCCTACATCAAATTCCACGTCCTTTCGATGAAGATCAGCATAACTCTTTTGTCGATCTTGTGAGGTTTTTATACGTTGTCGGATCGTTTGAATCTTTTCTGTAGTCATACGTACCAACTCCGGTCCCAACAACGTTGCTTCGCCCACCTCATCCCAGCATACTGGAGAACGACATTTTCTTCCATACAATGCTTCGAATGGAGCCATGCCAATACTTGCTTGATAACTGTTGTTGTAGGAAAACTCCACCAATGGTAAGAACTTGTCCCAACTTCCCTTGAAGTCAAAGACACAGAGTCTTAATAGATCTTCAAGAGTTTGAATAGTCCTCTCTGATTGTCCGTCCGTCTGAGGATGATATGCTGAACTAAATCGTAACTCCGTGCCCATAGCTTTTTGTAAACTAACCCAAAATCGTGAAGTGAATCTTGGGTCTCGATCAGAAACTATGGATACTGGCATACCATGCAGTCTTACAATCTCGTTTATGTACATACGAGCAAGACGTTCAAGTGTATAAGTTTCTCGTATCGGTAAGAAATGAGCAGACTTGGTCAATTTATCAACAATGAACCAAATCGCATCAATACCTTGAGAAACCCTAGGAAGACCGGTAACGAAATCCATGGTAATGTGCTCCCACTTCCATTCTGGAATTTCAAGTGGTTGCAAAGGACCTTTTGGTACTTGATGCTCCGCTTTGACTCGTTGACAAGTTAGACACCTTGAGATAAACAACGCTATCTCTCTCTTCATATTGCTCCACCAAAATGTATGACGAAGATCATGATACATTTTGGTACTTCCAGGATGGATTGTAAACGGTGTGTTGTGCGCCTCCATCATGATTTCAAACTTTAAATCAGGGTTGTTAGGAACACAAAGTCTGGAGTTGACACGAAGTATTCCTTCTTCATCGATTCTTGCTTCCGGCATAGAACCTTCTTGCACTTTCTTCCTCATACGCATCAGCTCCAGGTCTGTAGCTTGAGCAGCTTTAACTTTATCGATTAAAGTCGGTTCTACTCGTATATTCGCCATCATCACATGGGTCCCTGGAGTCTTTAACTCTATCTCCATCCTTTGCAAGTCACACAAAATGGGCCTTTGCGTTGTTAATATTGCACTTGTACCCGCATATGATCTTCTACTCAATGCGTCAGCTACCACGTTCGCTTTTCCAGGATGGTATTGAATGGTATGATCATAATCTTTCAACAGTTCAAGCCAACGTCGTTGTCGCATGTTGAGTTCCTTTTGAGTGAAGAAATATTTGAGGCTTTTATGATCCGTAAAGATCTCCACTTTCTCCCCATACAAGTAATGCCTCCAAATTTTAAGTGCAAAGACAACAGCTGCCAACTCTAGATCATGAGTAGGATAATTCCTCTCATATTCCTTGAGTTGTCTTGATGCATAGGCTATGACTTTTCCATGTTGCATGAGAACGCATCCCAACCCTTTGCTCGAAGCATCACTGTAGATGACAAATCCCTCCGAGCCAGATGGTATTGTTAGAACAGGTGCTGAAATGAGTCTCCTCTTGAGTTCTTGAAAACTCTGCTCACATTCTTCGCTCCAACCAAACTTTGTATCTTTCCGAGTCAGCTGAGTTAATGGAGTAGCGATTCGAGAAAATCCTTCCACGAATCTCCGATAATAACCAGCTAAACCAAGAAAGCTACGTACCTCGGTCACTGATTTAGGTTGCTCCCAGCTTTGAATAGCTTCAATCTTTGCCGGGTCAACCGATATTCCACGACTTGATACTACGTGCCCAAGGAATGCTACCTCCTCCAGCCAGAACTCGCATTTCTTCAACTTGGCATAAAGCTTGTATTCACGAAGCTTTTGGAGTACCAGCCTCAAGTGTTGCTCATGATCTTCACGGCTTTTGGAATAAATAAGGATGTCATCAATAAAGACGACCACAAAATGATCCAAATATTCCTTGAATACCCGGTTCATCATATCCATGAAGGCAGCAGGAGCATTAGTCAATCCAAAGGACATGACTAGGAATTCATAATGCCCGTACCGAGTTCTAAAAGCCGTCTTTGGAATATCCTCAGTTCTAACCTTCAGCTGATGATATCCAGAACGAAGATCGATCTTTGAAAAGAATTGTGCTCCTTGCAACTGGTCAAACAGGTCATCAATACGTGGCAATGGGTACCTGTTTTTGATGGTGACATGATTCAACTCCCGATAATCAATACAAAGTCGCATACTTCCATCTTTCTTCTTCACGAATAGAACAGGAGCACCCCAAGGAGAAGTACTAGGACGAATAAAGCCAATGTCTAACAATTCCTGCAGTTGGATCTTTAACTCCTGAAGTTCAATAGGAGCCATTCGATATGGGGCTTTGGAAATGGGTTTTGTACCGGGTTCAAGGTCGATACAAAATTCAATTTCACGCTCTGGGGGTAGGCCAGGAAGTTCTTCAGGGAATACGTCAGGGAATTTATTAACAATAGAAATATCATTCAAAACTGACGTATTTTTGTTTAGATCTGTGACATGAGCTAAGAAAGCTTGACATCCGTTTTTCAATAAACGAATAGCTTTATGGCTTGAGATGACAGCGATTGATTTTAATGGTTTGGTTGCTTGAATTCGCATAATAGGTCGATTAGGAATATGAAAGCTAACAACCTTACGAAAACAATCAATTTTTGCATAATGAGTAGTTAACCAATCAATCCCTAGAATCACGTCAAATGCAAGTATTTTTAATGAAATCAGATCGATAGGTAATGTGTGGGTACCAACTTGAACCAAACAAGACTTATAAACAGTGGAGGTAATGAAGGTTTCTCCCAACGGAGTTTCCACAGATAAGTCAAAGTCTAATTTCTCCGGAATCAAATTTAATCGATGAGCGCAAGTAGGAGAAATAAAAGAATGGGTTGAACCGGTATCAAATAAAGTATAAACTTCTTTAGAGTTTATGATAAGCTTACCCGTGATGACCTCATTCGGGTTCCTTGCTCTCTGGGAGTTCACAACAAACGCTCTCCCTTGCACAACCGGTTTTGACTTTTCTGGGACGGCTTTTGGTGCCTCCATCCTAGCTGAATTTGTCTTTGGTAAACGACAAAATCGGGCTAAATGACCTTCTCTTCCACAATTATAACATGCTTTGGACGGCATCGCGCAGTTTGGACTGATGTGCCCCTCCCCTCCGCATTTGAAACATATGATAGGTGGTCGTTCTCCTTCCTTAACGACAGGTGCTGGTGCTGACGTCTTTCCATCATTGTTGAATCTCCTCTTCTTGAAATGTCCATTCTTATTGTTTTGGCCCTGATTACCACCGAAGTGGTTACCATTTCTGGCCTGTTGATTCCCTCCACGCTTGTTGTCACCGCTTCGATGACTGCTCTCACTGGTATTATCATTTTGCCGGCTGCTCTCTTTTGGTTGCGTTGTCTCGTTATCGCGCTCCACCAACTGAGCCCTATTTACAACATCTGAATACAAACACAGTTTATGAGAAACAAGATGTTGACGTATCTCCGGCTTCAAACCTCTTAAAAACATCCGCGTCATTCTTTCTTCATTATCCACCAGGTGGGACGCAAACCGGGATAACTCCGCAAATTTTGCCTCGTACTGCGACACGGTCATATTATTCTGCTCCAATTTGATGAACTCCACCTCCTTCATGTGACGAATACTCTCGGGAAAGTATTTGTCGTTAAACAGCTCTTGGAACTTCTCCCAGGACATCTTCAGTGCGGCAGGTTGAGTACGCTTTATCGATTCCCACCAGTAATCTGCCTCTCCTCGCAACATAAAGGCGGCAAAGGGAACCTTTTGCTCCTCGGAGCAACCCAAGACATCAAATATCTTGGTGATCTGCTTTATCCATGTTTCAGCTACAAGTGGTTTGGGTTCTCCCTTAAACTCCGGTGGTCCCAGCTCCTTAAACTGTTTAGCGGTGACCGCCAGAGAGTTTACAGTATTTCCACCTACGTTGTGGACAGGAGCCGCTTTCACCTGTTGTTGAATGAATTGCATAAAGCCTCTGAACATTTGATCATTCATCATTTGGTCAGTGTTGTTGTTTGCATGAGGATTGACACCTTCCTGATGCACATTATCCTGATTATTGATATGTGGTGAATCAACAGTCGTCTGTGCTCCATTGCTATTCTCAACATTCTCGGATGCCATTTTCAGATACTGCCACAAAATAAAAATTAATTGATATGTCATATATTATCGTTATATTATGACCGACCAATTAAATGCCATGCAAATAAACTTAGGTATGTCATACTAGCGAAGGAATTCCCCGTCTCTCCCCTCCTAGTTCTATTCTCACATCTTAGCCAGGGATCATATCCCTAAGCTCTGATACCAACTGTGACGCCCCCAAAATTAGGTATACATCACCCATCTTGGGTCGTCAGATACATAGTACAGAATACAAATACAACTGATTAATACAACTGTCGTGTACAATATGACAAAACATAAACTGTGAGTTTGAATACAAATATTATCTTCTAGAGAGTATTCATACTCAAAAGGAGTCCTCATTACATTTATTAACACACCATTACATAGAATAGTGAGGACTACTAACTAATACTATCATTCGGACCATCACTCCGTTCCCCGACTTGCCCCAGCTACGTTCTCATTTCCTGAAGAGAACAGTGAAAGAAAGGGTGAGCTCAACTAGCCCAGTAAGAAATATTATGACTAAGATAATGCAGAATAAATTATCATTAGCCTTCAACAATGTTAAACTGATAAAATATAATAGACATCAAGTTTAACTGCAGCGGAACAAGCAATCCATTAAAAGAGTCAAGTAGAAAATAAACTCTACTATCTTTTATGATTTAAAAGGTTTTTCAACACTGTGATCGCTGGGACTCAGCTTAATAAAATAATCCACATCATCGAATCACCCCTGCACTACGGCCAAGGATATTTGTATATTCATTAATGGTCATGATCATGCCAACAACTGTCCATCACTGCACTACGACCAATGAGACTTTAACCACATCATTTGTAACATTACGGTCATGATTACACCGAATAATCCCTGGTCATAATCATACCAAGTCCATCTATGCACTACATGCCATAGATGACTTTCAACAGAATATAAACATGAGGATGATGACAATGATATAAGAATTCAATAAAACAAGTTCAAGAATTAATTTATCCAGGAATTAATAACGTCCAAATTGTCAACATGATACTGCTTTGCGGGTAAACTTCAAGAATGCTTAGAAGAATATTTTCATGAAACGATACTGGATGAAACGCAATTATCAAGGATATTCCACAAATTTCATGGAGTATAGAAGTCAAAACTTAACCAACTGAGTATAATAAAGAATGGAATAACAAAAGAAATCATCATGCATGCGATAGACCGCACAGACAGGTTATTCCAACAGAATAATAAATAATGGAACCAGGTCCGGCGTAAACGCACAGACAGGATATTCCGACAGGATAATAAATAATGGAACCAGGTCCGGTGTAAAACACACAGACAGGATGTTCCAACAGAATAATAACAAGACGGAACCAGGTCCGGTGTAAAACACACAGACAGGATGTTCCAACAGAATAATAACAAGACGGAACCAGGTCCGGTGTAAAACACACAGACATGATGTTCCAACAGAATAATAATAAAAACGGAACCAGGTCCGGTGTAAAACACACAGACAGGATGTTCCAACAGAATAATAGAAGAATGTCACCAAGTATAGGGTAGACCGCGTATACTGGTTATTCCAACAGAATAATAACGAATGGAATAACAGAAGTTCTCTTCATGAATATAAAAGAAATAATATTCCCTACCTTAAAAGAACTGGATATTGAAAAAGTGATGTAGCAGAATATTTTTATTCTCTCTCTCTCTTATTTTCTCTATACTTTCTCTCTCTATAGCTTGAATGAATTCGTGAAAAATAATGAAGCCCTAGGCCTCTATTTATAGAAAAACTGAGGGTGGCTCTTGGTCTTAACGAAGGGTCAAATGACTCTTGGTAATATTGAAGGGACAACTACTATTGACGAAAGTAATTACTATTGACCAAGGTAAATACTATTGACGAAGGTAATTACTATTGACCAAGGTAAATACTATTGACCAAGGTAAATAATATTGACGAAGGTAATTACTATTGACCAAGGTAAATACTATTGACGACGGTAATTACTATTGACGACGGTAATTACTATTGACGACGGTAATTACTATTGACGAAGAGACTCTTAGATGATGACATATGGCCCCCCATAAAATAACCAAACTTACCACAACGTCTCAATTATTGATTTAATAATATAACATATTATACAGATGATACTATGACAATAATTTAAGAGATATGATGCAGCAATTACTGTAGCAATAATTGAGTATAGCTGAGTGACTTCTCACGTAAGCATCAATAATCAATACCGTGTGCTACTATGCAACCACGCGTATTACTGTACGAGTAGTTCAACAGTTTTAACGGTTTTAACGGTAACACTTCAGCCGTTATTTTTATAGAAAGATAATTCTGTCGTTTTCTCAATCCGACAATAATTCCGTTGTGGGGTCCACCAATGATTGTGCCATCGTACGAATATTCCCCGACAAAAAGAATATTCTCCGACCAAACGAATATTTTATAACAACTTACTTACTTTGCAAAATTTATAAATATTACCCATAACTATAACATTATATCAAATTAACTCCATAATATTCAAAAATGATATTTATAGAAAATTCATCTTTATTTATAAAAGTTGGGGTCTTACAAAAACCTCAATATTAACTCCTTCATTTTTAACCACAAAAATATATCCCTCATTTATATCCACAAAAATAAATATTTCCTTATCATATGAATTAATAATTAATTATTCACAAATAATATTACAGAATCACATTTATGACAATCAGGCCGTTCCCAGGAAAGAGGGGGCTTTCCAATAAGGATTTCTCCTTACTGGCGCGCAATTAGATGACCAAACCTCTCCTTAGACAGAACTTTCTAGACATTGCCAATAATGTTATCTAATAATATTATTCAAATAATATGAATTATTGATCTGATAATGGGAAATACTGTGTAGTGACAATTATTGAAACAACAGTAATATAAAATATCAACGCAGCAATTATTGAATCAATAAAATAAAATACTGAACAGTAATTACTGTAACCATTATTGAGTAGTGCCTTCTTACGTAAGAATCAATAATTAGTGCAATACAGTGTGCTACTGTGTAACAACGCGTATTACTGTGTTTTAACCACCGGGTATTCCAACATTATTAACGGTAACAATTACGCCGTTATTAATAAAAAACATATACTTGTCGTTTTTTTCATCCAATCGCTTTCCGTTATGGGGCCCACAAAAGACTGCGCCGTCGTACGAATATTCCCCGACAGGAAGAATATTCCACGACCAAACGAATATTTCTCGACAACAATAAATATTTTATAACCTCCTGCTTATTTGAAATATTTGCGCACTTTACCCATAACTAACCTCATTAATCAATTTAACACTTACTATTTCAAAATAATAAATAGAGGGAATTTAAATTTTATTTATTAATAATTTGGGGTCTTACATTTGGAAGCTCAAATTCATTGGATAATGAATGAAAAATTAACTCCCAAAAATTATCCTTAGAGATTAAATGATAATAAATACTTGTGGGAAGTTAAGTCACATATCGGTTAAGAACTAAAAAAATAAATTGAGTATATATACAATTAGTTTGCTCTTAGGACACTCCACTTTTGTGCAGGAGAGAGGACCTAGCCCATACTTGGTTTGAACCACCCATGCCGCTGATCGACATGTTGGGATGGGCTCGTGGGTCATTGTCGTTTTAGAAGAAAAAATTTGTTTCAATTTATTTGTCGTTTACAACTTTTCAAGAGAATAAATTATTTACTTTTCTATATCACCCCTACATTCTCTTATTGTTACAAGAAATTATCTCCCTTGTATTAATAGTTTTCAACTTCTTATAAAGGGTTAGTAATGGAATTTCAAACAAATTTTAATTGTTAAATGATACTCCCTCCATTCCTAAATAAGTGACGTTTTGGAAGAAAAAATTTATTCCAAATTATCTGTCGTTTATAAATTTTTAGGAGAATAAATTATTTACTTTTCTAGCTATATCACCCTTACCTTCTCTCATTGTCCTAAGAAATTCTCACCCTTAGTATTAATAGTTTTCAACTTCCCATAAAGGGGTAGTGATGGAATTTTACATATATTTTAACTATTAAATGATAGTATTAAATGACTTTCTTAATCCATGTGCAAAAACCTTAAACGACACTTATTTAGGAATGGAGGGAGTAGTATTAAATGACTTTCTTAATTTCTCTGCAAAAACCTTAAACGACAATCTTTTAAGAACGGAGGTAGTAGTATTCAATGACTTTCTTAATCTGTGTAAAAATTTTAAACGATAATCTTTTAAGAACAGATGTAGTATTATTTTTCTGTTTTTTAAATACAAAACAAAATAACTAGTAGTACATTAACCGAGAAATAGTTAATAAATTAATTAATACTACTAGTAGTAATATTCATGGAAAAACAATTAGTTAGTTTATCCTTGGGACTATAGGATCCAATGCTACTCCCCAAGATTGGCGCACGTGTCCATACATAATATACATGCGGTTTTTAGTTATTTTTTTTGTATATAATTAATACATAAAAATATCAAAAAATAAATATCATTTTTTTAAATTATACTCCAGTCTCCACACCACACAAATAGAATTTGATTATTATTGCTTGCTTACCGTTGTTGTGCTAGTGCTAGTGATAGTGCTAGTATAACAAACTTGACAGCAGTATAGGAACGGTTCCAACCCTACATTATCTATTTTGGGGACATGATATATATATATATATATATATATATATATATGTATATATATATATATATATATATATATATATATTTCTTATTTTTTACGTACTACTCCATTATTTAAGGATATTAAAAAAAAATAATTCAAAATTTACGTTAAAACCAAACCTTAGGGATATAGTAGTATTTGAGTCGGCTCTTCTTTTCACCCAATAAATGATTTGATAGTTGATCAGGAATAATAAAATTTAATAAGAAAGAGCAATTAATCTAAATTTCATCTTGAAATTATTTTTAAAATTTTTTCCCTAAAATTTACAATATACATGTCTGTCTCTGTCTACAAGGAATTAGTATTAATAAATGTAGTAATAATTAATAAGAAAAATAGTAATTTGAAAAAGGAGGTGCGTGGACTCAAACAAAACCTCCTAGCAGAAGTCGATTCATATTTTGTCTTGGCACAATTAGCAACATATGCATAAGCATATGCATATGCATATGCTTTTAGTATTATTTCATTCAGATTTACAGACAGTATCATCAATTATTTAATTGTAGCATCCATCCATCCATCCATCCCTGTTAGTCGTCTTTAAAGCAAGTTAGTTTTGCACCCAAGGCCAAGGATAATCATTCAATTCCAAAACCTTTTTCTACGTACATTATTTCTCACTCACTCACTCGGTCAGTCGGGTGCAATTTGAAAATAATTTCAAAAATACTACTAACAGATAATACTCCACAATCCAACCTTTAAATGTACATAAAATAAATCATAAGTGCACGCAATACTCCACCAACCAACCATGCATATTGAAAAATACATACTACTACTAGTATGTGTTAATGTCCCAAAAACCCATTAATTGCTATCTCGTCATTTAATTAAGGACTTTCTCAACAAATCATGAGGATTAATATATGCTAGTAATGGTTTGGCCAGTTACTAGTACTACTTATCATAAACACTTGGCCAATGCTGGCTGCTAACACCTACTGGCAAAGGGATGATGATGGGCACACAATACTGTTGATTGAGAGAGAAAAACGGCAAGAAAGAGAGTTCCAAGGAGAAAAAACATCAGGTAGTAGCTGAATGAAATCAGAATAATCATGTCCCACTGCATTATGTTTTTTCCTTGGAAGTTTTGAAAAGGCACGGAAAGAATAAATCCAAACACTGGTACCAGATACATATTTCCTGATATTTACTTTCCGGATTTGTGAAGCTGTGTGCGGTGGTGTGTATTCTCAAACAGGATTTTCCCTCAACTACAATCTGTATGCTCCACCACATCAACCTTGTCTCAGCCCCAAAAACAAAATAACTAATAAAAATATTTTAAATATTAATGTAAACAGATTTAAATATGTATATAATCTCATCAAACAGATATTAAGTAATCATCGCTTATATATTACTATATTATAGGGTAAAACCCCAAAAGGATCCAAGCTACGGAATTTCTTGTATACTTCTTCCTTGTCTCAACCATTTGGTAGCATCATATTCCGTATGGCGACACAGCGATCATGACTTGTGAAAGGTTTAGGTCCCTTAAGAAAAAGTATTTAAGACTAGACAGAGTTTGTTTCCAGTTTAATTCCTTAAAAACTCAAATATCAAAGGCACGCATCAGAAATCATATCTACATAAGCTAGCTATGATAGATAGATCATACGTACATATATAATAATATGTACAACTTTACTGCTCATTATTCGCTGCTAATCATACTTACTAATACCTAGTTTAATTCCTTCTCATCTACAAGGGCAATGTCTTATTCCATTGAGGGAAAGTCAAATTCAAAACAAAGCAACTTCAAATCCTTTTCCAGCATCTCTCATGTCTCGAGTACTACTCTACCATGGATGTGTTGCACCCTTAAAACTCCCTTCTTTTTTCCTAAACAGAGAAAGCTAGCTATGTTTGGCAAGGAAGAATGGTTTTTCTTCACTACAACAAAGGTCTAGTTTTCTACAAGGGACACACCCACCCACCAGGAGGAGTTAAACAGATTGGATCATGCACGAGTACAGATTGCCTGAGACGACAATATGTACTTCCACCAGGAAAAGGACAATAAGGGTAAACCATTCACGATATTATTAACAGAAAATGATGGTTTAACCTTCATCCCCTTTCTCACAACACATTCACACCGGCATCAGCATAATTAAAACAAGCATTGAAAGTGTAATGACATACTCCCCATGTTTCAAATTATAAGATCAAATATTAACCGTTTAAAACTCATTTTGAAAATAAACTAAGGAATTCATATCAATTGAGAGTTTTAAAACGTTTAAAATTGACATTCCAAAGTCAATATTAATCTTATAATTTGAAAATACAGTAGTAGTAGTAATAGTAGTAGTAGTAGTAGATTATATAAATATACGTCTACATGTGCATGCGTGTGTTAGCAAGTTACAGAAGTTGATTTCCAAATTTTAAGAAATGACGAACAAGAATAGATCAAGCATTTATGCATGCATTAACCACTTCAAATATATATATATATATATATATATATATATATATATATATATATATATATATATATATTAATTGAAGAGTATTTTCATACAGCTGGAAAATTGGGTACTCTGTCGACTTGAGCAGTAAAGCAGCACCCCAAGGAATAATGGGGAAGATCAACATAGTCTTCAAGATGATTACTTTCCAAGAGTAGACAAGCTAAGCTCTAATAATACAAACCAAGATCTTGGAAAGGTAAGAGGTTCTCTATTCAAAGATCGCCCCATGTTGCCATTTCTTTTTGCCTCTCGGTTAAATTTACCTTGCATGGGCGCACTTTCTAGCTTAAGCTTAGAAAGCAGTGAAACTTCAACTCCAGTCCATGACAACTATTCCAATGGAGAGAATTTTCAAGTTTCTTTAACTAAAAGGCAGAGAAAGGTTGTTGGGATCATAAATCAGCTAGAGAATTCCATTCAACCCAACAAAAAGCTTAACAGGGAAAATCAAGAGGATGAACGATCCCCAAGCAATATCACCACCAACATGAAATTCTACAGGTCAGACCAGTGTGAAAGCAACAATCTCAATGATGATCAATGGAGTTCTATCATGCAATATCAAGGTCTTAATCACATGATTTTCGCATAATATGATACGACCAATGCATAAAAGGGATGGGAACCAATGCAAACGCGCGTGCGCACATACACACACATGTATATATATATATATAGAGAGAGAGAGAGAGAGAATCTAGGAAATCTTGTGCTAAGAATGGGTATGTAGATAAAAGTGCTTGGAGGAGACATATAAGCATGTGAAGCGACAATGTGGTGACGAGACCATAGGTTCCATGATCTGGAACACTGGCATGTATAGGATACTAGTGTGATTAAATAGCTAGAGTTCATCTTTATAAATGAAGTAGAATCGACTGCCACTAGAGTAACATGTGCCGACTGTGGAAGAATAATATGTACATCTCTATTGCAGCACTTGCTCCCACAGCAACCATTACTACTTTCGAATAGTTACAACTGTATGTTCATATTATATGTGAAGTGAGGGACTGCATGCTTCTCTTGTTAGGTGTCTATATATATGTGAATTTGGAGAATCAAGGTTGCATAAACATATAAATCCTTAGGGTAGTAGATGCTGAATGAGGTTGTCGTAACAACACATGTACCAGCACTAGTTCTCATAGACATGGAAGCTCAGATATGAATCATATAAACACCATCTGAAGCAGAAGCAAGAACTTCAACATTATAACGTGTTGAAACAGATACATTTTATCAATATTCATAGTAAGTTATAGAAGTAGATTTCCAAATTTTACGAAATGAAATACAAAAAGTCAAATAGCAAATGAGATCTAACATGTTGCTTACCAAAGTTTTTTTCAATTAGACATCAAGAATTTCCACCATCATTGGGATTCAAGATTGATGCTCATAAAGTCAACCATGGTAATCTGCCTAATGCCACTATCCGTTCAGCTATTATATCTTCTGGATTCAATTGTTACATTCGTAACATGACTGGTTTTCATAGCCTTGGGAGCTCAAATAAGTCAAAATATGGATCATATGAACATTAACTTACGATGAAAGAGCTTCAATAAATAATATATCAAAACAGATACTCTTTATCCAAATTTGTAGTTCAAGATACAGAAATAGGTTTCTGAATTTCAAGAAAAGACATACAAGTATTAAAGCAAATGGGATCTAAAACAAGAACATAGCACTCAATCAGATAAAGCCAATATCATACAAGCACAGATCCAACAGCTCTTCATATCAGTTCATTTCTTCAATACACTGCAAGTAAACACTCATCAAAATGAAGATCCACAGTAAACGTTGATCTCATGGTATCAAATGTTAAAAGACAGTAATTTTTAGAGATTCAAATCTGAAACTAAGCTAACATGAAGACTATCATAACAAACAAGAATTTAGTTATCTTCTAGATTGCCAGTTAAATATTATGCATCCAATTATTATCAGACCTGACATTAAGCAGGGGATATCAAGAAAGAAAACTCAAATCAAAAAACAAGACAAAGTGCTTACTTGTAAAGATAGGCCGCAATACCCAAAATTATACACAACAAAATAATATCAATACAGAAATTTCGACTCGACCTCAGCTGGAGCAAAAACATAAATTCATTAGATCCTTAAAGCGAATTATACAGCAGAAGAGTACAGCTGGAAATATAAATACAAATAATATGACATTTATATATTTGCAGCTCATTACCTGGTTAACAGTGTCTTTCAGTCTAACATTGGTATTTTTAAGGTCAGATGTTGCCTTGTCCACCTGTGAGTTGCGAATAATAACTTCGTGAGTAACTTCAAAATCTAATAGGTTCAAAATTAGAAGATTAGGAAATTAGATTAACCTTAGTGTCAATCTCATCCATCAAAGGAACTTGTCTGTCCAATTCCTGCAATGTTGTGTAGTATCGTAAATTAAAAAAATTTGCTAATAAAAAGCAATAGATAATAAAGCACAAGGCATCAAACCTCATTCATATCATGGGCCATGTTTTTCAGTGTGTCCAAACCTTCTGCTATCATTTCCAAACCTTCGTCCTGTGTTAACAAAGTAACAGTAAAAGTAAGTAATATTAAAAATACAAAAGATATGCTTCTTTAATACAATGAAAACAAGTCCATGTACAACATTAAATATAGAATTCCAAAAGCACATGCCTGCTTCATTTTACGCATTTCATACTCGCCCCTAAATTGATCCGACTCTTCAGTTTGCTGGAAGTATTCATTGTCAAAACGCCCATCTATCATTCAAAAAAATACACAAGTGAATAACCAATTTATTGAACCTTGCCAGAAATTAAAATTTCGTATAAAGAACATTATCAATTTAAGACCGTAGCTTTTGTAGTGCTAGCAGTAATGCAAGTGAATGAATCCCATCCCCTAGCGAGTGAAGTACTTACACCCCTTTAGAGATAGGGGAGAGCAAAAGAGCTCGTTCTTCCATTTTTAGATCTTTAGATTCGTAAGATCATGATAGAGTCCCCTTTACTTGATATTCTATTAGTCAAGCACTAGCGCCCTACAACTACAACTAGTATAGCAGCCAGCTTCAAAGCTGTTCCTATTCTTAGAGAAAGTGGAAACAAGCAACGGATTGAGCTGCGTGAAAGCCGTTGCTCTAATGTCTCGTTACTTATACTTCACGAGCCAAGTGATAGCAACCAATTACCTGAATCAAATTTGATTTCTGTACGAGAAGCTGAAGCTGCCCAGCCACCAGCTTGTTTGGGTGCAGCTGGAGACCCATCTGGTATAGCTTGAATCCTTTCTGGCAGTGCAAGAGCCAAATCATTTCGGGCAGCAAATTCTTCGGGTGAAAGCCCTTTAACCTGTTTGTAGAATAAATTGTAAATGCAGAAGGCAGCCAGACATGGTTAACTCTTTATCAAGCTAGGGCAACAATTACAGTAAGAAACAACAGAAAACAGAAGGGAGAAAATTGCATGACCAAGAGCAAAACGCAATAGTTGGAAACAATGATAAAGAAACAGGATGGACATGTCCAATTCAAACAGAAGAAGGTAGAAGGTAGAAGGTAGAAGGTAGAAGGTAATTGCTGATAGGGATATATTAGATAGCATAAGTGTCAATCAGAGCTAATTTTCCTGAATCCTTAACTATTGAATCTTCAATACTTTACCCTTTTTGACCCCTCAAAACTATTGACACACGACTCTCAGGATCCCATATTTATACTTCCTAATAAGAAATATAAATATCAGATAGCTAATACAGGTGGAAATAATTTAAATAATAATAGTTACAATCTCACACATCACCATAAAATGCAGTAAACGCACCATAGATCAGAAATTTCAAATTTCCATTCAGTTAAAGCAATTCAAAACACATTACCCTAATAACTATTACACACGCACAACCTAATTAAAATAAAGAGAAATTGGATGTAATTAAACCTTCTTTAATGCCAGTCTCTGCAATTTAGGGACTTCATCAAGCAACCGAGCCTTGGTGCGACGAATCTCGGCGTTAATTGCAACTACAGAAGCTCTATTTTTTCCATTCGAAGCTGTCTCGGCTTTCTGCGGAACCAGTTTTCACAAACTTCAATTAAAACGGCAAAACCGAAACCCTAGGACTTTAAAAATTGAGATCGAGGATTAGACATACCTGAAGAGCGGCCTCAATGTCGGATTCGACATCAGCGTAGAGACGAGCAAAGGCATCGTCGCCGGAGACATTGAGATCCTTCTGCTTATCTATGTCATATTTGTCGTATTTCTTGCATATCGCGTCCACTCTAGTCAGAATGTCGATTACGCTCATCTTTGCTACTAGTATTCTCCGTCTTTAGTTAGGGTTGAATGTTGAGATGAGATTGAGATCAGATCAGATCCCAACTGTTAAAAATTTTCTGATCAGAACAAGCAACGCTGGGCTTTCAACTGGTACCAGCCTGTACACCAGCAGTACATTACCACTCTACACGCTTATGTACAGTGATGAAATTAATAAATTTAAATTATAATATATTATTATTATTAGTATTTATTTTTGGTAGTTTATTTGACAAAATTTGAAACTTAAATTGATATAATTTATTAATAATTATGTAACACTAAATTATATAATTAATAATTTTTCTATAAAATTTAAAATATATGCTATTAAACGGACTAAAATTAAATGAATACTTAAATTACTTTAAGGCTCAAAAATATTTTAAATTAACTTCAAAAAATTATTATAATATTTAATATTTAAAAAATTAAATAAATCACACCAATTTTAATTTAAGTAATTAAATTGATTAAAGAAAGTGTAAGAGTAACAAGAATTGAGACTGATGAAATGGCACTTGTAACAAATGTGAAAAGTCAGATTAAAATTGTTGAAATGGGGTCACGGACCGTCAGTGCAAGCTGATTTTAAGAAAAGGTTGGTTCGGACTAGGATTAGTCTGATTGAAGTTGGGAAACCTATATTAAAAAAAATAAAAAATAACCTTAATAGTTGATGCAGTGGTTCAATGACGTCCCAGGATGAGTTGTAGACCCGGACATCTTGAAATTGAATCCAACTTGTCCGGGCTGGAAGGATTAGTCCGACTACAGTTGAGAAACCCCACATTATCAAAAAAAATAAATTTAAAAACACTTTCTTCATTTTAAATTCAAAAAACATATTAGAGATATACTTTTATTTTATAACTATAAAATAGTATGAAGGTCCTTTAGAACCATTTTTAACATTACATGAAAATTATTAAATTTATATTAAGATTAAGAGCACATTTATTGACACAATAAATTTATTATTAAAATTGACCTTTGATATAACAAATATCTATTTTGTTTGAGTGTGTGTATATATATAATCGCGGAGGGTAATAAATATGTTATATGATATAAAAATTATAAAATATCGTTTTAAAGTATATCCCTCCACAATGTTATAAACAAAAATATTATATAATTTTGGAAATATATTTTTAATTTTAAAATAGCAGAAAGAAGTATGAAATATGAAAGTAGTAAGAACAAAATACAACTTGTAAAGTAAATTTACGTGACAATTATGTGGTCAAAAAATGGTTGAGTATGAAAACTTAATTAAAAGAGAAAAGAATAAGTAATTTTTTTTATCTAACAAATTACTGTGTTTAATGATTTTATATTTTTCTTACTTTCTCTTTCTGAATTTTTTTTTGCTTCATCTAATTTTTTCTAACAATACTTTCTTATTTATCATTTTTATAACAAGTTGTATAAGATATTTTCATTACTTATTTTAAAATAGATAATTAAATATTCTAATTAATAATGCTCCTATTGGTGCAAGAAAACACTTTCCAAATATATATATATATATATATATATATATATATATATATATATATTTGATTTTCTGGTATGTAGTTTGTCACATAAAATAGTCAACCAAAACAATAAAAAAAATGTTCATTAGTTTCTAGAAACAACTTACGGATATTAAATCTTCAAGTCATTCGGATGATGTATTCAAATAAAACTTTTAAAGAGTTAAAAAATTTGATTGTATTCAATTAAGACATTTAAAAAATATATTGATATTCAATTATGACTTTTATAATATCTTTAAAAGTTAGGTGATATTGAATTGAGAGTTTTACAAAATCTATAAAAGTATTTTAGTATTCAAAAAATCATAAATTTTTTAGATTTCTATCAAATCGTAGAGATTGACAGACTTTAGAAGAAGAGATGTGACGCCCCCAAAGTCGTTAAAACATGGTACAGAAATAACTACAACTTTATTAATACAATTGTCGTGCAAAATACGACAATACATAAACTGTGAGTTTAAATATAAATATTGTCTTTTAGACAATATTCACACTCAAATAAGTCTTCACTATAATTATTGATACATTATTTTATAAAAATTACGATGACTACTAAAATAACTTTCTAGAACCATCATTCAAAACCTCGACTAGTACTGACTACATTCTCGCCTCCTGAGAAGAAAAATGAAACAAAAAGGAAAATAGTGAGCTCAACTAACCTAGTAAAGAATATTATGACTAAGATAATATAGAACAAATTATTGTTAGTCCTCAACAGGGAAAAATCTGATAGAATATAATAGACAATAAATTTTAAATTAACAACTGCATCGGAAATATCAATCCATTAGAAGAGTCAAGTAGAGAATGAATTTTACTATCTTCTAAGATTTAAAAGTCCATCATAAATTGTAAGACCCCAATTTTTATGAATAAAAATGAATTTTTCAATAAATATCATTTTTTAATATTATGGTATAGTTGTGGGTAATATTTATAAATTTTTCAAAGTACGCATGTGACGCCCCCAAAATTAGGTATACATCACCCATCTTGGGTCGTCAGATACATAGTACAGAATACAAATACAACTTAATAATACAACTGTCGTGTACAATACGATAAAACATAAACTGTGAGTTTGAATACAAATATTATCTTCTAGAGAGTATTCATACTCAAAAGGAGTACTCATTACATTTATTAACACACCATTACATAGAATAGTGAGGACTACTAACTAATACTATCATTCGGACCATCACTCCGTACCCCGACTTGTCCCAGCTACGTTCTCATTTCCTGAAGAGAACAGTGAAAGAAAGGGTGAGCTCAACTAGCCCAGTAAGAAATATTATGACTAAGATAATGCAGAATAAATTATCATTAGCCTTCAACAATGTTAAACTGATAAAATATAATAGACATCAAGTTTAACTGCAGCGGAACAAGCAATCCATTAAAAGAGTCAAGTAGAAAATAAACTCTACTATCTTTTATGATTTAAAAGGTTTTTCAACACTGTGATCGCTGAGACTCAGCTTAATAAAATAATCCACATCATCGAATCACCCCTGCACTACGGCCAAGGATATTCGTGTATTCATTAATGGTCATGATCATGCCAACAACTGTCCATCAATGCACTACGGGCCAATGAGGACTTTTACCACATCATTTGTAACATTACGGTCATGATTATACCGAATAATCCCTGGTCATAATCATACCAAGTCCATCTATGCACTACAGGCCACAGATGACTTTCAACATTTCATAAACATGAGGATGATGACAATGATATAAGAATTCAATAAAACAAGTTCAAGAATTAATTTATCCAGGAATTAACAACGTCCAAATTGTCAACATGATACTGCATTGTGGAGTAAAATTCAAGAATGCTTAGAAGAATATTTTCTTGAAAAGATACTGGATGAAACGCAACTATCAAGGATATTCCACAAATTTCATGGAGTATAGAAGTCAAAACTTAACCAACTGAGTATAATAAAGAATGGAATAACAAAAGAAATCACCATGCATGCGATAGACCGCACAGACAGGTTATTCCAACAGAATAATAAATAATGGAACCAGGTCCGGCGTAAACGCACAGACAGGATATTCCGACAGAATAATAAATAATGGAACCAGGTCCGGTGTAAAACACACAGACAGGATGTTCCAACAGAATAATAATAAAAACGGAACCAGGTCCGGTGTAAAACACACAGACAGGATGTTCCAACAGAATAATAAACGGAACCAGGTCCGGTGTAAAACACACAGACAGGATGTTCCAACAGAATAATAGAAGAATGTCACCAAGTATAGGGTAGACCGCGTACACTGGTTATTCCAACAGAATAATAACGAATGGAATAACAGAAGTTCTCTTCATGAATATAAAAGAAATAATATTCCCTACCTTAAAAGAACTGGATATTGGAAAAGTGATGTAGCAGAATACTTTTAGTCTCTCTCTCTCTTATTCTCTCTATACTTTCTCTCTCTATAGCTTGAATGAATTCGTGAAAAATAATGAAGCCCTAGGCCTCTATTTATAGAAAAACTGAGGGTGGCTCTTGGTCTTAACGAAGGGTCAAATGACTCTTGGTCTTAACGAAGGGTCAAATGACTCTTGGTAATATTGAAGGGACAACTACTATTGACGAAAGTAATTACTATTGACCAAGGTAAATACTATTGACGAAGGTAATTACTATTGACCAAGGTAAATACTATTGACGAAGGTAATTACTATTGACCAAGGTAAATACTATTGACGACGGTAATTACTATTGACGACGGTAATTACTATTGACGACGGTAATTACTATTGACGAAGAGACTCTTAGATGATGACATATGGCCCCCCATAAAATAACCAAACTTACCACAACGTCTCAATAATATAACATATTATACAGATGATACTATGACAATAATTTAAGAGATATGATGCAGCAATTACTGTAGCAATAATTGAGTATAGCTGAGTGACTTCTCACGTAAGCATCAATAATCAATACCGTGTGCTACTATGCAACCACGCGTATTACTGTACTTTTACTACCGAGTAGTTCAACAGTTTTAACGGTTTTAACGGTAACACCTCAGCTGTTATTTTTATAGAAAGATAATTCTGTCGTTTTCTCAATCCGACAATAATTCCGTTGTGGGGTCCACCAATGATTGTGCCGTCGTACGAATATTCCCCGACAAAAAGAATATTCTCCGACCAAACGAATATTTTATAACAACTTGCTTACTTTGCAAAATTTATAAATATTACCCACAACTATAACATTATATCAAATTAACTCCATAATATTCAAAAATGATATTTATAGAAAATTCATCTTTATTTATAAAAGTTGGGGTCTTACAACCTCCCCTTCTTATGAAATTTCGCCCTCGAAATTAGGGTACGTACCTGGTATGTCGAAGAGGTAAGGATACCTTGATTTCATTTCTGATTCTAACTCCCAAGTCATTTCCTCAACATCGTGGTTTCTCCACAAAATTTTGACTTGAGGTATAACCTTGGAGCGTAGAATATGTTCCTTCTTATCCAAGATTTGAACAGGAACTTCTTCATACGTCAAATCCTCCGCTATTTCGTCCGGTTCTAACTCAATAATGTGGTTCGGGTCTTCCACATATTTGCGTAACATGGATATGTGGAAAACGTTATGAACACGAGACATACTTGGCGGTAAAGCGAGTCTATAAGCCACAGTTCCTACTCGATCGAGGATTAAAAATGGACCGATGAATCGAGGATTTAGCTTTCCTCTCTTTCCAAATCTCGTAACACCTTTCCATGGAGCAACACGTAAGAACACATGATCTCCTACATCAAATTCCACGTCCTTTCGATGAAGATCAGCATAACTCTTTTGTCGATCTTGTGAGGTTTTTATACGTTGTCGGATCGTTTGAATCTTTTCTGTAGTCATACGTACCAACTCCGGTCCCAACAACGTTGCTTCGCCCACCTCATCCCAGCATACTGGAGAACGACATTTTCTTCCATACAATGCTTCGAATGGAGCCATGCCAATACTTGCTTGATAACTGTTGTTGTAGGAAAACTCCACCAATGGTAAGAACTTGTCCCAACTTCCCTTGAAGTCAAAGACACAGAGTCTTAATAGATCTTCAAGAGTTTGAATAGTCCTCTCTGATTGTCCGTCCGTCTGAGGATGATATGCTGAACTAAATCGTAACTCCGTGCCCATAGCTTTTGTAAACTAACCCAAAATCGTGAAGTGAATCTTGGGTCTCGGTCAGAAACTATGGATACTGGCATACCATGCAGTCTTACAATCTCGTTTATGTACATACGAGCAAGACGTTCAAGTGTATAAGTTTCTCGTATCGGTAAGAAATGAGCAGACTTGGTCAATCTATCAACAATGACCCAAATCGCATCAATACCTTGAGAAACCCTAGGAAGACCGGTAACGAAATCCATGGTAATGTGCTCCCACTTCCATTCTGGAATTTCAAGTGGTTGCAATGGACCTTTTGGTACTTGATGCTCCGCTTTGACTCGTTGACAAGTTAGACACCTTGAGATAAACAACGCTATCTCTCTCTTCATATTGCTCCACCAAAATGTATGACGAAGATCATGATACATTTTGGTACTTCCAGGATGGATTGCAAACGGTGTGTTGTGCGCCTCCATCATGATTTCATACTTTAAATCAGGGTTGTTAGGAACACAAAGTCTGGAGTTGACTCGAAGTATTCCTTCTTCATCGATTCTTGCTTCCGGCATAGAACCTTCTTGCACTTTCTTCCTCATACGCATCAGCTCCAGGTCTGTAGCTTGAGCAGCTTTAACTTTATCGATTAAAGTCGGTTCTACTCGTATATTCGCCATCATCACATGGGTCCCTGGAGTCTTCAACTCTATCTCCATCCTTTGCAAGTCACACAAAATGGGCCTTTGCGTTGTTAATATTGCACTTGTACCCGCATATGATCTTCTACTCAATGCGTCAGCTACCACGTTCGCTTTTCCAGGATGGTATTGAATGGTATGATCATAATCTTTCAACAGTTCAAGCCAACGTCGTTGTCGCATGTTGAGTTCCTTTTGAGTGAAGAAATATTTGAGACTTTTATGATCCGTAAAGATCTCCACTTTCTCCCCATACAAGTAATGCCTCCAAATTTTAAGTGCAAAGACAACAGCTGCCAACTCTAGATCATGAGTAGGATAATTCCTCTCATATTCCTTGAGTTGTCTTGATGCATAGGCTATGACTTTTCCATGTTGCATGAGAACGCATCCCAACCCTTTGCTCGAAGCATCACTGTAGATGACAAATCCCTCCGAGCCAGATGGTATTGTTAGAACAGGTGCTGAAATGAGTCTCCTCTTGAGTTCTTGAAAACTCTGCTCACATTCTTCGCTCCAACCAAACTTTGTATCTTTCCGAGTCAGCTGAGTTAATGGAGTAGCGATTCGAGAAAATCCTTCCACGAATCTCCGATAATAACCAGCTAAACCAAGAAAGCTACGTACCTCGGTCACTGATTTAGGTTGCTCCCAGCTTTGAATAGCTTCAATCTTTGCCGGGTCAACAGATATTCCACGACTTGATACTACGTGCCCAAGGAATGCTACCTCTTCCAGCCAGAACTCGCATTTCTTCAACTTGGCATAAAGTTTGTATTCACGAAGCTTTTGGAGTACCAGCCTCAAGTGTTGCTCATGATCTTCACGGCTTTTGGAATAAACAAGGATGTCATCGATAAAGACGACCACAAAGTGATCCAAATATTCCTTAAATACCCTGTTCATCATATCCATGAAGGCAGCAGGAGCATTAGTCAATCCAAAAGACATAACTAAGAATTCATAATGCCCGTACCGAGTTCTAAAAGCCGTCTTTGGAATATCCTCAGTTCTAACCTTCAGCTGATGATATCCAGAACGAAGATCGATCTTTGAAAAGAATTGTGCTCCTTGCAACTGGTCAAACAGGTCATCAATACGTGGCAATGGGTACCTATTTTTTATGGTGACATGATTCAACTCCCGATAATCAATACAAAGTCGCATACTCCCATCTTTCTTCTTCACGAACAGAACAGGAGCACCCCAAGGAGAAGTACTAGGACGAATAAAACCAATGTCTAACAATTCCTGCAGTTGGGTCTTTAACTCCTGAAGTTCAATAGGAGCCATTCGATATGGGGCTTTGGAAATGGGTTTTGTACCGGGTTCAAGGTCGATACAAAATTCAATTTCACGCTCTGGGGGTAGGCCAGGAAGTTCTTCGGGAAATACGTCAGGAAATTTATTAACAACAGAAATATCATTCAAAGCTGACGTATTTTTGTTTAGATCTGTGACATGAGCTAAGAAAGCTTGACATCCGTTTTTCAATAAACGAATAGCTTTATGGCTTGAGATGACAGCGATTGATTTTAATGGTTTGGTTGCTTGAATTCGCATAATAGGTCGATTAGGAATATGAAAGCTAACAACCTTACGAAAACAATCAATTTTTGCATGATGAGTAGTTAACCAATCAATCCCTAGAATCACGTCAAATGCAAGTATTTTTAATGAAATAAGATCGACAGGTAATGTGTGGGTACCAACTTGAACCAAACAAGACTTATAAACAGTGGAGGTAATGAAGGTTTCTCCCAACGGAGTTTCCACAGATAAGTCAAAGTCTAATTTCTCCGGAATCAAATTTAATCGATGAGCGCAAGTAGGAGAAATAAAAGAATGGGTTGAACCGGTATCAAATAAAGTATAGACTTCGTTAGAGTTTATGATAAGCTTACCCGTGATGACCTCATTCGGGTTCCTTGCGTTCTGGGAGGTCACAACAAACGCTCTCCCTTGCACAACCGGTTTTGACTTTTCTGGGACGGCCTTTGGTGCCTCCATCCTAGCTGAATTTGTCTTCGGTAAACGACAAAATCGGGCTAAATGACCTTCTCTTCCACAATTATAACATGCTTTGGACGGCATCGCGCAGTTTGGACTGATGTGCCCCTCCCCTCCGCATTTGAAACATATGATAGGTGGTCGTTCTCCTTCCTTAACGACAGGTGCTGGTGCTGACGTCTTTCCATCATTGTTGAATCTCCTCTTCTTGAAATGTCCATTCTTATTGTTTTGGCCCTGATTACCACCGAAGTGGTTACCATTTCTGGCCTGTTGATTCCCTCCACGCTTGTTGTCACCGCTTCGATGACTGCTCTCACTGGTATTATCATTTTGCCGGCTGCTCTCTTTTGGTTGCGTTATCTCGTTATCGCGCTCCACCAACTGAGCCCTATTTACAACATCTGAATACAAACACAGTTTATGAGAAACAAGATGTTGACGTATCTCCGGCTTCAAACCTCTTAAAAACATCCGCGTCATTCTTTCTTCATTATCCACCAGGTGGGACGCAAACCGGGATAACTCCGCAAATTTTGCCTCGTACTGCGACACGGTCATATTATTCTGCTCCAATTTGATGAACTCCACCTCCTTCATGTGACGAATACTCTCGGGAAAGTATTTGTCGTTAAACAGCTCTTGGAACTTCTCCCAGGACATCTTCAGTGCGGCAGGTTGAGTACGCTTTATCGATTCCCACCAGTAATCTGCCTCTCCTCGCAACATAAAGGCGGCAAAGGGAACCTTTTGCTCCTCGGAGCAACCCAAGACATCAAATATCTTGGTGATCTGCTTTATCCATGTTTCAGCTACAAGTGGTTTGGGTTCTCCCTTAAACTCCGGTGGTCCCAGCTCCTTAAACTGTTTAGCGGTGACCGCCTGAGAGTTTCCAGTATTTCCACCTACGTTGTGGACAGGAGCCGCTTTCACCTGTTGTTGCATGAATTGCATAAAGCCTCTGAACATTTGATCATTCATCATTTGGTCAGTGTTGTTGTTTGCATGAGGATTGACACCTTCCTGATGCACATTATCCTGATTATTGATATGTGGTGAATCAACAGTCGTCTGTGCTCCATTGCTATTCTCAACGTTCTCAGATGCCATTTTCAGATACTGCCACAAAATAAAAATTAATTGATATGTCATATATTATCCTTATATTATGACCGACCAATTAAATACCATGCAAATAAACTTAGGTATGTCATACTAGCGAAGGAATTCCCCGTCTCTCCCCTCCTAGTTCTATTCTCACATCTTAGCCAGGGATCATATCCCTAAGCTCTGATACCAACTGTGACGCCCCCAAAATTAGGTATACATCACCCATCTTGGGTCGTCAGATACATAGTACAGAATACAAATACAACTTAATAATACAACTGTCGTGTACAATACGACAAAACATAAACTGTGAGTTTGAATACAAATATTATCTTCTAGAGAGTATTCATACTCAAAAGGAGTCCTCATTACATTTATTAACACACCATTACATAGAATAGTGAGGACTACTAACTAATACTATCATTCGGACCATCACTCCGTACCCCGACTTGTCCCAGCTACGTTCTCATTTCCTGAAGAGAACAGTGAAAGAAAGGGTGAGCTCAACTAGCCCAGTAAGAAATATTATGACTAAGATAATGCAGAATAAATTATCATTAGCCTTCAACAATGTTAAACTGATAAAATATAATAGACATCAAGTTTAACTGCAGCGGAACAAGCAATCCATTAAAAGAGTCAAGTAGAAAATAAACTCTACTATCTTTTATGATTTAAAAGGTTTTTCAACACTGTGATCGCTGAGACTCAGCTTAATAAAATAATCCACATCATCGAATCACCCCTGCACTACGGCCAAGGATATTCGTGTATTCATTAATGGTCATGATCATGCCAACAACTGTCCATCAATGCACTACGGGCCAATGAGGACTTTTACCACATCATTTGTAACATTACGGTCATGATTATACCGAATAATCCCTGGTCATAATCATACCAAGTCCATCTATGCACTACAGGCCACAGATGACTTTCAACATTTTATAAACATGAGGATGATGACAATGATATAAGAATTCAATAAAACAAGTTCAAGAATTAATTTATCCAGGAATTAACAACGTCCAAATTGTCAACATGATACTGCATTGTGGAGTAAAATTCAAGAATGCTTAGAAGAATATTTTCTTGAAAAGATACTGGATGAAACGCAACTATCAAGGATATTCCACAAATTTCATGGAGTATAGAAGTCAAAACTTAACCAACTGAGTATAATAAAGAATGGAATAACAAAAGAAATCACCATGCATGCGATAGACCGCACAGACAGGTTATTCCAACAGAATAATAAATAATGGAACCAGGTCCGGCGTAAACGCACAGACAGGATATTCCGACAGAATAATAAATAATGGAACCAGGTCCGGTGTAAAACACACAGACAGGATGTTCCAACAGAATAATAATAAAAACGGAACCAGGTCCGGTGTAAAACACACAGACAGGATGTTCCAACAGAATAATAAACGGAACCAGGTCCGGTGTAAAACACACAGACAGGATGTTCCAACAGAATAATAGAAGAATGTCACCAAGTATAGGGTAGACCGCGTATACTGGTTATTCCAACAGAATAATAACGAATGGAATAACAGAAGTTCTCTTCATGAATATAAAAGAAATAATATTCCCTACCTTAAAAGAACTGGATATTGGAAAAGTGATGTAGCAGAATACTTTTAGTCTCTCTCTCTCTTATTCTCTCTATACTTTCTCTCTCTATAGCTTGAATGAATTCGTGAAAAATAATGAAGCCCTAGGCCTTTATTTATAGAAAAACTGAGGGTGGCTCTTGGTCTTAACGAAGGGTCAAATGACTCTTGGTCTTAACGAAGGGTCAAATGACTCTTGGTAATATTGAAGGGACAACTACTATTGACGAAAGTAATTACTATTGACCAAGGTAAATACTATTGACGAAGGTAATTACTATTGACCAAGGTAAATACTATTGACGAAGGTAATTACTATTGACCAAGGTAAATACTATTGACGACGGTAATTACTATTGACGACGGTAATTACTATTGATGACGGTAATTACTATTGACGAAGAGACTCTTAGATGATGACATATGGCCCCCCATAAAATAACCAAACTTACCACAACGTCTCAATAATATAACATATTATACAGATGATACTATGACAATAATTTAAGAGATATGATGCAGCAATTACTGTAGCAATAATTGAGTATAGCTGAGTGACTTCTCACGTAAGCATCAATAATCAATACCGTGTGCTACTATGCAACCACGCGTATTACTGTACTTTTACTACCGAGTAGTTCAACAGTTTTAACGGTTTTAACGGTAACACCTCAGCTGTTATTTTTATAGAAAGATAATTCTGTCGTTTTCTCAATCCGACAATAATTTCGTTGTGGGGTCCACCAATGATTGTGCCGTCGTACGAATATTCCCCGACAAAAAGAATATTCTCCGACCAAACGAATATTTTATAACAACTTGCTTACTTTGTAAAATTTATAAATATTACCCACAACTATAACATTATATCAAATTAACTCCATAATATTCAAAAATGATATTTATAGAAAATTCATCTTTATTTATAAAAGTTGGGGTCTTACAACGCAAGTTGTTATATTATATTTAATTGGTCGGAGAATATTCGTTTTAACAGAAAATATTCGTACGACGGCACAATCATTGGTGGACCCCACAACAGAATTATTGTCGGAATGAGAAAACGACAGAAATATCTTTTTATAAAAATAACGACGGAAGTTTACCGTTAAACTGTTGAAATAACCGGTGTTAAAAGTACAGTAATACGCGTGGTTGCATAGTAGCACACGATATTGATTATTGATGCTTACGTGAGAAGTCATTCAGTTATACTCAATTATTGCTTCAATAATTGCTGCATCATATCTCTCATATTATTGATTCAATTATTGTCACAGTATCATTTGCATAATATTTTATATTATTAAATCAATAATTGAGACGACAAAGTTATTAATATTATTATTTGTAATATTGACGATTTCTAGAAGTTCTGTCAAGGAAAGGTTTGGTCACCTAATTACGCGCCAATAGAGAGAAATCCTTATTGGAAAGCCCCCTCTTTCCTGGGAACGACCTGGTTGTTAAATATTACGAATCATAATAATGATGATAAATGTTGTTAAAAATATTGAGATAATTTTTATGAAGTTTGGCGTATTATTTGGACTCCCATTTACCTATTTTTTAAAATAATCGGTATGAAGTTATTCAGTGTATATTTATATATATAATAAACTGTGGGGCCCACATGTGATGATTACATATGGTGGGGCCCATGGGTGGAGGACTTTTGAGGGGATGAAGCTAACAAATGTTCACGGGTGGGAGTAAATTTCAAATAAACATGTTTATATATATATATATATATATATATATATATATAATTTTAGCTTTTGTTTGTTTTAGATAATTTCATTGAAATTCAATCAACCAAATGTTGCGTATGATGTCCGTGAGTTTACGAATTATTTCGTCCGTGAAAAAATTCTTAACAGTACCCCTTCCATTCTCCTATAAATAGGATGCTTAGTTAGAATTGAAAATCGCAACAGAATCAGAGAATTATTCTTCTATAATATTGAGCGTATTTCTTTCGAGTTTTAGAAAGTTTTGAGCGTAGAAAACAGTGAAAGTTTTCTTCAAGAATATCTCCGCCCTACCACTCGGAATACTCTTATTTTCAAGGTAAGGGATGTTATTTTTGTTCAATATTCGCTTGAAATAATATTTTATTCCAAACTCTGTAGTATGTAAGTAATATTATTTCGTTTCAGATTTCGAATTCTATACTCATTTGCTTAAAGTTTTGGCTTCTATACTCCTTGAAATTAGTAGAATATCCTTAAATTTTGCGTTTCATCCAGTATCTTTTCATGGAGATATTATTCTGAACATTCTTGATAAATTTTAACTTTTTCATGTCGGAGTACTATTCACGGGTTACTATTCAGGAAGTACTATTCACGGGATACTATTCACTCGAGTACTATTTATCCGGGATACTATTCATGATAAAAGTTGATTCGTTTTCGGTCTAAATCATTTGTGGTACAATATTATTCTTGAATTTTACTCCATAAAGCAGTATCATGTTGACAATTTGGACGTTATTGATTTCTGAATAAATTAAATTATAAATCTTTCAAAATTTATCATTTGTTTTTATTTAATTGAATTCTTATATCATTGTCATCATCCTCATGCTTATATTATGTTGAAAGTCATCTGTGGCCGTAGTGCATAGATGGATTTGGTATGATTATGACAAGGGATTATTCGGTATAATCACGACCGTAATGTTACAAAAGATGTGGTAAAAGTTCTCATTGGCCTGTAGTGCATTGATAGACAGTTGTTGGCATGATCATGATCATTGATGAATACACGAATATCCTTGGCCCGTAGTGCATGGATAATTTGTAGTTGTGATACTAAAGAATTTCCTTGGCCATGGTGCATGGGTGATTCTATAATGTGGATTATTTATTAAGCTGAGTCTCAGCGATAAAAGTGATGAAAAACCTTTTAAATCATAGAAGATAGTAGATTTTATGCTCTACTTGACTCTTCTAATGGATTACTTGTTCCGCTGCAGTTAAACTTGTTGTCTATTATATTCTATCAGTTTAACACTGTTGAAGGCTAACGATAAATTATTCTGCATTATCTTAGTCATAATATTTCTTACTGGGCTAGTTGAGCTCACCCTTTGCTTTCATTGTTCTCTTCAGGAAATGAGAATATAGCTGGGACTAGTCGGAAAACGGAGTGACGGTCCAGATATTTGCATTAGTAGTACTCACTATTTTGTGAAATAGTGTGATAATAAATGTAATGAGGACTTATTTTGAGTTTTAATACTGTCTAGAAGATAATATTTGTATTAAAACTCACTGCTAATGTTGTATATTTAAATTTATATTTGTATTATGTACCATGTATTTGGCGACTCAGAATGGGTGATGTATGCCTATTTTGGGGGCGTCACAGTTGGTATCAAAGCTTAGGGATATGATCCCTGGTTAAGATGTGAGACTAGAACTAAGGGGGAGAGACGGGTAATTCCTTCGCTAGTATGATCTACCTAAGTTTATTTGTGATTTAATTAGTCGGTCAGAATATAGGGATAATATGTAGTATGTCAATTAACCCTTGTTTTGTGGCAGTATTTGAAAATGACATCCGAGAATGTTGAGAATAGCAATGGAGCACAGAAGACCGTTGAGTCACCATAAATTAATAACCAGGATAATGTGCAGGAAGGAAACAATCCTTAGGTGAACAACAACACCCACCAAATGATGAACGATGAGATGTTCAAAGGCTTTATGCAATTCATGCAACATCAGGCGAGAGCGGCTCCTGTTCAAAATGCAGGTGGAAACACTGATAACTCATAGATGGTCACCGCTAAGCAATTCAAGAAGCTGGGACCATCGGAGTTTTGGGAAAAGCCTGAACCACTTAAGGCGGAGACGTGGATAAAGCAAATCTCCAAGATATTCGAAGTCTTGGGATGCTCCGAGGAGTAAAAGGTTCCCTTTTCCACCTTCATGTTATGAGGAGAGGCAGATTACTGGTGGAAATCAGTAAAGCGTACTCAACCTGCCGCACTGAAGATGTCTTGGGAGAAGTTCCAAGAGCTGTTCAACGACAAGTACTTTCTCGAAAGTATTCGATACATGAAAGAGGTAGAGTTCATTAAACTGGAGCAAAACAACATGACCGTGTCGCAGTACGAAGCCAAGTTTGCTGATTGTCCCAGTTTACGTCCCACTTAGTTGATAATGAGGAGAGAATAACGCGGATGTTTCTAAGAGGTTTGAAACTTGAGATACGTCAATACCTTATCTCTCACAAACTGTGTTTGTATTCAGATGTTGTAAATAGAGCTCAGTTATTGGAGCGCGATAATGAGACAACCCTACCAAGGGAGAGCAGCCGGTAGAATAATAATACCAGTGGAAGCAGTAATCGAAACGGTGACAACAAGCGTGGAGGGAATCAACAGACCAAAAATGGTTACCACTTCGGTGGTAATCACGGCCAAGACATTAAGAGTGGATATTTCAAGAAGAGGAGATTCAACAATGACGGAAAGACGTCAGCACCAGCACCCGTTGTTAAGGAAGGAGAACGACCACATATCATATGCTTCAAATGTGGAGGGGAGGGACACATCAGTCCAAACTGCACGATGCAGTTTAAAACGTGTTAAAATTGTGGAAGAGAGGGTCACCTAGCCTGATTTTATCGTACAGCGAAGACAAGTCCAGCTGGGACGGAGACACCAAAGGCTGTCCCAGAAAAGTCAAAACCAGTAGTTCAAGGGAGAGCGTTTGTCATGACCTCCCAGAAAGCAAGGAACCCGAACGAGGTCATCACGGGTAAGCTTATCATAAACTCTAGCGAAGTATATACCTTATTTGATACCGATTCTTCCCATTCTTTTATTTCTCCTACTTGCGCTTAACGTTTAAATTTTACTTCGGAGAAATTAGACTTCGACTTATCTGTTGAAACTCCGTTGGGAAAAACTTTTATTACATCCACTATTTATAAGTTTTGTTTGGTTTAAATCGGTACCCTTACATTACCTGTCAATCTTATTTCATTGAAAATACTTGCATTTGAAGTAATTCTAGGGATTGATTGGTTAACTACTTTGAAGGGTTTCGACACAGAAACGCATAGCGGAAATAGAACAATTTAAAGCAATTTCGAAACCCTAAACAGGATCCATGCGAAAAACAATTAATTCAGTGGTTAGAAATTATACCGATTAAGAAAGCTAGAAACGATGCGGTCGAATCTCCAATGCAATTCAAACGCACTGCGTCTCTACGGTATCCACACGAATGCTCCGCTGCGAACCGTCGTACGATCTGCAGTAAAAGGAACTGTGGTACTAGCCATCAAGGATGAGAATTTTTGAAACTGTTTCTCTCTAGTCTCTCTCTAAGAGCGACTAGGGTTTTAGTAAATGAATAATTCTTAAATGGCTGTTACATATCATATATATAGCAAAAAAAAAAATTAATCAAAACCTAATTTAATAAAATACAAATTTATATATATATATATATATATATATATATATATATATCTTAATTAAGTCTTACTTAATTAATATACCTATATATATATATAAATTATCCTATTAATTTAAATTCGAAATTTAAATACTATCAATCATATTGATATATTTAAATCTTTACAATTTAAATTAATTCTCTTTTAATTACGTTCTATGTGTGTAACCCTATAGGTTATTATTACGTTGACAATAATTTTAAATCATATTATAAAATTATAAACAGTGAGCGACATCTAGTAATGCATCACTGCTACCCAAGTAATAATAAGATCGATGATTCGATGCAACCTTTTCGTGACCAATATTTCAATGCAATTTAATCCTTTTAACCTTAATATCCAAGATTAAACTCGAGTCATGGAATGGGCCATACTCTTCATAATTTAATCTGAGTTTTTCTTGATCAATGAGTAGACAATATGAAACAAATCACTATTTGAGTATGGCCATGCATTTCATAGTTCTACTTAATCAAGAGGCCTATGGATATCACCCCTAATATATAGGAGGGTTAAATTCCATCTAGATCATTAATATTCCTCACACGATTCATAATGTACCCAATAATCACCTTTATAGTCTACCATATTAAAGGTGACATTTGATGATATCAAAGTACATAAATTCTCGTGTAGTAATATAGTGATTTCAGGTCGGAGGACCATTACATCATTGTCACTATGAGAATCGCTAATGACACTTCGAATAATGCTCCACATAGAATTCTCATAGTGGGTCTGTTCAGTACATCGTTCTCTAACGCATACCTATGCATTGACTTAATATCTCATATATTTATGACCAATGAGATTTGGTCATCAGTCAATCCACATGCTAGTCTCAATGCATCATTATTGTCCTATCAATAATGATACTCGACTATGAACATTTAAGAACAATGATACTAATTGTAATTATATAATCTCATGTTCAAGTCACATACTTGAAACCCTATAGGTTCTATGTGTGTAACCCTATAGGTTATTATTACGTTGACAATAATTTTAAATCATATTATAAAATTATAAACAGTGAGCGACATCTAGTAATGTATCACTGCTACCCAAGTAATAATAAGATCGATGATTCGATGCAACCTTTTCGTGACCAATATTTCAATGCAATTTAATCCTTTTAACCTTAATATCCAAGATTAAACTCGAGTCATGGAATGGGCCATACTCTTCATAATTTAATCTGAGTTTTTCTTGATCAATGAGTAGACAATATGAAACAAATCACTATTTGAGTATGGCCATGCATTTCATAGTTCTACTTAATCAAGAGGCCTATGGATATCACCCCTAATATATAGGAGGGTTAAATTCCATCTAGATCATTAATATTCCTCACACGATTCATAATGTACCCAATAATCACCTTTATAGTCTACCATATTAAAGGTGACATTTGATGATATCAAAGTACATAAATTCTCGTGTAGTAATATAGTGATTTCAGGTCGGAGGACCATTACATCATTGTCACTATGAGAATCGCTAATGACACTTCGAATAATGCTCCACATAGAATTCTCATAGTGGGTCTGTTCAGTACATCGTTCTCTAACACATACCTATGCATTGACTTAATATCTCATATATTTATGACCAATGAGATTTGGTCATCAGTCAATCCACATGCTAGTCTCAATGCATCATTATTGTCCTATCAATAATGATACTCGACTATGAACATTTAAGAACAATGATACTAATTGTAATTATATAATCTCATGTTCAAGTCACATACTTGAAACTATATAATTTGTATCACTATTCTAAGGAATTTTATTATGTTACTATTTATATAACGCAGTAAATAAATCCATAATAAAATCATTCATTTATTCAATCAAATATAATATCAAAATGTTAAGCAATTATATCAAATAATTGGCCTCTTGGGCATAAACTCTAACATACTCATCATGTAAAAATTGATTGTTTTCGTAAGGTTGTTAGCTTTCATATTCTTAACCAACCTATTATGCGAATTCAAGAAACCAAACCATTAAAATCAATCACTGTCATCTCAAGCCATAAAGTTATTCGTTTATTGAAAAACGGATGTCAAGCTTTCTTAGCTCATATCACGGATTTAAACAAAAATATGTCAGTTTTGAATGATATTTCTATTGTTAATAAATTTCCTGACGTATTCCCTGAAGAACTTCCTGGACTACCCCCAGAGCGTGAAATTAAATTTTATATCGACCTTGAACCCGGTACAAAACCCATTTCCAGATCCCTATATCAAATGGCTCCTATTGATCTTCAGGAGTTAAAGACCCAACTGCAGAAATTATTAGACATCGGTTTCATTCGTCCTAGTACGTCTCCTTGGGGTGCTCTTGTTCTATTCGCGAAGAAGAAAGATGGAAGTATGCGACTTTGTATTGACTATCGGGAGTTGAATCATGTCACCATAAAAAATAGGTACCTATTGCCTCGCATTGATGACCTGTTTGACCAGTTGTAAAGCGCCAAATTCTTTTCAAAGATCGATCTTCGTTCCGGGTATCATCAGTTAAAGATTAAAACCGATGACATTCCAAAGACGGCTTTCAGAACTCGGTATGGGTATTATGAATTCCTTGTCATGTCCTTTGGATTGACTAATGCTCCTGCTGCCTTCATAGATATGATGAACCGAGTATGTGACGCCCCCAAAATAGGTCCAATCCATCCAACCCATTCTGAGTCGCCAAATACATGGTACAGAAAATAACTACAACTTTATTATTACAATTGTCGTGCAAAATACGACAACACATATACTGTGAGTTTAAATACAAATATTGTCATCTAGACAGTATTCATATTCAATTAAGTACTCATTATACTTATTGATACACTATTTTACAAAATAGTGAGGACTACTAAAACAACTGTCTTGAACCATCATTCCACGCCCCGACTAGTACTCGCTACATTTTCGCCTCCTGAGAAGAAAATGGAACAACAAGGAAAAGGGTGAGCTCAACTAGCCCAGTAAAGAATATTATGACTAAGATAATATACAACAAATTATCGTTAGTCTTCAACAGGGAAAAATTTAATAGAATATAATAGACAACAAGTTTTAAATCAATATTCGCAGCGGAAAATAATAATTCATAGAAGAGTTACGTAGAGAATGAAATCTACGATTATCTATGAATTTAAAAGTCCATCATCAACATTTTATCCCTGTAACATCAATCAATAAATATCTTGAATCAAATAGTCATCTTTGCACTACAGGCCAAAGATATTCATCAGTTGGTCGTGTTCACCTCAACACCTGTTCATCTTTGCACTACGGGCCAAAGATATTCATCAGAAATCATTCATCTTTGCACTACAGGCTAAATATATTCAGTTATATCATTATTTAAGACTGAGAATGATGAAAAATATTTTAAAGAAAACGAATCCAGTGAAACAAAATAACAAATATTAAGGATTCGTATTTCGATTTATCCATGTCAAAAAATACCTTATAAATAATCATAGTGAAGTAAAATTCAAGAATGATCAAAATATGGATACAATCAAAGCTAGTATCCAGAATAGATATTTGGACGAAAAGAAGAAAATTTTATTTTTCGGTGAATAGTAACTCGTGAATAGTAACTCATGAATAGTAACCCCGACATGAAAAGTTCCAAATTTGATAAAAATTTCCAACCAATATTTCGGCATAATGATATTGAAGAAATAATATCATTTTTGAAAAAAATAACATCCCTTACCTCGGAAAGACGATACTTCTGACTGGAATACTAGATATAGTGCTGAAGGAAACTTACACCGTATAGCAACACTCAAAGTATCAAATACTCAAAAGAATACGCTCGATATAGAGAGAGAAATAGAGAGAAACTTGTGTTTCTGGTGTAATTTTCAATTCTAACCTAAGCACCCTATTTATAGGAAAATGCTTAGAACGCCAAAGCAGAAAATTGAATATAATAATATTATATTTACAAAATTGTCAAGCCCACCTTAGAAGATCTGAATTCAGCCCATTCTTATCACATGTTGAGCCCACTAATTTGCAAAAAAGCGTTTTTCTTTAAAATAATAATTAAAACTTCCAAAAATCAATTATTTCGGAACTTTAGAACTTCAATAATTCATAATAAATAGCCCTTTTATCAGAAAATTCGAATCTCGCAATTTTGTATAGAAAATTCAATTCTCTACAACTTTGCAGAAGAAAGTTTTTTCAAATTCCAAACAGAAATTGACCGAAATCCATAAACTGGCGATTTTACAATCAATAATAAATTTTCGATCAAGAATTGCGTCCACCAACACACAAAACATGTGTTAATCATTTAATGCCACAAAAGTACTCTTCCTCCTCATATACTCATATATCCCACATTCATTGTAAAATATCACCATCAATATATTATTAAAATAATATATTTAAATGAATTATTTTGTAAGAAAAAGATAAAATATTAATTTTTAACAATTGTCACATTAAAAATTTTCTCCATCTATATCCACATAAAATTAATATTTTCCTCATCATATAAATCAATAATTAATTATACACAAATAATATTACAGAATCACAGTACTGGCAACCAGGCCGTTCCCACGAAAGAGGGAGCTTTCCAATAAGGATCTCTCCTTACTGACGCGCAATTAGATGACCAAACCTCTCCTTAGACAGAACTTTCTAGACATTGCCAATAATGTTATCTAATAATATTATTCAGATAATATGAATTATTGCTCCGATAATAAAAAATACTGTATAGTGACAATTATTAAAACAACAGTAATATAAAATATCAACGCAGCAATTATCAATAAAATACTGAACAGTAATTACTGTAACCATTATTGAGTAGTGCCTTCTTACGTAAGAATCAATAATTGGTGCAATACAGTGTGCTACTGTGCAACAACACGTATTACTGTGTTTAACCACCGGGTATTCCAACAGTATTAACGGTAACAACTACGCCGTTATTTATAAAAAACTTGTTTTTTTCGTTTTCTTCATCCAATCGCTTTCCGTTATGGGGCCCACAAAAGACTGCGTCATCGTACGAATATTCTCCGACAGTAAGAATATTCCACGACCAAGCGAATATTCCCCGACAACAATGAATATTTTAGGACCACTTGCTTATTTGAAATATTTGCGCATTTTACCCATAACTAACCACATTAATCAAATCAACTCTTACTATTTCAGAATAATAAATAGAGGAAATTAAATTTTATTTATTAATAATTTGGGGTCTTACAACCTCCCCTCCTTATGAAATTTCGTCCTCAAAATTGACATACGTACCTGGTGTTTCGAAAAGATGAGGATACCTCGCTTTCATTTCCGTTTCCAACTCCCAGGTCATTTCCTCAATAGCATGGTTTCTCCACAAAACTTTAACTTGTGGTATGACCTTCGTGCGTAGGACTTGCTCCTTCCTATTCAAGATCTTGACAGGTACCTCCTCGTACGTTAAGTCTTCGGCTATCTCGTCTGGTTCTAACTCAATAACGTGGTTTGGGTCTTTCACATATTTACGAAGCATAGATATGTGAAAAACGTTATGAACACGAGACATGCTTGGAGGTAACGCGAGTCTATAGGCCACATTTCTTACTCGGTCAAGAATCTGAAATAGACCAATAAATCGTGGATTGAGCTTTCCTCTCTTCCCGAATCTTGTAACTCCCTTCCATGGAGTAACTCGCAACAATACATGATCCCCAATATCAAATTCCACGTCCTTTCGATGAAGATCCGCACAACTCTTTTGTCGATCCTGTGCCGTTTGTATACGTTGTCGAATCGTTTGGATCTTCTCTGTAGTCATTCGTACCAACTCTGGTCCCAACAACGTTGCTTCTCCCACCTCATCCCAACATACTGGAGAGCGACACTTTCGTCCATACAATGTTTCAAATGGAGTCACACCTATACTTGCCTGATAACTGTTATTGTAGGAGAATTCCACCAATGGTAGGTACTTATCCCAACTTCCTTTGAAATCTAGGACACAAAGTCTTAATAGATCTTTAAGAGTTTGAATAGTCCTCTCTGATTGTCCGTCCGTTTGAGGATGGTAAGCTGAACTAAATCGTAAATCCGTGCCTATAGCTTTTTACAAGCTAACCCAAAATCTTGAAGTGAATCTTGGGTCACGATCCGAAACTATGGATACTGGCATGCCATGCAACCTTACAATCTCATTCACGTACATACTAGCAAGACGTTCAAGGGAATAAGTCTCCCGGATCGGCAAGAAATAAGCAGACTTGGTTAAGCTATCAACTATAACCCAAATAACATTTATGCCTTGAGAAACCGTGGGAAGACCCGTAACGAAATTCATGGTAATGTGTTCCCACTTCCATTTCAGAATCTCAAGTGGTTGCAATAGACCCTTTGGCACTTGATGCTCCGCCTTTACACGTTACCAAGTTAAACACCTCGAGATAAATTTTGCAATCTCTCTCTTCATATTGTTCCACCAAAATGTATGTCGAAGATCACGATACATTTTAGTACTTCCAGGATGGATTGCAAATGGTGTATTGTGTGCCTCCATCATGATCTTGTACTTCAAATCAGAATCGTTAGGAACACAAAGTCTGGAGTGGACTCGAAGTATTCCTTCTTCATCGATTCTTGCTTCTGTAATAGCACCTTCTTGTACTTTCTTCTTCATACGCATTAGCTCCCGGTCTGTGGCTTAAGCAACTTTAACTTTATCGATTAAAGTTGATTCTACGCGTATACTTGACATCATCGCACTCGTTCCTGCATATGATCTTCTACTCAATGCGTCAGCTACCGCGTTCGCTTTTTCAGGATGGTATTGGATGGTATGATCGAAATCTTTCAACAACTCGAGCCAACGTCGGTATCGCATGTTGAATTCTTGGAAGCTCTTCTCGCATTCCTTGTGACAACCCCAAAATAGGTCCATTCCACCCAACCCATTCTGAGTCGTCAAATACATGGTACAGAAAACAACTACAACTTTATTACAACAATTGTCGTGTAAAATACAACAACACATATGCTGTGGGTTTGGATACAAATATATACCAAATGTGACTCATGTTCCAACCGTGGACATCACTTCACAATAACACCTTACATAAAGGTATAGTCAAAAACTATTTTAGAAATTAGAATCTTTGGGAAGTGCTCAAGGAAACCTTCGTACATGGGAGGCCACGCGTCTAGGTTATGATAGATATCATATGGCCACAGAATTATCCTTGGTTGACCCAATAGACCCCAAAGAAAAACGAGAAGATTACTATCATATTCTTCCCAATGGTGAGTCTTCTCTTGACTTATCATTATCTCCACTGTCTCAAATTGAGAATTATACTTCAAACAAACACCAAGATTATATAGGTAGTGCCCATAGATATACTCAGCAAGTGGATGAGCACAACCCTGTCCTATGATGACACGAGGTTGTATGTCATTAGACATCTTGTATGATAGTGACAAAACACCCTTCCAACGTTGGGTTCGCCTCACCCTATTTTCTTCACCAAATATAACTACTAAATGATGACCACCGTTCTATTTCCTTGTTACCCCCGCTCGACCCAGCTACACTCTTATTACCTGAAAAGGAATTGTGAAGCAAAAGGGTGAGCACAACTAGCTCAGTAAAGAATATCATGACTAAAGATAATTAAATTATCAATAGCCTTCATCAATAATAAATCAGAGATTTAGAACATATGGTAAATGATAAAAATTTCAACCATAGTTACAGCGGAACGAGCAATCCATTAGAAGAGTCAAATAGACTATAAAGTCTATTATCTTCTCCATGTTAAAAATCCACCAACAATGTTTTATCCATGTAACATCACTCAACAGTTCCTTTCCACAATCATATGAATAACTCATAATCATAATTGTGACTATAAATTTTTCTTCGCACCCAGGACGAAGAATATTTTCATCACCTGTCTTTACCTGAAACATCAAAGATCATGGTTATACCAAATCACAATTCCTGTTTATAATCATACTAACAAATCCATCTTTGCACTACGGGCCAAAGATATTCATCAACAAACCATCTTTGCACTACGGGCCAAAGATATTCATTAACAAACCATCTTTGCACTACGGGCCAAAGATATTCAACAACAGTTCATCTTTGCACTACAGGCCAAAGATATTCATCAACAGGCCATCTTTGCACTACATGCCAAAGATATTCATCAACAATTCATATTTGCACTACAGGCCAAATATATTCATATCTCAAAGAAATATATAATCATTTCAGAATTTATATAAACAATAATTATAACCATGTTGATCAATTCACCTTTGCACTTAAGCTTAAGATAATCAATTATAAATTCAATGGTCATGATCATACCAGTCACAATTCAACTTTGCACTACAGGCCAAAGAGAACCCTAGTCATGATCATACCAATAATCTATCCATCTTTACACTCTAGTGAAAGAGAATTTCAACATTAGGGTTATAAAAATGTTATATATGATGATAAAAATAATATGATCAACATATAATTTTAATCTCAAGAGTAATATTCGTAACTCATGAATAGTAACCCCGACACAAAAGATAGAAATTCTACAATAAAATTCATACCAATATTTCGGTATAATGATATTGAAAGAATAACATTACTTAAATTTATAAACAATTTATTTTAATTGTTTACACTTTACTAATTAATGCATTTAATCATCATAAAATGCCAACTCTTACAATTTCATCATCAATAATCAAAACCCTCATCAAAAATCTGCATATACCTCATATAGGATTCTCAAGCCATAAAATCCTATTTTCCAATTTTCTTTCTTCACAAAACATATTTAATTCATTTACTCATAACTAGACCATTTTCATGAAAAATACCAAATCAGTTCCAAAAATATTTCTTTTCTGGGATTTAGCTTAATATAGTCCCATAGTGAACATATATTTTTCTCAGAATTTTTAAAAGTCATTTACTATTTTTCATATGGCCAAAATAGCCGAATATTTAGACATTTATCAAAAATTGTACTTTTGTCTAAAAATTCTGAAATTTACAGAGTATACTTCTATCATATACATGTACTCCCAATAAAAATTTCATCAATTTTGGAGTTAACCACAAGGAATTATAAGCTGTTACTTTTAAAATAGTATTTTCTCATAAAATTCATAACTCTCAATCTATACATCCAAAAATCACCATTTTTGGACACAATCAAGAAAACTCATCAAAATATCATTTCAAATTTTTTCAGAATTTTTGAAGATCAGAAAAATTACGAAACTGAAAATCATAACAACCCTTAAAATCCCTTAATTTCCCTTACTATCCCTTACTATCCCTTACCTCAAAAGAGCAGTACTTCTGACTGGATATCGGATATGATGCTGAAGAAAACTTGTACTGATGAATAGCAACTCACCAAGTATCTAAAAACTCACAAAATATGTTTCATAATATAGAGAGAGAAAGAGAGAAAACTTATGTTTCTGGAGTGATTTTCAATTCTAACTTAGCCCTCTATTTATAGGAAAATTTTGGTAGGTTTGACCTGCAACCTGATGGCTTTACCTGCTACTATTCCCACCCACCACATTTGAAATATAATTCAGCACATTTCTTCACCAACCACAAGTGGGGCCCACCAATTCTAGAATTTTTCATCAAAATGATAAACTCCGAAAATTCAACAATTTCTGAACCAGTCATCTCGTAAAATTCATAACAAATCATACGTTCATTTTTAACGGTTCAAAATTTGTGGACATATACTCAACTTATATATGTATAACATATCCAAAAATTACCACGATCCAACGGTCGGATTAAAAATTATAACCCCCGCAAAATATCTCAAAAACCCTGATTTTTAATACCTCCATTCCGACAAAAATACGGATAAAAACCTCAACATTAACTCCTTCATTTTTAACCACAAAAATATATCCCTCGTTTATATCCACATAAAATAAATATTTTCTTATCATATGAATCAATAATTAATTATTCACAAATAATATTACAGAATCACATTTATGACAACCACACCGTTCCCAGGAAAGAGGGGGCTTTCCAATAAGGATTTCTCCTTACTGGCGCGCAATTAGATGACCAAACCTCTCCTTAGACAGAACTTTCTAGACATTGCCAATAATGCTATCTAATAATACTATTCAAATAATATGAATTATTGATCTGATAATGGGAAATACTGTGCAGCAACAATTATTGAACAACAATAATACAAAATTTTAACGTAGCAATTATTGAATCAATAAAATAAAATATTGAACAGTAATTACTGTAACAATTATTGAGTATTGCCTTCTTACGTAAGAATCAATAATTTCAAAAATACTATGCAATACCGTGTGCTACTGTGCAATAACGCGTATTACTGTATTTTAACCACCGGGTATTCCAACAGTGTTAACGGTAACAACTACGCCGTTATTTGTAAAAACTCAAATTTGTCGTTTTCTTCACCCGACAGTTATTCTGTTATGGGGCCCACAAATGGCTGCGCCGTCGTACGAATATTCCCCGACAGAAAGAATATTCCACGACCAAACAAATATTCCCCGACAACAATGATTATTTTATAACCACTTGCTTATTTTGAAAAAAAAATCATATTTCACTCATAACTTTAAACTTTTATCAATTTAACCATTTACTGAATAGTAATTATAAGAAATATTGAATACTTTTATTTCATAAAATCCGGGGTCTTACAATCCTCGATCCATTCGAAGTTTGTATCTTTTCGAGTCAGCTGAGTTAATGGAGTAGCGATTCGAAAAAATCCTTTTACAAATCTTCGATAATAACCAGCTAAGCTTAGAAAGCTATGTATTTCGATTACTGACTTAGGTTGCTCTCAACTGTGACTCATATCCCAATCTTGGATAACACGTCACAATGACACCTATCAGTTTACTACCGCACGAATATGGCGTCCCCTACGGAGAGTATGGATTCAGTGCATTCCACAAAGGAAGTCACCAGATAAAGGCTCGGTTATCAACTTCTTTAGTTGGGTTTTTAACTCCTGAAGTTCAATAGGAGCCATTCGATATGAGATTTTGTAAGACCCCAACTTTTATAAATAAAGATGAATTTTCTATAAATATCATTTTTGAATATTATGGAGTTAATTTGATATAATGTTATAGTTGTGGGTAATATTTATAAATTTTGCAAAGTAAGCAAGTTGTTATAAAATATTCGTTTGGTCGGAGAATATTCTTTTTGTCGGGGAATATTCGTACGACGGCACAATCATTGGTGGACCCCACAACGGAATTATTGTCGGATTGAGAAAACGACAGAATTATCTTTCTATAAAAATAACGGCTGAGGTGTTACCGTTAAAACCGTTAAAACTGTTGAACTACTCGGTAGTAAAAGTACAGTAATACGCGTGGTTGCATAGTAGCACACGGTATTGATTATTGATGCTTACGTGAGAAGTCACTCAGCTATACTCAATTATTGCTACAGTAATTGCTGCATCATATCTCTTAAATTATTGTCATAGTATCATCTGTATAATATGTTATATTATTAAATCAATAATTGAGACGTTGTGGTAAGTTTGGTTATTTTATGGGGGGCCATATGTCATCATCTAAGAGTCTCTTCGTCAATAGTAATTACCGTCGTCAATAGTAATTACCGTCGTCAATAGTATTTACCTTGGTCAATAGTAATTACCTTCGTCAATATTATTTACCTTGGTCAATAGTATTTACCTTGGTCAATAGTAATTACCTTCGTCAATAGTATTTACCTTGGTCAATAGTAATTACTTTCGTCAATAGTAGTTATCCCTTCAATATTACCAAGAGTCATTTGACCCTTCGTTAAGACCAAGAGTCATTTGACCCTTCGTTAAGACCAAGAGCCACCCTCAGTTTTTCTATAAATAGAGGCCTAGGGCTTCATTATTTTTCACGAATTCATTCAAGCTATAGAGAGAGAAAGTATAGATATAATAAGAGAGAGAGAATAAAAGTATTCTGCTACATCACTTTTCCAATATCCAGTTCTTTTAAGGTAGGGAATATTATTTCTTTTATATTCATGAAGAGAACTTCTGTTATTCCATTTGTTATTATTCTGTTGGAATAACCAGTATACGCGGTCTACCCTATACTTGGTGACATTCTTCTATTATTCTGTTGGAACATCCTGTCTGTGTGTTTTACACCGGACCTGGTTCCGTTTATTATTCTGTCGGAATATCCTGTCTGTGCGTTTACGCCGGACCTGGTTCCGTTTTATTTATTATTCTATTGGAATAACCTGTCTGTGCGGTCTATCGTATGCATGGTGATTTCTTTTGTTATTCCATTCTTTATTGTACTCAGTTGGTTAAGTTTTGACTTCTATACTCCATGAAATTTGTGGAATATCCTTGATAGTTGCGTTTCATCCAGTATCTTTTCAAGAAAATATTCTTCTAAGCATTCTTGAATTTTACTCCACAATGCAGTATCATGTTGACAATTTGGACGTTGTTAATTCCTGGATAAATTAATTCTTGAACTTGTTTTATTGAATTCTTATATCATTGTCATCATCCTCATGTTTATAAAATGTTGAAAGTCATCTGTGGCCTGTATTGCATAGATGGACTTGGTATGATTATGACCAGGGATTATTCGGTATAATCATGACCGTAATGTTACAAATGATGTGGTAAAAGTCCTCATTGGCCCGTAGTGCATTGATGGACAGTTGTTGGCATGATCATGACCATTAATGAATACACGAATATCCTTGGCCGTAGTGCAGGGGTGATTCGATGATGTGGATTATTTTATTAAGCTGAGTCTCAGCGATTACAGTGTTGAAAAACTTTTTAAATCATAAAAGATAGTAGAGTTTATTTTCTACTTGACTCTTTTAATGGATTGCTTGTTCCGCTACAGTTAAACTTGATGTCTATTATATTTTATCAGTTTAACATTGTTGAAGGCTAATGATAATTTATTCTGCATTATCTTAGTTATAATATTTCTTACTGGGCTAGTTGAGCTCACCCTTTCTTTCACTGTTCTCTTCAGGAAATGAGAACGTAGCTGGGACAAGTCGGGGTACGGAGTGATGGTCCGAATGATAGTATTAGTTAGTAGCCCTCACTATTCTATGTAATGGTGTGTTAATAAATGTAATGAGGACTCCTTTTGAGTATGAATACTCCCTAGAAGATAATATTTGTATTCAAACTCACAGTTTATGTTTTGTCGTATTGTACACGACAGATGTATTAATCAGTTGTATTTGTATTCTGTACTATGTATCTGACGACCCAAGATGGGTGATGTATACCTAATTTTGGGGGCGTCACAGATTTTAGAAATGGGTTTTGTACCGGGTTCAAAGTCGATACAAAATTCAATATCACGCTCTGGGAGTAAGCCAAGAATTTTTTCAGGAAATACGTCAAAAATTTTACTAACAATAGAAATATCATTCAAATCTGACGTATTTTTATTCAAGTCCATAACATAGCTAAGAAAGCTTGACATCTGTTTTTCAATAAACGAATGACTTTACGGCTTGATATGAAAGAGTTTGACTTCAATGGTTTGGTTGCTTGAATTTGAATAACAGGTTGCTTAGGAAAATGAAAACTAATAACTTTACGAAAGCAATCAATTTTGGCATGAGGAGTAGTTAACCAATCAATTCTTAAAATCACATCAAAAGCAAGTATCTTTAAAGAGATAAGATCAACAGGTAATGTGATGGTGCCAACTTGGATCAAACAAGATTTATAAACAGTGGATGTAACGAAAGTTTCTCCTAACGGAGTTTCAACAGAAAAGTCAAAGTCTAAAATTCTCCGGAGTCAATTTTAAACGTTGAGTATAAGCAGGAGAGATAAATGAATGGGTAGAACCGATATCTAATAAGGTATAGACTTCGCAAAAATTTATAATTAACTAACCCGTGCTAACTTCGTTCGGGTTCCTCGCATTCTGACCAGTCACGAAAAACGCTCTTCCAAGAACCGTTGACTTTGACTTTTCTGGGATAACTTTTTGAGTCACCACCCCCGTTGGACTTGGTTTCGCTATAGTGCAATCTCGAGCGATATGTCCTTCCTTTCCACAGTTATAGCATACCTTAAACTGTTGTGGACAGTTTGGGCTGATATGTCCTTCTTTTTCGCACTTATAGCATATGACCGATGGTCGTTCTCCTCCCTTGGAACCAGTTGCTGCTGGTGCTGACGTCTTCGTATTATCATTGTTGAATCTCCTCTTTTTAAAATCTCCTCCCGACTCACTTCTTCTATATTCATGGCCACGATTACCACCAGAGTGGTTGCCGTTCTTGTCCGTATTCTTCATTCTCCGCTGGTTATCATTGTTCTGATGACTGCTGTCACCGGTATGATCCTGGTTGTGGTCCCTCGATTGACCGTACTCGTTATCTCGCTCTAATAATTGAGCCCTGTTGACAACATCTGAATAGAGAGAAAATTTATGAGAAATGAGATATTGACGTATGCCGGGTTTCAAACCTCTCAGAAACATCCGCGTCATACGTTCCTCATTCTCTACCAAATGAGGTGCAAACCTGGACAACTTTGCAAATTTCGCCTCGTACTGGGACACCGTCATGTTATTCTGCTCCAGTCTAATAAACTCTACCTCCTTCATATGACGAATACTTTCAGGAAAGTACTTGTCATTGAATAGTTTCTGAAATGTCTCCCAAGACATGCTGAGTGCGGCTGGATGGGTACGCTTCACAGATTCCCACCAGTAGTCTGTCTCGCCACGGAACACAAAGGTAGCGAATGGAATCTTCTGTTCCTCCATGCATCCCAAGACATCAAATATCTTGGTAATTTGCTTGACCCATGTCTCCGCCTTAATCGGATCTGACTTTCTCCAGAATTCTGGTGGTCCCAACTCTTTGAACTGCTTGGCTGTGACCAGCTGTGCGTTGCCATTGTTTCTTCCTATATTTTGAACAGGAATCTTCTTCGTCTGGTTTTGCATGAATCGCAAAAAGCTTCTAAACATCTCATCGTTCATCGTCTGCTCAGTGGTGTTATTCATAGGAGGAACATTGCCAGCCTGTTGCACGTTTTCCTCGTTGGTGAGTATAGGCATCTCCACCGTCTCATTTACTCCACTGTTAACATTCTCAGTCGACATTCTCAAATACTGCCATAAAACAAGGGTTAATTTAACAAATTAACATTTCACATAATATCCCTATATTATGACCGACCAACAAATAAGCTTAGGTAGGACATACTAGCGAATGATTTACTTGTCTCTCCCCTCCTAGTTCTATTCCCCGATCTCCGCCAGAGATCATATCCCTAAGCTCTGATACCAACTGTGACGCCCCCAAAATAGGTCCAATCCATCCAACCCATTCTGAGTCGCCAAATACATGGTACAGAAAATAACTACAACTTTATTATTACAATTGTCGTACAAAATACGACAACACATATACTGTGAGTTTAAATACAAATATTGTCATCTAGACAGTATTCATACTCAATTAAGTACTCATTATACTTATTGATATACTATTTTACAAAATAGTGAGGACTACTAAAACAACTGTCTTGAACCATCATTCCACACCCCGACTAGTACTCGCTACATTTTCGCCTCCTGAGAAGAAAATGGAACAACAAGGAAAAGGGTGAGCTCAACTAGCCCAGTAAAGAATATTATGACTAAGATAATATACAACAAATTATCGTTAGTCTTCAACAGGGAAAAATTTAATAGAATACAATAGACAACAAGTTTTAAATCAATATTCGCAGCGGAAAATAATAATTCATAGAAGAGTTACGTAGAGAATAAAATCTACGATTATCTATGAATTTAAAAGCCCATCATCAACATTTTATCCCTGTAACATCAATCAATAAATATCTTGAATCAAATAGTCATCTTTACACTACAGGCCAAAGATATTCATCAGTTGGTCATGTTCACCTCAACACCTGTTCATCTTTGCACTACGGGCCAAAGATATTCATCAGAAATCATTCATCTTTGCACTACAGGCCAAAGATATTCAGTTATATCATCATTTAAGACTGAGGATGATGAAAAATATTTTAAAGAAAACGAATTCAGTGAAACAAAATAACAAATATTAAGGATTCGTATTTCGATTTATCCATGTCCAAAAATACCTTATAAATAATCATAGTGAAGTAAAATTCAATAATGATCAAAACATGGATACAATCAAAGCTAGTATCCAGAATAGATATTTGGACGAAAAGAAAAAAATTTCATTTTTCGGTGAATAGTAACTCGTGAATAGTAACTCGTGAATATAACTCATGAATAGTAATCCCGACATGAAAAGTTCTAAAGTTGATAAAAATTTCCAACCAATATTTCGGCATAATGATATTAAAAAAATAATATCATTTTTGAAAAAAATAACATCCCTTACCTCGGAAAGACGGTACTTCTGACTGGAATACTAGATTTAGTACTGAAGGAAACTTGCACCGTATAGCAACACAAAAAGTATCAAATACTCAAAAGAATACGCTCGATATAGAGAGAGAAATAGAGAGAAACTTGTGTTTCTGGTGTGATTTTCAATTCTAACCTAAGCACCCTATTTATAGGAAAATGCTTAGAACGCCAAAGCAGAAAATTGAATATAATAATATTATATTTACAAAATTGTCAAGCCCACCTTAGAAGATCTGAATTCAGCCCATTCTTATCACATGTTGAGCCCACTAATTTGCAAAAAACGTTTTTCTTTAAAATAATAATTAAAACTTCCAAAAATCAATTATTTCGGAACTTTAGAACTTCAATAATTCATAATAAATAGCCCTTTTATCAGAAAATTCGAATCTCGCGAGTTTTTATAGGAAATTCAATTCTCTACAACTTTGCAGAAGAAAGTTTTTCCAAATTCCAAACAGAAATTGACCGAAATCTATAAACGGACGATTTTACAATCAATAATAAATTTTCGATTAAGAATTGCGTCCACCAACACACAAAACATGTGTTAATCATTTAATGCCACAAAAGTACTCTTCCTCCTCATATACTCATATATCCCACATTCATTGTAAAATATCACCATCAATATATTATTAAAATAATATATTTAAATGAATTATTTTATAAAAAAAAGATAAAATATTAATTTTTAACAATTGTCACATTAAAAATTTTCTCCATCTATATCCACATAAAATTAATATTTTCCTCATCATATAAATCAATAATTAATTATACACAAATAATATTACAGAATCACAGTACTGGCAACCAGGCCGTTCCCACGAAAGAGGGGGCTTTCCAATAAGGATCTCTCCTTACTGGCGCGCAATTAGATGACCAAACATCTCCTTAGATAGAACTTTCTAGACATTGCCAATAATGTTATCTAATAATATTATTCAGATAATATAAATTATTGCTCCGATAATAGAAAATACTGTATAGTGACAATTATTAAAACAACAGTAATATAAAATATCAACGCAGCAATTATCAATAAAATACTGAACAGTAATTACTGTAACCATTATTGAGTAGTGCCTTCTTACGTAAGAATCAATAATTGGTGCAATACAGTGTGCTACTGTGCAACAACACGTATTACTGTGTTTAACCACCGGGTATTCCAACAGTATTAACGGTAACAACTACGCCGTTATTTATAAACAACTTGTTTTTTTCGTTTTCTTCATCCAATCGCTTTCTGTTATGGGGCCCACAAAAGACTGCGTCGTCGTACGAATATTCTCTGACAGTAAGAATATTCCACGACCAAGCGAATATTCCCCGACAACAATGAATATTTTAGGACCACTTGCTTATTTGAAATATTTACGCATTTTACCCATAACTAACCACATTAATCAAATCAACTCTTACTATTTCAGAATAATAAATTGAGAAAATTAAATTTTATTTATTAATAATTTGGGGTCTTACAGAGTATTCAAAGAATATTTGGATCATTTTATGGTTGTCTTTATTGATGACATTCTCATATATTCTAAAAATCGTGAAGATCATGAGCAACACTTGAGGCTGATACTACAAAAGCTTTGTGAAAATAAGTTGTATGCCAAGTTGAAGAAATGCGAGTTTTGGCTTGAGGAAGGGCATTCCTTGGGCACGTGATATCAAATCACGGAATATCTGTTGACCTAACGAAGATTGAAGCAATTCAAAGCTGGGAACAACCTAAATTAGTGACTAAAGTACATAGCTTTCTCGGCTTAGCTAGTTATTATCAGAGATTCGTAGAAGGGTTTTCTCGAATCGCTCTCCATTAACTCAGCTGACTCAGAAAGATACAAAATTCGGTTGGAGCGACGAATGTGAAAAGAGTTTTCAACACTACTAGAAAATCAACCTATAGCTACGGTCGGCGACCGTCGCTATAGGCCAAAAGATCGTCGCTAAAGGTTTTAGCAACGGTCGCCGACCGTCGCTATAGAAGCTATCGCTAAAGGTTTTAGCGACGGTCTTTTGGCCTATAGCGACGGTCGGCGACCGTTGCTATAGGTCATGGAAAAATCGTGTATTTTCTCTTTACCAACGGTCGCTGAAAGTTATTGCTACGGTCGGCGACCGTCGCTATAGGCCTATGTTTTTAGAACACTATAGCTACGGTCGATGACCGTCGCTATAGCCTTTTTATATTTAAAAAAAATTAATTAATAATGCACATTTATTGAACAAACACAAATACAATATAAAATAAAATATAAAAAATATTATATACATCATTTAAAATCATTCACATTACAACATTACAATATAATAGTTGAATAATTCATCTCCTCAAAATCTTGAAATTGCTGTCTGCTTAATGCTGTGTCGTCACCACAAGCTTCACATTGCAATGACCTCCCTTTAATCTTGACTTGAGCAACATGATTGTAAGATAAACAAAAAACATTACGCATTTTTAACACAACCTATAATAAACATATAATTAGAGCAACTCAAACTTGGATCAACTCCTAATTCTCCTTCATGGTGTAAACACATAGTCATATGCTTGTTAAAACATTTGAAAAGGATGGCGGAAACTTCCATGAAGACCTTAGTTACCGGAAAAATCTAATATCCTAGCAATTTAGGTTTTTGTACACGTGCAGAAAACATTTTACATAAGTTCCAATACACTAAAGTTGACTCTCCGAAAAGTTTCTCTAGTTTCTTCCCTTGAAACAATCCATATTCTAGGTGGCATACATGATAGATCGACATAAAAAGTTGAAGAAGAAAAACAAACGGAATAAGGATTAGCTTTTCAAAGTAGTCGGATGGCATGTAGGCTTAAGGTCGTTAAACCACATAAAAATTGAAGGGAAAAAATGGAAAAAAGTGTAAATGTGCAAAACACAATGAAATTCCAAGTGACAACCATTCTGCCCTGTTAGCTCAACAAAATTAAAATGAAAATGCAATAGAAAATGAGACTCCCACCAAATATTCATATACACATTATTTGACATATGGTCAAGCTCCTCAACTTGCGTCTTCCTTTTTATATAATCATCCCTGAACGATTATTTTACATGGATGAATATCTTTCACACTCTAAGAAACTCATTTCTCTTGGTAAAAATGATACTTCATAGTACTCGAGTGATGTAGGAGAAAGAATGAATTAAAGTACCTATCCCCACATTAACAAGCCATAAAAGCACAAAGCTTTTCTTAAATCAATTCATATTCAATACTTTGAATAATAATGAGGATTACAACTATACAGGACACCTATGACTTAGCGACATAGTAAAAACCCTTTAAAATCTACTACTATAATTTAAACTCCTAAAATAAAATAGTCTAACATAATGAAATAGGGAATTGATATTTTCATATATAGAAATGTTAGTTCCGCAATATCCTTCTCACATGAATAGTAAATGTGGTCAACCCTCATGTGAGATGAGACCTTCGGAAACTAGCATTTTCAATTGTGAAAATATCAATTCCCATAAAATATAATTACTGACTAAAACTTCTTTATTTCTAAATAATAATATAAAGTAACTAATTAATAATATTTCGAGTCCTTGCAGTGCTCCGTATCATCAAGTGGTTTTTTCAAATTCTGAAGTAAACATAAACCAGTAAAATTATGTGACAAAATCAACTATGTTTGTGTTCAAAAGGAACAGAAAAACACATTATGTTTTACTCGGGATAAGTTTATAAAAAGAACTTTCTAATACATGGAATATAAAACATACAATACGAATTCAAGCTGACATTGCATCCAAAAGCAAAATCCTTCCTAACAGTGGCTCCCCAACACTGCTTGCGATTTTGACAGCCTCTAGAGCTTGGAGACAACCAATGATACCAGGAACTGTAGATTAAAAAGAAAGAACTGTTATAAAATAACTAACCCAGGTCTAACTTTATCAGCATATAGACTACACTAATGGCAAAACCAAGATAGTTAGTGGGTGTTAACAGAGCTTAGCTCAGCAACCAATGCATGTCGATGAACAGGATATCGAGGCATAATTTCCTGCTTATATAGACTACACACACACACATATTCAAAGTTATCATATCAATTATATAGAATAGGAATAAATCTTGGAATGCTGAATCAAGGTTCATGAAAGTTGCTTTAACCTATATGTTTTGAGACAACCTTGACACCATTGTTAATGCTAACAAAAATCTAGATTCTCGAAAACACCATATATAACAGGAAACAAATTGGTGTGCAATCTTTAAGGTGCAAAATGTAGATAGCCCATTAAACAAAGACTAATATAGGAAAATTCCCTACGATCACCATTCCTTGACTTTATAAGTGTACACTCATTATGCAGTAAATTATAAGAACTTAGTAACATTTACCTACTCCAAGAACTCCACTAACTGAACATCTTTGACATGCTGTTGTAGGTGGTGGAGTTGGAAATAGGCATCCATAGCATGGTCCTCCATTGTAATTGTAAACTGTAAGCTATACGAAAAATTACAGATGCAGTTTATCGTTTAGAGTACATATATTCATCTCCTTTAAGCCGTAAAAACAATTGGGCCAAAATTAAAAATCTAAACTTATAACCAACGGAAATTGACTTACGTTTCATTAAGATTTGAATCACCGAACGGATTTGAGTCATTTGCATATCCAGAAACCGTCTGTGACTTGAGTTTTTTCGCTACTTTCAACGCCTAAATCATGAAACAACATCACAGTATCATTAACATTAAACAATACAAAAAGAAAAAACGAAAATAAAATAGTTCGTTTGAATAACAACCTTTTTCTAGGCCTTTTTGGCCAAATACTCAGCAATATCATCTTCAGTAATCTTCTTCTTCTTCTTGCTCTCCCGTTCTCTTTCATATTCGCTATCGTCTGAATTTTCTAGGTCACGCGATCAACGTCGGCTGCGGCGGCTTCTAGGGCTGCGGCTTCGGTTATGTCGCATTGTGGAGCCACATGGCAGAGATGTATCGCTAATGTCCAATTGCGATTTAGGGCTGGGTATAAGAGATTTAGGGGCTGGGTACGAGAGATTTAGGGCTGGGTATGAGAGAGAATTATTCTTCCAATTGCGATTTAGGTTTGCGATGGAGATGGAAATTTAGGGTATAGGTATGAGAGATTTTGGGAGAGTGAAAATAATGGAGGTAGATTTTGGCAGATATTTTCATTTAGGAACTTGAAGCTTCCATTACCCACGACCAAATAAAAGGCCTCGGTATAAGCCTATTTTATCCCTTTATTGCGTCGGCCAAGAGATGACCCTCGTAATAGAGTTATTTTTTCTCTTTATACCAACGGTCAGCTCATGATCGTCGCTATAGATACCTTATTGCTACGATTTCGAACTGACCGTCGCTAAAGCTCGTCGCTAGAGGTCAAATTTCTTGTAGTGCAAGAACTCAAGAGAAGACTCATTTCAGCACATATTCTGACAATACCATCTGGCTCGGAGGGATTTGTCATCTACAGTGATGCTTTAGGCAAAGGGTTAGGATGTGTTCTCATGCAACATGTGAAAATCATAACCTATGCCTCACGACAACTCAAAGAATATGAGAGGAATTATCCTACTCATGATCTAGAGTTGGCATCTGTTGTCTTCGCACTTAAAATTTGGAGGCATTACTTGTATGGGGAGAAAGTAGAGATCTATACGGATCATAAAAGCCTCAAATATTTCTTCACTCAAAAGGAACTTAACATGCGGCAATGACGTTGGCTCGAACTGTTGAAAGATTATGATCATACCATTCAATACCACCTTGGAAAAGCAAACGTGGTAGCTGAAACATTGAGTAGAAGATCATATGCGGGTACGAGTGCAATATTGTCGATGCAAAGGCCCATTTTGTATGACTTACAAAGGATGGAGATAGAGTTAAAGGCTCCAGGGACCCATGTGATGATGGCAAATATACGAGTCGAACCGACTTTAATTGATAAAGTTAAAGCTGCTCAACTTACGGACATGGAGCTGATGCGTATGAAGAAATAAGTGCAAGAAGGTGCTATTCCGGAAGCAAGAATTGATGAAGAAAGAATACTTAGAGTCAACTCCAGACTTTGTGTTCCTAACGATTCTGACTTGAAGTATAAAATCATGATGGAGGCGCACAACACACCGTTTGTAATCCATCCTGGAAGTACCAAAATATATCGTGATCTTCGACATACATTTTGGTGGAGCAATATGAAGAGAGAGATCGTGGAGTTTATCTCAAGGTGTCTAACTTGTCAACGAGTCAAGGCGGAGCATCAAGTGCCAAAAGATCCATTGCAACCACTTGAAATTCCAGAATGGAAGTGGGAGAACATTACCATGGATTTCATTACTGGTCTTCCCAAGGTCTTAAGGCATAGATGCAATTTGGGTCATTGTTGATAGATTAACCAAGTTGGCTCATTTCTTACCTATACGAGAAACTTATTCACTTGAACGTCTTGCTCGTATATACATAAATGAGATTGTAAGACTGCATGGTATGCCAGTATCCATAATTTCTGATCAAGACCCAAGATTCACTTTACGATTTTGGGTTAATTTGTAAAAAGCTATGGGCACGGATTTACGATTTAGTTCGGCATATCATCCTCAAACGGACGGACAGTCGGAGAGGACTATTCAAACTCTTGAGGATCTATTAAGACTTTGTGTCCTTGATTTCAAAAGAAGTTGGGACAAGTTCTTGCCATTGGTGAAATTTTCCTACAACAACAGTTATTAAGCAAGTATCGGCATTGCTCCGTTCGAGGCGTTGTATGGACGCAAGTGTCGTTCTCCAGTATGCTGGGACGAGGTGGGTGAAGCAACGTTGTTGGGACCGAAATTGGTATGCATGACAACGAAAAAGATTCAAATGGTCCAGCAACGTATAAAAACCTCACAAGATCGTCAAAAGAGTTATGCTGATCTTCATTGTAAGGACGTAGAATTCAATGTTGGAGAACATGTGTTGTTACGTGTTGCTCTATGGAAAGGAGTTACGAGATTTGGAAAGAGAGAAAAGCTTAATCCTCGATTCATTGGCCCATTTGAAATCCTTGACCAAGTAGGAACTGTGGCATATAGACTCGCTTTACCGTCAAGTATGTCTCGTGTTCATAACGTATTTCACATATCTATGTTACGTAAATATGTGGAAGACCCGAACCACATTATTGAGTTAGAACCGGACCAAATAGCGAAAGATTTAACATATGAAGAGGTTCCTGTTAAAATTTTGGATAAGAAGGAACATATTATACGCTCCAAAGTTATACCTCAAGTCAAAGTTTTGTGGAAAAATCACGATGTTGAGGAAATGACCTAGGAGTTAGAATCCAAAATGAAATCAAGGTATCCTCACCTCTTCGTCATACCAGGTATGTACCCTAATTTCGAGGGTAAAATTTCATAAGAAAGGGAAGTTGTAAGACCCCAATTTTTATGAATAAAGATGAATTTTTTAATAAATATTATTTTTGATTATTATGGTATAGTTGTGGGTAATATTTATAAATTTTACAAAGTACGTAAGTTGTTATATTATATTTGATTGGTCGGAGAATATTCATTTTAATAGGAAATATTCGTACGACGACACAATCATTGGTGGACCCCACAACGGAATTATTATCGGAATGAGAAAATGACAGAAATATTTTTTTATAAAAATAACGGCGGAAGTTTACCGTTAAACTGTTGAAATAACCGGTGTAAAAAGTACAGTAATACGCGTGGTTGCATAGTAGCACACGGTATTGATTATTGATGCTTACGTGAGAAGTCACTCAGTTATACTCAATTATTACTACAGTAATTATTGCATCATATTTCTCATATTATTGATTTATTATTTGCAATATTGACGAAGTCTAGAAGTTCTGTTGAGGAGAGGTTTGGTCACCTAATTGCGCGCAAATAAGGAGAAATCCTTATTGGAAAGCCCTTTTTTTCCTGGAAAGACCTGGTTGTTAAATATTGCAAATCATAATAATGATGATAAATATTGTTAAAAATATTGAGATAATTTTTATGAAATTTGGCATATTATTTGGACTCCTATTTACCTATTTTTTAAAATAATCGGTAGGAAGTTATTCAGTGTATATTTATATATATAATAAACGAAAGGGCCCACGTGTGATGATGACATATGGTGGGGCCCATGGGTGGAGGACTTTTGAGGGAATGAAGCTAACAAATGTTCACGGGTGGGAGTAAATTTCAAATAAACATGTGTTTATATATATATATATATATATATATATATATATATATATATATATATATATATATATACACACACACACACACACAGAAAGGATCAAGAGTAGAACTCTTAAATAGTAGAACTCCCTTAAATAATAGAATTGTATCAAAACGACGTAGTTTTGATAAGACGCGGTGGCATTTTTGTAAATATGCGATGGCATGGTATTTACAAAAATGCCACCACGTCTTATCAAAACTACGTCGTTTTGATACAATTCTATTATTTAAGGGAGTTCTATTACTTAAGAGTTCTACTCTTGATTCTCTCCATATATATATATATATATATATATATATATATATATATATATATATATTATTTTAGTTTTTGTTTGTATTAGATAATTTCATTGAAATTCAATCAATCAAATGTTGCGTATGATGTCCGTGAGTTTACGAATTATTTCGTCCGTGGAAAAATTCTTAACAGTACCCCTTCCATTCTCCTATAAATAGGATGCTTAGTTAGAATTAAAAATCACAACAGAATCATAGAATTCTTCTTCTATAATATTAAGCGTATTTCTTTCGAGTTTTAGAAAGCTTTGAGCGTAGAAAACAGTAAAAATTTTCTTCAAGAATATACCCGCCCTACCACTCGAAATACTCTTTTTTTCAAGGTAAGAGATGTTATTTTTGTTCAATATTCGCTTGAAATAATATTTTCTTCCATACACTATAATATGTAAGTAATATTATTTCGTTTCAGATTTCGAATTCTATACTCATTTGGTTAAAGTTTTGGCTTCTATACTCCATGAAATTAGTAGAATATCCTTAAATTTTACGTTTCATCCAGTATCTTTTCATAGAAATATTATTCTGAGCATTCTTGATAAATTTTAACTTTTTCATGTCGGAGTACTATTCACGAATTACTATTCACGGGATACTATTCACTCGAATACTATTCACCCGGGATACTATTCATGATAAAAATTGGTTCGTTTTCGATCTAAATTATTTTTGGTACAATATTATTTTTGAATTTTACTCCACAAAGCAGTATCATGTTGATAATTTGGACGTTATTGATTTCTGAATAAATTAAATTATAAATCTTTCAAAATTTATCTTTTGTTTTTATTTAATTGAATTCTTATATCATTGTCATCATCCTCATGATTATATTATGTTGAAAGTCATCTGTGGCCGTAGTGCATAGATGGACTTGGTATGATTATGACCAGGGATTATTCAATATAATCATGACCGTAATGTTACAAAAGATGTGGTAAAAGTCTTCATTGGCCCGTAGTGCATTGATGGACAGTTGTTGACATGATCATAACCATTGATGAATACACGAATATCCTCGACCCGTAGTGCATGAATAATTTATGGTCGTGATACTAAAGAATATCATTGGCCATAGTGCAGAGGTGATTCTATGATGTGGATTATTTATTAAGCTGAGTCTCAGCGATAAAAATGATGAAAAACCTTTTAAATCATAGAAGATAGTAGATTTTATGCTCTACTTGACTCTTCTAATGGATTGCTTGTTCCGCAGCAGTTAAACTTGTTGTCTATTATATTCTATCAGTTTAATATTGTTGAAGGCTAACGATAAATTATTTTGCATTATCTTAGTCATAATATTTCTTACTGGATTAGTTGAGCTCACCCTTTGCTTTCATTGTTCTCTTCAGGAAATGAGAATATAGCTGATACTAGTCGGGGAACGAAGTGACGGTCCAGATGTTTGCATTAGTAGTCCTCACTATTCTGTGAAATAGAGTGATAATAAATGTATTGAGGACTTATTTTAAGTTTTAATACTGTCTAGAAGACAATATTTGTATTAAAATTTACAGTTCATGTTGTATATTTAAACTTGTATTTGTATTCTGTACCATGTATTTGACGACTCAGAATGGGTGATGCATACCTATTTTGGGGGCGTCATATAGGTTGTTACATTGTCAATATATTTTAATATCGTACACATTTCATCTAAAATATAAGATATTTGTTGACTTTTTAACAATTAATATAAACTGCAAGATATATTAGAAGTATACAAAAGTCTATCAAAGTCTTGATAAAAAATCTATAAAAGTATGTCACTTATCTCATGGAGTCTTTAAAAGTAATTTTAAAAATCTTTAAAAGTTATTAAAATTCATAAACTCTACCAAAGTCTGTTATTTAAAAAAAATATTTGAAAGTCTTTATTGAATACACTCACCTAAAAATAATTCTCTTGAAAATAATTTATTAAAAATATTTTAGTTGTTAATATTAATGGGTAATAATAGTGGAGTAGCTTATATATGAATTTAATAGTAAATCAAATTATGATTAGGAGGAAAAGGAAGAAGGTTTCAAAATCAAATTACGAGTGCACGGCAAGTTGGAAACAATCTGGCGGTTATACAACGGTTTCTAGAACGTTCGTTGGCCCGCGTAACGAACGGATTTTTCTCATCTCCTTATCCTATATATAGGGTCAGGCGCTCGTCTTCCTCTTCATATTATCAGAAATCTCAATTCTAAACTCCAACCTCCTCTTTAATTTCTTTGCTTTCGTTTTTTTATCAAAGATACTGAAAAAATGCAAATTTTTGTGAAAACCCTAACCGGAAAGACCATAACTCTCGAGGTTGAGAGTTCCGATACAATCGACAACGTTAAGGCCAAAATCCAGGACAAGGAAGGAATACCTCCCGACCAGCAACGTCTCATCTTCGCAGGTAAACAACTGGAGGACGGCCGAACCCTGGCCGACTACAATATCCAGAAGGAATCAACTCTTCATCTCGTTCTTCGTCTTCGCGGAGGTATGCAGATCTTCGTTAAAACCCTAACCGGCAAGACCATCACCTTGGAGGTCGAGAGTTCCGACACTATCGACAACCTCAAGTCCAAAATTCAGGACAAGGAAGGAATTCCTCCGGATCAGCAGCGTCTAATATTCGCCGGAAAACAACTCGAGGACGGACGGACTCTTGCGGATTATAATATACAGAAGGAGTCTACCCTCCATCTCGTTCTCCGACTCCGAGGCGGTATGCAGATATTTGTCAAAACCCTAACCGGTAAAACCATTACCCTCGAGGTCGAGAGTTCAGATACAATTGACAACGTGAAGGCCAAGATTCAGGATAAGGAGGGAATCCCGCCGGACCAGCAGAGGCTGATTTTTGCTGGAAAGCAGCTTGAAGATGGTCGGACTTTAGCTGATTATAACATTCAGAAAGAGTCCACACTCCACCTTGTCCTCCGTCTCCGTGGTGGCGGTTCGATTTGTGGCTCTCTCTCTCTCTCTAATGACTGTCCTGTTCCTGTTTAATTTAATTGTGAATGTGTGTTTGGTGGTGTAATTTGATTAGGGGATGTTGGAGTCTGATATTTCTTTCATTGGGCCTGACTAATTGGGCCCATCCGTTTAATTAGCCTAGTGGACCTTTATCACTAAGTCTTATAGTCATTGGGCCTAACATTTATATTGTCTTTATTGTATCCCGTTAATAATGGGCTGGGTCAAGTGGCCGGCCCATAAGATCTTTTAATATCTAAGACTTTGACTGATAATGATAAGGGGAGTAGGGCAGTTGACCAAACGCCTGCAGATCATTAATGTGGATGGGATCTTATCCGGCCGACGGCAGGAACAGTGAAAAAAAGGTGATAACCTGCATGCAGTCGGCTGGGACAAGGGGTGACTGAGAGGGGGTGTCAGATCATGGTTGGTGGCACAAAAAACCGAGCATGAGAGTATAACCTAGCAAGGGGGTCTCCTAACAAAAGGTACGCATACATTTTCTATCTAGCTCAACACACTAGACATTTTACACCTTCCATTGTTAAACCTTGAACACCTGTATTGACTCTCATGCCGGAGCTATCCCCCGACGGTCCAGCCGTCAAGCTTTTGGTGTTGATCGTGTTTTCTGTGCAGGATTAGGGCGTCTTACGTGATTGGGACGTCATCAAAGATCTTGGCGTTAACATTGGCGCTAGAAGGAGGGCTGAGTTCTAGTGTTTCAGAGCTTTCAATCACAAACATTTATTTGTTCCACGCTCTCAGGATGGGGAAGAGCAGAGCAGACACGCCTGAAGGACAACCGATGACTGTTGGTGACTCACCGCCACGAGTTTCTGTTAGAGATCGTTTGAGGCCCACACTAAGTGCTCATGCTAGCACAGCCTCCAAGCGGTCACATGGAGACTCTCGTCCAAGAGCCGTGGGCAAAGCTAAGAGAAAGTTAATCTTCACGACGGATAAGGAATTCGGCCGCGGCCGGAAACAGCTAGACCACGACGAGAAGACCTCCCGATTGGCTAAGATGGCGGAAGAGGCCGATAGGGCCATGGAGTCACTCATAAAACAGAGGCAGGATATAGCCGAGCAGATGTCCCGGATGGAGGAGTTGAGGGATGAAGCATCGAGTTACGTCCAGTCTGAAAGGCGTGTGCATCGCAGCGGGAAGGAGCCGGTTCAGTCAGAACGTGGGTTTCAAAGCCAACATCGGGAGAGAGAAAGATCGAGGAGCCCTACTCCTCGAAGATCGAAGGAAGCATTCCGTCGTGACGTCCCTACAGGGCAGACCCGAAGTGGTAGGAAAGGCCGATCCAGAGAACGAACTCCAGAGAGCATGGAGAGGGCACTCATTGTCACACACTCCCACCACAGTCGTCGGACCCAGAGGCGAAGCAGATCCGGGGGCCGTACACCCGAAAGTCGGGTACTTCGCTCAGAAGACCGTCGTCGCGAAAGTCCTTCGGAGATTGGGGGTATTATGATCAACGACCGACCTACTCCGAGAAAGAGAGAGTCGTCGGAGAAGGGAGTGTCATCGCAGCCGGAAGGAGTAGAATACCTCGTAAAAGAACTGAAGGCACTCCAGAAGCAGTTGGCCGAGGTCCAGCAGGTGAAGAATACTCCGGGAAAGAAAGCATCCCCGTTTTCCTCGGACATTCTTAAGGAGAAGGCGGACACCTCTAAGAAGTTGCCTCACATGGAAAGTTACGATGGTTCGGGAGATCCTTACGACCACAGCCAAGCATTTGACCGGTTGATGGACTACTACGATTTCGCTGACGCTGCTAAGTGCCATATGTTTGTTACGACGTTGAGAAAGGACGCGAGGCAGTGGATGGGAAATTTACCGGCAGATTCAATTTCCTCATGGTCCGAACTCTGCGATAAGTTCCATGCTCGTTTTGGGAGTAACCGAAGGAGAGGGAAGCCCACGGGCTCTTTGGCACAGGTCAGGCAGTACACCGATGAGTCTTTGGGTCAGTATGTGAAGAGGTTCCGAGAAGCCGTTGGCCAGGTGTCTGATTTGAACGATCTCCAAGCCGTGGGTTTGTTTCAGAACGGTCTGGACCTAGTAAAGTCGGAGAAGCTGGTGAAAAAGTTGATGTTCAATCACCCGAAAAGCCTGGCAGAGGCATTCGACAAGGCAGAAGGTTATATCGTTGTGGAAGAGGCTATGAGTAGCTTGAAGCGTTCCTCTACGGAACAGATGAAGGAGGCAGATGCCCCTAGAACCCGGGATGATCCGAAGAAGACTGGGGGTACAGTGGTAGGTCGGAGAGTCGTTCCAAGAAGTTCAACAACTCGTGGCGACAAGGAGATGCTCGTCCGCCCGCTTCGACCCCGAAGGTGAATAAGGTTTATACCAAACTGAACACGGACAGATCGGTGATTCTAGACCAAATCCGGAACCAGCCGTTCTTTGAGCCACCGAGGGACAACTATAGGACCGGGCAGGGCAATCCTCGAAAATATTGTAACTATCATCAAGCCGCAGGCCATGGCACCAATGAGTGTTGTAATCTTAAGGATTTTGTGGAAAGAAAGATCCAGAGCGGTCTGTTGGTCCAATATGTGGCCGAAAAGAGTCACCAAGGTGCCGACCGCACCGTTCAGTCAGTTCGAACGGATCCTCCTGTGCAGCCCGTCCCGAACCCGCCACCAAGGCATGTCATCGACGTAATAACAGGGGGAACGTCGGGGAAATTGGTAGGAAGAAAGAGAAGGGGGTATCTGGATTCGGTTATGTCCATATCAGGTGCCTCTCCAAAGATGGATAGACCATTTCCCGGAACTATTATATCTTTTACAGACACGGACTATCCTTTGGAGCCCATTGATCCACATGAGGGAGCATTAGTGATCACCGCGCAAGTGGGCTCGGTAGACATGAAGCGTATGATGATAGATAACGGGTCTTCAGTGGATATTCTGTATGCCCACGCATATCAAAGAATGCATCTTGAAGGGCGAAAGATGGAAGTTGGGCAGGAGGCTCCTCTATATGGTTTCAGCAACGATCCGGTCAAAGTTGTGGGCACTATCGAACTCCCAGTGGTCTTCGGCACAGCCCCTCAGCAGGCGGAAATAATGTGTAAATTCTATGTTGTGCATATAGATTCGGCTTACAACGCTATACTGGGAAGACCTACCCTGACGGCTCTCCAAGCCGTGACTTCCATCCCCCATTTCAAGATTAAGTTCCCCACAGCGCACGGAGTCGGAGAGGTGGCTGGGGATTTGGATCTAGCCCGACGCTGTTATCGGAATGCGTGCATCTCTTCCGGAGTGGGGGTTAGCAAACAGAAACAAACCATGGCAATCGAGATTGAGCCCTTCACTGAAAGCAGTTCCGAGCCATCGGTAACACCTGCGGGGGAGACGGAGGAGATCGAGTTGGTCCTCGGGAAAGCGGACAAGACAGTAAAAATTGGTTTGGGTCTACCAGAGCCTCTTCGGACAAATCTTATGGAGCTCCTTCGCAGCTATGCGGACATTTTTGCATGGGAACCGAAGGACATGCCTGGGATTAGCAGAAGGGTTGCTGAGCACCGATTGGAGGTAGATCCCTCGAAGAAGCCTGTTCGGCAAAAGAGGCGGATATTCGCACCCGAGCGACAGAAGATAATTGACGAAGAGATCGCCAAGCTGTTGGCTGCTGATTTTATTTTTGAGATCGACTACCCACAGTGGATGGCCAATGTAGTATTGGTGCAGAAGCAGAACCAAAAATGGCGAGTTTGCATTGATTACACCGACCTAAATAAAGCTTGCCCGAAGGACTTTTATCCTTTACCCCATATTGATCAACTTATTGATGCAACTTCAGGTTATGCTCTACTAAGCTTTATGGATGCTTTTTCAGGTTATCATCAAATATCTATGTGTAGGGAAGATATCCCGAAGACAACTTTCATTACTCACCGTTCGGTATACGCCTATAAGAAGATGACCTTTGGTCTTATAAATGCTGGAGCAACCTACCAAAGAATGATGAATTTTATCTTCCACAAGCAGCTGGGAAAGAATATGGAGGTTTATGTGGACGACATGATCGTTAAAAGCGGGCAGGTTCAGAAACATTTGGATGATCTGGAGGAATGTTTCCAGACTGTCCGACAGCACAAATTGAGGCTTAATCCCGCAAAATGTACCTTCGGCCTCGGTGCGGGAAAGTTCCTGGGGTATCTGGTCAGTCAGAGGGGCATCGAAGCTAATCCGGAGAAAATTCAAGCAGTCCTTGACATGAAAACTCCTCAATCATTTAAAGACGTCCAACGCCTGACCGGTAGAATTGCAGCTCTGAGGAGGTTCATGTCTAAATCCGCAGAGAGGTGTCTACCATTCTTCGACACACTGAAGGGGCCGAAGAACGCTAAAACTTTCCAATGGACCTCGCCCTGTGAAGAAGCCTTCCAAGGCATAAAGACCTATCTGTCCTCTGCTCCCCTATTGGTAAAACCCACTCCGAAAGAAACCTTATATCTATACCTTGCAGCAAGTCCCTTAGCCGTTGGAGCGGTGTTGATTCGGGAGATCAGCGGAAAGCAGCACCCGGTCTATTACGTCAGTCACGTCCTACGAGACGCCGAAACCAGGTATCCAAATATTGAAAAGATTGCCTTTACTTTAGTAATTGCTAGCCGAAAGCTTCGGCAATACTTTCAGGGTAGGCTCTTGATCGTCTACACAGATCAACCACTAAAAAAGGTAATGGGCAAGCCGGAGGTTTCGGGGAGATTGGCAGCATGGACCATGGAATTGTCCCAGTTTTTCCTCGAATACCATCCCCGAACCGCTATCAAGGGACAAGCTTTGGCCGACTTTGTGGTAGAATGTTCCTTTACCGAGGCAGATGCCGAGTCGCCGGAAACGAGGACATCTGATCGAACTGTTACACTTCTTCAGCACGGTCAGAATACATGGACACTGTATGTAGATGGGTCTTCCACAGTGAATGTCAGTGGAGCAGGGATTATTCTGACCAGTCCGGAAGGGTTCAAGGTACAACAAGCCATTAGATTCGGGTTTAAGGCGACTAACAACGAGGCCGAGTATGAAGCCGTTCTAGCTGGGGTTCGGCTGGCGAAGAGCCTAGAAGTCCAGAAATTGAGTATCTATAGTGACTCTCAGTTGGTCGTCAAGCAGCTATCAGGAGAATATGAAGCTCGGGGGACGAGGATGATCAGGTACTTGGCAGAGTTGAAAGACCGACTCCGATACTTTGCTTTTCACGAATTTCAAGGCATAGAGCGTAACGATAATTCTATTGCCGATGCCTTATCAAAGTTAGCCACTACAGATGCTGTCGTGTTCAACGGGTCAATCTATCTGGAGGTCTTACAGCAGCCAAGTGTTCAACATGACTCGGTGATGTGTGTCGAGCGACCTGACTGCTGGATGACTCCCTACATCAATTATTTGGCAGATGGCGTCCTTCCTTCGGATCAGATGTTAGCAAAAAAGGTCAAATACAAAAGTGCCAACTTCGTTCTCATTGACGGGGATCTTTATCGGAGGGCTTTTTCGTCACCATTATTGAAATGTCTGGTCCCGTCCGAAGCAGAGTACGCCCTTCGGGAAGTTCATGAGGGTATCTGCGGTGATCACATGGCGGCTAAGTCGCTGGCATACAAAGTTCTTCGGCAGGGGTACTACTGGCCAACGATCTTCAAGGAGGCTACGGAATACGTGAAAAAATGTGATAAATGTCAGCTCAACAGTCCGATCCCACATCAGCCACCGGAAGAGCTATACTCGATTCTATCTCCTATACCCTTCGCTGTCTGGGGGGTTGATATACTGGGTCCGTTACCGAAGGCTAAGGGGCAGGTCAGCTTCGTCATCGTCGCCATTGATTATATGACCAAATGGGTCGAGGCGAAACCACTTCGGTTGATAACGGAACAGGAGTGTCTGAAATTTATAAAAGAATTCGTAGTGTTTCGCTTCGGGATCCCTCAAGTGGTGATATCAGACAACGGACGTCAGTTTGTGGGATCAAAATTTGAAGGCTTTCTGAAGGAGCTGGGGGTTCAGCACAGGAAGACGTCAGTGGCTCATCCGCAATCGAACGGGCAGGTCGAAGTGACTAACAGAACACTCTTAAACGGGATCAAGCGCAGATTGGACGAAGCCAAAGGAAGATGGCCGGAAGAGCTGCTCAGCGTATTGTGGGCTTATAGGACTACGCCGAGGACAACAACAGGGGACTCGCCTTTCAGACTGGCCTACGGCACTGATGCCTTAGTCCCAGTTGAGATTGGATCTCCAAGCCTTCGAGTTAGTCAGTTCAGTGAGATCTACAATGACGAGGGATTAAAAGCCAACTTGGACCTGCTAGAGGAAGTCAGAGAAATGGCTATGATCAAGTTAGCAGCCTACCAAAGAAGAGTCGCCAAGCACTACAACAAAGGGGTAAAGCTCCGAAGATTCGAGGTGGGAGACCTCGTTCTCAGAGAGGCCGAAGCATCTACACCGCAGAACACTGGGAAGTTGATGCCGAACTGGGAAGGACCGTATGAAGTGGCCGAAGTACCAAAGCCCGGGACATATCGACTGAAGGCCTTGGATGGATCCGAAATTCAGAACACATGGCACGCAGGCAGGCTCCGAAAGTACTTTCAATAGAAACCAAGTCAGTCCACTGGAAGTCTGTACATAACCGTTCATCATCAATAAAAAGTCACTTTTTTCACAACTGATCTTCGCATCTGTCCTAATGTCACAGTGAAGTAAGGAGGTATGGTAGGACTCGCTGGCCATTCGATGGCAGCCAATCTATTTGATACCCCGTGTGGTAGTCAAATCCTGGATCCTATATTGTTTTTTACCAAGGGTGGTAAAATCAATGGTCACCGAAGTAAGGAGGTATGGTAGGACTCGCTGGCCATTCGATGGCAGCCAATCTATTTGATACCCCGTGTGGTAGTCAAATCCTGGATCCTATATTGTTTTTTACCAAGGGTGGTAAAATCAATGGTCACCGAAGTAAGGAGGTATGGTAGGACTCGCTGGCCATTCGATGGCAGCCAATCTATTTGATACCCCGTGTGGTAGTCAAATCCTGGATCCTATATTGTTTTTTACCAAGGGTGGTAAAATCAATGGTCACCGAAGTAAGGAGGTATGGTAGGACTCGCTGGCCATTCGATGGCAGCCAATCTATTTGATACCCCGTGTGGTAGTCAAATCCTGGATCCTATATTGTTTTTTACCAAGGGTGGTAAAATCAATGGCCACCAAAGCTAAAAGGTTCGGACAGACTTGTCGACCATTTGATGATAACCGCACCGTCCGGTGATCCTAAGAACCTTATCAGGCCCTTCGGGGTAGACAAGCATCGTCATTCAAACTTCGTCCGATCCCTCGCGACATCTACCTCACACTTCGGTAACGAATAAGTATTCCTTTACTTTATTATTATTGCCTAAATCTTTCTAAGTGTTGAGTTCGGAAGGCCGTGTTATTTAGCTTCGTCTTACCTGTTATACGACTTGCTTAGTTGCTAATTAACAGTTTAAAAGTTAGGCCCACGGAGGAACTTGTATATTTTTCAAATTATATCCATATTGAAGTGTTGGTAAACAGCGAAAAAACCGAAGTCATAAAGGACGGTACTGATAACACTGATGTTTTATTTACATAATGATGTTTACAAAGCGATAGAAGCTTTACAAAAATCCTACAGCTAAGGGAAAGAAAACCATCTTCAGTGATCGGCTTCGTCTTCCGAAGAGTCCAGGATAGTCGGTTCAACCTTGGCAGCGACAAGTCTTGCCTTGTCTTTGCTTCGGCATTCGTCGTACCCATCCGAGAACATCTGGATGATCTCCTCGTTCAACTCAGCAGATTTTCGGTATTCTTGTTGGATTTCCCTCCGGAGATCTCCGGTTAGAGGAGGACCCAAGTCTCTCAGAGCCCGAAGTTCGCGGAGCTCCTCTTCGAGTTTTGCCCGCTCCTTCAGATGTCTCAGATCCCTGGCCTCAAGGTCGTGTACTTGTATAGCCAAGCTCTTATTGGTCTTCACCATCGTCTCGTTCTTCCCAACAAGAACCTCATTCCGACGAACCAGGTCTATGTTCGTAGTAACGGTCAGCTGATGGGTGGCCTCGGATGTCTCTAACTGTTCTTTCAACTTATTTAAGTCCTTCTGAAGGCCTTCTTTATTGAAGATAGTGATACCATGGGCCCTTCTCTCCCTCTCCAGAGCAGAAGCCATAGTGGCCATCTCTCGCCTGGCCGCATCTTCTTCGGCTTCAGACTCTCTGTATCGGGGGAGAAGTCTCCCGAAGACAGCATTTGCCTGCGGACATTTAAAGTGAATTAGTAGAAGAAACAGATGATCCCTAAATATTTCGATTGAACCAACTCACCTTAGCCTGGTAACTCATGCCCTCTTCGATCAAATCCCTGATCGAACTGTTTCCGAACCGATGGTCATCGGTCTCCCGAACAAAGGAGTCAAACAGCTGAAAAGGAAAGTTCTCGTTAAAATCAGGCCATACAGTGGGAGAAGACGCAGCTTCTCGCCGGAAGGTGGAGGAAGAGGGCCTCGGCGGAGAAGGCACTGATGGTTCAGGGGGCGGTGCTGGTTGATCCTCGGAGGACTGCTTCCTTTTACGAGACAGAAGAGGAGACTCATTCAGGTTTTCGAGCTCATCTTCTGAAACGTGGATCTCCACAGGGATGACGGGGGGAGGCTCGACTGCAGCAGGACGAGGAACTCGAAGCTCATCGGCAGACAGAGGAGTCACGTGAGTCCTCCTTTTCTTTATCCGTAGAGCCTGCATTCGCTCGGTCGCAGGCAAGTCAATCAGACTCGCTGTAGAAGTTGATTGAGTTCCTTGAGGATTTGACCGGACTTTCCGAACCGCCCTCTTCTTCTGTCGAGGTCGGCTAGGCTCCTCGGCAGGTTCTGATCCACGGGAGACCTCTGCATCCTGGGCCTCCGAGGCCGGAAGTTCTTCTTGGGGAACTTCAGTGGAAGGGGATGAAGGCTTGCCAGAAAGGTACCTATCCAAGTCCCTCCGATCGGTCGAAGTCGGCTTGATGAGAGACAACTTGTGGTCATACAACCAGGCTTGTTTGCCCAAGAGGCCGAAGCTCCACTCCTTCAGGGGTATCTTCTCTATGATGCGCGTCATTTCTCTTATGCGCTCCTCGGATATGTCTCCGAAGTCTGCAGAGACGCGATCAGAAGTGGTCCAGTCAGGAACAGAAGAGATTTCGGGCCCGTTGACGAAGAACCATTTGTTATGCCATCCTCGGTTGCTCGAAGGAGTGTCCATTAGAGACCGCTTCTCGATCCTGGCATTGGGCTTGGGGGCTATCTTACTTAGCACCTTGAAGCCTTTCTCCCGTGATTTCCCCACAGAGAAGAGGGTGAAGAAGGAATCCACAGCAGGAGGAACTCCTATCTCGTAGCAGAAGGCTATATAAGCCAGTATGTGGATGTACGAGTTCGGCACCAGTTGGGCAAACCCCACTCCAACAAACCCTAAGAGGGTGATCAAAAAGGCGTGAAGAGGGAACCTCACCCCCTTCTCCAGAAAGGTTGCCGGAACGGCGATCCAGCCATCGGGACGCTGATACATCCTTTCGTGAGGAGCCGCTATCCGTACCCTGTGGGTATCCGGGATCTGATAGCGAGCTCTGATGTTGCAGAGCTCAGTTTCATTGACAGTGGAAGGGGTGTTGGCATGAGGAAAGTCTTCCTCGTTCTGAAAAAAATCAGATGGGTTGGGGAGCGGTTCCATGGACGGAGCTTCCTTACTCGCGGCATTGATTTGGGGGTTTGAGCCCGAAACCTCTTTGTCAGGATTGGGGTGAGGGGTCACGGTGGAGATGGGGGCGACACGAAGGGGAGAACTGGTATCGGGGTTCTGGGATGCCATTGTTGAGAACTTACAGAGAAAATGAAGAGATTTGAGGAGGAGAAGACAATAAGCTCTTATGAATTCGAAATGGCAGGGAACCCTCCAAGGAGAATGGGCAGCGGCTTTTATAGCAAATGATTTTTTCAAAATTTGCACGAGAGCCGAGGGCGGCGCATTAATTGGGGATAATGATGAGGGAGAGGAAAGGGTAACGTCTGATTTTGGCTTTGGTGGGTTATCCAAGGTAGGCTGGCGCCCAGTGGGCCCTTTCGTCCTGTGGACTCGCGCTATTTGCAGTCAGTCTTCCACTAAACATCCTGTTTAATAAAAGACTAGGGGGCAATGTTGGAGCCTGATATTTCTTTCATTGGGCCTGACTAATTGGGCCCATCCGTTTAATTAGCCTAGTGGACCTTTATCACTAAGTCTTATAGTCATTGGGCCTAACATTTATATTGCCTTTATTGTATCCCGTTAATAATGGGCTGGGTCAAGTGGCCGGCCCATAAGATCTTTTAATATCTAAGACTTTGACTGGTAATGATGAGGGGAGTAGGGCAGTTGACCAAACGCCTGCAGATCATTAATGTGGATGGGATCTTATCCGGCCGACGGCAGGAACAGTGGAAAAAAGGTGATAACCTGCATGCAGTCGGCTGGGACAAGGGGTGACTGAGAGGGGGTGTCAGATCATGGTTGGTGGCACAAAAAACCGAGCATGAGAGTATAACCTAGCAAGGGGGTCTCCTAACAAAAGGTACGCATACATTTTCTATCTAGCTCAACACACTAGACATTTTACACCTTCCATTGTTAAACCTTGAACACCTGTATTGACTCTCACGCCGGAGCTATCCCCCGACGGTCCAGCCGTCAAGCTTTTGGTGTTGATCGTGTTTTCTGTGCAGGATTAGGGCGTCTTACGTGATTGGGACGTCATCAAAGATCTTGGCGTTAACAGGGGATATTATTGATGAATAAATGTCTTCTTGGCTAGTTTTCAGTAGCTAGTGAGTGCAGTAGTACATTTGGTTTCAGGTTTCTTTATTTGTGATGTACTTTAGAGTTTCTAGATTGAATATAATCGATGAGTTTGATACATTTTATTGATTTCTTTCATATTTCCTGCTTTGCTTTCAGTTGGTTGTTATGCATGTATTAGTGTGTGAATTTATATTTACATATTGATTTGGGTGGTGAAGTAGCACCTCTTACGCTACTCTGCTTAGAATCGATCAAAGTCTACCAAGTGACTGGTGCACTATTTAAATTTTGGGAAAGATTGTGGTCAGCTCTCTGTTTTGCCTAGGAATAGTTTTTATAGGAATTTGGATGAAATGAAATGTTGGAGGAGATTTTCTAACCACCAATTGCGTAGTATGGAATGGAAGGGATCCCCTAGGGGTTGGTATTTGAATTCCTTTTTAGTAGTGAGTTGGTTATTCCATAGCTCAGTTTCCAAGCAAGCAGGCTTACTGCTTTCCCTTCATTGAAATACAATCGGCTTATTTTCTGGCCACATAATTCCTTCCTATTTGTGATTGATTTGCGTGTCAGGTGAGTAGTATAATTTTTCCACTTGGCTGGCTCCATTGTTATTAATTCAATTACCATTTTACCTGGTAGCAAGAGTGTGGTAGTCTGCCATTCCGAGTTTCGTCTATATGTGTTTGTAGATAATTCTTTGTATATTTCCAAATTAGCATTGTTAAGTATTTTTTGAGACATTTTATTTTTACTTGAACCCACTTACCATTGAGGACTGAGATTTAGGAAAATCCAGAAATACTATCCTTTCCTTAACCAGAACTGGGAAAGGGTGAGACAATTTGTTTGGGAAATAAATATGTCTTTTCTTGAAAATGAGCTTCTTGGAAATACTAATATATAACGAATGAATTCTAAAAACTTATTGGAAGTTTTTTGTAACTATCCATCACATTACATTTTGACATTATTCCAACTCAATCTTCTTACAAAATACTTATATAAATAAATAGACTTATGTTGATTACTAAGACAGTAATTTTGTCCTTTTATAGTACTACAGTATTTGTTTTTTCCTTCTTTTCCTGCACATCTTTCAAGTTACAAACATATCCTTGAAATTGCACAGCAATGAAAAGAAATCGAAGACGCTGAATTACAACAAACATGCAGCAGCGCACCAATTGAGAAACTAATAAATAAAGCTAATGAGGAGGCCCAGAAGCCATGATATATTCACAAGTAGAAGAGTTCCTGGGATATCAACTAGGCTGATTGAGAATGGAGATTGATTGTATATGAAACAATCTAATCTGGCAATTAATTAATAGTAATAAGTAGCATTTTGCATTGTCATGTAAATTCTAAAAAACTATTCAAGGTTTTTAACTGTTCATCACATCACATTTTAACATTGTTCCTATATGATATTTTTAAAAATGTAAATCAATAGACTTCTGTCTATTAAGATAGTATTTTATTCTTTTATACATATATTTGTTTTCCTTCTTTTTCTACGCATTTTCCGAGTTACAAACATATCCTCAATATATAATAATTGCACAACAAAGAAAAGAAATTGAAGCTAGATGATGAATCACAGCAAACATGTAGCTAGCCAACCAATTGAAAATATCCAAGAACAAATTAATAATGTTAATGAGACCCATCATCCAAATTAAGTAACAAGAAATGAAACTAAGTAACAAGAAGCAGAGGAAGAAGACTAAAGTTGATTAGAAACTCATCAATGCTTATATTTCCCCCAAGAATTACAAACTGAGGAATGGTATTGAAACAAGTAAGCTAAATTTGATAGTACTGGACTAGTAAAACAATGAAGTAGTGGTGGTAGATATGAAGTTATGGTCTCTTTTCCCTAAACTGCATGATAGGCGGATCAAGAAAAATAGCAAGTAAAGTAATTATCTTTTTGAACAGAAGCAGAGCACTGGGAGGAGTAATTGAAATTTGAATACTAGTAATTACCAAAACTTGCCGCCTTTTATTGTTGTTGAAGATGGATTGGATTGGATCGAATGAATTGAAGTAGAGGCCCTCATGCATTAATCAAGATCAAGATTCAGACCACCCATATATTGTTTCTTTATTGATTCGAAAGTGTTGAGGCATCAGAATGAGGGCTTCCAGACCCTTGAGCTTGCGATTGCTCCGGTGGTTCTTCAATTTGTGGATCTTGCTGCTCCCGTCCCCGGCCCCGGCCCCGGCCCCGGCCCCGGCCCCGGTGGCCCCGGTGCTTCAATTTGCGGATCTTGAGGCGGCCTTATGAGTTGCCATGATGAAGAAGAGTTAGTAGGTGGTCTGAAAGTTGATGATGATCCTTCTCCTCCTCCGAAGTACATTGGGCGAATGTAATAATAACCTGGAGGTATCCACCCCTGTAGTAGTAGTAGTTGTTGTTGTCGTTGTTGTAACAGTAGTTGTTGTAACAGTATTTGATCGGACGGCGGTGCTCCGGGAAATTGTGGAAGTTCATTAATATAACGAGGACGTCGAGGTGGGTTTCCCTCCGGCGGCCCCGGTGGTTCTTGATTTTGCGATGTCCCCTGTGGTTCTTGATTTTGCGATATCCCTGGTAGTTCTTGATTTTGTAGTGGCTGGAGACCTTGCTGCCCACGGCCCTGTCCATTCCCCGGTAGTTCTTGATTTCGTAGTGGCTGGAGACCTTGCGGCTCACTGCCCCGTCCCCGGCCCCGCGGAATATGTGGCGGGAGGGGTGGTTGGGGGCTGCCCTGCATCTTGGCGATAATGTCTTCTTTTGCGCTCTGAGACAGATCGGGGAGGAGACGGTTCGGCGGGGTGGGAATAAAAGTCATTGGTGGGGATGTCTGGCCCCTAATGATGTGCCCCGACGGTTCTTGATTTTGCGATGTCCCCTGCGGTTCTTGATGTTGCGATATCCCTGGTGGTTCTTGATTTTGTAGTGGCTGGAGACCTTGCTGCCCACGGCCCTGTCCACGCCCCGGTAGTTCTTGATTTTGTAGTGGCAGAGGTGGGAGCCCAAATGGGCGAATGTAATAATAACCTTGAGGTATCCACCCCTGTAGTAGTAGTAGTTGTTGTTGTCGTTGTTGTAACAGTAGTTGATCGGACGGCGGTGCTCCGGGAGGAAGTTCATTAATATAACGAGGACGTCGAGGTGGGTTTCCCTCCGGCGGCTCACCACCATCACGTCTCTTCATCTTTATCTTTTTTCTTTCTTGGGAAAAATTGATCAGAAATAACGAGTGTCAAGATATGCAACAACAAATAACAAGAACTTGACAACAATAATCAAGCAGGAAGAATGAGGAACGATGAACAAAGAACAAATTAAGAACTAACAAAAAAGAGATTTAATCCTTCACCAACTGAATTATGATTCTCTTTCTCTCTGTTTTCTTTCTAATTAACCAGTAAATGGGATCAATGGCCCTTTCTTTCTTTATATGAAACAACAATTAAGAAGAAAAGAAAGTGTTTAGTCAGTTATTTTCAACTTAATCAATTCCGTTACAAATTAACTAACTGCTTCTTGATTCTTTATATACTTATACATGTATGATATATGTATCTTGTTTTCTATTAGTTGAGCTTCAAGAACAGTCTCTTTTCAAATGCGTCATTGTTAGTTTGTTGGCTGTCATCTCTGTTTAATGATTCTCTGTTTTCGATCTTAACCGGAAAATTGGAGACCAAGATGAAGACCGAGGATTAATCAGTTAGTTGTCAATTGATATAATGGCTTTTCAAATTAACTACCCCTTTTTTAATGGTCTTATGCATAGAAGAAATATATATATATATACACACACACGTACACTTTGTTGGACATAATGATCTCTGTTATTTATTTTAACTTTCTGGGTGGATTAATGACTTAATTCATGTCTCAAAATTAAATTAAAATGTTAGTTTAGGAGGATAAAATCTACTAATAAAATTAATATAATGATAGTTTAATAGTGATGCCTCCATAAATATTTTATAATATAAAATTCCTTTTGTGAAATATAAAATTTCAAGCTACTTATGGATGTAACAACAATTAACATCACCACGGTCGGGTTATGGACCATAGAAGTGAATTACGAGTCGGACCAATCTGCGAATTGAGCAAGCTTCCCTTACATGTGATAATGTGGTGGTGAACCTATCATTCTAATTCAGTGCTCTCCGAATCGTGCGGAAAGGTTTCTCGTGCATGGGTGAATATAAATGCCTTTCTCTAGGTTTACTACGATTTTCGGATGGGAAGAAAACCATTGCTACCTCTTTTGAACGAATCAGCTCTTGGGCGCAGGAAGAGCAATTTATGAGCTATTTGTAAAATGGAGGGAGTAGTTAAACCTTGTGGAAGTATTTGTTGCTTAAATTGAATATTTAATTATTTATTGAACTACTTTGGTTTCAAAAACCAAGAATGTTTGGGATTTGGAGGGGAAAAAAAGTTATAACAGAATTTAGATTTCATTTCTGATTCTTTCTTCTGCATTTTCTTTCTCTTTTCCCATTTAAGTTGCAAATATGCATAAGATTGGAAAACAGAGAAGGCAAACGGCCTATTAGACCAATTACGTAAGCAAAACAATTGGCAGGAATAATAAAAGGAGTTTGGAATTTGGATGGTAAGGATAATAAGAAAATAAAATAATACCAAGGCTTGGTGCAGAATGACAAAACTAGGAAGTACATAAAAACATGAAACTTTTTGCATTAAAATTAAAAAGGTTGGGTCGGACAAGTTACCAAGTACATTACATACATATAGGAGGAGTCCATCCATCCATGCCATGCCATGCCCAAGGAAATATAAAAATTCAATTGGTTTGCTAGTCATTTAGCAAGGCGGAAGATGTGGAGAAATGAGGTTTTAACTCCTAACCACATATTCCAATATCTATGGCCATACAACATATTTCTTCATTTATTTATTTTTTCTTCTTTAATAACCACCACAGCTGTCACTACTTAAATCTTAAATCTTTCCCCCAAAACTCATCTCACTTTTTCTCTTTCTCTCCTCTCTCCTTTTTTATGGCAGACGATTATTCCATATGTACTCTTCTAGGAGCCATGGATCATCTCTGGTTTCACCAAATCATTCTCCCCCCCAAATCCCCAAAAACACCCCCACCCATTTCAGAATCATTTACATCTAATCAGTCATCAAGCAGCTGCACCTCCATTCCAGAGGAACAAGATTCATTATCATCAGATGAATCTGCAATCACTCCCCAACAGGTAAAAAAAATAAAAATAAAAAATTCCACTTTTCTACTTATCTCTGCTATATTTTGGTATTGTATAATTTGGATAACTGAATTTTTTAATTTTATTTTTGGTAAGTTGATTGTGGGTATTGTACAATTAGGATAATGATTCTGAGATTGAAGAAAGGGAGAAGATAATTGAAGTGCTAAAGAAAACTCGACCATCAAGATTGAATATTGTTAAAACTCATTCCACTTCATCATCTCCGTCATCATCATCTCCCAACAACCGAAGGAGATACTCTGGCTCAGTAATGAGGTTACAGAAAACCATGAGCTGCATGAGCTTGAGTGAACTTGAAGTTGAAGAAGTAAAGGGATTCATGGACTTAGGCTTCAGATTTGACACACAACATTTATGCCCGAGAATGATGACTGTAGTTCCCGGATTGCAAAGACTTGGAATCTGCAGCAATATGCTTCAAAGAGACATGCTCGATGATAAAGTATTAGCAAATAATAATAATAATAATAATAGGGATGATGGTCATGAAATTGAAGAAGATGAAGTGAAAATTATGAGGCCGTATTTGTCAGAGGCATGGCTTATAAGGAGGCCTGATTCCCCTTTGTTAAACTTGAGAATTCCAAGAGCCTCTGCAGCTGCTGATATGAAAAAGCATCTCAAGCATTGGGCTAGAACTGTGGCATCCGTAATTCAGCAAGAATCTTGAAACTAGGTAGGAATTCCTTTTTTTGGTGAGAGAATAAAGAGGAAGATCCACTTGATTTTTAGATTATACTTATTCCGTCAACAACTTGCAACTGTAAAAATTTTAAGCCAGTTATAAGGTGGAGAAATCTGCAAAATGTAATTTTGTTTTGTTTTGGCTTTTCACTTTTAGTATACGTAAGGAAGGTAGAAGACAATATATCTTTTTAAACTCAGTTTGCCAGTTCAATCTTATTCCTCCAAATCATCTAATGTGTGTCCCGCTCTTCGAGGAGCTATGTCTGTATAACTATAACTAAGCTAAGCAGTTCAACTACATGCATCTTCAAATTCTTGTTTTCCTTTTTTAAACAATACTTACAATATAATCTTATAATAATAATAATAATAATAATAATAATAATAATAATTATTAAATCAACTCTCATATTAAAAGAAAACATTTTACATAAAAATGAAAATCCAACATCAAACTTTAACCACATGCAGTCTTAGACTCTAAATATTTTCAGTTACATTTGCAATTTTATTTTTCTTTCCCTATTTCATAATATTTAATAACACAATATACTCAATAATTTAGGAATAAATAAATACATTTACTTTATTAAAATTTACAAATTTTTGCAAAATGAGTCTCTTTTTCTAAAGTCAAAGTTTAAGACGTTTTCAAAATCAAAATTCATTTTGTTTAATTAAATTTTGAAGACAATATATCTTTTGATTAGTAGAGTTTTTTAGATGTATTACAACATTTATAATTTAACCTATTGTCATTAAATAAATTACTATCAATTTTAAATATAAAAATATCTTAAACTAATTTATATTTTGAAGTTGCATAAGCTCAATGAATAATTAATTAAGTGGCGGCCGACTCGAGCATAATTTTCCTAAGTCCTTTTAACCGGATTCTCTTAATTTTACTGATTCAAATTTAAAATGTATTGAAATATGATATTATGATGATAAAAAAAATAATGATTATCACGATAAAATCACGAATGACGGCCCAAAGCCCGGATTTGAAGGTTCGCACCCAATAGTTTATGACATCACAAATGACGGCCCAAAGCCCGAATTTGAAGTATCACATGTCAAAGATACTGGACTCGTTCTCTTAGACTTAAGCATTGGGCAACTAGTTCTCAGGTATCTGATTTATCTATCAATTCTCTTTTAATTTGCTTTTGCCGAGTTATATACTCAATTACCTTTGTCACCACGGCGAGATGACAAGTCCTTTACCCAACCCACAAGGATCTTCTTTATTTTAAATAAATAGAGACTCATAATTTCAGAATTTAAATTTAAAATTAGTTTTTTTAAAATGGAGATAGAAAATTGATATACATAGTGGTTTGTATGAAAATTCACCTACATTTTATATATAAAAAAATTAAGGACTGATAACTGCTGGGGTTTATTTTAACTTAATTTTTAGCGATATATTTATAGTGCCTCTATATATTTTATTTTTCTAATTTTTTTTTATGTTAATTTCTTGCGAAAATAATGCACTAGGATATCATCCATAATTAATTCAACGGTTATATAGAACTTGGACTTGAAATCTTCACATTGAATATAATGAGCGACCTACTCGGACTGATTTCTTGGTATCAATACTGCTTATGAATAAATATTGCTTATGAATTTGTCCAAATACTGCTTATGAATTGGTTTTAGTGGGGAGGTGCAGGCGTAATAAAAGGTCAAAGAAAGTGGCTTAGTGGATGTAACACCCCCTTCCCGAAAAGGAAAGGGAGGTCACGTGCAAAGCACAACAAACCTCAAATTAAATAAACAGAGCACTAACAACCTCAAAATATTAATAGTGGTGATTCATTAATAAAGTAACATACAATTCTCCAAACTGAGTCAAAATAATCAAAACTTAAAATTCGAGTCAACCTAAATGGTCAAAGACAAAACTCTCATCACACTAGCCCTGAATCACCCCTGCAAACCTGCCGGAAGAAAAACACAGCATGAGCCAATTGCCCAGTACGGATACAGATATACAAAAGATATACAACTGATATACGAAAACAACTGAGACAAAATACTGAACAAAACCTCAAGTGCAAATACGAACGAAAATATAATATCCAAAGATCTGAATGAAATATATCTGAATCAACGTAATTGACGAAACCAATAAAAGAATAAAGAAATAACGAATTGAAGTAACTAACTCAATGACTTGAACTGAACAGAAACCAACAAAACTAATCCAATAAAATAATAGGCTGAAATAAATGGCTGGAATTATTTCATACCGAATGAGCTCAAAATATACCTTGTCACACATGCAAGTCAAAATAATACCACACATGTGACGCCCCCAGAATAGGTATACAACACCCATTCTAAGTCGCCAAATACATGGTACAGAAAGCAAACTACAACTTCAATAATACAATTGTCGTGCAAAATACGACAACACATACTGTGAGTTTAAATACAAATATTATCTTCTAGACAATATCCACACTCAAATAAATCCTCATTACAATTATTCAAACACTATTTTACAGAAATAGTGAGGACTGCTAATACATCTTTCTAGAACCATTACTCCATACCCCGACTAGATCCGGCTATGTTCTCACCTCCTGAGAAGAAAAATGGAACAAAAAGGAAAAGGGTGAGCTCAACTAGCCCAGTAAAGAACATTATGACCAAGATAATATACAACAAATTATCGTTAGTCTTCAACAGGGAAAAATCTGATATAATCGACAACAAGTTTTAGATCAACAACTGCAGCGGAAACAGCAAACCATTAGAAGAGTCAAGTAGAGAAAGAATTCTACTATCTTCTAAGATTTAAAAGTCCATCATCAATATTTTATCCCTGTAACATCAATTAATAATCATCTTTAACCAAATATTCATCTTTGCACTACAGGCCAAAGATATTCATTTGTATCACCTGTCAGTCATGTTCATCTCAACACCTGTTCATCTTTGCACTACAGGCCAAAGATATTCATCAAGTAATCATACATCTTTGCACTACAGGCCAAAGATATTCAGTAATATCATCATTTAGGACTGAGGATGATGAAAAATATCTTAAAGAGAACGAATCCAATGAGACAGAAGGACAAATAGTAGGGATTCGTATAACAGTTTATCCAAGATCAATAATACTTCATAATAATCAATTGTGAAGCAGAATTCAAAAATAAAGATCAAAACATGGATACAATCAAAGATAGTAACCATAATAGACATCTTGGACAAAAAAGAAAAATTTTATTTTTCGGTGAATAGTGCCGTATTCGTGAATAGTGCCGTATACGTGAATAGTAACCCCCGACACAAAAAGTTCCAAATTTGATAAAAACTCATATCAATATTTCAGCATAATGATATTGAAGAAAATAATATCATTAAGAAGAAAATAATATCCCTTACCTCAAAATATCAGTACTTCTGGTCGGAATACCGGTATAAGGCTGAAAGAAACTTGCTCTGATGAATAGAAACTCTCAAAGTATCTAAATACTCAGAAAATACACTCAATAATCTAGAGAGAGAAAGAGAGAAAACTTGTTTCTGGTGTGATTTTCAATTCTAACTTAGCCCTCTATTTATAGGAAAATTTTGGTAGGTTTGACCTGTAACCTGATGGCTTTACCTGCTACTATTCCCACCTACCACATTTGAAATATAATTCAGCACATTTCTTCACCAACCACAAGTGGGGCCCACCAATTCTAGAATTTTCCACCAAAATGATAAACTCCGAAAATTCAACAATTTCTGAACCAGTCATCTTGTAAAATTCGTAATAAATCATACGTTCATTTTTAACGGTTCAAAATTTGTGGACATATACTCAACTTATATATGTATAACATATCCAAAAATTACCACGATCCAACGGTCGGATTAAAAATTATAACCCCCGCAAACTATCTCAAAAACCCTGATTTTTAATACCTCCATTCCGACAAAAATACTGACAAAAACCTCAACATTAACTCCTTCATTTTTAACCACAAAAATATATCCCTCCTTTATATCCACATAAAATAAATATTTCCTTATCATATGAATCAATAATTAATTATTCACAAATAATATTACAGAATCACATTTATGACAACCAGGCCGTTCCCAGGAAAGAGGGGGCTTTCCAATAAGGATTTTTCCTTACTGGCGCGCAATTAGATGACCAAACCTCTCCTTAGACAGAACTTTCTAGACATTGCCAATAATGTTATCTAATAATATTATTCAAATAATATGAATTATTGATCTGATAAATGAAAATACTGTGCAGCAACAATTATTGAAACAACAATAATATAAAATATCAACGCAGCAATTATTGAATCAATAAAATAAAATATTGAATAATAACTACTGTAACAATTATTGAGTAGTGCCTTCTTACGTAAGAATCAATAATTGGTGCAATACCGTGTGCTACTGTATTTTAACCACCGGGTATTCCAACAGTATTAACGGTAACAACTACGCCGTTATTTATAAACAACTTATACTTGTCGTTTTCTTCATCCAATCGCTTTCCGTTATGGGGCCCACACAAGGCTGCGTCGTCGTACGAATATTCCCCGACAGCAAGAATATTCCACGACCAACCGAATATTCACCGACCAAAAATAAATATTTTATAACCACTTGCTTATTTTGTAAAATTTGCACATTTCACCCATAACCAAAGTATTATATCAAATTAACCCCTTATTATTCACAATAATATTTAGAGAAAATTTGATTTTATTCATTAATAAGTTGGGGTCTTACAACCTCCCCTCCTTATGAAATTTCGTCCTCGAAATTGACGTACGTACCTGATGTTTCAAAAAGGTGAGGATACCTCGCTTTCATTTCTGATTCCAACTCCCAGGTCATTTCTTCAATAGCATGGTTTCTCCACAAAACCTTAACTTGTGGTATAACCTTCGTGCGTAGGACATGCTCTTTCCTATCCAAGATCTTAACAGGTACCTCCTCGTACGTTAAATCTTCAGCTATCTCGTCTGGTTCTAACTCAACAATGTGGTTCGGGTCTTTAACATATTTACGAAGCATAGATATGTGAAAAACATTATGAACACGAGACATGCTTGGAGGTAATGCGAGTCTATATGCCACATTTCCTATTCGCTCAAGAATCTCAAATGGACCAACAAATCTTGGATTGAGCTTTCCTCTCTTCCCAAATCTTGTAACTCCCTTCCATGGTGCAACACGTAACAATACATGATCCCCAATATTAAATTCCACGTCCTTCCGATGAAGATCCGCATAACTCTTTTGTCGATCCTGTGCCGTTTGTATACGTTGTCGAATCGTTTGGATCTTCTCTGTAGTAATGCGTACCAATTCTGGTCCCAACAATGTTGCTTCACCCACCTCGTCCCAGCATACTGGAGAACGACATTTTCTTCCATACAACGCCTCGAATGGAGCCACACCTATGCTCGCCTGATAACTATTGTTGTAGGAGAATTCCACCAATGGTAGGTACTTATCCCAACTCCCTTTGAGATCTAAGACACAAAGTCTTAATAGATCTTCAAGAGTTTGAATAGTCCTCTTTGATTGTCCGTCCGTTTGAGGATGGTATGCTGAACTGAATCGTAAATCCGTGCCCATAGCTTTCTGCAAGCTAACCCAAAATCGTGAAGTGAATCTTGGGTCACGATCCGAAACTATGGATACTGGCATGCCATGCAATCTCACAATCTCGTTCACGTACATACTAGCAAGACGTTCAAGGGAATAAGTCTCACGTATCGGCAAGAAATGAGCGGACTTGGTTAATCTATCAACAATAACCCAAATCGCATCTATGCCTTGAGAAACCTTGGGAAGACCCGTAACAAAATTCATAGTAATGTGTTCCCACTTCCATTTCGGAATCTCAAGTGGTTGCAATGGACCCTTTGGTACTTGATGCTCCGCTTTTACACGTTGACAAGTTAAACACCTCGAGATAAACTCCGCGATCTCTCTTTTCATATTGCTCCACCAAAATGTATGTCGAAGATCGTGATACATTTTGGTACTCCCAGGATGGATTGCAAACGGTGTGTTGTGTGCCTCCATCATTATTCTATGCTTCAAGTCAAAATCGTTAGGAACACAAAGTCTGGAGTTGACTCGAAGTATTCCTTCTTCATCGATTCTTGCTTCTGGAATAGCACCTTCTTGCACTTTCTTCTTCATACGCATCAGCTCTATATCCGTAGCTTGAGCAGCTTTAACTTTATCGATTAAAGTCGGTTCTACTCGTATATTTGATATCATCATGTGGGTACTTGGAGCCTTCATCTCTATCTCCATCCTTTGCAAGTCATACAAAATGGGCCTTTGTGTTAAAAGCATTGCACTCGTACCCGCATATGATCTTCTACTCAATGCGTCAGCTACTACGTTTGCTTTTCCAGGATGGTATTGGATGGTATGATCGTAATCTTTCAACAGCTCAAGCCAACGTCGTTGCCGCATGTTGAGTTCCTTTTGGGTGAAGAAATATTTGAGGCTTTTATGATCTGTATAGATCTCCACTTTCTCCCCATACAGGTAGTGTCTCCAGATCTTCAACGCAAAAACGACTGCTGCCAACTCCAAATCATGAGTAGGATAATTCCTCTCATATTCTTTGAGTTGTCGTGAGGCATAGGCTATGACTTTCCCATGTTGCATGAGAACACATCCTAACCCTTTGCCTGAAGCATCGCTGTAGATAACAAATCCATCCGAACCAGATGGTATTGTCAAAACAGGTGCCGAAATGAGTCTCCTCTTGAGTTCTTGGAAACTCTTCTCGCATTCCTCACTCCATACGAATTTTGTATCTTTCCGAGTCAGCTGAGTTAACGGAGTAGCGATTCGAGAAAATCCTTTCACAAATCTCCGATAATAACCAGCTAAGCCCAGAAAGCTACGTACTTCGATTACTGACTTAGATTGCTCTCAACTGTGACTCATATCCCAACCTTGGATAGCACGTCACAATGACACCTGTCAGTTTACTATCGTACGAATATGGCGTCCCCTACGGAAAGTTTGGCTTTAGTGCATTTCACAAAGGAAGTCACCAGATAAAGGCTCGGGTACAAACTTCTACAGTTAGGTTTTTAACTCCTGAAGTTCAATAGGAGCCATTCGATTTTTAGAAGTGAGTTTTGTACCAGATTCAAAGATGATACAAATTTTAATATCACGCGTAGGCCAAGAAATTCTTCAGGAAATACGTTAGGGATTTACTAACAATTCAAATCTGACGTATTTTTATTCAAGTCCATAACATATCTAAGAAAGCTTGACATTCATTTTTCAATAAACGAATGACTTTACGGCTTGATATGAAAGAGTTTAACTTCAATGGTTTGGTTGCTTAAATTTGAATAACAGGTTGCTTAGGAATATGAAAACTAACAACCTTACGAAAACAATCAATTTTAGCATGATGAGTGGTTAACCAATCAATTCCTAAAATCACATCAAAAGCAAGTATCTTTAAAGAGATAAGATCAACAGGTAATGTGATAGTGCCAACTTGGATCATGCAAGATTTATAAACTGTAGATGTAACGAAGGTTTCACCCAACGGAGTTTCAACAGATAAGTTAAAGTCCAATTTCTCCGGAGTCAAGTTTAAACGTTGAGCACAAGCAGGAGAGATAAAAGAATGGGTAGAACCGGTATCTAGTAAAGTATAAACTTCGCAAGAATTCAAGATTAGCTTACCCGTGATCACCTCGTTCGGGTTTCTCGCGTTTTGGCCAGTAACGACAAACGCTCTTCCAGGAACCGCTGATTTCGCCTTATCCGGGACAGCCCTTGGAATCACCACTCCCGCTGAACTTGGTTTCGCTATAGTACAATCTCGAGCGATGTGGCCTTCCTTCCCACAGTTGTAACACACCTTGGATTGTTGTGGACAGTTTGGGCTGATATGTCCCTCTTTCTCGCATTTGTAACATCTAACTGGCGGTCGTTCTCCTCCCCTAAAATTTGTTGTTGGTGCTGGTGCTGGTGCTGATGTCTTCCCGTCATTGTTGAATCTCCTCTTTCTGAAATTTCCACTTGACTCACCTCTCCTATTATCATGGCCACGATGACCACCCGAGTGGTTACCGCCTTTGTTCGTATTTTTCCCTCCTCGTTGGTTATCATCGCTCTGATGATTGCTGTCACCGGTATGACCCTGATTGTGGTCCCTCGGTTGAGTATACTCATTATCTCTCTCTAATAATTGGGCCCTGTTGACAACGTCTGAATACAGAGAAAATTTATGAGAGATAAGGTATTGACGAATCTCAGGTTTTAAACCTCTCAGAAACATCCGCGTCATTCGTTCCTCATTTTCGACCAAATGAGGTGCAAACCTGGATAACTCTGCAAACTTCGCCTCGTACTGGGACACCGTCATGTTGTTTTGTTCCAGTCTAATAAACTCAACCTCCTTCATATGACGAATACTTTCGGGAAAGTACTTGTCATTGAAGAGTTTTTGAAATGTTTCCCAGGACATGTTGAGTGCGTCAGGCTGGGTACGCTTCACAGACTCCCACCAGTAGTCTGCCTCACCGCGGAACATAAATGTGGCGAATGGAACCTTCTGTTCCTCCGTGCATCCCAAGACATCAAATATCTTGGTAATTTGCTTGACCCACGTTTCCGCCATGATCGGATCCGGCTTTCCCTTAAATTCTGGTGGTCCCAATTCTTTGAACTGCTTAGCTGTGACAAACCGCGCGTTGTTATCATTTCTACCCGTATTCTGCACACGAGTCTCCCTCGTCTGATTTTGCATGAACTGCAAAAAGCTCCTAAACATTCCATCATTCATCGTTTGCTCGGTAACGTTGTTTACAGGAGGAATATTGCCTTCCTGTTGTACGTTCCCCTGGGTAGTGATCAAAGGTGTCTCCACGGTCTGATTTACTCCATTATTAACGTTCTCAGCTGCCATTCTTAAATACTGCCATAAAACAAGGGTTAATAGTCATGTCATATATTATCCCTATACTCTGACCGACCAAATAAACACCAAATAAACTTAGTCAGGTCATACTAGCGAAGGAATTCCCCGTCTCTCCCCTCCTAGTTCTTGTCTCACATCTCAGCCAGGGATCATATCCCTAAGCTCTGATACCAACTGTGACGCCCCCAGAATAGGTATACAACACCCATTCTAAGTCGCCAAATACATGGTACAGAAAGCAAACTACAACTTCAATAATACAATTGTCGTGCAAAATACGACAACACATACTGTGAGTTTAAATACAAATATTGTCTTCTAGACAATATCCACACTCAAATAAATCCTCATTATAATTATTCAAACACTATTTTACAAAAATAGTGAGGACTGCTAATACATCTTTCTAGAACCATTACTCCATACCCCGACTAGATCCGGCTATGTTCTCACCTCCTGAGAAGAAAAATGGAACAAAAAGGAAAAGGGTGAGCTCAACTAGCCCAGTAAAGAACATTATGACCAAGATAATATACAACAAATTATCGTTAGTCTTCAACAGGGAAAAATCTGATATAATCGACAACAAGTTTTAGATCAACAACTGCAGCGGAAACAGCAAACCATTAGAAGAGTCAAGTAGAGAAAGAATTCTACTATCTTCTAAGATTTAAAAGTCCATCATCAATATTTTATCCCTGTAACATCAATTAATAATCATCTTTAACCAAATATTCATCTTTGCACTACAGGCCAAAGATATTCATTTGTATCACCTGTCAGTCATGTTCATCTCAACACCTGTTCATCTTTGCACTACAGGCCAAAGATATTCATCAAGTAATCATACATCTTTGCACTACAGGCCAAAGATATTCAGTAATATCATCATTTAGGACTGAGGATGATGAAAAATATCTTAAAGAGAACGAATCCAATGAGACAGAAGGACAAATAGTAGGGATTCGTATAACAGTTTATCCAAGATCAATAATACTTCATAATAATCAATTGTGAAGCAGAATTCAAAAATAAAGATCAAAACATGGATACAATCAAAGATAGTAACCATAATAGACATCTTGGACAAAAAGGAAAAATTTTATTTTTCGGTGAATAGTGCCGTATTCGTGAATAGTGCCGTATACGTGAATAGTGCCGTATACGTGAATAGTAACCCCCGACACAAAAAGTTCCAAATTTGATAAAAACTCATATCAATATTTCAGCATAATGATATTGAAGAAAATAATATCATTAAGAAGAAAATAATATCCCTTACCTCAAAATATCAGTACTTCTGGTCGGAATACCGGTATAAGGCTGAAAGAAACTTGCTCTGATGAATAGAAACTCTCAAAGTATCTAAATACTCAGAAAATACACTCAATAATCTAGAGAGAGAAAGAGAGAAAACTTGTTTCTGGTGTGATTTTCAATTCTAACTTAGCCCTCTATTTATAGGAAAATTTTGGTAGGTTTGACCTGTAACCTGATGGCTTTACCTGCTACTATTCCCACCTACCACATTTGAAATATAATTCAGCACATTTCTTCACCAACCACAAGTGGGGCCCACCAATTCTAGAATTTTCCACCAAAATGATAAACTCCGAAAATTCAACAATTTCTGAACCAGTCATCTTGTAAAATTCGTAATAAATCATACGTTCATTTTTAACGGTTCAAAATTTGTGGACATATACTCAACTTATATATGTATAACATATCCAAAAATTACCACGATCCAACGGTCGGATTAAAAATTATAACCCCCGCAAACTATCTCAAAAACCCTGATTTTTAATACCTCCATTCCGACAAAAATACTGACAAAAACCTCAACATTAACTCCTTCATTTTTAACCACAAAAATATATCCCTCCTTTATATCCACATAAAATAAATATTTCCTTATCATATGAATCAATAATTAATTATTCACAAATAATATTACAGAATCACATTTATGACAACCAGGCCGTTCCCAGGAAAGAGGGGGCTTTCCAATAAGGATTTTTCCTTACTGGCGCGCAATTAGATGACCAAACCTCTCCTTAGACAGAACTTTCTAGACATTGCCAATAATGTTATCTAATAATATTATTCAAATAATATGAATTATTGATCTGATAAATGAAAATACTGTGCAGCAACAATTATTGAAACAACAATAATATAAAATATCAACGCAGCAATTATTGAATCAATAAAATAAAATATTGAATAATAACTACTGTAACAATTATTGAGTAGTGCCTTCTTACGTAAGAATCAATAATTGGTGCAATACCGTGTGCTACTGTATTTTAACCACCGGGTATTCCAACAGTATTAACGGTAACAACTACGCCGTTATTTATAAACAACTTATACTTGTCGTTTTCTTCATCCAATCGCTTTCCGTTATGGGGCCCACACAAGGCTGCGTCGTCGTACGAATATTCCCCGACAGCAAGAATATTCCACGACCAACCGAATATTCACCGACCAAAAATAAATATTTTATAACCACTTGCTTATTTTGTAAAATTTGCACATTTCACCCATAACCAAAGTATTATATCAAATTAACCCCTTATTATTCACAATAATATTTAGAGAAAATTTGATTTTATTCATTAATAAGTTGGGGTCTTACAACACAGGCAAATCAAATGATGCCACATAGGCAACCAAAATAATGCCACACAGGCACATCAAAACAATGCCACACAAGCAAGTCAAAATATATAATGCCACACATGCATCCAAAATAATGCCACACAGGCAAATCACACATTGGACCGCGAATCCAAATGTATGCAAATCGGATAGGTGTGTTTGGCACAACATCACCAATCTGCAGAACAGAAAACTAGGGTTAACCTATACGCCTCCCACAACGAAACACCAATGGCCCACTTACTCCGGAACCTAAAACGGAGACGCCATGGACTAATCACACCGCCACGGAGAGTGTCACGTCTCTCGTGCCAAGGCGACGTGCCTGTGGTACCCCCACAAGTGGTTATAGCTCAGGTATACCCTATGGTATATTCTAACAAAAATACTATGTCACAACACATGCGACATAATACCAACAAAAAGGTTCTATATGTACATGTTGAACCAAATCAAATTATAGTCACAAGGTCTCAAAAAGAAGGTAGCAACATGTACCGCTCTATAATTATTAAAATAAATATTAGACATGATAACCTCATTCAAAGAGTACAAGTACGAGTCCAATGTGTCAACTCCAAAATGAAATAAATATATCAATTTCACAAGAAATAATTATGTGAAAAAATAACATAAATTCGAAACGAGGAACAAAACGAACAAATCAAATTTAACATGAATGTCGCTGAAAGAGTACGGAATCCGTACCTGAATATAATAGCAAAATAATTCACCAAACCCAAATATCACACTGCTAGATCTCCTCAATCCGATCTATATAATTACAAAATTAAAACAATACTATTAATTAAATTACAAACTTATTAACTTTATTCTTTTTATTTTATTTTATTTTATAAATTTAATACTTTTAATATAGAAGGCATATTATATACATTATGTAATCAAAAGATACAATGACTATAGTGTAAATCAATACCATAATATTATAACACTATTATACTAATTTCTCATTCTATGTTTAGCATCTGTACCAAAAGTATTCTCATTTACCAATAGTTATATATATAAAACTAACACTCCGAACCTTCCTTTGTATTATCTAATTACATGTTATCATCATTTATTAAAATATTATATTACCATATTAATGCTACCACTAAGCTACTGATGAATCATGAAAATTTGAATACGTATATATATCAAGATCAATGCTTCATTCAATCGTTTTATATATATATTTGAAAAAATAAAATTTATTCAACAATAAAAAGATGTCGGACCTGAATTAATTCTATTTTGTTTAGACTTATATTATTATAAAAAAAAATCAATTATGACATTACACAACCGTATTAATTGTTTTACATGAACAGATTTCTGGATAATATAAATTAATAAATGATGTTAGACTAATCCTCATATATATATATAAATATAACAACATACCTATCGACTTGCAGCAACCTTCAATATTAATTGGCCTGACATTCGGATTTGGACCAACTATTCCATCAAAGAGGAAAACATATTTCGCATAGATGAACGTTGATCATAATCAACATGTAAGCCAGTTGAGCTATCTCGCCACTTGGTAGCTAATCCAAGGTCAACAAGAAAGAGTTTTATTTTTATTTTTCTGCGCAGCCACAGTAGTATCTCCTTCACTTCGTATACATATAGTAAAGTAATTAGGTTTTACTTATTATCTTATTAAATATTAACTCTCCTAATTTAAATAGGATTTATTTTTACCCAAAAATATAAATTAAACCCAATAAGTTTTAAAGCCCAAATTGTACTAAATTAATTTGCTCATCACTTATTAATATTTATTAGCCCACGCAAATTAAATAACTAGTTTGACCCAAATAAATGACAAAGTCCAAACAATATGTTTTAAGAATATAAATTTAATATTATTATTATTATTTTTTTCGGGATATTACATTACCTCCCCCTTAAAAAGGATTCCGTCCCCGGAATCAAAAGAATTAACGTAGCTAATTATCAAAAAAAATGCAGATACTCCGCTCGAATAGACTCCTTTATCTCCCAAGTAGCTTCCCGCTCCGAATGATTTTAGCACAAGACTTTAACAAAAGCAATTATCTTTCTCAATTTTAATTTAATCAGTCATTTAATTATCAACTAAAAGAATTTAATTTTCCAAACAAAACAAGGAAGAAAAGAAGGAAATAAAATCATTTACCTTTTCCCATTTAAAAATAATTGTATACAATAAAATTAATTAATATTTAATTTTTAAAAAAAAATATGGGTTATTAAACACCCCCTTTCCCAAAAGGAAAAATGGATGTCATGCACAAACATAATAAATACAAATCTCTAATAAACCTCAAAATATCTCCAATAAAATTTAATACCAAATGTCACATACTCCAATTTAAATAGAATGAACTCCACATCTACATAGTCTCTACTAAGAATAAATAAATGTCAAAATAGACCCCAAAACATCCAGTTACAAAATCTTAAGAAAACCAAGTCTAATAATAATCTCAAAAGCAAATCTACTCATTTGAATCAAAGGTAGCTCTCATCCCACACATCCTGATCACCCCTGATTACCTGCCGGAAAAAGAACACAGCGTGAGCCAATTGCCCAGTACGAATATGAAGATGAATAAATATATCACAATAAGTAATGAATCTAAATGAGTTGAATAAATGAACACATGTGAATTACAAACGAATTACGAATAGATCAAAATTTGAGAGTCCGTTTACAAATGACTAACACTGTCAATCGAATAATTTTAGCCAAAAGAATCCCAAACAAATAAGGCTGAATCAAATGGTTGTAAGATAACAATTTCATACTGAGCTCAAATACAAATAATCAAAGGCTAACAAAATACATATAGTAAAGTAATTAGGTTTTACTTATTATCTTATTAAATATTAACTCTCCTAATTTAAATAGGATTTATTATTACCCAAAAATATAAATTAAACCCAATAAGTTTTAAAGTCCAAATTGTACTAAATTAATTTGCTCATCACTTATTAATATTTATTAGCCCACACAAATTAAATAATTAATTTGACCCAAATAAATGATAAAGTCTAAACAATATGTTTTAAAAATATAAATTTAATATTATTATTATTATTTTTTTCGGGATATTACAGTGGATATGTACATGTAGTGCTTATCCTTGAATTAATTATTCCACGTGCTCATGATCTGCACTAGTAGCATATATATCTCCTATTTAAGGACTTGAGCGGCTGCTCATAATTTACATCAAATCAAAAATGGACACGACAAAGAAGCATAGCATAGCTCAACTTCCAGACTCCTCTTTCTGTTATTACCGTTACTCTTACAGTTTTATTTTGATACATACTTGTTATATTCTAACAACATTAATTTAAGTTGCATGCATGTACTTTTAATGCATGCTATAAATGTATTTATTTATTTATTTTCTTAAATTAATAAGTATGTACTACTATTACTATTAGTACTACTTATATGCTTATGAATTAGGCAAATGTGAGCTCCAAGTAAACTACTAGTACAAACAAACAGATCGAGCTGCCCGGCCCAGACCAAACCTGAAGAAATCATGAGAGAGGAAGTGGAGAAGCTGTACCATAAACATGGAAACACTGCTCTTCTCCATGACTGCATCGATCGTTCAAGTACTGAAATACAAGGCTCGTTCGTTCTACTCCAACCCAATATACCTGTCGTAGTTTGACTTTTTCTTTTCAATTTTATTATATATATAATTTGATCATAAACAGTTAGGATCAGGACATGCACGTATTGAAATAAAAATCAAAGTCATTTCCTCCCCCAAGTTGATACATCCATCCATCCCTAATCTCATCTGTGCTTTCCACCTTTCAATCTGTTGGGGCCGGTCGATCGATACTCAAGGAACCGTTCGTGGCTGGCTCTTCTAGCTATGTAATAAATTTAATTTCTCGATTCGCATAAACTAACTTAATTGTGATCATCTTTATACATTAATTATTACGAGTCTAGTTTGCAAACATCATTAATTTTTTAATATAGGTAGGTAGATCATGTTGATTATATATATGTAATATTATATATTATGTGTAGGTCTAATTTTAATTTGTTTTCCTTGCATATATATATATATATATATATATATATATATATATATATATATATATATATATATATACATATTAAGGTGCACGTACACTCGGTTGGACGACGGGTTCATTGCATAGACTTTACCCACCTGCAGTAAGTAGATCCTGAATACCTCAAAGCTCGGTGCCCTGCTAATTAATCCACAACCTGACCAGATCTACCTCACCCCAAGTGGAATATGCAAGAAGTGATCGCGAAACGCCAATGGTGCTTGATAGTACATGCATGTACTACGTACGTACAAGAATATACTTAACACAACTACTTTCTATCCTACATATATACTACTATCGAAAAGATGGCTGGCTGCTGATATATAATTGTTGAATGAGACATGTCTTAGGAGCTGTTGACATGGAGTTGAGTAGATTTTAGTGGAAGTAGTCAAATAAGTTAGTTATGTGGAAGATTTACCTATTCCTTAGGAAGTATTTGTTGGTTTGTTTCTATTTTTTAGGAAGTATTTATAGGTAACAGATTTGTTGCTATTTTTTAGGAAGTATATGTAGGTAGCTTATTAAGCTGCATTTTTTATGTTTTTATGTTTTAAGCTAGCTGTATAAATAAGTGTTTTGAAACTTAATAAAAATATAACTTTAGATGCCTCAATGTTCTTTTGTTTCCTGAGAGTTTTTACACTTTGTTTCTATCAAAACCAACAAATTGGTATGAGAGCCAAGTTCCTGAGCAACCTGTGAGGTGAGTGAGCCTATACACCAACAAACAAACAATATCCAGAATGATCTCAGAAGCTTCACTGAATGCACTGGCTCCTCCAATGTTTGATGGAATAAATTATCAAGTATGGGCTGTCCGTATGGAAGCCTACCTTGATGCTAGTGATCTGTGGGAAGCTGTGAGTGAGGAATATGAAGTTCCTCCCCTGTCCGACAATCCAACTATGGCACAGATAAAACAACACAATGAGAGGAGGCAAAGGAAATCAAAGGCAAAAGCTAGTCTATTTGCAACTGTCTCATCTACAATTTTCACCAGAATCATGACACTGAAGACAGCATACGAAATATGGAACTTCCTGAAGAAGGAATATGAAGGAAATGCACGAGTCAAAGGTATGCAAGTGTTGAACTTGATTAGAGAATTTGAGATGCAAAGGATGAAAGAATTAGAAACAATCAAGGATTACTCAGACAGACTTCTTAGTATTGTTAACGAAGTAAGACTTCTTGGTACTGACTTTTTTGATTCTAGAATAGTTCAGAAAATTTTTATAACAGTTCCTGAAAAGTTTGAGACTACAATATCATCTCTAGAAAACTCAAAAGATGTGTCAAACATCACCTTGGCAGAGCTGTTGAATGCATTACAGGCTCAAGAACAAAGGAGGCTTATGAGACAAGAAGGATTTGTGGAGGGTGCATTTCAGGCCATATCTCGGTACAAGAAAGAGATGCAAAACAACAATAACAGCAGCAACAACACTCAAAAGTTTCCACCATGTCCTTACTGTAAAAAATCTAATCATCCACAAAAAAGGTGTTGGTGGAGGCCGAATGTAAAATGTTTCAAGTGTGGTCAGCTAGGGCATGTGGAAAGGGTATGCAATTCTCAACAACATCAAGGAGAAGCCAAGGCTGCTGTGGAAGACCCTCAAGATGAGCAATTGTTTGTGGTATCATGTTTTACCACTAGCAGCTCCCCAGAAACGTGGCTTATAGACAGTGGTTGTACAAACCATATGACTTATGATCAAGAGCTCTTTAAGGAACTTGATAAAACTGTTACTTCCAAAGTTAGAATTGGAAATGGAGCATATCTTGCAGTAAAAGGCAAAGGAACAGTGGCAATTGAAGGCCACACAGGTTTGAAATTAATCTCTAATGTCTTATATGTTTCTGAGATTAATCAAAATCTATTGAGTGTTGGTCAACTGCTAGAAAAAGGCCATAAGGTGCTGTTTGAGGACAATCATTGCATGATTGCTGATGCACAAGACAAAGAAGTATTTAAAGTCCAAATAAAAGGCAAAAGTTTTGCCTTGGATTTGATGCAAGACGAGCAGGCTGCAATTCACAAAGAAGAAAGCAATACAATGCTTTGGCATAGGCGTTTGGGGCACTTTCATCATACCGCTCTTCTCTATATGAAGAAGAACGATCTTGGAGAAGGCTTGACTGAATTAGAGGTGAAACCTCCTACCTGTGTAGCCTGTCAGTACGGGAAACAAACAAGACTTCCATTCCCACAAAACAAGGCCTGAAGAGCTACTCAGAAGATGCAGTTAGTACACACTGATGTGGGAGGACCTCAGAAAACACCATCACTGAATGGCAGTAAGTTCTATAGTGCTTTCATTGATGATTACACAAGAATGTGCTGGATTTATTTCATGAAATTTAAATCTGAAGTTGCTGACATCTTCTGGAAGTTTAAAGCTTGGGCTGAAAATCAAAGTAAATGTAAAATGCAAGTGATCAGGTCTGATAATGGAACTGAATACCCCTCAGAGAAATTTAACAAATTTTGTGAGGATGCAGGCATTGAGCACCAACTTACAACACCTTATACCCCTCAACAGAATGGAGTCGTTGAGAGGAAAAATAGAACACTTATGGAAATGACAAGGTGTTTGCTGCATGACAAAGGGTTGCCAAAGAAATTCTGGGCTGAGGCTGCACATACATCAGTCTTTCTACTGAATAGACTGCCAACAAAAGCTTTGCACCAAAAAACTCCATAGCATGGTATGGCTATAAACCAAGGCTGCAAAATTTAAAAACATTTGGCTGTCTTTGTTTCTCTTATATTCCACATGTTAAGAGAGACAAATTGGATAAGAAAGCAGAAGCTGGAATTTTTATAGGCTACAGTTCAATATCAAAGGCCTATAGAATCTACCTTCCAGAAAACAACAAAGTAATAGCTACCAGAGATGTCAAATTCTTCGAATTAGAAAGCTGGAATTGGGAGAATGATAATAAGCTTGAGTTCCAAAAGGACCTTGAGTTTCAGGAGGAGAATGACAATATTGATGATGAACCTGTCAGGGGAACCAGATCACTCTCTGACATCTATCAGAGGTGCAATGTTGCTATAATAGAGCCTGCAGGGTATGAAGAAGCTGCAGCTGATAAAAAATGGATGGATGCAATGAAGGAGGAGCTTAAAATGATTGAAAAAAACCAGACTTGGGAGCTAGTGGACAAACCGACACACAAAAGGGCAATAGGAGTCAAGTGGGTTTATAGAACCAAACTCAATTCTGATGGTTCCATAAATAAACACAAGGCAAGACTGGTTGTCAAAGGATATGCTCAGATGTTTGGAGTGGATTTTTCTGAGACTTTTGCCCCTGTTGCTAGATTGGACACTATAAGAATGTTGTTGGCTCTTGCTGCTCAAAAAGGCTGGAATGTACATCAGATGGATGTCAAATCAGCCTTCTTGAATGGATACTTGGAGGAAGATATTTTTGTGGAGCAGCCTGAAGGTTTTATTGTTCAAGGAATAGAGGAGAAAGTATATTTGCTGAAAAAGGCCTTGTATGGTTTAAAACAGGCACCAAGGGACTGGTACAACAGGATTGATTCACATTTGTTAGGCTTAGGCTTTACAAAAAGCCTAAGTGAATTTACTCTATACTTCAGGAAGGTTTGTGATGAAACACTTGTGGTATCTTTATACGTTGATGATCTACTTGTAACAGGAAGCAGTATGGAGCAAGTTCACAATTTCAAAAAGGAAATGAAGGATGTTTTTGAGATGACTGATCTTGGGAGGATGACGTTCTTTCTTGGCATGGAGGTACAACAAAAGCAGAATGAGATCTTCATATGTCAACAGAAATATGCCAAGGAAATCCTGAAAAAGTTCAAGATGGAAGAGTGCAATCCAAGTGCAACTCCAATGAATCAAAATGAGAAGTTTTGCAAAGAAGATGGAGCTGCAAAAGCTGATGAAAGGCTTTACAAGATCATTATCGGATGCTTGATGTACCTAACGACAACTAGACCAGATATTATGAATGCTGTAAGTTTACTATCAAGGTACATGCATTGTGCTAGTGAAATTCACTTTCAAGCAGCAAAAAGAATTGTTAGATATGTCAAGGGTACAATTGATTATGGGCTGAGGTTTTGTCAAGTTAAAAATTTCGCTCTTCAAGCTTATTCAGATAAAAATTTCACTCTTCAAGGTTATTCAGATAGTGATTGGGCAGGTTGTGTTGATGATATGAGAAGTACTTCAGGTTATTGTTTCAGCTTTGGTTCTGCTATTTTTTCATGGTGTTCCAAAAAATAAGAAGTCATAGCTCAATCCACAGCAGAAGCAGAATATGTAGCAGCAGTTGGTGCTGTGAATCAGGCTCTCTGGATCAAGAAATTGATGGCTGACTTGTTTATGGAGCAAAAGGAAAGCACACAAATACTCGTAGACAATCAAGCTGTAATTTCAATTGCAAATAATCCGGTGTTCTATGGCAAAACAAAACATTTCAAGCTAAAACTCTATTTCCTAAGAGAGGTACAGAAGGAGGGGGAAATACAGCTGGTCTATTGCAAAACAGAAAGTCAGAATGTTGATATCTTAACCAAGCCACTTCCCAAAGCTAGATATAAGTTCTTGAGGCAAAGGATTGGAGTCTGCAGCTCCAGAGACAAGGAGGAGTGTTGAATGAGACATGTCTCAGGAGCTGTTGACATGGAGTTGAGTAGATTTTAGTGGAAGTAGTCAAATAAGTTAGTTATGTGGAAGATTTACCTATTCCTTAGGAAGTATTTGTTGATTTGTTTCTATTTTTTAGGAAGTATTTATAGGTAACAGGTTTGTTGCTATTTTTTAAGAGGTATCTGCAGGTAGCATATTAAGCTGTATTTTTTATGTTTTTTTGTTTTAAGCTAGCTGTATAAATAAGTGTTTTGAAGTTTAATAAAAATATAACTTTAGATGTCTCAATGCTCTTTTGTTTCCTGAGAGTTTTTACACTTTGTTTTTGTCAAAACCAACAATAATTAATGGCTACTTCCATGACGACCAATTTGCTCCTGCTCTCCGATCCTGGAAAATACTAATAATCCACTCACAGAAGATCAAGGAGATAATAAATATTAATTGTCGTTATGTTAATAGCAATTAGCACCATTAATTAAAAATACTACTCGTATATATACTAGCTAGCTAGCTAGCTTAATTATGAATGAGAGACTGCAGGTTAGTTTAATGCCTTTTGAACAAGAAATTAAAAAACACCACTAGCTAGTACGTACGTATGAAAGTGATTACATTTATTTATATATACTCATTAATTAAGGACTTTATGCTTCTTGTCAAAATGTTTAATATTACATGAATGAAATACTTAATATTATTTCAAATTGTACATTGAATAGGGCCCACTTTTATTTATTTTTGCCAAGGGTTATGTTTGTATCGTCCGTCCAAACGTTTGTTGAATTAATTAGGAGACATGATTTTATTGTTGGCTGAATGGCCCCCCCGCCCTGACATGATCGGACCATAATTCATGTTAAGGAGTACTAGTTTCTTTGAGCTTCGGACCATTAATCATGTGACGATGAATTGTCAATTGACATGACCTGATTAAATATGAATTTAAAAATTAAAACTATACAAGTTGTTTCCTGTATCTTAATTTCTCAGACCTCCGTAGTACTCAAGAGATTAGCTCTAAAATGGAGGTCTGCATGTATCTTGTTGGGCAATGATACTTTATTCTTTTAGGCCCGATTGAATGGATTCTTCCGTGACGTCCTCAAAATTAGGTATATATTATTCATTTTGGGTCGTCAGATACATATATAGTACAGAATACAAATACAACTTACTAATACAACTGTCGTGTACAATACGACAAAACATAAACTGTGAGTTTGAATACAAATATTATCTTTTAGAGAGTATTCATACTCAAAAGGAGTCCTCGTTACATTTATTAACACACCATTACATAGAATAGTGAGGACTACTAACTAATACTATCATTCGGACCATCACTCCGTTTCCCGACTTGCCCCAGCTACGTTCTCATTTCCTGAAGAGAACAGTGAAAGAAAGGGTGAGCTCAACTAGCCCAGTAAGAAATATTATGACTAAGATAATGCAGAATAAATTATCATTAGCCTTCAACAATGTTAAACTGATAAAATACAATAGACATCAAGTTTAACTGCAGCGGAACAAACAATCCATTAAAAGAGTCAAGTAGAAGATAAACTCTACTATCTTTTATGATTTAAAAGATTTTCCAACACTGTGATCGCTGAGACTCAGCTTAATAAAATAATCCACATCATCGAATCACCCCTGCACTACGGCCAATGATATTCGTATATTCATTAATGGTCATGATCATGCCAACAACTGTCCATCAATGCACTACGGGCCAATGAGGACTTTTACCACATCATTTGTAACATTACGGTCATGATTATACCGAATAATCCCTGGTCATAATCATACCAAGTCCATCTATGCACTACAGGCCACAGATGACTTTCAACATTTTATAAACATGAGGATGATGACAATGATATAAGAATTCAATAAAACAAGTTCAAGAATTAATTTATCCAAGAATTAACAACGTCCAAATTGTCAACATGATACTGCATTGTGGAGTAAAATTCAAGAATGATCAGGAGAATATTTTCATGAATAGATACTAGATGAAGCGCAAATGTCAAGGATATTCCACAAATTTTATGGAGTATAGAAGTCAAAACTTAACCAACTGAGTATAATAAAGAATGTAATAACAAAAGAAATCACCATGCATGCGATAGACCGCACAGACAGGTTATTCTTAACAGAATAATAAATAATGGAACCAGGTCCGGCGTAAACGCACAGACAGGATATTCCGACAGAATAATAAATAATGGAACCAGGTCCGGCGTAAAAGCACAGACAGGATATTCCGATAGAATAATAAATAATGGAACCAGGTCCGGTGTAAAACACACAGACAGGATATTCCGACAGAATAATAAATAATGGAACCAGGTCCGGTGTAAAACACACAGACAGGATGTTCCAACAGAATAATAATAAAAACGGAATCAGGTCCGGTGTAAAACACACAGACAGGATGTTCCAACAGAATAATAGCAGAATGTCACCAAGTATAGGGTAGACCACGTATACAGGTTATTCCAAAGAATAATAAGAAATGGAATAACAACAGTTCTCTTCATGAATAAGAAAGAATAACACCCCTTACCGTAAAAGAACTGGATATAAGAGTAGTGAAGTAGTAGAAAACTTTTCTTCTATCTCTATATAGTCTCTCTTTATAGCTTCTCTCTCTAGAGTTCAGTGAATTCGTAAGAAAATAATGAAGGAATGAACTTCTATTTATAGGAAAATAGAATGCATAGTAACTAATCCATGAACGGTCCAGATTGATTACTTTAATCTGACGGTCCATATTTAAAGAAAAATCTTTTAAATAAAATATAATATATTCTATTTATAGAATAACTTTAATAAAGTATTCTGTTTTATATAAAAAGATGTTTCTGTTTTATTACGTTAATAATACGAATAAAACAAAACGTCATTATCGCTAAATAATTCATATTATTAACTGACAATAATGGAATCAAACTGAGTGACTTCTCACATAAGCATTAATAATTAATACCGTGTGCTACTATGCAACCACACATATTACTGTACTTTTACTACCGAGTAGTTCAACAGTATCAACGGTAAAACTTCCGCCGTTATTTTCATAAAGTATTTTTGTCGTTTTCTCAATCCGACAATAATTCTATTGTGGGGTCCACCAATAATTGTACCGTCGTACGGATATTCCCCGACAAAAAGAATATTTTCCGACCAATCGAATATAATATGACAACTTGCATACTTTGCAAAATTTATAAATACTACCCATAACTATTATATCAAATCCACACAATAATATAAAAAAATTATTTCGAGAAAAATTAAATATTTATTCATAAAAACTGGGGTTTCACAATCTCCCCTCCTTATGGAATTTCGCCCTCGAAATTTACGTACGTACTTGGTATGCCGAACATAGAAATTTACGTACGTACTTGGTATGCCGAACATGTGAGGATACCTTGACTTCACTTCAAATTCTAACTCGTGAGGTATAACCTTTAAGCATCGAATATGATCCTTCTTATCTAATATGTTAACACGTATCTCCTCATACGTTAAATCTTTCGCTATTTCGTCCGGTTCTAAATTAATAATGCGGTTCGGGTCGTCCACATATTTACGTAACATCGATACGAAAAAAAAAATATTCTGAACACGCAACATACTTGGCGATAAAACGAGTCTATAGGCCACAGTTCCTACTTCATCTAGGATTTCAAATGGGCCAATTAAATCGAGAGTTGAGATTTCCTCTCTTCGTCGATTCTTGCTTCTAGAATAACGCCCTCTTGAACCTTCTTCTTCACATTTATCAGCTCTTAGTATGTAGCTTGAGCGGCTTTAACTTTATCGATTAAAGTCGATTTTAATCGTATATTCGTTATCTTCACGTGGGTTCGAATATTCGTACTTGTAACCGTATACGATCTTCTACACAACGCGTCAGCTACCACGTTCACTTTTCCACGATGTTATTGAATGGTACGATCGTAATCTTCAACAGCTCGAGCCAACGTCTTTGGCGCATAATACGTTCGTTTTAGTTGAAGAAATATTTGAGGGTTTAAGAAATGGGTTTTGTACTGGGGTCAATACAAAATTCAATTTTACGCTCTGGGGTAGGCTAAGAAGTCTTCAAGAATACGTCAAGAAATTTATTAACAATAGAAATATCATTCAAAACTGTGACCCTCATCCAAGACTTGGATAACACGTCACATTGATACCTATCAACTTGCCATCGTCATTCACAACGTCTCCTACGGAAAGTCTGGCTTCGGTGCATTCCACATAAGGAAGTTATCAGCGAAAGGCTCGGGGCTCTTTACTTATGGCTTGATATAACAATGATTGACTTTAGTGGTTTGGTTACTTAAATTCGTATAATAGGTTGGTTAGGAATATGAAAGCTAACAACCTTACGAAAAACATGATGAGCAGTTAACCAATCGTTTCCAAAAATCACATCAATGCAAGTATTTTCAAAGAGATAAGATCAACAGGTAACGTGAAACTGTTGATTTGAACAAGATTTATAAATAGTGGAGGTAACCAAGGTTTCTCCCAACGGAATTTCAACAGAGAAATCAAAGTCTAATTTCTCCGGAGTTAAGTTCAAATATTGAACACAACTAGGTGAAATAAAAGAGTGAGTAGAACCGGTATCTAACACGGTATAGACTTCGCAAGAGTTTATGACTAACATACCCGTGATAATTTTATTCAGGTTCCTTGTCACGAAAAAAATGCTCTCTCTTAAACTACTAGCTTTGGCTTGTCTGGGACATCCTTTGGTGCCTCCATCCTAGCTGAACTTGTCTTCGGTGAACGACAAAATCGGCCTAGGTGACCTTCTCTTCCACAATTATAACATGCCTTGGACGGCATCGCGCAGTTTGGACTAATATGTCCCTCTCCTCCGCATTTGAAACATATGATAGGTGATCGTTCTCCTTCCTTAACGACAGGTGCTGGTGCTGACGTCTTTCCATCATTGTTGAATCTCCTCTTCTTGAAATGCCCATTTTTATTATTTTGGCCTTGATTACCACCGAAGTGGTTACCATTTCTGGCCTGTTGATTCCCTCCACGCTTGTTGTCACCGCTTCGATGACTGCTTTCACTGGTATTATCATTTTGTTGGCTGCTCTCTTTTGGTTGTGTTGTCTCGTTATCGCGCTCCACCAACTGAGCCCTATTTACAACATCTGAATACAAACACAGTTTATGAGAAACAAGATGTTGACGTATCTCCGGCTTCAAACCTCTTAAAAACATCCGCGTCATTCTTTCTTCATTATCCACCAGGTGGGACGCAAACCGGGATAACTCCACAAATTTTGCCTCGTACTGCGACACGGTCATATTATTCTGCTCCAATTTGATGAACTCCACCTCCTTCATGTGACGAATACTCTCGGGAAAGTATTTATCGTTAAACAGCTCTTGGAACTTCTCCCAGGTCATCTTTAGTGCGGCAGGTTGAGTACGCTTTATTGATTCCCACCAGTAATTTGCCTCTCCTCGCAACATAAAGGCGGCAAAGGGAACCTTTTGCTCCTCGGAGCAACCCAAGACATCAAATCTCTTGGTGATCTGCTTTATCCATGTTTCAGCTACAAGTGGTTTGGGTTCTCCCTTAAACTCCGGTGGTCCCAGCTCCTTAAACTGTTTAGCGGTGACCGCCTGAGAGTTTCCAGTATTTTCACCTACGTTGTGGACAGGAGCCGCTTTCACCTGTTGTTGCATGAATTGCATAAAACCTCTGAATATTCCATCATTCATCATCTGGTCAGTGTTGTTGTTTGCATGAGGATTGTCACCTTCCTGATGAGCATTATCCTGATTATTGATATGTGGTGAATCAATAATCGCCTGTGCTCCATTGCTATTCTCAACATTCTCAGATGCCATTTTCAGATACTGCCACAAAATAAAAGTTAATTGATATGTCATATATTATCCTTATATTATGACCGACCAATTAAATACCATGCAAATAAACTTAGGTAGGTCATACTAGCGAAGGAATTCCCCGTCTCTCCCCTCCTAGTTCTATTCTCACATCTTAGCCAGGGATCATATCCCTAAGCTCTGATACCAACTGTGACGCCCCCAAAATTAGGTATACATCACCCATCTTGGGTCGTCAGATACATATATAGTACAGAATACAAATACAACTTACTAATACAACTGTCGTGTACAATACGACAAAACATAAACTGTGAGTTTGAATACAAATATTATCTTCTAGAGAGTATTCATACTCAAAAGGAGTCCTCGTTACATTTATTAACACACCATTACATAGAATAGTGAGGACTACTAGCTAATACTATCATTTGGACCATCACTCCGTTCCCCGACTTGCCCCAGCTACGTTCTCATTTCCTGAAGAGAACAGTGAAAGAAATTGTGAGCTCAACTAGCCCAGTAAGAAATATTATGACTAAGATAATGCAGAATAAATTATCATTAGCCTTCAACAATGTTAAACTGATAAAATACAATAGACATCAAGTTTAACTGCAGCGGAACAAGCAATCCATTAAAAGAGTCAAGTAGAAGATAAACTCTACTATCTTTTATGATTTAAAAGATTTTCCAACACTGTGATCGCTGAGACTCAGCTTAATAAAATAATCCACATCATCGAATCACCCCTGCACCACGACCAAGGATATTCGTATATTCATTAATGGTCATGATCATGCCAACAACTGTCCATCAATGCACTACGGGCCAATGAGGACTTTTACCACATCATTTGTAACATTACGGTCATGATTATACCGAATAATCCCTGGTCATAATCATACCAAGTCCATCTATGCACTACAGGCCACAGATAACTTTCAACATTTTATAAACATGAGGATGATGACAATGATATAAGAATTCAATAAAACAAGTTCAAGAATTAATTTATCCAAGAATTAACAACGTCCAAATTGTCAACATGATACTGCATTGTGGAGTAAAATTCAAGAACGATCAGGAGAATATTTTCATGAATAGATACTAGATGAAGCGCAAATGTCAAGGATATTCCACAAATTTTATGGAGTATAGAAGTCAAAACTTAACCAACTGAGTATAATAAAGAATGTAATAACAAAAGAAATCACCATGCATGCGATAGACCGCACAGACAGGTTATTCTTAACAGAATAATAAATAATGGAACCAGGACCGGCGTAAACGCACAGACAGGATATTCCGACAGAATAATAAATAATGGAACCAGGTCCGGCGTAAAAGCACAGACAGGATATTCCGACAGAATAATAAATAATGGAACCAGGTCCGGTGTAAAACACACAGACAGGATATTCTGACAGAATAATAAATAATAGAACCAGGTCCGGTGTAAAACATACAGACAAGATATTCCGACAGAATAATAAATAATGGAACTAGGTCCGGTGTAAAACACACAGACAGGATGTTCCAAAAGAATAATAGCAGAATGTCACCAAGTATAGGGTAGACCACGTATACAGGTTATTCCAACAGAATAATAAGAAATGGAATAACAACAGTTCTCTTCATGAATAAGAAAGAATAACACCCCTTACCGTAAAAGAACTGGATATAAGAGTAGTGAAGTAGCAGAAAACTTTTCTTCTATCTCTATATAGTATCTCTTTATAACTTCTCTCTCTAGAGTTCAGTGAATTCGTAAGAAAATAATGAAGGAATGAGCTTCTATTTATAGGAAAATAAAATACATAGTAACTAATCCATGAACGGTCCAGATTGATTACTTTAATCTGACGGTCCATATTTAAAGAAAAATCTTTTAAATAAAATATAATATATTCTATTTATAGAATAACTTTAATAAAGTATTCTGTTTTATATAAAAAGATGTTTCTGTTTTATTACGTTAATAATACGAATAAAACAAAACGTCATTATCGCTAAATAATTCATATTATTAACTGACAATAATGGAATCAAACTGAGTGACTTCTCACATAAGCATTAATAATTAATACCGTGTGCTACTATGCAACCACACGTATTACTGTACTTTTACTACCGAGTAGTTCAACAGTATCAACGGTAAAACTTCCGCCGTTATTTTCATAAAGTATTTTTGTCGTTTTCTCAATCCGACAATAATTCCATTGTGGGGTCCACCAATAATTGTACCGTCGTACGGATATTCCCCGACAAAAAGAATATTCTCCGACCAATCGAATATAATATGACAACTTGCATATTTTGTAAAATTTATAAATACTACCCATAACTATTATATCAAATCCACACAATAATATAAAAAAATTATTTCGAGAAAAATTAAATATTTATTCATAAAAACTGAGGTTTCACATCCTCTCTTATACCATGATACTTTACACGTCGAATCGAATTAATTGGGTCCATTTTTTGAGTTATATTTATTATGTCTTAAATATATTGGGCCTCTGATTTGGGCTGATCCATCAGACAAATAATATCTAAATATCAACTTTGACCGGTAATGATTACAAAGATGACAGTTGACTGTTATCTCTGCCATGCATTAATATGGATGGAATCTAATCGGCCGGCGGTGACAAACAGGGATGGGATGGAGCATGTGAGCTGCTAGTATTCGGCTGAGATGACCAGGAGTGGAGGATTGTGTCAGATGGTAGTGGGTGGCACGAAAAACCGGACAGAGTATATATGAGCAAGGATCACACACTAAAAAAAAGGTAATTGAATTATTTTCTCTCTCAAGACTCTAGATATTTTATTCCTCCATTGTTAACCTTGTGATCGCCTGTACTGACTCTCACACCGGAGCTATCCCCCGACAGTCAAACTGTCAAGCTTTTGGTGTTGCCGTGTTTACTGTGCAGGATTGGACGCGTCTTACGTGATTGAGACGTGTGGAAAGATATTGGCGTTAACTCGCTGACCATTCGATGGTAACCTTTTCGGTAGGTGGTCCTTATGAATTTGTCAGGCCCTTCGTGGTAGGCAAACTTCATCGGTTTAAGGAGGTTCGGGTGGACTCGCTGACCATTCGATGGTAGCCTTTTCGACAGGTGGTCCTTATGAATTTGTCAGGCCCTTCGTGGTAGACAAATTTTATCGGTGTAAGGAGGTTCGGGTGGACTCGCTTACCATTCGATGGTAGCCTTTTCGGCAGGTGGTCCTTATGAATTTGTCAGGCCCTTCGTGGTAGGAAAACTTTATCGGTGTAAGGAGGTTCGGGTGGACTCGCTGACCATTCGATGGTAGCCTTTTCGGCAGGTGGTCCTTATGAATTTGTTAGGCCCTTCATGGTAGGCAAACTTCATCGGTGTAAGGAGGTTCGGGTGGACTCCCTGACCTTTCGATGGTAGCCTTTTCGGCAAGTGGTCCTTATAAATTTATCAGGCCCTTGGTGGTAGGCAAACTTCATCGGTGTAAGGAGGTTTGGGTGGACTCGCTGACCATTCGATGGTAGCCTTTTCGGCAGGTGGTCCTTATGAATTTGTCAGGCCCTTCGTGGTAGGCAAACTTCATCGGTGTAAGGAGGTTCGGGTGGACTCGCTGACCATTCGATGGTAGCCTTTTCGGCAGGTGGTCCTTATGAATTTGTCAGGCCCTTCGTGGTAAGCAAACTTCATCGGTGTAAGGAAGTTCGGGTGGACTCGCTGACCATTCGATGGTAGCCTTTTTGGCAGATGGTCCTTATGAATTTGTCAGGCCCTTCGTGGTAGGCAAACTTCATCGGTGTAAGGGAGTTCGGGTGGACTCGCTGACTATTCGATGGTTGTGACGCCCCCCAAAATTAGGTATACATCACCCATCTTGGGTCGTCAGATACATAGTACAGAATACAAATACAACTTACTAATACAACTGTCGTGTACAATACGACAAAACATAAACTGTGAGTTTGAATACAAATATTATCTTCTAGAGAGTATTCATACTCAAAAGGAGTCCTCGTTACATTTATTAACACACCATTACATAGAATAGTGAGGACTACTAACTAATACTATCATTCGGACCATCACTCCGTTCCCCGACTTGCCCCAGCTACGTTCTCATTTCTTGAAGAGAACAGTGAAAGAAAGGGTGAGCTCAACTAGCCCAGTAAGAAATATTATGACTAAGATAATGCAGAATAAATTACCATTAGCCTTCAACAATGTTAAACTGATAAAATACAATAGACATCAAGTTTAACTGTAGCGGAATAAGCAATCCATTAAAAGAGTCAAGTAGAAAATAAACTCTACTATCTTTTATGATTTAAAAGATTTTCCAACACTGTGATCGCTGAGACTCAGCTTAATAAAATAATCCACATCATCGAATCACCCCTGCACTACGGCCAAGGATATTCGTATATTCATTAATGGTCATGATCATGCCAACAACTGTCCATCAATGCACTACGGGCCAATGAGGACTTTTACCACATCATTTGTAACATTACGGTCATGATTATACCGAATAATCCCTGGTCATAATCATACCAAGTCCATCTATGCACTACAGGCCACGGATGACTTTCAACATTTTATAAACATGAGGATGATGACAATGATATAAGAATTCAATAAAACAAGTTCAAGAATTAATTTATCCAAGAATTAACAACGTCCAAATTGTCAATATGATACTGCATTGTGGAGTAAAATTCAAGAATGATCAGGAGAATATTTTCATGAATAGATACTAGATGAAGCGCAAATGTCAAGGATATTTCACAAATTTTATGGAGTATAGAAGTCAAAACTTAACCAACTGAGTATAATAAAGAATGTAATAACAAAAGAAATCACCATGCATGCGATAGACCGCACAGACAGGTTATTCTTAACAGAATAATAAATAATGGAACCAGGTCCGACGTAAACGCACAGACAGGATATTCCGACGAAATAATAAATAATGGAACCAGGTCCGGCGTAAAAGCACAGACAGGATATTCCGACAGAATAATAAATAATGGAACCAGGTCCGGTGTAAAACACACAGACATGATATTCTGACAGAATAATAAATAATAGAACCAGGTCCGGTGTAAAACACACAGACAGGATATTCCGACAGAATAATAAATAATGGAACCAGGTCCGGTGTAAAACACACAGACAGGATGTTCCAAAAGAATAATAATAAAAACGGAACCAGGTCCGGTGTAAAACACACAGACAGGATGTTCCAACAGAATAATAGCAGAATGTCACCAAGTATAGGGTAGACCACGTATACAGGTTATTCCAACAGAATAATAAGAAATGGAATAACAACAGTTCTCTTCATGAATAAGAAAGAATAACACCCCTTACCGTTTTAAAGAAGAGCTGAAGTAAGGAAGTAGTTAAGTAGCAGAATACTCTTCTTCTCTCTCTCTATAGTTTCTCTCTCTATATAGTTTCTCTCTCTAGAGTTCAGTGAATTCGTAAGAAATAATGAAGGAATGAGCTGCTATTTATAGAAAAATAGAATGCATAGTAACTAATCCATGAACGGTCCAGATTGATTACTTTAATCTGACGGTCCATATTTAAAAAAAATCTTTTAAATAAAATATAATATATTCTATTTATAGAATAACTTTAATAAAGTATTTTGTTTTATATAAAAAGATGTTTCTGTTTTATTACGTTAATAATACGAATAAAACAAAACGTCATTATCGCTAAATAATTCATATTATTAACTGACAATAATGGAATCAAACTGAGTGACTTCTCACATAAGCATTAATAATTAATACCGTGTGCTACTATGCAACCACACGTATTACTGTACTTTTACTACCGAGTAGTTCAACAGTAACAATGGTAAAACTTCCGCCGTTATTTTTAATAAAATATTTTTGTCGTTTTCTCAATCCGACAATAATTTCGTTGTGGGGTCCACCAATGATTGTGTCGTTGTACGAATATTCCCTGTTAAAACGAATATTCCCCGACCAATCGAATATTATATAACAACTTGCGTACTTTGCAAAATTTATAAATATTACCCACAACTATAACATTATATCAAATTAACTCCATAATATTCAAAAATGATATTTATAGAAAATTCATCTTTATTTATAAAAATTGGGGTCTTACAACCTCCCCTTCTTATGAAATTTCGCCCTCGAAATTAGGGTACGTACCTGGTATGTCGAAGAGATAAGGATACCTTGATTTCATTTCAGATTCTAACTCCCAAGTCATTTCCTCAACATCGTGGTTTCTCTACAAAACTTTGACTTGAGGTATAACCTTGGAGCGTAGAATATGTTCCTTCTTATCCAGGATTTGAACAGGAACTTCTTCATACGTCAAATTCTCCGCTATTTCGTCCGGTTCTAACTCAATAATGTGGTTCGGGTCTTCCACATATTTGCGTAACATGGATATGTGAAAAACGTTATGAACACGAGACATACTTGGCGGTAAAGCGAGTCTATAAGCCACAGTTCCTACTCGATCGAGGATTCAAAATGGAACGATGAATCGAGGATTGAGCTTTCCTCTCTTTTCAAATCTCGTAACTCCTTTCCATGGAGCAACACGTAAGAACACATGATCTCCTACATCAAATTCCACGTCCTTTCGATGAAGATCAGCATAACTCTTTTGTCGATCTTGTGAGGTTTTTATACGTTGTCGGATCGTTTGAATCTTTTCTGTAGTCATACGTACCAACTCCGGTCCCAACAACGTTGCTTCACCCACCTCATCCCAGCATACTGGAGAACGACATTTTCTTCCATACAATGCTTCGAATGGAGCCATGCCAATACTTGCTTGATAACTGTTGTTGTAGGAAAACTCCACCAATGGTAAGAACTTGTCCCAACTTCCCTTGAAGTCAAAGACACAGAGTCTTAATAAATCTTCTAGAGTTTGAATAGTCCTCTCTGATTGTCCGTCCGTCTGAGGATGATATGCCGAACTAAATCGTAAATCTGTGCCCATAGCTTTTTGTAAACTAACCCAAAATCGTGAAGTGAATCTTGGGTCTCGATCAGAAACTATGGATACTGGCATACCATGCAGTCTTACAATCTCGTTTATGTACATACGAGCAAGACGTTCAAGTGTATAAGTTTCTCGTATCGGTAAGAAATGAGCAGACTTGGTCAATCTATCAACAATGACCCAAATCGCATCAATACCTTGAGAAACCCTAGGAAGACCGGTAACGAAATCCATGGTAATGTGCTCCCACTTCCATTCTGGAATTTCAAGTGGTTGCAATGGACCTTTTGGTACTTGATGCTCCGCTTTGACTCGTTGACAAGTTAGACACCTTGAGATAAACAACGCTATCTCTCTCTTCATATTGCTCCACCAAAATGTATGACGAAGATCATGATACATTTTGGTACTTCCAGGATGGATTGCAAACGGTGTGTTGTGCGCCTCCATCATGATTTCATACTTTAAATCAGGGTTGTTAGGAACACAAAGTCTGGAGTTGACTCGAAGTATTCCTTCTTCATCGATTCTTGCTTCCGGCATAGCACCTTCTTGCACTTTCTTCCTTATACGCATCAGCTCCAGGTCTGTAGCTTGAGCAGCTTTAACTTTATCGATTAAAGTCGGTTCTACTCGTATATTCGCCATCATCACATGGGTCCCTGGAGTCTTTAACTCTATCTCCATCCTTTGCAAATCACACAAAATGGGCCTTTGTGTTGACAATATCGCACTTGTACCCGCATATGATCTTCTACTCAATGCGTCAGCTACCACGTTCGCTTTTCCAGGATGGTATTGAATGGTATGATCATAATCTTTCAACAGTTCAAGCCAACGTCGTTGTCGCATGTTGAGTTCCTTTTGAGTGAAGAAATATTTGAGGCTTTTATGATCCGTAAAGATCTCCACCTTCTCCCCATACAAGTAATGCCTCCAAATTTTAAGTGCAAAGACAACAGCTGCCAACTCTAGATCATGAGTAGGATAATTCCTCTCATATTCCTTGAGTTGTCTTGATGCATAGGCTATGACTTTTCCATGTTGCATGAGAACGCATCCCAACCCTTTGCTCGAAGCATCACTGTAGATGACAAATCCCTCCGAGCCAGATGGTATTGTTAGAACAGGTGCTGAAATGAGTCTCCTCTTGAGTTCTTGAAAACTCTGCTCACACTCTTCGCTCCAACCGAACTTTGTATCTTTCCGAGTCAGCTGAGTTAATGGAGTAGCGATTCGAGAAAATCCTTCCACGAATCTCCGATAATAACCAGCTAAACCGAGAAAGCTACGTACTTCGGTTACTGATTTAGGTTGCTCCCAGCTTTGAATAGCTTCAATCTTTGCCGGGTCAACAGATATTCCACGACTTGATACTACGTGCCCAAGGAATGCTACCTCTTCCAGCCAGAACTCGCATTTCTTTAACTTGGCATAAAGTTTGTATTCACGAAGCTTTTGGAGTACCAACCTCAAGTGTTGCTCATGATCTTCACGGCTTTTGGAATAAACAAGGATGTCATCGATAAAGACGACCACAAAGTGATCCAAATATTCCTGAATACCCTGTTCATCATATCCATGAAGGCAGCAGGAGAATTAGTCAATCCAAAAGACATAACTAAGAATTCATAATGCCCATACCGAGTTCTGAAGGCAGTCTTTGGAATATCCTCAGTTCTAACCTTCAGCTGATGATATCCAGAACGAAGATCGATCTTTGAAAAGAATTGTGCTCCTTGCAACTGGTCAAACAGGTCATCAATACGTGGCAATGGGTACCTATTTTTGATGGTGACATGATTCAACTCCCGATAATCAATACAAAGTCGCATACTCCCATCTTTCTTCTTCACGAACAGAACAGGAGCACCCCAAGGAGAAGTACTAGGACGAATAAAACCAATGTCTAACAATTCCTGCAGTTGAGTCTTTAACTCCTGAAGTTCAATAGGAGCCATTCGATATGGGGCTTTGGAAATGGGTTTTGTACCGGGTTCAAGGTCGATACAAAATTCAATTTCACGCTCTGGGGGTAGGCCAGGAAGTTCTTCGGGAAATACGTCAGGAAATTTATTAACAACAGAAATATCATTCAAAGCTGACGTATTTTTGTTTAGATCTGTGACATGAGCTAAGAAAGCTTGACATCCGTTTTTTAATAAACGAATAGCTTTATGGCTTGAGATGACAGCGATTGATTTTAATGGTTTGGTTGCTTGAATTCGCATAATAGGTCGATTAGGAATATGAAAGCTAACAACCTTACGAAAATAATCAATTTTTGCATGATGAGTAGTTAACCAATCAATCCCTAGAATCACGTCAAATGCAAGTATTTTTAATGAAATAAGATCGACAGGTAATGTGTGGGTACCAACTTGAACCAAACAAGACTTATAAACCGTGGATGTAATGAAGGTTTCTCCCAATGGAGTTTCAACTGCTAAGTCAAAGTCTAATTTCTCCGGAATCAAATTTAATCGATGAGCGCAAGTAGGAGAAATAAAAGAATGGGTAGAACCGGTATCAAATAAAGTATAGACTTCGTTAGAGTTTATGATAAGCTTACCCGTGATGACCTCATTCGGGTTCCTTGCTCTTTGGGAGTTCACAACAAACGCTCTCCCTTGCACAACCGATTTTGACTTTTCTGGGACGGCCTTTGGTGCCTCCATCCTAGCTGAATTTGTCTTCGGTAAACGACAAAATCGGGCTAAATGACCTTCTCTTCCACAATTATAACATGCTTTGGACGGCATCGCGCAGTTTGGACTGATGTGCCCCTCCCCTCCGCATTTGAAACATATGATAGGTGGTCGTTCTCCTTCCTTAACGACAGGTGCTGGTGCTGACGTCTTTCCATCATTGTTGAATCTCCTCTTCTTGAAATGCCCATTTTTATTGTTTTGGCCCTGATTACCACCGAAGTGGTTACCATTTCTGGCCTGTTGATTCCCTCCACGCTTGTTGTCACCGCTTCGATGACTGCTCTCACTGGTATTATCATTTTGCCGGCCGCTCTCTTTTGGTTGCGTTGTCTCGTTATCGCGCTCCACCAACTGAGCCCTATTTACAACATCTGAATACAAACACAGTTTATGAGAAACAAGATGTTGACGTATCTCCGGCTTCAAACCTCTTAAAAACATCCGCGTCATTCTTTCTTCATTATCCACCAGGTGGGACGCAAACCGGGATAACTCCACAAATTTTGCCTCGTACTGCGACACGGTCATATTATTCTGCTCCAATTTGATGAACTCCACCTCCTTCATGTGACGAATACTCTCGGGAAAGTATTTGTCGTTAAACAGCTCTTGGAACTTCTCCCAGGACATCTTCAGTGCGGCAGGTTGAGTACGCTTTATCGATTCCCACCAGTAATCTGCCTCTCCTCGCAACATAAAGGCGGCAAAGGGAACCTTTTGCTCCTCGGAGCAACCCAAGACATCAAATATCTTGGTGATCTGCTTTATCCATGTTTCAGCTACAAGTGGTTTGGGTTCTCCCTTAAACTCCGGTGGTCCCAGCTCCTTAAACTGTTTAGCGGTGACCGCCTGAGAGTTTCCAGTATTTTCACCTACGTTGTGGACAGGAGCCGCTTTCACCTGTTGTTGCATGAATTGCATAAAACCTCTGAACATTCCATCATTCATCATCTGGTCAGTGTTGTTGTTTGCATGAGGATTGTCACCTTCCTGATGACATTATCCTGATTATTGATATGTGGTGAATCAATAATCGCCTGTGCTCCATTGCTATTCTCAACATTCTCAGATGCCATTTTCAGATACTGCCACAAAATAAAAGTTAATTGATATGTCATATATTATCCTTATATTATGACCGACCAATTAAATACCATGCAAATAAACTTAGGTAGGTCATACTAGCGAAGGAATTCCCCGTCTCTCCCCTCCTAGTTCTATTCTCACATCTTAGCCAGGGATCATATCCCTAAGCTCTGATACCAACTGTGACGCCCCCAAAATTAGGTATACATCACCCATCTTGGGTCGTCAGATACATAGTACAGAATACAAATACAACTTACTAATACAACTGTCGTGTACAATACGACAAAACATAAACTGTGAGTTTGAATACAAATATTATCTTCTAGAGAGTATTCATACTCAAAAGGAGTCCTCATTACATTTATTAACACACCATTACATAGAATAGTGAGGACTACTAACTAATACTATCATTCGGACCATCACTCCGTTCCCCGACTTGCCCCAGCTACGTTCTCATTTCTTGAAGAGAACAGTGAAAGAAAGGGTGAGCTCAACTAGCCCAGTAAGAAATATTATGACTAAGATAATGCAGAATAAATTATCATTAGCCTTCAACAATGTTAAACTGATAAAATATAATAGACATCAAGTTTAACTGTAGCGGAACAAGCAATCCATTAAAAGAGTCAAGTAGAAAATAAACTCTACTATCTTTTATGATTTAAAAGATTTTCCAACACTGTGATCGCTGAGACTCAGCTTAATAAAATAATCCACATCATCGAATCACCCCTGCACTACGGCCAAGGATATTCGTATATTCATTAATGGTCATGATCATGCCAACAACTGTCCATCAATGCACTACGGGCCAATGAGGACTTTTACCACATCATTTGTAACATTACGGTCATGATTATACCGAATAATCCCTGGTCATAATCATACCAAGTCCATCTATGCACTACAGGCCACAGATGACTTTCAACATTTTATAAACATGAGGATGATGACAATGATATAAGAATTCAATAAAACAAGTTCAAGAATTAATTTATCCAAGAATTAACAACGTCCAAATTGTCAACATGATACTGCATTGTGGAGTAAAATTCAAGAATGATCAGGAGAATATTTTCATGAATAGATACTAGATGAAGCGCAAATGTCAAGGATATTCCACAAATTTCATGGAGTATAGAAGTCAAAACTTAACCAACTGAGTATAATAAAGAATGTAATAACAAAAGAAATCACCATGCATGCGATAGACCGCACAGACAGGTTATTCTTAACAGAATAATAAATAATGGAACCAGGTCCGGCGTAAACGCACAGACAGGATATTCCGACAGAATAATAAATAATGGAACCAGGTCCGGCGTAAAAGCACAGACAGGATATTCCGACAGAATAATAAATAATAGAACCAGGTCCGGTGTAAAACACACAGACAGGATATTCTGACAGAATAATAAATAATAGAACCAGGTCCGGTGTAAAACACACAGACAAGATATTCCGACAGAATAATAAATAATGGAACTAGGTCCGGTGTAAAACACACAGACAGGATGTTCCAAAAGAATAATAATAAAAACGGAACCAGGTCCGGTGTAAAACACACAGACAGGATGTTCCAACAGAATAATAGCAGAATGTCACCAAGTATAGGGTAGACCACGTATACAGGTTATTCCAACAGAATAATAAGAAATGGAATAACAACAGTTCTCTTCATGAATAAGAAAGAATAACACCCCTTACCGTTTTAAAGAAGAGCTGAAGTAAGGAAGTAGTTAAGTAGCAGAATACTCTTCTTCTCTCTCTCTATAGTTTCTCTCTCTAGAGTTCAGTGAATTCGTAAGAAATAATGAAGGAATGAGTTGCAATTTATAGAAAAATAGAATGCATAGTAACTAATCCATGAACGGTCCAGATTGATTACTTTAATCTGACGGTCCATATTTAAAGAAATATCTTTTAAATAAAATATAATATATTCTATTTATAGAATAACTTTAATAAAGTATTTTGTTTTATATAAAAAGATGTTTCTGTTTTATTACGTTAATAATACGAATAAAACAAAACGTCATTATCGCTAAATAATTCATATTATTAACTGACAATAATGGAATCAAACTGAGTGACTTCTCACATAGGCATTAATAATTAATACCGTGTGCTACTATGTAACCACACGTATTACTGTACTTTTACTACTGAGTAGTTCAACAGTAACAATGGTAAAACTTCCGCCGTTATTTTTAATAAAATATTTTTGTCGTTTTCTCAATCCGACATTAATTTCGTTGTGGGGTCCACCAATGATTGTGTCGTTGTACGAATATTCCCTGTTAAAACGAATATTCCCCGACCAATCGAATATTATATAACAACTTGCGTACTTTGCAAAATTTATAAATATTACCCACAACTATAACATTATATCAAATTAACTCCATAATATTCAAAAATGATATTTATAGAAAATTCATCTTTATTTATAAAAATTGTGGTCTTACAATGGTAGCCTTTCTGGTCGATGAAATCCTGGGGTTAGTTAGGCCCATCGTGGTAAACAAATTTCCTATGATGCAGATCCGCCTCACACTTCGGTAACGAATAAGTATTGTTTTACTTTATTACCTGGTTCTGTTTAAGTGTTGAGATCGGATTCGATTTGCATTATTACTTGATTTGACCTTATCTGTTATATGATTTGCTTAATTGTTAACTAACAATTTAAGTTAAGTTTAAAAGATAAGAGCTTGTACATTTTTCAAGTTAATTAATGGTGAATTGTTGACAAAAAATAACTGCAAAGGAGTAATAAGGAACGAAATTGATATTTCATTAATATAATAGTTACATGAAGGGTAAAATTGACTACAGAAGTCCTATAAGCTAGGGAAAAGGAAGGTCAACGTCAAGCATTGTCTTCGCCTTCGGAAGAGTCAAGGATTGATGGATCTAACTTGGCCGCGACTAACTTTGTTTTACCTCGGCTTCGGCAGACCTCATAACCCTCAGAGTACATACGAACGATTTCTTCGTTCAGCTCATCGGATTTCCAGTAGTCAGCTTGAATCTGTTGACGCAGCTCTTCTGTTAGAGGCGGGCCTAGCTCCTCCAAGGCTTGCAGCTTACTTTGAAGCTTGCGACGTCTGACCAAATGTTTTTCCTTGTCAACTCTAGCCTTAACCTGGACTTCATCAATTTGTTTCGCTAAGCTCGAATTAGCGGTGGCCAGATTTTCGTTCTTATTCCTCAGAATTTCATTCTTATGAACAAGATCAACATTCATATTGGTCAAAGATTGTTGACTGACCTTGGTCGTTTTTAGCTCTTCTTTTATTTGAGCCAACTCCCTCCGAAGACCCTCGTTGGATTGGAGGATATCTCCGTTTTGGCCTCTCTTTCGGACCAAGGTCGAGTTCAAGATGCGTTCTCTCTCCGGGCAGCGTCTTCTTCGGCTTCTACTTCTTTATATCTGGGATGAAGTCGACTGAAGACAACATTTGCCAGCATATGATCAAAATTAATCAGTTAATCTCCAATAGATGCACATAATTTCAAATTAAAAATAAATTTACCTTAGCCTGGTAACTCATGCCCTTATCGATTAGGTCCATAATCGAGCTGTTGCCAAATCGATGGTCATCGGTGTCCCAGATGAATGAATCGAATAGTTGGAAGGGAAAGTTGGCATTGAATTGGGGCCATAGAGTCGGCGATGCCATGGATTCATTTCGAAATTCTGAGGAAGATAGTTTCGAGGGAGAAGGTACAGATCGTTCAGGACTTGGAAATGGATCAGTGTAGATGTTTAAAGGTGATGGGGATTGGGCGTGAGCAGTTTCACGTGGTGGAGACGGGGCAATTGTTGAACTCGGTAGGTTATCAGAAGGATGCTTTCTTTTACTGGAAAGTGAAGAAATGGACTCGATTGGTTCATCATCATCAAAAACTTGGATCTCCACGGGGATTGTCGGTGGAGGATTATATGTGGATGAAGGTACCCCGGAGGGCATTGGCGGAGAGAGGAGTGACTTTGACCCTTAGTTTCTTAACACGAATGGCTCGGGTCCGTTCGTCCAAGGGCATGTCAAGTAAACTTCCTCTGGCAGGAACAAGGTCTGATGGTGCAGGGATTTGCTCAGGTGAAGGGTTTGTTTCTATGCGAGCAGATCAGGGTTATCTTATAGCTCTCTTCTTTCGACGAGGTTGAGTATATTCTTAGGCAGTTTGAGGTTTGGCAGTAGATGTCTCTGTGACGGGATGGTCATTCAGCTGAGATTTAACTGTGGGGATTTCAGCAGTTATATCTGAAGGTTTCCCAGCTAAAAAATCTTCCAAATCTCTTATGTCTGAAGAGGTCGGTTTAATCAAAGACACTGTAAGGAATATATAACAATTATTCATAGTCAATACTATCAAAAGTTTTAAGAAATCGTTCAAAAGATAAAAACCTCCATCCAGAACAGTTTATCAAAGGAAATGTAGCCAGATATGTTAAAGAATGTTCGAGACTTACATTTATGGTCATACAACCATGCTTTTTTGGTGAGGAGTCCGTAATTCCATTCTTCCTTTGGGAAATTCTCGAAAAGCTGTATCATTTCGTTTACCCGTTCTTCAGGGATGTCACCGAAGTCGGCAGAGATCTTTTCTTGGATTGACTAGATTGGCAGAAAGGCAGTTTTTGGTCCCTTGATGAAGAACCATCATTTGTGCCATCCTTTGTTGCTGGATGGGGTAGAAACTAGTGAGTGCCTCTCAAACTTCTCACCTGTCTTCGGTGCTTGTTTACTCAGAGCCTTAAACCCTTTTTCTCGGGATTGGTCAATTTTATAAACGAAGAAGAAGAAGTCGAGAGTAGGTTCGACGCCCATTTCATGGCAAAAGGCAATGAAGGCGAGGATGTGAATGTATGAGTTCGGCACCAGTTGGGCGAACCCAACGCCGACGAACCCTAGCAGGGTAACCAGGAAAATGTAAAGAGGAAATCTGACCCCCTTCTCGAGTAAAGTTACCAGTATGGTTGTCTAGCCTGATGGACGCTGGTACATTCGTTCGTTGGATCCCGGAGCCCTCACTAGGTGGGTATTGGGGATTTGATACCTAGTCCGAATCTTGCAAAGTTCTATCTTGGTAATAGAAGAAGGAGTGTTGGTATGGGGGTATTGTTCTTTACTTGCGAAGAATTCAGAAGGGCTTGGAAGTGGTTTAGGAGGCAGATTCTGTGACAACCCCAAAACAGGTTCATTCCATCCAACCTATTCTGAGTCGCCAAATACATGGTACAGAAAATAACTACAACTTTATTACAACAATTGTCGTGCAAAATACAACAACACATATGTTGTGAGTTTGGATACAAATATATACCAAATGTGACTCATGTCCCAATCGTGGACAACACCTCACAATGATACCTTACATAAAGGTATAGTCAAAAACTGTTTTATAAATTAGAATATTTGGGAAGTGCTCAAGGAAACCTTCGTACATGGGAGGCCATGCTTCTAGGTTGTGATAGATATCATATGGCCACAGAATTATCCTTGGTTGACCCAATATACCCCAAAGAAAAACGAGAAGATTACTATCATATTCTTCCCAATGGTGAGTCTTCTCTTGACTTATCATTATCTCCACTGTCTTTAATCGTGAATTATACTTCAAACAAACACCAAGATTATATAGGTAGTGCTCGTAGATATACTCAGCAAGTGGATGAGCACAACCCTGTCTTATGAGGGCACGAGGTTGTATGTCATTAGACATCTTGTATGATAGTGACAAAACACCCTTCCAACGTTGGGTTCGCTTCACCCTAGATGATTCACCAAATATAACTACTAAATGATGACCACCGTTCTATTCTCCTGTTACCCCCGCTCGACCCAGCTACACTCTTATTACCTGAAAGGAATTGTGAAACAGAAGGGTGAGCACAACTAGCCCAGTAAAGAATATCATGACTAAAGATAAATAAATTATCAATAGTCTTTATCAGTAATAAATCAGAGATTTAGAACATATGGTAGATAATAAAAATTTCAACCATAGTTGCAGCGGAACGAGCAATCCATTAGAAGAGTCAAATAGACTATAAAGTCAATTATCTTCTCCATGTTAAAAATCCACCAACAATGTTTTATCCCTGTAACATCAATCAACAATTCTGGTCCACAATCATATGAATAACTCATAATCATAGTTGTAGTTCTACATTCCTCTTCTCATCCAGGATGAAGATAATTTTTATCACCTATCTTTACCTGAAACATCAAAGATCATGGTTACACCAAATCACATTTCCTGTTCATAATCATACTAATAACTTTCATCTTTGCACTACGGCCAAAGATATTCATTTGTATCACCAGTTGGTCATGTTCATCTCAACACCTGTTCATCTTTGAACTACTGGCCAAAGATATTCAACAACATGTCATCTTTGCACTACGGACCAAAGATATTCATCAACAATTCATCTTTGTACTACTGGCCAAAGATATTCATCAACAATTCATCTTTGCACTACTGGCCAAAGATATTCAACCACAGGTCATCTTTGCACTACAGGCCAAAGATATTCAACAACAGTTCATATTTGCACTACAGGCCAAATATATTCATCAGCAGTTCATATTTGCACTATAGGCCAGATATATTAATATCTCAAAGAAATATATAATCATTTCAGAATTTATATAAACAATAATTATAACCATGTTGATCAATTCACATTTGCACTTAAGCTAAAGATATTCAATTATAAATTCAATGGTCATGATCATACCAGTCAACAATTCAACTTTTCTCTACTGGCCAAAGGAAACCCATAATCATGATCATACCAAAAATCTACCCATCTTTACACTCAAGTCAAAGAGAAATATCATCATTAGGGTTATAAAAATGTTATATATGATAATAAAATCAATATAATCAACGTATAGATTTAATCTCAAGAGTAATATTCATAAATCAACTATAATTTGGTTAGAAAAAGAAACCAATTTTATCGTGAATAGTAACTCATGAATAGTAACTCGTGAATAGTAACTCGTAAATAGTAACTCATGAATAGTAAACTCGACACAAAAAGATAGAAATTCCACCATAAAATTCATACCAATATTTCGGTATATTGATATTGAAATAACATTTCTTAAACTTATAAACAATTTAATTTAATTGTTACACTTTACTAAACAATGCATTTAATCACCCTAAAATGCACAACTCATAAGATTTCATCACCAATAACCAAAACCCTCATCAAAAATCTACATATACCTTATATAGGATTCTCAAGCCATAAAATCCTATTTTTAATTTTCTTACTTCACATAACATATTTAATTCATTTACTCATAACTAGTCCATTTTTATGAAAAATACCAAATCAGTTCCAAAAATATTTCTTTTCTGGGTTTTAACAGAATATAGTCCCATATTCAACATATATTTTTTTCAGAATTTTTAAAATTCATTTACTATTTTTCATATGGCCAAAATCGCCGAATATTTAGACATTTATCATAAATTGTACTTTTATCCAAAAATTTCAAAATTCACAGAGTACACTGATATTATATAGAATACTTCCAATAAAAATTTCATCAATTTTGGAGTTAACCACAAGGAGTTATAAACGGTTACTTTTAAAATAGTATTTTCTCATAAAATTCATAACTCTTAATCTATACATCCAAAAATCACTATTTTTGGACACAATCAATAAAACTCATCAAAATATCATTTTAAATTTTTCCAGAATTTTCTGAAGGACGGAAGAAGTACGAATTGAAAAACATAATAACCCTTAAAATCCCTTACAATCCCTTACGATCCCTTACCTCAAAAGTGCAGTATTTCTGACTGGAATGCAAAGCCGAAGGAAACTTGCACTGAATAGCAACTCTCAAAGTATATAAATACTCACAAAATATGCTTCATAATATAGAGAGAGAAAGAGAGAAAGCTTATGTTTCTGGTGTGATTTTTAATTCTAACTTAGCCCTCTATTTATAGGAAAATGTTAGCACGCCGAAGCAGACTTAACCTGCAACCTGATGGCTTTACCTCCTACTATTCCCACCCACCACATTTGAATAAAAATCTCAGCACATTTTTTCACCAACCAAGAGTGGGGCCCATCAATTCTAGAATTTTCCACCAAAATGATTAACTCCGAAAATTCAACAATTTCTGAACCAGTCATCTCGTAAAATTCATAACAAATCATACGTTCATTTTTAACGGTTCAAAATTTGTGGACATATACTCAACTTATGTAAGACCCCGAATTTTATGAAATAAAAGTATTCAATTTTTCTTATAATTACTATTCAGTAAATGGTTAAATTGATAAAAGTTTAAAGTTATGGGTGAAATATGAATTTTTTTTTCAAAATAAGCAAGTGGTTATAAAATAATCATTGTTGTCGGGGAATATTCGTTTGGTCGTGGAATATTCTTTCTGTCGGGGAATATTCGTACGACGGCGCAGCTATTTGTGGGCCCCATAACGAATAACTGTCGGGTGAAGAAAACGATAAATTTGAGTTTTTACAAATAACGACGTAGTTGTTACTGTTAACACTGTTGGAATACCCGGTGATTAAAATACAGTAATACGCGTTATTGCACAGTAGCACACGGTATTGCACAGTATTTTTAAAATTATTGATTCTTACGTAAGAAGGCACTACTCAATAATTGTTACAGTAATTACTGTTCAATATTTTATTTTATTGATTCAATAATTGCTACGTTGAAATTTTATATTGTTGTTGTTCAATAATTGTTGCTGCACAGTATTTCCCATTATCAGATCAATAATTCATATTTTTTGAATAATATTATTAGATAACATTATTGGCAATGACTAGAAAGTTCTGTCTAAGGAGAGGTTTGGTCATCTAATTGCGCGCCAGTAAGGAAAAATCCTTATTGGAAAGCCCCCTCTTTCCTGGGAACGGCCTGGTTGTCATAAATGTGATTCTGTAATATTATTTGTGAATAATTAATTATTGATTCGTATGATAAGGAAATATTTATTTTATGTGGATATAAATTAGGGATATATTTTTGTGGTTAAAAATGAAGGAGTTAATGTTGAGATTTTTATCAGTATTTTTGTCGGAATGGAGGTATTAAAAATTAGGGTTTTTGAGATATTTTGCGGGGGTTATAATTTTTAATCCGACCGTTGGATCGTGGTAATTTTTGGATATGTTATGCATATATAAGTTGAGTATATGTCCACAAATTTTGAACCGTTATAAATGAACGTATGATTTGTTATGAATTTTAAGAGGTGGCTGATTCGGAAATCAGGTTATAAATCATTTTTGGTGGAAAATTCTAGAATTGGTGGGCCCCACTTGTGGTTGGTGAAGAAATGTGCTGAATTATATTTCAAATGTGGTGGGTGGGAATAGTAGCAGGTAAAGTCATCAGGTTGCAGGTCAAACCTACCAAAATTTTTCTATAAATAGAGGGCTAAGTTAGAATTGAAAATCACACTAGAAACATAAGCTTTCTCTCTTTCTCTCTCTATATTATGAAGCATATTTTGTGAGTATTTAGATACTTTGAGAGTTGCTATTCAGTGCAAGTTTTCTTCAGCCTTATACCGATCAGAAGTACTGCTCTTTTGAGGTAAGGGATTGTAAGGGATATTAAGAGATTTTAAGGGTTGTTATGATTTTCAGTTTCGTAATTTTTCTGATCTTCAAAAATTCTGGAAAAATTTGAAATGATATTTTGATGAGTTTTCTTGATTGTGTCCAAAAATGGTGATTTTTGGATGTATAGATTGAGAGTTATGAATTTTATGAGAAAAGATTATTTTAAAAGTAACCGCTTATAATTTCTTGTGGTTAACTCCAAAATTGATGAAATTTTTATTGGGAGTACATGTATATGATAGGAGTATACTCTGTGAATTTTAAAATTTTTAGATAAAAGTACAATTTTTGATAAATGTCTAAATATTCGGCTGTTTTGGCCATATGAAAAATAGTAAATGACTTTTAAAAATTCTGAGAAAAATATATGTTCACTATGGGACTATATTATGCTAAATTCCAGAAAAGAAATATTTTTGGAACTGATTTGGTATTTTTCATAAAAATAGTCTAGTTATGAGTAAATGAATTAAATATGTTTTGTGAAGAAAGAAAATTGGAAAATAGGATTTTATGGCTTGAGAATCCTATATGAGCTATATGCAGATTTTTGATGAGGATTTTTGGTTATTGGTGATGAAATCTTATGAGTTTGGCATTTTAGAATGATTAAATGATTTATTTAGTAAAGTGTAAACAATTAAAATAAATTGTTTATAAATTTAAGAAATGTTATTCTTTCAATATCATTATACCAAAATATTGGTATGGATTTTATTGTAGAATTTCTATCTTTTGTGTTGGGGTTACTATTCACGAGTTACTATTCATGAGTTACTATTCACGAGTTACTATTCACGAGTTACTATTCATGGGTTACTATTCACGAGTTACTATTCATGATAAAATTGGTTTCTTTTTCTGACCAAATTATAGTTGAGTTATGAATATTACTCTTGAGATTAAATCTATATGTTGATCATATTGTTTTTATTATCATATATAACATTTTTATAACCTTGATATTGAAATTCTCTTTCACTGGAGTGTAAAGATGGGTAGATTATTGGTATGATCATGACTAGGGTTATCTTTGGCCTGTAGTGTAAAGTTAAATTGTGACTGGTATGATCATGACCATTGAATTTATAATTGAATATCTTAAGCTTAAGTGCAAAGGTGAATTGATCAACATGGTTATAATTATTGTTTATATAAATTCTAAAATGATTATAATTCTTTGAGATATTAATATATTTGGCATGTAGTGCAAATATGAACTGTTGATGAATATATTTGGCCTGTAGTGCAAATATGAACTGTTGATGAATATCTTTGGCCTGTAGTGCAAAGATGATATGTTGTTGAATATCTTTGGCCTGTAGTGCAAAGATGAACTGTTGTTGAATATCTTTGGCCAGTAGTGCAAAGATAAACTGTTGACGAATATCTTTGGTCCGTAGTGCAAAGATGGATTTGTTAGTATGATTATAAACATGAATTGTGATTTGGTATAACCATGATCTTTGATGTTTCAGGTAAAGACAGGTGATGAAAATATTCTTCGTCCTGGGTGCGAAGAAAAATTTATAGTCACAATTATGATTATGAGTTATTCATATGATTGTGGAAAGGAACTGTTGAGTGATGTTACATGGATAAAATATTGTTGGTGGATTTTTAACATGGAGAAGATAATAGACTTTATAGTCTATTTGACTCTTCTAATGGATTGCTCGTTCCGCTGCAACTATGGTTGAAATTTTTATCATTTACCATATGTTCTAAATCTCTGATTTATTATTGATGAAGGCTATTGATAATTTAATTATCTTTAGTGATGATATTCTTTACTGAGCTAGTTGTGCTCACCCTTTTGCTTCACAATTCCTTTCAGGTAATAAGAGTGTAGCTGGGTCGAGCGGGGGTAACAAGGGAATAGAACGGTGGTCATCATTTAGTAGTTATATTTGGTGAAGAAAATAGGGTGAGGCGAACCCAACGTTGGAAGGGTGTTTTGTCACTATCATACAAGATGTCTAATGACATACAACCTCGTGTCATCATAGGACAGGGTTGTGCTCATCCACTTGCTGAGTATATCTATGGGCACTACCTATATAATCTTGGTGTTTGTTTGAAGTATAATTCTCAATTAGAGACAGTGGAGATAATGATAAGTCAAGAGAAGACTCACCATTGGGAAGAATATGATAGTAATCTTCTCGTTTTTCTCTGGGGTCTATTGGGTCAACCAAGGATAATTCTGTGGCCATATGATATCTATCATAACCTAGACGCGTGGCCTCCCATGTACGAAGGTTTCCTTGAGCACTTCCCAAAGATTCTAATTTCTAGAACAGTTTTTGACTATACCTTTATGTAAGGTACCTTTGTGAAGTGCTGATACATGATGGTGTCCAATGTCACATTTGGTATATATTTGTATCCAAACTTACAGCATATGTGTTGTTGTATTTTGCACGACAATTGTTGTAATAAAGTTGTAGTTGTTTTCTGTACCATGTATTTGACGACTCAGAATGGGTTGGATGGAATGGACCTATTTTGGGGTCGTTACAACTTATATATGTATAACATATCTAAATATTACCACGATCCAACGGTCAGCTTAAAAATTATAACCCTCGCAAAATATCTCAAAAACCATAATTTGATTTTTAATACCTCCGTTCCGACAAAAATACAGATAAAACACCTCAACATTAACTCCTTCATTTTTAACCACAAAAATATATCCCTCATTTATATCCACATAAAATAAATATTTCCTTATCATATGAATCAATAATTAATTATTTACGAATAATATTACAGAATCACATTTATGACAACCAGGCCGTTCCCAGGAAAGAGGGGGTTTTCCAATAAGGATTTCTCCTTACTAGCGCGTAATTAGATGACCAAACCTCTCCTTAGACAGAACTTTCTAGACATTGCCAATAATGCTATCTAATAATATTATTCAAATAATATGAATTATTGATCTGATAATGAAAAATACTGTGCAGCAACAATTATTGAAACAACAATAATATAAAATATCAACGCAGCAATTATTGATTTAATAAAATAAATTATTGAACAGAAATTACTGTAACAATTATTAAGTAGTGTCTTCTCACGTAAGAATTAATAATTAAAAAAAATACTGTGCAATACCGTGTGCTACTGTGCAACTACGTGTATTACTGTATTTTAACCACCAGGTATTCTAGCAGTGTTAACGGTAATAATTACGTCGTTTATTTATAAAAACTCATACTTTGTCATTTTTCTCATCCGACAGTTATTCTGTTATGGGGCCCACAATGACTGCGTCGTCGTACGGATATTCCCGACAAAAAGAATATTCCACGACCAAACGAATATTTTTCGACAATAATGATTATTTTATAACCACTTGCTTATTTTGTAAAATTTGCATATTTCACCCATAACCAAAATATTATATCAAATTAACACCTTATTATTTTAAAATAATAATTGGAGGAAAATTTAATATTATTTATAAAAAAAATTGGGGTCTTACAGATTCTTCTTGCTCGGAGTAGAAGTTTGGGGGTTTGAGCTCGAAGCCTCTTTGTTAGGGCTTAGGTTAGGTGGAACAGTGGTAATGGGGGTTACACGAAGTGGGGAACTTTGATTATCACTCTGAGAGGCCATTGTTAACTAGTTGCAGAGAGAAAGTTTGAGAAGAAGAAGAACAAGGAGTATCCGAATTTCAAATTGAGTTGGTAAAAAGGTCAAAAGTGGGGGAAAATTGTTTTTATACTGGCAGTTCTTTCATCTTTTTGCGAAAAACGAAGGCGACTCATTAAATGAAGGTAATGATGATAATGAATTCGAATAGGTAGCGTCCAATTCAAGTTTCCCGGATGAACCAGATTGAGTTACTCAAATGGATCTCTGATTTTATTTGATTGGTGACTGGTATTTTTCTTTTGGGCCTCGGTGAGATTTCTCTTGAACCTTTTTGATCTTATAACAATTCCTTTCATCATGGACCTATACTATTTACACACTTTCATTAAACATCCTGTTTAATAAAAGACTGGGGGGCAATGTTGGGCCATGATACTTTATGCCTTTGGGCCCGACCGAATGGGCTCCTCCCTTATACCTAGATACTTTACATGTCGGATCGGACCAACTGGGCCCATTCTTTGGGTTATATTTATTATGTCTTAAATGTATTGGGCCTCTGATTTGAGCTGATCCATTAGACAAATAATATCTAAATATTAACTTTGACCGGTAATGATTACAAAGATGACAGTTGACTGTTATCTCTGTCATGCATTAATGTGAATGGGATCTAATCGGCCGGCGGTGGCAAACAGGGATGGGATGGAGCAGGTGAACTGCTAGTATTCGACTGAGATGACCAGGAGTGGGGGACTGTGTCAGATGGTAGTTGGTGGCACAAAAAATCGGACAGATTATATATGAGCAAGGATCACACACTAAGAAAAAGGTAACTGAATTATTTTCTCTCTCAAGACTCTAGATATTTTATTCCTTCATTGTTAACCTTGTGATCACTTGCACTGACTCTCACGTCGGAGCTATCCCCCGATGGTCAAGCCATCAAGCTTTTGGTGTTGTCGTGCTTACTGTGCAGGATTGGACGCGTCTTACGTGATTGGGACGTGTGGAAAGATCTTGGCGTTAACATATCTCAAAATAAATACCTCTCCCTCCTTACAAAAATGTGTAGTGAAAAAAAAAGAAATAACCGAAAAACAAAACAAAAAGACTTGACGTGCATGAGTGAAATACACTCGATCACCCCGTTATCTTTATATTTTATCATATATTTCTACTCTCTAATAGAATGAAATATTCTCTTCATTCAAATGATGATCGATCAACTACAATTTTAACAATTATTACCAAAATTAAAAAGTAGATAAAGTAGAATAAAAAAAATTAAATTTATTTTTTATGGCTTCACAAAATGTATAAATTGATCAGTAGTTTTATTTATTTTTGTACTAATTAATAGACCCCACTAAATAACTTAGTTACTCTTTATTTCATTTTATGTACTTTATCTAATCATTTTGATACAAAAAATTTTGTACATTTAGTGAGCCTTTTAGAATCGGAGGGAGTACATAAAGATGAATGAATTTTCTCCCATTTTTTGAAAATTGTGGTTAAATCATAATTTATGGGTTAGCTAAATTAAGGATAATTATATCTCTGAAATGATTTAACTATATATATATATATATATATATATATATATATATATATATATATAGAGAGAGTCCGATTCCAGTCCAGATTCCCAGATTTTAGTATCGTCCGGACTTTTTTTTTTTAAAAACAACTAAAAAAAAAGTTTAATATTTTATGGAACTGGAATTTTTTCATAATACAGTGTTTTGGGTGTGATTTGGATACAATTGACATTTTAAGAAAATACAGGAGTCCTGACCTGATCCACTATATATATATAGTTTTATTTTTTAACTTAGGGGGGGTGTATTCAATTAAGATTTTTAAAGATTTTTTTAAGTGACAGACTTTTGTAGAATTTGTGGGATTTTAATGACTTTCATAGACTTTAAAGACTTTTTTAAAATGAATTTTATAGACTCCATGAAATAAGTAACAGACTTTTATAAATTTTTTATCAAGATTGTGATAGACTTTTGTATACTTCTAATATATCTTGCAACTTATATTAATTATTAATTAGCCCATGTGTACAACATCTCCCTCTTTTTTTATGAACTAGAATAAATCTCATTATATTATTGTGGCATTAGATTTTATATATGTTGAAAGCGTTCACATTATTCTACTCATTTCATGATACATTTGGATACTCGGATACCAATAAAACTTTAGAAACTACTGACACAATACAAAAATTAAGCTCACTTTTCATTGAGCTATATATACTTTATGCATATGCGTACGCTTTTTACTAATAATTGATTGATTTTTATTATTGATTGCTTTACTATTTATATATATATATATATATATATATATATATATATATATATATATATATATATATATGTTGATTGTGTGATTGTGTGATTCTGTCAACCCAATTTTCTATTTTAACTGCTACTAATTTTGTTTGATTGTGTGGACCTTTTTTATGCGCCTAACATATATCAAAGTAGTGCGTTTTTTCCTTTTTTATAAGGGAAAGATAATAATTCTGTCAATTTGTCATGCAGAAATACAACCACATGTTACATTATTTCACTATGATACACCAAATACACTTGAAGACGAATATGGAGGATGTCTCAAAAATTAATAGAGATTTCCTTCATTTAAAATGTCAAAAAACTAAAAAAAACATACACATACACATCATATATTTTCTATTTTCATATATTATAATACATAATCTTTACAATTGATATGAGAGTTTTATGATTTTATCTCACATTTGTTGAACAAATCTCTTTCCTCTTTCTATTAGAAGCCTTCGAACGGCTGCTTTTTCTCTCACCAATTCAGATTAGGTCTAGTTATTTGTTTACTTATTAATATATCTTGTTAATTCTCTTATAATAAAATTATAATAAATCCAATTATTTTTATGGCCCAAATTTTACCAAATTATTTATCCATCACATATTAATATTTATTAGCCCATATAAAATAAATAACTAATTTGACCCAATAAAAGACAAAGTCCAACTAATAATTAGTTTTATCCACCTTTGTGTTTATTTGGAATGTAGGCACTCAAAATTTTCTGTATATCTGTTACTGACGTTGCAGGAGCGCAGATTCGTCTTTCAAGCGAAAATCCTGGAAGACGGTTCATATCCATTTCGGATACCACCGGGAGGAACAGCTCAACCCCGGAACCCACACTGGGAGTAACAGCTCAACCCTGGAACACACACCGGGAGTAACAATTCCAACCTCGGAGATAACCTCGAGGCATGTAGATCCAATACCGGAACACAAATCGGAGAAGGCTGATTCATCCCGGAGATAACCCCGATATGTTCCATCTCAGTCCCAACCTTGGGAATAGCAGATTCTAATCTTGGAGATAACCTCAAGCAAGGCAGTGGCAATTTAGGAGATAACCCTGGAAATGCTTGTTTCAAATGCATGTCATCAGCTTCAACCTCGACGCTCATACCGAGGCACTCAGTACAAGACAGGCACACCTCAGAGATGACACTGAGGACATTCAACATTTATAGCAGTCCAATCTCAACGATAACCCTGAGCAACGTCTGCTTTATTAGCCCAAATCGGAGATAACCCCGATGAGGGGCAAAGTCGTCATCTTGCCACCATGACGCCATATCACGCCGTCTCAACATTTCAGACATACATTTTTACACAACAATGTCCTACAAGAGCCAAGAAAAACTAATCCCGAGTGACTATTATGCAGAACAACGGATAGAATTTGAAGTTGAAGACCGGATGGCATCGTCCCATCTTCATGACTTCGTACAACCTTTTCAGCTGTAAGCAGCTTGTAAATTTATCTGTGATGTTTGGATTTCCTCATATGGCTTTCATACCCACAAGAAATTCAACACTTTTTGTACATTATTTTCATACAGATGCCTCGCATCTGTAAAATAAAATCAATCAAGCCGAATACGGAATAAAATGGAAGTATCAACGGCCTCAATTACTATTGAGCACAGGGTTTGAAAAACCTCCTTTAAAACATCACTGCTATATCTTATTTAAAACGGAATTTTTGTACAAATTTAAACCCTATGTATATAGGTGCAAACGAGGCATAACACTACTTCCAAATAACAACACATTGACCCACACACACACACACACATTCATATAACTGTTTCTTGAAAAGTGGCGATCACCGTGGCAACACGGATGTCAGGGGGTGCCTAACACCTTCCCTCTGCATAAGCAAGCCCCCAGACCCTAAATGAATCTCGGTTTCACAGACCCATTTAGCAGTGTCATATCACTGGGTCAATGTGCAAACCTTTTCTCGGTTGTGTTGGTACAACCAGTTAAAAAATTAACTGGCGACTCTTATAGTCCAATCGTCGACATTACACATGTCGGACCTTTTTCACTTATTTTTTTAAACAAATCTCACCTAAAATGAGAACACAAAAAAACAGGTAACGAAAAGGGACAAATAAAAATCCCGACGTCGATAGGTGGCGACTCCGTTGGGGATCTCAGTAAGAGGACTTAAGCCGCTATTACAAACTTTTTAAAATTATTATATGCTTGTGTGTGGATGTTGCATTTACATTTATGATGAATGTGTACGAATGCATATCTTTACTGCGATTAATGTTTTACACTATATCTGCCTGTGATATTAGTGCTTCGCACATGTCATCATTTTCATATACGGTGAGACGCAATGTATGTGAATGTATGTTGTGTGGTCCCTCCACCAGGAGGCTATCCTGTCGGTGTTTGATTACTGGACTCGTAGGAAGACTAATTCTCGCAAGGCTCAGGAAAGGCACCACCTAAATTCGCTCCAGTTGAAAGACCGGATTAACTTCCCGTCGAGTAAATTGCGATGATTTGGGAACCTTCATGCCGAAAAGTCGCGAAAGTAACCTAAGAAGATCAGTTTCTGATAAACCAAACGTGGAGGAAAGTCTCTTCATGCCTTCTCATTTTAAATTACTTGTAAAAACAATTACTTGTAATTTACATTTTATATTCATTTCCATGTAATGAGAAATATGAAGAAATATGTGCATATAAATATTTACATTAACATGTTATCCTGTACTACGAATAGCTAACATCTGTTTTGCAGGACAAAAATTCCTAAAACAGACACACCACATAGCATGTTAATATTTACACATTCCATAAAAACTAAACTATGTCAGTTTTGTCACAGGGAAGCATTCAAACCTATTACGTGGTCAAAGTCTAAAAAGGCCGCAGGCCTACAACCAATCATGTCTTCATCTAACCGGTCTAATCTAGTTTCTCGCGAAGAATTTGATGGATTAAGTAAACAAATCACAGAATTGGCTGTTCTGCTTAAAGAACTACATCAATCTACGCAGGGTCCAAAAATACCCGTACATGTTGAATCCTTTACACAAGGAGGAATTCAAGGTCCTGATAAAGCCATTACAATACCAGAACTGCAGTTAGATACAACCAACAAAAGTCATGATGTCGACCATCTCACAAGAGATCCAGACACCGGTGACATCAGAAAGAAAGTTCTTCAAATGGAAGAAACCCTGCGTTCTATCAAAGGAATTGGAGCACACGGGAGTGTCTCTTATGCTGATCTTTGTATATTTCCTGGGGTACATTATCCAGAAAAGTTCAAAACTCCTGACTTTGAAAAGTACGATGGGTTAGGAGATCCTTACACACATTTGAAGGTGTTCATTGGAGAACTCGGATCTTATACAGAATATGAGAAGCTCAGAATGCAGCTGTGTGACACCCCCAAAACAGGTATACAACACCTATTCTGAGTCGTCAATAACATGGTATAGAAACAACTATAACTTTATTAATACAACATAAAAACTGTGAGTGTAAATACAAATATTGTCATCTAGACAATATCCACACTCAAATAAGTCCTCATTACAATTATTGGAATAATATTTTACAAAAAAAATGGTGAGGACTACTAAAACAACTTCCTAGAACCTTCATTCCATACCCCGACTAGTACCTGCTACATTCTCGCCTCCTGAGAAGAAAATGGAAAAACAAGGAAAAGGGTGAGCTCAACTAGCCCAGTAAAGAATATTATGACTAAGATAATATACAACAAATTATCGTTAGTCTTCAACAGGGAAAAATTTAATAGAATACAATAGACAACAAGTTTTAATTCAATATTCGCAGCGGAAAATAATAATTCATAGAGAAGTTACGTAGAGAATGAAATCTACGATTATCTATGAATTTAAAAGCCCATCATCAACATTTTATCCCTGTAACATCAATCAATAAATATCTTGAATCAAATAGTCATCTTTGCACTACAGGCCAAAGATATCCATCAGTTGGTCATGTTCACCTCAACACCTGTTCATCTTTGCACTACGGGCCAAAGATATTCATCAGAAATTATTCATCTTTGCACTACAGGCCAAAGATATTCAGTTATATCATCATTTAAGACTGAGGATGATGAAAAATATTTTAAAGAAAACGAATCCAGTGAAGCAAAATAACAAATATTAAGGATTCGTATTTCAATTTATCCATGTCCAAAAATACCTTATCATAGTGAAGTAAAATTCAAGAATGATCAAAACATGGATACTGTGACGCCCCCAAAATAGGTATACAACACCCATTCTGAGTCGCCAAATACATGGTACAGAAAGCAAACTACAACTTCAATAATACAATTGTCGTGCAAAATACGACAACACATACTGCGAGTTTAAATACAAATATTGTCTTCTAGACAATATCCACACTCAAATAAATCCTCATTACAATTATTCAAACACTATTTTACAGAAATAGTGAGGACTGCTAAAACATCTTTCTAGAACCATCACTCCATATCCCGACTAGATCCTGCTATGTTCTCACCTCCTGAGAAGAAAAATGGAACAAAAAGGAAAAGGGTGAGCTCAACTAGCCCAGTAAATAATATTATGACTAAGATAATATACAACAAATTATCGTTAGTCTTCAACAGGGAAAAATCTGATAAAATATAATCGACAACAAGTTTTAGATCAACAACTGCAGCGGAAACAGCAAACCATTAGAAGAGTCAAGTAGAGAAAGAATTCTACTATCTTCTAAGATTTAAAAGTCCATCATCAATATTTTATCCCTGTAACATCAATTAATAATCATCTTTAACCAAATATTCATCTTTGCACTACAGGCCAAAGATATTCATTTGTATCATCAGTCGGTCATGTTCATCTCAACACCTGTTCATCTTTGCACTACAGGCCAAAGATATTCATCAAGTAATTATACATCTTTGCACTACAGGCCAAAGATATTCAGTAATATCATCATTTAGGACTGAGGATGATGAAAAATATCTTAAAGAGAACGAATCCAATGAGACAGAAGGACAAATAGTAGGGATTCGTATAACAGTTTATCCAAGATCAATAATACTTCATAATAATCAATTGTGAAGCAGAATTCAAAAATAAAGATCAAAACATGGATACAATCAAAGATAGTAACCATAATAGACATCTTGGACAAAAAGGAAAAATTTTATTTTTCGGTGAATAGTGCCGTATTCGTGAATAGTGCCGTATACGTGAATAGTGCCGTATACGTGAATAGTAACCCCGACACAAAAAGTTCCAAATTTGATAAAAACTCATATCAATATTTCAGCATAATGATATTGAAGAAAATAATATCATTTAAGAAAAAAATAATATCCCTTACCTCAAAATATCAGTACTTCTGGTCGGAATACCGGTATAAGGCTGAAAGAAACTTGCTCTGATGAATAGAAACTCTCAAAGTATCTAAATACTCACAAAATACACTCAATAATCTAGAGAGAGAAAGAGAGAAAACTTGTTTCTGGTGTGATTTTCAATTCTAACTTAGCCCTCTATTTATAGGAAAATTTTAGTAGGTTTGACCTGCAACCTGATGGCTTTACCTGCTACTATTCCCACCCACCACATTTGAAATATAATTCAGCACATTTCTTCACCAACCACAAGTGGGGCCCACCAATTCTAGAATTTTCCATCAAAATGATAAACTCCGAAAATTCAACAATTTCTGAACCAGTCATCTCGTAAAATTCATAATAAATCATACGTTCATTTTTAACGGTTCAAAATTTGTGGACATATACTCAACTTATATATGTATAACATATCCAAAAATTACCACGATCCAACGGTCGGATTAAAAATTATAACCCCCGCAAAATATCTCAAAAACCCTGATTTTTAATACCTCCATTCCGACAAAAATACTGATAAAAACCTCAACATTAACTCCTTCATTTTTAACCACAAAAATATATCCCTCATTTATATCCACATAAAATAAATATTTTCTTATCATATGAATCAATAATGAATTATTCACAAATAATATTACAGAATCACATTTATGACAACCAGGCCGTTCCCAGGAAAGAGGGGGCTTTCCAATAAGGATTTCTCCTTACTGGCGCGCAATTAGATGACCAAACCTCTCCTTAGACAGAACTTTCTAGACATTGCCAATAATGTTATCTAATAATATTATTCAAATAATATGAATTATTGATCTGATAAATGAAAATACTGTGCAGCAACAATTATTGAAACAACAATAATATAAAATATCAACGCAACAATTATTGAATCAATAAAATAAAATATTGAATAATAACTACTGTAACAATTATTGAGTAGTGCCTTCTTACGTAAGAATCAATAATTGGTGCAATACCGTGTGCTACTGTATTTTAACCACCGGGTATTCCAACAGTATTAACGGTAACAACTACGCCGTTATTTATAAACAACTTATACTTGTCGTTTTCTTCATCCAATCGCTTTCCGTTATGGGGCCCACACAAGGCTGCGTCGTCGTACGAATATTCCCCGACAGCAAGAATATTCCACGACCAACCGAATATTCACCGACCAAAAATAAATATTTTATAACCACTTGCTTATTTTGCAAAATTTGCACATTTCACCCATAACCAAAGTATTATATCAAATTAACCCCTTATTATTCACAATAATATTTAGAGAAAATTTGATTTTATTCATTAATAAGTTGGGGTCTTACAACCTCCCCTCCTTATGAAATTTCGTCCTCGAAATTGACGTACGTACCTGATGTTTCAAAAAGGTGAGGATACCTCGCTTTCATTTCTGATTCCAACTCCCAGGTCATTTCTTCAATAGCATGGTTTCTCCACAAAACCTTAACTTGTGGTATAACCTTCGTGCGTAGGACATGCTCTTTCCTATCCAAGATCTTAACAGGTACCTCCTCGTACGTTAAATCTTCAGCTATCTCGTCTGGTTCTAACTCAATAATGTGGTTCGGGTCTTTAACATATTTACGAAGCATAGATATGTGAAAAACATTATGAACACGAGACATGCTTGGAGGTAATGCGAGTCTATATGCCACATTTCCTATTCGCTCAAGAATCTCAAATGGACCAACAAATCTTGGATTGAGCTTTCCTCTCTTCCCAAATCTTGTAACTCCCTTCCATGGTGCAACACGTAACAATACATGATCCCCAATATTAAATTCCACGTCCTTCCGATGAAGATCCGCATAACTCTTTTGTCGATCCTGTGCCGTTTGTATACGTTGTCGAATCGTTTGGATCTTCTCTGTAGTAATGCGTACCAATTCTGGTCCCAACAATGTTGCTTCACCCACCTCGTCCCAGCATACTGGAGAACGACATTTTCTTCCATACAACGCCTCAAATGGAGCCATACCTATGCTCGCCTGATAACTGTTGTTGTAGGAGAATTCCACCAATGGTAGGTACTTATCCCAACTCCCTTTGAGATCTAAGACACAAAGTCTTAATAGATCTTCAAGAGTTTGAATAGTCCTCTCTGATTGTCCGTCCGTTTGAGGATGGTATGCTGAACTGAATCGTAAATCCGTGCCCATAGCTTTCTGCAAGCTAACCCAAAATCGTGAAGTGAATCTTGGGTCACGATCCGAAACTATGGATACTGGCATGCCATGCAATCTCACAATCTCGTTCACGTACATACTAGCAAGACGTTCAAGGGAATAAGTCTCACGTATCGGCAAGAAATGAGCGGACTTGGTTAATCTATCAACAATAACCCAAATCGCATCTATGCCTTGAGAAACCTTGGGAAGACCTGTAACAAAATCCATAGTAATGTGTTCCCACTTCCATTTCGGAATCTCAAGTGGTTGCAATGGACCCTTTGGTACTTGATGCTCCGCTTTTACACGTTGACAAGTTAAACATCTCGAGATAAACTCCGCGATCTCTCTTTTCATATTGCTCCACCAAAATGTATGTCGAAGATCGTGATACATTTTGGTACTCCCAGGATGGATTGCAAACGGTGTGTTGTGTGCCTCCATCATTATTCTATGCTTCAAGTCAAAATCGTTAGGAACACAAAGTCTGGAGTTGACTCGAAGTATTCCTTCTTCATCGATTCTTGCTTCTGGAATAGCACCTTCTTGCACTTTCTTCTTCATACGCATCAGCTCCATGTCCGTAGCTTGAGCAGCTTTAACTTTATCGATTAAAGTCGGTTCTACTCGTATATTTGATATCATCATGTGGGTACTTGGAGCCTTCATCTCTATCTCCATCCTTTGCAAGTCATACAAAATGGGCCTTTGTGTTAACAACATTGCACTCGTACCCGCATATGATCTTCTACTCAATGCGTCAGCTACTACGTTTGCTTTTCCAGGATGATATTGGATGGTATGATCGTAATCTTTCAACAGCTCGAGCCAACGTCGCTGCCGCATGTTGAGTTCCTTTTGGGTGAAGAAATATTTGAGGCTTTTATGATCTGTATAGATCTCCACTTTCTCCCCATACAGGTAGTGTCTCCAGATCTTCAACGCAAAAACGACTGCTGCCAACTCCAAATCATGAGTAGGATAATTCCTCTCATATTCTTTGAGTTGTCGTGAGGCATAGGCTATGACTTTCCCATGTTGCATGAGAACACATCCTAACCCTTTGCCTGAAGCATCGCTGTAGATAACAAATCCATCCGAACCAGATGGTATTGTCAGAACAGGTGCCGAAATGAGTCTCCTCTTGAGTTCTTGGAAACTCTTCTCGCATTCCTCACTCCATACGAATTTTGTATCTTTCCGAGTCAGCTGAGTTAACGGAGTAGCGATTCGAGAAAATCCTTCCACAAATCTCCGATAATAACCAGCTAAGCCCAGAAAGCTACGTACTTCGGTTACCGACTTCGGTTGCTCCCAACTTTGTATGGCTTCAATCTTCGCCGGGTCGACAGATACTCCATGTTTTGACACCACGTGCCCAAGGAATGCTACTTCCTCAAGCCAGAACTCGCATTTCTTCAGTTTGGCATATAGCTTGTTTTCACGAAGCCTTTGCAGTACCAGCTTCAAATGGCGCTCATGATCTTCACGGCTTTTGGAATAGATGAGGATGTCATCAATAAAGACAACAACGAACTGATCCAAATATTCTTTGAATACACGGTTCATCATATCCATGAAGGCAGCAGGAGCATTAGTCAATCCAAAAGACATTACTAAGAATTCATAATGCCCGTACCGAGTTCTGAAGGCAGTCTTTGGAATATCCTCAGTTTTAATCTTCAGCTGATGATATCCAGAACGAAGATCGATCTTTGAAAAGAATTGTGCTCCTTGCAACTGGTCAAACAGGTCATCAATGCGAGGTAGCGGATACCTATTCTTGATGGTGACATGGTTCAATTCTCGATAGTCAATACAAAGTCGCATACTCCCGTCTTTCTTCTTTACGAATAAAACAGGAGCACCCCAAGGAGACGTACTAGGACGAATAAAACCGATGTCCAACAACTCCTGTAGTTGGACTTTTAACTCCTGAAGTTCAATAGGAGCCATTCGATATGGAGTTTTAGAAATGGGCTTTGTACCGGGTTCAAGGTCAATAAAGAATTCAACTTCACGTTCTGGGGGTAGACCAGGAAGTTCTTCAGGAAATACATCGGGAAATTCTCTAACAATAGAAATATTATTCAAATCTGACTTGTCTTTGTTCAAATCCATAACATGGGCTAAGAAAGCTTGACATCCGTTTTTCAATAAACGAATAGCTTTGTGGCTTGATATGACAGTGACTGATTTTAGTGGTTTAGTAGTTTGAATTCGTATGACAGGTTGGTTAGGAATATGAAAACTAACAACCTTACGAAAACAATCAATTTTAGCATGATGAGTGGTTAACCAATCAATTCCTAAAATCACATCAAAAGCAAGTATCTTTAAAGAGATAAGATCAACAGGTAATGTGATAGTGCCAACTTGGATCATGCAAGATTTATAAACTGTAGATGTAACGAAGGTTTCACCCAACGGAGTTTCAACAGATAAGTTAAAGTCCAATTTCTCCGGAGTCAAGTTTAAACGTTGAGCACAAGCAGGAGAGATAAAAGAATGGGTAGAACCGGTATCTAGTAAAGTATAAACTTCGCAAGAATTCAAGATTAGCTTACCCGTGATCACCTCGTTCGGGTTTCTCGCGTTTTGGCCAGTCACGACAAACGCCCTTCCAGGAACCGCTGATTTCGACTTATCCGGGATAACTTTTGGAGTCACCATCCCCGCTGAACTTGGTTTTGCTACAGAACACTCTCGAGCTATATGACCTTCCTTTCCACAGTTATAACATACCTTGGATTGTTGTGGGCAGTTTGGGCTGATATGTCCCTCTTTCCCACATTTGTAACATACGACCGGTGGTCGTTCTCCTCCCCTAGAAACAGTTGATGTTTGTGCTGACGTCTTCACGTTATCATTGTTGTACCTTCTCTTCTTGAAATCTCCTCCCGACTCGCTCCTTCTATTATCACGACCACGATTACCACCAGAGTGGTTACCGCTTTTGTCCGAATATTTTCCTCCCTGCTGGTTTTCATTGCTTCGATGACTGCCGCCACCGGTATGACCCTGGTTGTGGTCCCTCGGTTGCACATACTCATTATCTCGCTCTAATAATTGAGCCCTGTTTACAACATCTGAATATAAAGAAAATTTATGAGAGATAAGATATTGCCGAATCTCGGGTTTTAGACCTCTCAGAAACATCCTTGTCATTCGTTCCTCATTTTCGACCAAATGAGGTGCAAACCTGGATAACTCTGCAAACTTCGCCTCGTACTGGGACACCGTCATGTTGTTTTGTTCCAGTCTAATAAACTCAACCTCCTTCATATGACGAATACTTTCAGGAAAGTACTTGTCATTGAACAGTTTTTGAAATGTTTCCCAGGACATGTTGAGTGCGTCAGGCTGGGTACGCTTCACAGACTCCCACCAGTAGTCTGCCTCACCGCGGAACATAAATGTGGCGAATGGAACCTTCTGTTCCTCCGTGCATCCCAAGACATCAAATATCTTGGTAATTTGCTTGACCCACGTTTCCGCCATGATCGGATCCGGCTTTCCCTTAAATTCTGGTGGTCCCAATTCTTTGAACTGCTTAGCTGTGACAAACCGCGCGTTGTTATCATTTCCACCCGTATTCTGCACACGAGTCTCCCTCGTCTGATTTTGCATGAACTGCAAAAAGCTCCTAAACATTCCATCATTCATCGTTTGCTCGGTAACGTTGTTTACAGGAGGAATATTGCCTTCCTGTTGCACGTTCCCCTGGGTGTGATCAAAGGTGTCTCCACGGTCTGATTTACTCCATTATTAACGTTCTCAGCTGCCATTCTTAAATACTGCCATAAAACAAGGGTTAATAGTCATGTCATATATTATCCCTATACTCTGACCGACCAAATAAACACCAAATAAACTTAGTCAGGTCATACTAGCGAAGGAATTCCCCGTCTCTCCCCTCCTAGTTCTTGTCTCACATCTCAGCCAGGGATCATATCCCTAAGCTCTGATACCAACTGTGACGCCCCCAAAATAGGTATACAACACCCATTCTGAGTCGCCAAATACATGGTACAGAAAGCAAACTACAACTTCAATAATACAATTGTCGTGCAAAATACGACAACACATACTGTGAGTTTAAATACAAATATTGTCTTCTAGACAATATCCACACTCAAATAAATCCTCATTACAATTATTCAAACACTATTTTACAGAAATAGTGAGGACTGCTAATACATCTTTCTAGAACCATCACTCCATACCCCGACTAGATCCTGCTATGTTCTCACCTCCTGAGAAGAAAAATGGAACAAAAAGGAAAAGGGTGAGCTCAACTAGCCCAGTAAAGAATATTATGACTAAGATAATATACAACAAATTATCGTTAGTCTTCAACAGGGAAAAATCTGATAAAATATAATCGACAACAAGTTTTAGATCAACAACTGCAGCGGAAACAGCAAACCATTAGAAGAGTCAAGTAGAGAAAGAATTCTACTATCTTCTAAGATTTAAAAGTCCATCATCAATATTTTATCCCTGTAACATCAATTAATAATCATCTTTAACCAAATATTCATCTTTGCACTACAGGCCAAAGATATTCATTTGTATCATCAGTCGGTCATGTTCATCTCAACACCTGTTCATCTTTGCACTACAGGCCAAAGATATTCATCAAGTAATTATACATCTTTGCACTACAGGCCAAAGATATTCAGTAATATCATCATTTAGGACTGAGGATGATGAAAAATATCTTAAAGAGAACGAATCCAATGAGACAGAAGGACAAATAGTAGGGATTCGTATAACAGTTTATCCAAGATCAATAATACTTCATAATAATCAATTGTGAAGCAGAATTCAAAAATAAAGATCAAAACATGGATACAATCAAAGATAGTAACCATAATAGACATCTTGGACAAAAAGGGAAAATTTTATTTTTCGGTGAATAGTGCCGTATTCGTGAATAGTGCCGTATACGTGAATAGTGCCGTATACGTGAATAGTAACCCCCGACACAAAAAGTTCCAAATTTGATAAAAACTCATATCAATATTTCAGCATAATGATATTGAAGAAAATAATATCATTAAGAAGAAAATAATATCCCTTACCTCAAAATATCAGTACTTCTGGTCGGAATACCGGTATAAGGCTGAAAGAAACTTGCTCTGATGAATAGAAACTCTCAAAGTATCTAAATACTCACAAAATACACTCAATAATCTAGAGAGAGAAAGAGAGAAAACTTGTTTCTGGTGTGATTTTCAATTCTAACTTAGCCCTCTATTTATAGGAAAATTTTGGTAGGTTTGACCTGCAACCTGATGGCTTTACCTGCTACTATTCCCACCCACCACATTTGAAATATAATTCAGCACATTTCTTCACCAACCACAAGTGGGGCCCACCAATTCTAGAATTTTCCATCAAAATGATAAACTCCGAAAATTCAACAATTTCTGAACCAGTCATCTCGTAAAATTCATAATAAATCATACGTTCATTTTTAACGGTTCAAAATTTGTGGACATATACTCAACTTATATATGTATAACATATCCAAAAATTACCACGATCCAACGGTCGGATTAAAAATTATAACCCCCGCAAAATATCTCAAAACCCTGATTTTTAATACCTCCATTCCGACAAAAATACTGATAAAAACCTCAACATTAACTCCTTCATTTTTAACCACAAAAATATATCCCTCATTTATATCCACATAAAATAAATATTTCCTTATCATATGAATCAATAATTAATTATTCACAAATAATATTACAGAATCACATTTATGACAACCAGGCCGTTCCCAGGAAAGAGGGGGCTTTCCAATAAGGATTTCTCCTTACTGGCGCGCAATTAGATGACCAAACCTCTCCTTAGACAGAACTTTCTAGACATTGCCAATAATGTTATCTAATAATATTATTCAAATAATATGAATTATTGATCTGATAAATGAAAATACTGTGCAGCAACAATTATTGAAACAACAATAATATAAAATATCAACGCAGCAATTATTGAATCAATAAAATAAAATATTGAATAATAACTACTGTAACAATTATTGAGTAGTGCCTTCTTACGTAAGAATCAATAATTGGTGCAAATACCGTGTGCTACTGTATTTTAACCACCGGGTATTCCAACAGTATTAACGGTAACAACTACGCCGTTATTTATAAACAACTTATACTTGTCGTTTTCTTCATCCAATCGCTTTCCGTTATGGGGCCCACACAAGGCTGCGTCGTCGTACAAATATTCCACGACCAACCGAATATTCACCGACCAAAAATAAATATTTTATAACCACTTGCTTATTTTGCAAAATTTGCACATTTCACCCATAACCAAAGTATTATATCAAATTAACCCCTTATTATTCACAATAATATTTAGAGAAAATTTGATTTTATTCATTAATAAGTTGGAGTCTTACAGATACAATCAAAGCTAGTATCCAGAATAGATATTTGGACGAAAAGAAGGAAATTTCATTTTTCGGTGAATAGTAACTCGTGAATAGTAACTCATGAATAGTAACTCATGAATAGTAACTCCGACATGAAAAGTTCCAAATTTGATAAAAAGTTCAGATCAATACTTCGGCATAATGATATTGAAGAAAATAATATCATTAAAAAAAAATAACATCCCTTACCTCGGAAAGACGGTACTTCTGATTGGAATACTAGATATAGTGCTGAAGGAAACTTGCACCGTATAGCAACACTCAAAGTATCAAATACTCACAAGAATACGCTCGTTATAGAGAGAGAAATAGAGAGAAACTTGTGTTTCTGGTGTGATTTCAATTTTAACCTAAGCAGCACCCTATTTATAGGAAAATGCTTAGAACACCAAAGCAGAAAATTTAATATAATAATAATATATTTATCAAATTTTCCTTAGCTCACCTCTAGACATCTGATCTCAGCCCATTTATATCACATGCTAGCCCACTTAAATGCCAAAAAACGTTTTTCTTCAAAATAATAAATAAAACTTCCAAAAATCAATTATTTCGGAACTTCAGAACTTCAATAATTCATAATAAATAGCTCTTTTATCAGAAATTTCGAATCTCGCGAGTTTTTATAAGAAATTCAATTCTCTACAACTTTGCAGAAGAAAGTTTTTCTAAATTTCAAACAGAAATTGACCGAAATTCACAAACGGGCGATTTTATAGTCAATAATAAATTTTCGGTCAAGAATTATGTCCACCAACACACAAAACATGTGTTAATCATTTAATGCCACAAAAATACACTTTCTCCTCATATACTCATATATCCCACATTCATTGTAAAAATACCACCATCAATATATTATTAAAATAATATATTTAAATAAATTATTTTATCAGAAAAAGATAAAATATTAATTTTCAACAATTGTCACATTAAAATTTTTCTCTATCTATATCCACATAAAATCACTATTTTCCTCATCATATAAATCAATAATTAATTATACACAAATAATATTACAGAATCACAGTACTAGCAACTAGGCCGTTCTCAGGAAAGAGGGGGCTTTCCAATAAGGATCTCTCCTTACTGGCGCGCAATTAGATGACCAAACCTCTCCTTAGACAGAACTTTCTAGACATTGCCAATAATGTTATCTAATAATATTATTCAGATAATATGAATTATTGCTCCGATAATAAAAAAAATACTGCGTAGTGACAATTATTGAAACAACAGTAATATAAAATATCAACGCAGTAATTATTGAATCAATAAAATACAATATTGAACAGTAATTACTGTAACAATTATTGAGTAGTGCCTTCTTACGTAAGAATCAATAATTGGTGCAATACCGTGTGCTACGCGTATTACCGTGTTTTAACCACCGGGTATTCCAACAGTATTAACGGTAACAACTACGCCGTTATCTATAAACAACTTATTTTTGTCGTTTTCTTCATCCAATCGCTTTCCGTTATGGAGCCCACACAAGGCTGCGCCGTCGTACGAATATTCCCCGACAACAAGAATATTCCACGACCAAACAAATATTCCCCGACAACAATGAATATTTTAGGACCACTTGCTTATTTAAAATATTTGCGCATTTTACCCATAACTAACCACATTAATCAAATCAACCCTTACTATTTCAAAATAATAAATAGAGGAAATTAAATTTTATTTATTAATAATTTGGGGTCTTACAACCTCCCCTCCTTATGAAATTTCGTCCTCGAAATTGACATACGTACCTGGTGTTTCGAAAAGATGAGGACACCTCACTTTCATTTCCGTTTCCAACTCCCAGGTCATTTTCTCAATAGCATGGTTTCTCCACAAAACTTTAACTTGTGGTATGACCTTCGTGCGTAGGACATGCTCCTTCTTATCCATGATCCTGACAGGTACCTCCTCGTACGTTAAGTCTTCAGCTATCTCGTCCGGTTCTAACTCAATAATATGGTTCGGGTCTTTCACATATTTACGAAGCACAGATATATGAAAAACATTATGAACACGAGACATACTTGGAGGTAATGCAAGTCTATAGGCCACATTTCCTACTCAGTCAAGAATCTGAAATGGACCAATAAATCGTGGATTGAGCTTTCCTCTCTTTCCAAATCTTGTAACTCCTTTCCATAGAGCTACACGTAATAATACATGATCCCCAATGTTAAATTCCACGTCCTTCCGATGAAGATCCGTATAACTCTTTTGTCGATCATGTGCCGTTTGTATACGTTGTCGAATCGTTTGGATCTTCTCTGTAGTCATGCGTACCAACTCTGGTCCCAACAACGTTGCGTCTCCTACCTCATCCCAACATACTGGAGAGCGACACTTTCGTCCATACAATGCTTCAAAGGGAGCCACACCTATACTTGTCTGATAACTGTTGTTGTAGGAGAATTCTACCAATGGTAGGTACTTATCCCAACTTCCTTTGAAATCTAGGACACAAAGTCTTAATAGATCTTCAAGAGTTTGAATAGTCCTCTCTGATTGCCCGTCCGTTTGAGGATGGTATGCCGAACTGAACCGTAAATCCGTGCCCATAGCTTTTTGCAAGCTAACCCAAAATCTTGAAGTGAATCTTGGGTCACGATCCGAAACTATGGATACTGGCATGCCATGCAACCTTACAATCTCATTCACGTACATACTAGCAAGACGTTCAAGGGAATAAGTCTCCCGTATCGGCAAGAAATGAGCAGACTTGGTTAATCTATCCACTATAACCCAAATAGCATTTATGCCTTGAGAAACCGTGGGAAGACCCGTAACGAAATCCATGGTAATGTGTTCCCACTTCCATTTCGGAATCTCAAGTGGTTGTAATGGACCCTTTGGTACTTGATGCTCCGCCTTTACACGTTGACAAGTTAAACACCTCGAGATAAACTTTGCAATCTCTCTCTTCATATTGTTCCACCAAAATGTATGTCGAAGATCACGATACATTTTAGTACTTCCAGGATGGATTGCAAATGGTGTATTGTGTGCCTCCATCATGATCTTGTACTTTAAATCAGAATCGTTAGGAACACAAAGTCTGGAGTGGACTCGAAGTATTCCTTCTTCATCGATTCTTGCTTCTGGAATAGCACCTTCTTACACTTTCTTCTTCATACGCATCAGCTCCGGGTCTGTAGCTTGAGCAACTTTAACTTTATCGATTAAAGTTGGCTCTACGCGTATACTTGACATCATCGCACTCGTTCCTGCATATGATCTTCTACTCAACGCGTCAGCTACCACATTTGCTTTTCCAGGATGGTATTGAATAGTGTGGTCGTAATCTTTTAACAGCTCGAGCCAACGTCGTTGCCGCATGTTGAGTTCTTTTTGAGTGAAGAAATATTTGAGGCTTTTATGGTCTGAATATATCTCCACCTTCTCCCCATATAGATAGTGCCTCCAGATCTTTAGTGCGAAAACGACTGCTGCCAACTCTAGATCATGAGTAGGATAATTCCTCTCATATTCTTTAAGTTGTCGCGAGGCATAGGCTATGACTTTTCCACGTTGCATGAGAACACATCCTAACCCTTTGCCTGAAGCATCGCTGTAGATAACAAATCCATCCGAACCAGATGGTATTGTCAGAACAGGTGCCGAAATGAGTCTCCTCTTAAGCTCTTGGAAACTCTTCTCGCATTCTTCGCTCCATACAAATTTGATATCCTTCTGAGTCAGCTGAGTTAACGGGGTAGCGATTTGAGAAAACCCTTCTACGAATTTCCGATAATAACCAGCTAAGCCCAGAAAGCTACGTACATCGGTCACCGTCTTCGGTTGCTCCCAGCTTTGTATTGCTTCAATCTTCGCCGGGTCCACAGATACTCCATGTTTTGACACCACGTGCCCTAGGAATGCTACTTCCTCAAGCCAGAACTCGCATTTCTTTAACTTAGCATATAACTTATTTTCACGCAACCTTTGGAGTACCAGCTTCAAATGGTGCTCATGATCTTCACGGCTTTTGGAATATATGAGGATGTCATCAATAAAGACAACAACGAACTGATCCAAATAATCCTTGAATACTCGGTTCATCATATCCATGAAAGCCGCAGGAGCATTAGTCAATCCAAAAGACATGACTAAGAATTCATAATGCCCGTACCGAGTTCTAAAGGCAGTCTTCAGAATATCCTCAGTTTTAACCTTCAGCTGATGATATCCAGAACGAAGATCGATTTTTAAAAAGAATTGTGCTCCTTGTAACTGGTCAAACAGGTCATCAATACGAGGTAGCGGATACCTATTCTTGATGGTGACATGGTTTAATTCCCGGTAATCGATACAAAGTCGCATACTCCCGTCTTTCTTCTTTACAAATAAAATAGGAGCACCCCAAGGAGATGTACTAGGACGAATGAAACCGATGTCCAACAACTCTTGTAGTTAGACTTTTAACTCCTGAAGTTCAATAGGAGCCATTCGATATGGGATTTTAGAAATAGGCTTTGTACCAGGTTCAAGATCAATAAAGAATTCAACTTCACGTTTCGGGGGTAGACCGAGAAGTTCTTCAGGAAATACGTCAGGAAAGTTACTAACAACAGGAATATTATTCAAATTTGACGTGTCTTTATTCAAATCCATAACATGGGCTAAGAAAGCTTGACATCCGTTTTTCAATAAACGAATGACTTTATGACTTGATATGATAGTGATTGATTTTAATGGCTTTGTTGCTTGAATTCGAACAACAGGTTGATTAGGAATATGAAAACTAATCACCTTACGAAAACAATCAATTTTGGCATGATGAGTAGTTAACCAATCAATTCCTAAAATCACGTCAAATGCAAGTATCTTTAAAGAGATAAGGTCAACAGGTAAGGTGATGGTGCCAACTTGGATCAAACAAGATTTATAAACAGTGGATGTGATGAAAGTTTCCCCTAACGGAGTCTCCACAGATAAATCAAAGTCTAATTTCTCCGGAGTCAAGTTTAAACGTTGAGCACAAGTAGGAGAAATAAATGAATGGGTAGCACCGGTATCTAGTAAGGTATAAACTTCACATGAATTTATGATTAGCTTACCCGTGATCACCTCGTTTGGGTTCCTCGCATGTTGACCAGTCACGACAAACGCTCTTCCAGGAACCGTTGACTTTGACTTTTCTGGGGCAGCCTTTTGAGTCACCGTCCCCGCTGAACTTGGTTTTGCTATCGTACAATCTCGAGCGATATATCCTTCCTTTCCACAATTATAGCATACCTTGAACTGTTGTGGACAGTTTGGGCTGATATGTCCCTCTTTTCCACATTTATAGCATATGACTGGTGGTCGTTCTCCTCCCTTGGAACCAGTTGCTGCTGGTGCTGACGTCTTTGTATTATCATTGTTGAATCTCCTCTTTTTAAAATCTCCTCCCGACTCGCTTCTTCTATTTTCATAGCCACGATTACCACCAGAGTGGTTGCCGTTCTTGTCTATACTTTTCTTTCTCCGCTGGTTATCATTGATCTGATGACTGTTGTCACCAATATGATCTTGGTTGTGGTCCCTCGGTTGACCGTACTCGTTATCTCGCTCTAATAATTGAGCCCTGTTGACAACATCTGAATAGAGAAAAAATTTATGAGAAATGAGATATTGACGTATGCCGGGTTTCAAACCTCTCAGAAACATCCGCGTCATACGTTCCTCATTCTCCACCAAATGAGGTGCAAACCTGGACAACTCCGCAAACTTCGCCTCGTACTGGGACACCGTCATGTTATTCTGCTCCAGTCTAATAAACTCTACCTCCTTCATATGACGAATACTTTCAGAAAAGTACTTGTCATTGAATAGTTTCTGAAATATCTCCCAAGACATGCTGAGTGCAGCTGGATGGGTACGCTTTACAGATTCCCACCAGTAGTCTGACTCGCCACGGAACATAAAGGTGGCAAATGGAACCTTCTGTTCCTCCGTGCATCCCAAGACATCAAATATCTTGGTAATTTGCTTGAACCATGTCTCCGCCTTAATCGGATCCGACTTTCCCCAGAATTCTGGTGGTCCCAACTCTTTGAACTGCTTGGCTGTGACCAGCTGTGCGTTGCCATTGTTTCTTCCTATATTTTGAACAGGAATCTCCTTCGTCTGGTTTTGCATGAATCGCAAAAAGCTTCTAAACATCTCATCGTTCACCGTCTGCTCAGTGGTGTTGTTCACAGGAGGAACATTGCCAGCCTGTTGCACGTTCTCCTCGTTGGTGAGTACAGGTGTCTCCACGGTTTCATTTACTCCACTGTTAACATTCTCAGTCGACATTCTCAAATACTGCCATAAAATAAGGGTTAATTTAACAAATTAACAAATCACATAATATTACTATATTATGACCGACCAACAAATAAGCTTAGGTAGGACATACTAGCGAAGGATTTACTCGTCTCTCCCCTCCTAGTTCTATTCCCCGATCTCCGCCAGAGATCATATCCCTAAGCTCTGATACCAACTGTGACGCCCCCAAAACAGGTATACAACACCTATTCTGAGTCGTCAATAACATGGTACAGAAACAACTACAACTTTATTAATACAACATAAAAACTGTGAGTGTAAATAAAAATATTGTCATCTAGACAATATCCACACTCAAATAAGTCCTCATTACAATTATTGGAACAATATTTTACAAAAAAAAATGGTGAGGACTACTAAAACAACTTCCTAGAACCTTCATTCCATACCCCGACTAGTACCTGCTACATTCTCGCCTCCTGAGAAGAAAATGGAACAACAAGGAAAAGGGTGAGCTCAACTAGCCCAGTAAAGAATATTATGACTAAGATAATATACAACAAATTATCGTTAGTCTTCAACAGGGAAAAATTTAATAGAATACAATAGACAACAAGTTTTAATTCAATATTCGCAGCGGAAAATAATAATTCATAGAGAAGTTACGTAGAGAATGAAATCTACGATTATCTATGAATTTAAAAGCACATCATCAACATTTTATCCCTGTAACATCAATCAATAAATATCTTGAATCAAATAGTCATCTTTGCACTACAGGCCAAAGATATCCATCAGTTGGTCATGTTCACCTCAACACCTGTTCATCTTTGCACTACGGGCCAAAGATATTCATCAGAAATTATTCATCTTTGCACTACAGGCCAAAGATATTCAGTTATATCATCATTTAAGACTGAGGATGATGAAAAATATTTTAAAGAAAACGAATTCAGTGAAGCAAAATAACAAATATTAAGGATTCGTATTTCAATTTATCCATGTCCAAAAATACCTTATCATAGTGAAGTAAAATTCAAGAATGATCAAAACATGGATACAATCAAAGCTAGTATCCAGAATAGATATTTGGACGAAAAGAAGGAAATTTTATTTTTCGGTAAATAGTAACTCGTGAATAGTAACTCATGAATAGTAACTCATGAATAGTAACCCCGACATGAAAAGTTCCAAATTTGATAAAAAGTTCAGATCAATACTTCGGCATAATGATATTGAAGAAAATAATATCATTAAAAAAAAAATAACATCCCTTACCTCGGAAAGACGGTACTTCTGACTGGAATACTAGATATAGTGCTGAAGGAAACTTGCACCGTATAGCAACACTCAAAGTATCAAATACTCACAAGAATACGCTCGTTATAGAGAGAGAAATAGAGAGAAATTTGTGTTTCTGGTGTGATTTCAATTCTAACCTAAGCACCCTATTTATATGAAAATGCTTAGAACACCAAAGCAGAAAATTTAATATAATAATAATATATTTATCAAATTTTCCTTAGCCCACCTCTAGACATCTGATGTCAGCCCATTTATATCACATGCTAGCCCACTTAAATGCCAAAAAACGTTTTTCTTCAAAATAATAAATAAAACTTCCAAAAATCAATTATTTCGGAACTTCAGAACTTCAATAATTCATAATAAATAGCTCTTTTATCAGAAAATTCGAATCTCGCGAGTTTTTATAGGAAATTCAATTCTCTACAACTTTACAGAAGAAAGTTTTTCTAAATTCTAAACAGAAATTAACCGAAATTCACAAACGGGCGATTTTATAGTCAATAATAAATTTTCGGTCAAGAATTATGTCCACCAACACACAAAACATGTGTTAATCATTTAATGCCACAAAAATACTCTTCTTCCTCATATACTCATATATCCCACATTCATTGTAAAAATACCACCATCAATATATTATTAAAATAATATATTTAAATAAATTATTTTATCAGAAAAAGATAAAATATTAATTTTCAACAATTGTCACATTAAAAATTTTCTCTATCTATATCCACATAAAATCACTATTTTCCTCGTCATATAAATCAATAATTAATTATACACAAATAATATTACAGAATCACAGTACTAGCAACCAGGCCGTTCCCAGGAAAGAGGGGGCTTTCCAATAAGGATCTCTCCTTACTGGCGCGCAATTAGATGACCAAACCTCTCCTTAGACAGAACTTTCTAGACATTGCCAATAATGTTATCTAATAATATTATTCAGATAATATGAATTATTGCTCTGATAATAAAAAAATACTGCGTAGTGACAATTATTGAAACAACAGTAATATAAAATATCAACGCAGTAATTATTGAATCAATAAAATATAATATTGAACAGTAATTACTGTAACAATTATTGAGTAGTGCCTTCTTACGTAAGAATCAATAATTGGTGCAATACCGTGTGCTACGCGTATTACCGTGTTTTAACCACCGGGTATTCCAACAGTATTAACGGTAACAACTACGCCGTTATCTATAAACAACTTATTTTTGTCGTTTTCTTCATCCAATCGCTTTCCGTTATGGGACCCACACAAGGCTGCGCCGTCGTACGAATATTCCCCGACAACAAGAATATTCCACGACCAAACAAATATTCCCCGACAACAATGAATATTTTAGGACCACTTGCTTATTTAAAATATTTGCGCATTTTACCCATAACTAACCACATTAATCAAATCAACCCTTACTATTTCAAAATAATAAATAGAGGAAATTAAATTTCATTTATTAATAATTTGGGGTCTTACAAGCTGTTCCAGAAAAATCTGACTGGAGAAGCCCATTCGTGGTATACCAGGTTAGATAATTTAAAGATCCATAGCTGGGAAGAGCTAGCTCATTCCTTCCTCACGCAATACAGTTTCCAATCTCAGATGGCTCCTGACCGGTACCAGTTACCAAGGTCAAGAAATAGTCCAACGAGCCTTTTAGAGAGTATGCTCAAAGGTGGAGGTGCCTTACTACTCAAGTTATTCCTTCTATGATAGAGTCAGAGATGGTTATGACATTTATCGACATACAAGAAGCTCCTTTCTATGAAAGAGTCTTAGCTGGCATCGGTAAACTGTTTTCTGAAATGATTAAACATGGGGAGATGGCTGAGATGGGATTGAAGTCAGGAAAGATTCAAGACCTAGCTGCCCTTAAAGCTGTTGCTGAACACATCCAATCCAGAAATTATGGAAACAACCCCCAGAGGGTCCATAAAAAGAAAGAAGATGATGTTTTCCTGATCCTACAGGGTCAAAAAGGAAATCAAAACATGCCTATCCAGAAGAGAAATTACACTCCCTTTCCAGCACAATCGTCAAACCCTCCAATACCAAAAGGTGGAGAAGTCAAACGCCCTTGAGTGTTCACACCCTTAGGGGACTCCCTCTAGAACATTCTTACTCTTCTGACCACGTAGAAGAAAATCACGCATCTTCTTCCATTAGCTAGCCCTAATGGTAGGGGTTTAATGCTGCTCGGAAATGTGCTTATCATGCTGGGGCACCTGGACATGATATTCAAGATTGTTGGGCCTTAAAATATAAGATCCAAGACCTGATAGACAACGGTGAGATTGTGGTCACCAAACTAGATCAACCTCACGTACAAGACAACCCTCTTCCTCCACACAAAGAGGAAGAAGTCAACATGATTAATTAGAACAGTGGACAAAGTTTCAATTCTAACGGTGAAGCATCCCAGATAATCAAAGACGGTGCTGACAAATGGGATTATGCCAAGTTCCAGTTCTCAATGGAACAAAAGATGAAAGCTCTGTGCAAGCAAATCGAGCAATTGGCAGAACTGGTGACATACCAGTATCAAGTCACACGCCAATTAATCAGCCAGGAGCATGCTAGTCTCCTTCCTCTTGTCATGAATATTCCCTCTTCACCTCTAGAAAGTGAAACAATGAAGGACAAAGTGGCAAAGAAAGCGAATGCCAAAGCTCGTCGGGATTTTGCCAACAGAAGGGAATTTACATATCTAGGCCAACCTATGGAGGAGATCCTTCAAATGTTAATCAATGAAGAAAGGATTAATTCCCTTCTACCTCAAATCAATCCCCATTCAGGACGGTACAATTCTGATGGAGTATGTTAATATCACTCCCATTCTAGCGGTCACAGTACAGAAGAATATTGGGCACTCCGCCACCTTATCCAGAATCTCATTGATAGCGGTGTCCTGCAACTAGCAGACGATGATACTGTGCTACGTGGTCATGATAATACCTGTCCTACTAAATGGAAGGGATTGGTAGCAGTTATCTCCACTGAGGTTGATGGAATTGTCAAGCCACTCACTATACCAGCAATTCAACTCAGAGTAAGCAATAATCCTTTGAAAGTGGCCGCTCTCAATCCAATCAACTTACCATGCAGAGCACAATATCCTATTGTTAGCCTGCACACAGTTCTGTGGAATTATGAAGAAGGTGAAGGATCCACCTCGCATACAACTGCTGCAGTGTCGAAGGGGAATCCACTGTATCTTCCCCAACGGGTGATGAAGTCTACCATCAAATAAAAGGGAAAAATTCCCATGAAAAAGATTGAAAAATTCCTCCGTGCCATGGGTCATAATGAAGCCAAGGTGGTTTTAAGCTTAAGAGAAGCTCCACATCAAATTTCAATACTAGACTTGGTTTTAACTTCCGAGGATCATAAGAAGATTGTACTAAAGGTTTTGGAAGAAGCCTACTTGCCAAAATCAGTGGATGTGAAAAAATTTCAACATCTGGCTGATCACATTTTCAACAACAATGTGATCTCTTTTAATGATGATGACATACCACCCGAAGGGACCGGTCATTGCAAGCTGTTACACATTGCAGTTTTGTCCTCCGGATATATGCTAGCTGGAGTCTTAGTAGACGGAGGTTCATCTTTGAATATCTGTCCATACACTACATTGTTGAAGATAAACGTCAATCTCAATCGAATCCGAAGTAGCCATATGATCATCAAAGCTTTTGATGGATCCCGTCGGAATTTAGTCGGAGAGATTGAGCTGCCAATTGAGATTGGTCCCCATACATTCTGCGTGTCTTTCCACGTACTCAAGATAGATTCGGGATACAACCTGCTCTTGGGAAGACCGTGGATTCATATGGCTGGGGTAGTCCCCTCCACCCTTCATCAGCAACTAAAATACATTATCAACAATAGTCTAGTTACAGTCAACACTGAGCCGGAATGCCTCAACAAGGTGACATACCGCCCATCAGTTTTAATTCTGAAGTTAAGCCGGTCAGTTTCCATACTTTGGAAGTAAGCAACCCTTAATTTCATGCCTTGGGAACACCATTGCCTGTACCCAAGATCTCTGCCGAAGTAATGTCGGCTACTCAGGAAATGATATCTTTGGGTCATCAGCCAGGACAAGGGCTGGGTAAAGATCACCAAGGTATCAAATACCCCATCCAAGTAGCCAGTCAAACTGGGACATCTGGACTAGGCTATTCTGCCAGTTCTAGTCAGAGGAATCCTCATAAGCATCAGCAGATTCCTTCAGCTTCAACCACGCGACGTTTATCTTCGCCTTCAAACATTGAGTTCGCACAACATCCTGTAAAGGTGCCAACCAACATGATGGCTATGCTATTTTCCAAGCCGTCGTTCAAAGCAAAAGAAGTCTTTGTTCCAGATCCCAGAGTGGAGAAAGAGAAACAAAGAATCAAACAAAACGTCGTCCGGATAATGTCGGGCATGCGCATCATTGTTCATGATGAACATACAAATAGATATACCCCATACGATGATTGCCCAGACGTCATGCTCATCATTCGGGAAGAGGAGGACGATGACGACCCCTCCATCAATGCAATCCACCTGGACTTTATCCTTGCCAATTGGAGTAGCACTCCTTGCATTGGTCGACAAGGGTAAAATGGGCAGGACTTCTTTCTGCCCTATAGATATAATAACTGCTTACTTTTTTGTATAGTACTCGCAGTTGTTTTGTCCGTATATGCTAACATTATGTATGATTAAACAACTTCATATATACTAAGTGAAAGCATATTTTGTTTCAGGACCCTGAATTTAGATGTGCCTGTACTTGCTGATACGGTGTCTCTTCTCCACAAAGGATTGTAACTTTGATGAAAAGTTGGACTCAAACTTGATGGAAACATAAGAGGAAAAAACCCTAAGTTAATCCAGATTAATTCAGACCTTACCCCAAACCAACGGAATGACATGGTTACGCTATTAACCCAATTCCAGGATGTGTTTGCACGGTCTCATGAAGACATGGTGGGTTTGTCTACTGACATTGTTCTTCATCGCCTTCCCATTAAAGAGGGATTCAAGCCAGTCAAGCAGAAGCTCAGGCGATTGAAACCTGGGTGGAGTTTGAAGGTGATAGAAGAAACTGTGAAACAATTTCAAGTTGGTATTATCATGGTGTCTACATATCCTGAGTGGATATCCAACATCGTGCCCGTGCCTAAACCTGGAAGAAAGGTGCGAGTTTGCGTGGATTACAGGGATTCGAATAAAGCTTGCCTTAAAGATAGCTTTCCTGTGCCATTCATCCACATTCTCATTGATAATACTGCGCAATACGGCATGTACTCCTTTGCTGATTGCTTTTCGGGGTACCATCAGATCATGGTTGCTGAGGAAGATCGCGAAAAAACTACTTTCATCACTCCTTGGGGAACCTTTTGCTACAGACTGTTGTCATTCGGCCTCATCAATGTCGAAGCTACCTATCAGCGAGCTATGATGGCTTTCTTCGATGACTTAATGCACAAAGAGATCGAGATCTACGTGGATGACATCATTGTCAAGTCCCGGAAGGAGGAGGACCACTTAGACCATCTTAGAAAGCTCTTCAACAGGTTGCGTAAGTACAACTTGAAGTTGAATCCAGCCAAATGCGCCTTTGGCGTTAAATCAGGCAAGTTGCTAGGATTCCTAGTCAGCCACAAAGGAATTGAGCTGGATCCTACCAAAATCCAGACCATCACGGAAATGCCCATTCCTCAGACAGAGAAGGAAATACGGGAATTTTTAGGAAGAATCAACTTCATTAGCCGATTCATTTCTCAACTCACAGTAACCTGTGAGCCTATCTTCAAGCTGTTAAGGAAGAACTCCTCCATGAAATGGAATGATGAGTACCAGAATGCCTTCCTTACAATTAAAGAGTAGTTAGTCAATGTAAGATCCCGAATTTTATGAAATAAAAGTATTCAATTTTTCTTATAATTACTATTCAGTAAATGGTTAAATTGATAAAAAGTTAAAGTTAATGGTGATATATGAATTTTTTTCAAAATAAGCAAGTGGTTATAAAATATTCATTGTTGTCGGGGAATATTCATTTGATCGTGGAATATTCTTGCTGTTGGGGAATATTCGTACGACGGCGCAACCATTTGTGGGCCCCATAACAGAATAACTGTCGGATGAAGAAAATGACAAATTTGAGTTTTTATAAATAACGGCGTAATGGTTACCGTTAACACTGTTGGAATACCCGGTGGTTAAAATACAGTAATACGCGTGGTTGCACAGTAGCACACGGTATTGCATAGTATTTTTGAATTATTGATTCTTACGTAAGAAGACACTACTCAATAATTGTTACAGTAATTACTGTTTAATATTTTATTTTATTGAGTCAATAATTGCTACGTTGATATTATTGTTGTTCAATAATTGTCCCTGCACAGTATCTCCATTATCAGATCAATAATTCATATTATTAGAATAATATTGTTAGATAACATTATTGACAATGTCTAGAAAGTTCTGTCAAGGAGAGGTTAGATAACCTAATTGCGCGCCAGTAAGGAAAAATTCTTATCGGAAAGCCCCCTCTTTCCTGGGAACGACCTGGTTGCCATAATTGTAATTCTTTAATATTATTTGTGAATAATTAATTATTGATTTATATGATAAAAAAATATTTATTTGATGTGGATATAAATGATGGATTTATTTATTTTATGTAGTTATAAATGAATGAATTAATGTTGAGGTATTTTATCAGTATTTTGTTAGAGTGGGTGTATTAAAAAAAATCAAATCGGTGTTCTTAAAGCTTTATTGGGTGAGTTATAAATTTAATCCGATCGTTGGATCGTTGTGATTTTTGGATATGTTATACATATATAAGTTGAGTATATGTCCACAAATTTTGAACCGTTAAAAATTAACGTATGATTTGTTATGAATTTTAAGAGGTGTTGAAAATCATTCGTATGTGGATTTCGGGCATTTTTCGTTTGGAATTTGAAAAAATTTAAAACTACAAAGTTGTAGAGAATTTAATTTCTTATGAAATGGACATAAAATTCGTATTTTTTTTTATAAAAGAGCTATTTATTATGAATTATTGAAGTTTTTGATTATTGTTTAAATGATAAAATATTTTGAAAATTTTTAGAATTGGTGGGCCTCACTTTTGATTGGTGAAAAATGTGCTAAAATTTTATTTCAAAAGTGGTGGACAGGAATAGTAGCAGGTAAAGCCATAAGGTAGCAGGTCAAGTCTACTTTGACGTTCTAATATTTTCCTATAAATAGGGTGCTGAGTTAGAATTGAAAAATACACCAGAAACAAGTTTTCTCTCTTTCTCTCTCTATATTATCGAGCGTATTTTTGTGAGTATTTAGATACTTTGAGAGTTGTTATTCAGTTCAAGTTTTCTTCGGCATTACATCCGAAATTCCAACCAGAAGTACTATTTTTTTGAGGTAAGGGATTGTAAGTGATAAGGGATGTTATTTTCTTCATAATGATGTTATTATTTCAATATCATTATACTAAAATATTGGTATGGATTTTATTGTAGAATTTCTACCTTTTTCATGTCGGGATTACTATTCACGTATACGGCACTATTCATGTATACGACACTATTTACATTTATGATACTATTTACTTATATGATATTATTTACGTATATGACATTATTTACATATACGGTACTATATACGAATACGGAGTACTATTCACGAGTTACTATTCACGAGTTACTATTCATAAGTTACTATTCATGAGTTACTATTCACGAGTTACTATTCACGGGTACTATTCACGATAAAATTGATTTTTTTTCTGACCAAATTATCATTGAATTATGAATCTTACTCTTGAAATTAAATCTATGTTTTGATCATATTATTTTTATTATCATATATAACATTTTTATAACCTTGGTGTTGAAATTCTCTTTCACTTGAGTGTAAAGATGGGTAGATTATTGGTATAATCGTAACTATGGGTTCTCTTTGGCCAGTAATACAAAGATAAATTGTTGACTGGTATGATCATGACCATTGAATTTATAATTGAATATCTTTAGCTTAAGTGTAAAGGTGAATTGATTAACATGGTTATAATTATTGTTTATATAAATTCGAAAATGATTATGTATTTCTTGGAGATATTAATATCTTTGGCCTGTAGTGCAAAGATGATCTGTTGTTGAATATCTTTGGCCTATGGTGCAAAAATGATCTGTTGTTGAATATCTTTGGCCTGTAGTGCAAAAATGACATGTTGTTGAATATCTTTGGCCAGTAGTGCAAAGATGAACTGTTGACGAATATCTTTGGCCCGTAGTGCAAAGATGAATTTATTAGTATGATTTGGTATAGCCATGATCTTTGATGTTTCAGGTAAAGACAAGTTATGAAAATTACCTTCGTCCTGGATGAGAAGAGGAATTTAGAACCACAATTATGATTAAGAGTTATTCATATGATTGTGGACTAGAACTGTTGATTGATGTTACATGGATAAAACATTGTTGGTGGACTTTTAACATGGAAAAGATAATAGACTTTATGGTCTATTTAACTCTTCTAATGGATTGCTCGTTCCGCTACAACTATGGTTGAAAAGTTTTATTATCTACCATATATGTAAGACCCCAACTTATTAATGAATAAAATTAAATTTTCTCTAATTATTATTGTGAATAATAATGTGTTAATTTGATATAATATTTTGGTTATGGATGAAATATGCAAATTTTATAAAATAAATAAGTGATTATAAAATATTCATTTTGTCGGGGAATATTCATGTGGTCGTGGAATATTCTTTCTGTCAGAGAATATTCGTACGACGGCCCAGTTATTTGTGGGCCCCATAACAGAAAACGGTTGGATGAAGATAACGACAAAAATTGAGTTTTTATAAATAACGACGTAGTTGTTACCGTTAACACTATTGAAATACCCGGTGGTTAAAATACAGTAATACGCGTGGTTGCACAATAGCACACAGATTGCACAATATTTTTGAATTATTAATTCTTACGAAGGAAGGCACTACTCAATAATTGTTACAGTAGTTGTTAATATTTTATTTTATTGATTCAATAATTGCTGCATTGATATTTTATATTATTGTTGTTTCAATAATTGTCACTGAACAGTATTTTCTATTATCAGATCAATAATTCCTATTATTTGAATAATATTATTAGATAACATTATTGGCAATGTCTAGAAAGTTCTGTCTAAGGAGAGGTTTGGTCACCTAATTGCGCGCCAGTAATGAGAAATCCTTATTGGAAAGCCCCCTCTTTCGTGGGAACGGTCTGGTTGTCATAAATGTGATTCTGTAATATTAATTGTGAATAATTAATTATTGATTTATATGATAAGGAAATATTTATTTTATGTGGATATAAATGTTGGATATAGTTATTGTGGTTAAAAATGAAGGAGTTAATGTTGAGGTGTTTTATCAGTATTTTTATCGGAATGGAGGTATTAAAAGTCAATCAGGATTTTTGAGATATATTGCGGGGGTTATAATTTTTAATCCGACCGTTGGATCGTTGTGATTTTTGGATATGTTATGCATATATAAGTTGAGTATATATCCATAAATTTTGAACCGTTAAAAATGAACGTATGATTTGTTATGAATTTTAAGAGATGACTGGTTCAGAAATTGTTGAAGTTCGGAATTTATCATTTTGGTAGAAAATTCTAGAATTGGTGGGCCCCACTTTTGGTTGGTGAAAATATGCTGAGATTTTTATTCAAATGTGGTGGGTGGGAATAATAGCAGGTAAAGCCATCAGGTTGCAGGTTAAGTCTGCTTCGGCGTGCTAACATTTTTCTATAAATAAAGGGCTAAGTTAGAATTGAAAATCACACCAGAAACAAGTTTTTTCTCTTTCTCTCTCTAGATTATTGAGTGTATTTTGTAAGTATTTAGATACTTTGTGAGTTTTTATTCATCAGTGCAAGTTTTCTTCAGCCTTATACCGATATTCCGATCAGAAGTACTGATATTTTGAGGTAAGGGGTGTTATATTCTTCTTAAAATGATATTTTTTTCAATATCATTATACCGAAATGTTGGTATGAACTTTTTATCAAATTTAAAATTTTTTATGTCGGGGATACTATTCACGTATACGTTACTATTCACGTATACGACACTATTCACGAATACGGCACTATTCACCGAAAAATAAAATTTTCTTCTTTTTGTCCAAGTTGTCTATTATGGTTACTATATTTGATTGTATCCATGTTTTGATCTTTATTTTTGAATTCTGCTTCAAAATTGGTTATTATGGAGTATTATTGAACTTGGATAAACTGTAATACGAATCCCTAATATTTGTTCTTTTATCTCACTGGATTCGTTTTCTTTAAAATATTTTTCATCATCCTCAGTCCTAAATGATGATACTACTGAATATCTTTGGCCTGTAGTGCAAAGATGTATGATTACCTGATGAATATCTTTAGCCTGTAGTGCAAAGATGAACAGGTGTTGAGATGAACATAACCAACTGGTGATACAAATGAATATCTTTGGCTTTTGTGCAAAGATGAATATTTGATTCAAGATGTATATTGATTGATGTTACAGGGATAAAATATTGATGATGGACTTTTAAATCTTAGAAGATAGTAGAATTCTTTCTCTACTTGACTCTTCTAATGGATTGCTGTTTCCGCTGCAGTTGTTGATCTAAAACTTGTTGTCTATTATATTTTATCAGATTTTCCCTGTTGAAGACTAACGATAATTTGTTGTATATTATCTTAGTCATTATATTCTTTACTGGACTAGTTGAGCTCACCCTTTTTGTTCTATTTTCTTCTTAGGAGGAGATAGTATAGCAGGAACTAGCCGGGGTATGGAATGACGGTTTTAGAAAGTTGTTTAGCAGTCCTCACTATTTTTGTAAAATAGTGTATCAATAATTGTAATGAGGACTCCTTTTGAGTTTTTATACTCTCTATTTGTATTCAAACTCACAGTATATGTGTTGTCGTATTTTGTACGATAATTGTATTACTGAGGTTGTATTTATTTTTGTACCATGTATTTGGCGACTCAGAATGGGTGATGTATACCTGTTTTGGCGGCGTCACAGTTGGTATCAAAGCTTAGGGATATAATCCCTAGCTGAGATGTGAGATAAGAACTAGGAGGGGAGAGACGGGGAATTCCTTCGCTAGTATGACCTGACTAAGTTTATTTGGTATTTATTTGGTCGGTCAGAGTATAGGGATAATATATGACATGACTATTAACCCTTGTTTTATTGCAGTATTTTAGAATGGCAGCTGAGAACGTTAATAATGGAGTGAATCAGACAGTGGAGACACCTTTGATCACCACTCAGTGGAACGTGCAACAGGAAGGCAATATTCCTCCTGTAAACAACACTACCGAACAAGTGATGAATGATGAGATGTTTAGAAGTTTTTTACAGTTCATGCAAAACCAGACGAGGGAGACTCGTGTACAAAATATGGGTGAAAATGCTAGCAATGCGCAGCTTGTCACAGCCAAGCAGTTCAAAGAGTTGGGACCACCAGAATTTAAGGGAAAGCCGGATCCGACCATGGCAGAAACGTGGGTCAAGCAAATTACCAAGATATTCGATGTCTTGGGATGCACGGAGGAATAAAAGGTTCCATTCGCCACCTTTATGTTCTGCAGTGAGGCAAACTACTGGTGGGAGTCTGTGAAGCGTACCCAGCCTGACGCACTCAACATGTCTTGGGAAACGTTTCAGAAACTGTTTAATGACAAATACATTCCTGAAAGTATTCGTCATATGAAGGAGGTAGAGTTTATTAGACTGCAACAAAACAACATGACGGTGTCCCAGTACGAGGCGAAGTTTGCAGAGTTATCCAGGTTTGCACCTCATTTGGTAGAGAATGAGGAACGAATGACGAGGATGTTCCTGAGAGGTCTAAAGCCCGAGATTCGGCAATATCTTATCTCTCATAAATTTTCTTTATATTAAGATGTTGTAAATAGGGCTCAATTATTAGAGCGAGATAATGAGTATGTTCAACTGAGGGACCACAACCAGGGTCATACCGGTGCCAACGATCATCGGAGCAATGAAAACCAGCAGGGAGGAAAACATTCGGACAAAAGCGGTAATCACTCTGGTGGTAATCGTGGCCGTGATAATAGAAGGAGCGAGTCGGGAGGAGATTTCAAAAGGAGAAGGTATAACAACGATAACGTGAAGACGTCAGCACCAACATCAACTGTTTCTAGGGGAGGAGAACGAGCACCGGTCGTATGTTATAAATGCGAGAAAGAGGGACACATCAGCCCAAACTGCCCACAACAGTTTAAGATATGTTATAACTGTGGAAAGGAAGGTCATATAGCTAAAGATTGTCTTGTTGCGAAACCAAGTTCAACGAGGATAGTCACTCTGAAGGCTGTTCCGGATAAGTCAAAGTCAGTGGTTCCTGGAAGGGCGTTTGTCGTGACTGCCCAAAACGCGAGGAACCCGAACGAGGTGATCTCGGGTAAGCTAATCATAAACTCTTGCGAAGTTTATACCTTATTAGATACCGGTTCTACCCATTCTTTTATCTCTCCTGCTTGTGCTCAACATTTGAACTTGACTTCGGAGAAATTAGACTTTGACTTATCTGTTGAAACTCCGTTAGGAGAAACTTTCGTTACATCTACTATTTATAAATCTTGCTTGATTCAAGTTGGTACCATCACATTACCTGCCGATCTTATTTCGTTGAAAATTCTTGCATTTGATGTGATTTTAGGGATTAATTGGTTAACCACGCATCATGCTAAAATTGATTGTTTTCGTAAGGTTGTTAGTGTTCATATTCCTAACTAGCCTGTTATGCGAATTCAAACAACTAAACCATTAAAGTCAATCACTGTCATTTCAAGCCATAAAGCTATTCGTTTATTGAAAAACGGATGTCAAGCTTTCTTAGCCCATGTCACAGATTTGAACAAAAACACGTCAGATTTGAATAAAATTTCTATTGTTAATGAATTTCCTGACGTATTTCCTGAAGAACTTCCCGGTCTACCCGCAGAACGTGAAGTTGATTTTTTTATTAACCTTGAACCTGGCACAAAGCCCATTTCTAAAATCCCATATCGAAAGGGTCCTATTGAACTTCAGGAGTTAAAGGTCCAACTACAGGAGTTGTTGGACATCGGTTTTATTCGTCCTAGTACATCTCCTTGGGGTGCTCCGGTGTTATTCGTACATCTCCTTGAGGTGCTCCGGTGTTATTCGTAAAGAAGAAAGATGGTAGTATGCGACTTTGTATCGACTATCGGGAATTGAACCATGTCACCATCAAGAATAGGTATCCACTACCTCGCATTGATGACCTGTTCGACCAATTGCAAGGAACACAATTCTTTTCAAAGATCGATCTTCGTTCTGGATATCATCTGCTGAAGATTAAAACTGAGGATATTCTAAAGACTGCCTTCAGAACTCGGTACGGGCATTACGAATTCTTAGTCATGTCTTTTGGATTGACTAATGCTCCTGCTGCTTTCATGGATATGATGAACCGTGTATTCGAGGAATATTTAGATAAGTTCGTTGTTGTTTATATTGATGACATCCTCATCTATTCCAAAAGCCGTGAAGATCATGAGCACTATTTAAAGCTGGCACTACAAAGGCTTTGCGATAACAAGCTATATGCCAAGCTGAAGAAATGCGAGTTCTGGCTTGAGGAAGTAGCATTCCTTGGGCATGTGGTGTCAAAACATGGAGTATCTGTCGACCCGACGAAGATTGAAGCCATACAAAGTTGGGAGCAACCAAAGTCAGTGACTGAAGTATGTAGCTTTCTGGGCTTAGCTGGTTACTATCGGAGATTCGTGGAAGGATTTTCTCAAATCGCTGCTCCGTTAAATCAGCTAACTCGTAAAGATACAAAATTCGGTTGGAGCGAGAATTGTGAGAAGAGTTTTCAAGAACTCAAGAGGAGACTCATTTTGGCATCTGTTCTAACAATACCATCTGGTTCGGATGGATTTGTTATCTACAGCGATGCTTCAGGCAAAGGGTTAGGATGCGTTCTCATGCAACATGGGAAAGTCATAGCCTATGCCTCGTGACAACTCAAAGAATATGAGAGGAATTATCCTACTCATGATTTGGAGTTGGCAGCAGTCGTTTTTGAGTTGACGATCTGGAGACATTACTTGTATGGGGAGAAAGTGGAGATCTATACAGATCATAAAAACCTCAAATATTTCTTCACCCAAAAGGAACTCAACATGCGGCAACGACGTTGGCTCGAGCTGCTGAAAGATTACGATCATACCATCCAATATCATCCTGGAAAAGCAAACGTAGTAGCTGACGCATTGAGTAGAAGATCATATGCGGGTACGAGTGCAATGTTGTTAACACAAATACCCATTTTGTATGACTTGCAAAGGATGGAGATAGAGATGAAGGCTCCAAGTACCCACGTGATGATATCAAACATACGAGTAGAACCGACTTTAATCGATAAAGTTAAAGCTGCTCAAGCTACGGACATGGAGCTAATGCGTATGAAGAAGAAAGTGCAAGAAGGTGCTATTTCAGAAGCAAGAATCGATGAAGAAGGAATACTTCGAGTCAACTTCAGACTTTGTGTTCCTAACGATTTTGACTTGAAGCATAGAATCATGATGGAGGCACACAACACACCGTTTGCAATTCATCTTGGGAGTACCAAAATGTATCACGATCTTCCACATATATTTTGGTGGAGCAATATGAAAAGAGAGATCGCGGAGTTTATCTCGAGGTGTTTAACTTGTCAACGTGTAAAGGTGGAGCATCAAGTACCAAAGGGTTCGTTGCAACCACTTGAGATTCCGAAGTGGAAGTGGGAACATATTACCATGGATTTTGTAAGACCCCAACTTTTATAAACAAAGACGAATTTTCTATAAATATCATTTTTGAATATTATGGAGTTAATTTGATATAATGTTATAGTTGTGGGTAATATTTATAAATTTTTCAAAGTACGCAAGTTGTTATATAATATTCGATTGGTCGGGAAATATTCGTTTTAACAGGAAATATTCGTACAACGGCACAATCATTGGTGGACCCCACAGCAGAATTATTGTTGAATTGAGAAAACGACAAAAATATTTTATTAAAAATAACTGCGGAAGTTTTACCATTGATACTGTTGAACTACTCGGTAGTAAAAGTACAGTAATACGTATGGTTGCATAGTAGCACACGGTATTGATTATTAATGCTTATGTGAGAAGTCACTTAGTTTGATTCAGTTATTGTCAGTTAATAATATGAATTATTTAGCGATAATGACGTTTTGTTTTATTCGTATTATTAACGTAATAAAACAGAAACATCTTTTTATATAAAACAGAATACTTTATTAAAGTTATTCTATAAATAGAATATATTATATTTTATTTTAAAGATTTTTCTTTAAATATGGACCGTCAGATTCAAGTAATCAATCTGGACCGTTCATAGATTAGTTACTGTGCATTCCATTTTTCTATAAATAGCAGCTCATTCCTTCATTATTTCTTACGAATTCACTGAACTCTAGAGAGAGAAACTATAGAGAGAAACTATAGAGAGACAGAGAAGAAAAGTATTCTGCTACTTAACTACTTCCTTATTTCAGCTCTTCTTTAAAACGGTAAGGGGTGTTATTCTTTCTTATTCATGAAGAGAACTATTGTTATTTCATTTTTTATTATTCTGTTGGAATAACCTGGATACGCGGTCTACCCTATACTTGGTGACATTCTTCTGTTATTCTGTTGGAACATTCTGTCTGTGTGTTTTACACCGGACATGGTTCCGTTTTCATTATTATTCTGTTGGAACATCATGTCTGTGTGTTTTACACCAGACCTGGTTCCGTCATGTTATTATTCTGTTGGAACATCCTGTTTATGTGTTTTACACCGGACCTGGTTCTATTATTTATTATTCTGTCGGAATATCCTGTCTGTGCGTTTACGCCGAACCTAGTTCCATTATTTATTATTCTGTCGGAATATCCTGTCTGTGCGTTTACGCTGGACCTGGTTCCATTATTTATTATTCTATTGGAATAACCTGTCTGTGCGGTCTATCGCATGCCGGGTGATTTCTTTTGTTATTTCATTCTTTATTATACTCAGTTGGTTAAGTTTTAACTTCTATACTCCATGAAATTAGTGGAATATCATTGATAATTGCGGTTCATCCAGTATCTTTTCATGAAAATATTCTTCTAAGCATTCTTGAATTTTACTCCACAAAGCAGTATCATGTTGACAATTTGGACGTTGTTAATTCTTGAACTTGTTTTATTGAATTCTTATATCATTGTCATCATCCTCATGTTTATAAAATGTTGAAAGTCATCTGTGGCCTGTAGTGCATAGATGGACTTGGAATGATTATGACCAGGGATTATTCGGTATGATCATGACCGTAATGTTACAAATGATGTGGTAAAAGTTCTCATTGGCCCGTAGTGCATTGATGGACAGTTGTTGGCATGATCATGACCATTAATGAATACACGAATATCCTTGGCCGTAGTGCAGGGGTGATTCGATGATGTGGATTATTTTATTAAGCTGAGTCTCAGCGATAACAGTGTTGAAAAACCTTTTAAATCATAGAAGATAGTAGATTTTATTTTCTACTTGACTCTTTTAATGGATTGATTGTTCCGCTGCAGTAAAACTTGATGTTCGTTATATTTTATCAGTTTAACACTGTTGAAGGCTAATGATAATTTATTCTGCATTATCTTAGTTATAATATTTCTTACTGGGCTAGTTGAGCTCACCCTTTCTTTCACTGTTCTCTTCAGGACATGAGAATATAGCTGGGACGAGTCGGGGAACGGAGTGATGGACCAGATGATAGTATTAGTAGTCCTCACTATTCTATGTAATAGTGTGATAATAATTGTAATGAGGACTCCTTTTGAGTATGGATACTCTCTAGAAGATAATATTTGTATTCAAACTCACAGTTTATATTTTGTCGTATTGTGCACGACAGTTGTATTAGTAAGTTGTATTTGAATTCTGTACCATGTATCTGGCGACCCAAGATGGGTGATGTATACCTATTTTTGGGGGTGTCACAGTTGGTATCAGAGCTTAGGGATATGATCCATGGCTAAGATGTGAGAATAGAACTAGGAGGGGAGAGACGGAGAATTCCTTGGCTAGTATGACCTACCTAAGTTTATTTGTATGGTATTTAATTGGTCGGTCATCATGTAAGGATAATATATGACATATCAATTAACTTTTGTTTTGTGGCAGTATCTGAAAATGGCATCTGAGAATGTTGAAAATAGCAATGGAGCACAGACGACTGTTGATACACCACATATCAATAATCAGGATAATGTGCATCAGGAAGGTGACAATCCTCATGCAAAAAATAACACTGACCAGATGATGAATGATGGAATGTTCAGAAGCTTTATGCAATTCATGCAACAGCAAGCAAGAGCGGCTCCGGTCCAAAATATAGGTGGAAACACTAAACACTCTCGGACGGTCATCGCTAAACAGTTCAAGGAGTTGGGACCACCGGAGTTTAAGGGAGAGCCAAAACCACTTATAGCGGAAACATGGATAAAGCAGATCACCAAGATATTTGATGTCTTGGGATGCTCCGAGGAGCAAAAGGTTCCCTTTGTCGTCTTTATGCTGCGAGGAGAGGCAGATTACTGGTGGGAATCGATTAAGCGTACTCAACCTGCCGCACTGAAGATGTCTTAGGAGAAGTTCCAAGAGCTGTTTAATGACAAATACTTTCCCAAAAGTGTTCGTCACATGAAGGAGGTGGAGTTCATCAAATTGGAGCAGAATAATATGAACGTGTCGCAGTATGAGGCTAAATTTGTTGAGTTGTCCCGGTTTATGTCCTACTTGGTGGATAATGAAGAGCGAATGACGCGAATATTTTTGCGAGGTTTGAAACCTGAGATACGTTAACATCTTATTTTTTATAAACTGTGTTTGTATTCAGATGTTGTGAATAGGGCTCAGTTAGTGGAGCGCGATAACGAGTCAACGCAACCAAAAGAGAGCAGTCGGCAAAATGATAATACCAGTGAGAGCAGTCATCGAAGCGGTAACAACAAGCGTGGAGGGAATCAACAGGCCAGAAATGGTAACCACTTCGGTGGTAATCAGGGCCAAAACAATAAGAATAGTCATTTCAAGAAGAGGAGATTCAACAATGATAGAAAGACGTCAACACCAGCACCCGTTGTTAAGGAAGGAGAACGACCACCTATCATATGTTTCAAATGTGGAGGGGAGGGGCACATCAGTCCAAACTGCGCGATGCCGTCTAAAGCATGTTATAATTGTGGAAGAGAAGGTCATTTAGCTCGATTTTGTCGTTTACCAAAAACAAGTTCAGCCAAGATGGAGACACCAAAGGCCATCCCAGAAAAGTCAAAATCGGTAGTGCAAGGGAGAGCGTTTGTTGTAACCTCCCAGAAAGCAAGGAACCCGAATGAGGTCATCACGGGTAAGCTTATCATAAACTCTAACGAAGTCTATACTTTATTTGATACCAGTTCTACCCATTCTTTTATTTCTCCTACTTACGCTCATCGATTAAATTTGACTCCGGAGATATTAGACTTTGACTTATCTGTTAAAACTCCATTGGGAGAAACCTTCATTACATCCACGATTTATAAGTCTTGTTTGGTTCAAGTTGGTACCCACACATTACCTGTCGATCTTATTTCATTAAAAATACTTCCATTTGACGTGATTCTAGGGATTGATTGGTTAACTACTCATCATGCAAAAATTGATTATTTTCGTAAGGTTGTTAGCTTTCATATTCCTAATCGACCTATTATACGAATTCAAGCAACCAAACCATTAAAATCAATCGCTGTCATCTCAAGCCATAAAGCTATTCGTTTATTAAAAAACGGATGTCAAGCTTTCTTAGCTCATGTCACGAATCTAAACAAAAATACGTCAGTTTTGAATGATATTTCTATTGTTAATAAATTCCCTGACGTATTCCCTGAAGAACTTCCTGGCCTACTCTCAGAGAGTGAAATTGAATTTTGTATCGACCTTGAACCTGGTACAAAACCCATTTCCAAAGCCCCATATCGAATGGCTCATATTGAACTTCAAGAGTTAAAGATCCAACTGCAGGAATTATTAGACATTGGCTTTATTCGTCCTAGTACTTCTCCTTGGGGTGCTCCTGTGTTATTCGTGAAGAAGAAAGATGGAAGTATGCGACTTTGTATTGATTATCGGGAGTTGAATCATGTCACCATCAAAAACAGGTACCCATTGCCACGTATTGATGGCCTATTTGACCAGTTGCAAGGAGCACAATTCTTTTCAAAGATCGATCTTCGTTCTGGATATCATCAGCTGAAGGTTAAAACTGAGGATATTCCAAAGATAGCTTTTAGAACTCGATACGGGCATTATGAATTCCTAGTCATGTCCTTTGGATTGACTAATGCTCCTGCTGCCTTCATAGATATGATGAACCGGGTATTCAAGGAATATTTCGATCACTTTGTGGTCGTCTTTATTGATGGCATCCTTATTTATTCCAAAAGTCATGAAAATCATGAGCAACATTTGAGGCTGGTACTCCAAAAGCTTCGTGAATACAAGTTTTATGCCAAGTTGAAGAAATGCGAGTTCTGGCTAGAGGAGGTAGCATTCCTTGGGCACGTAGTATCAAGTCGTGAAATATCGGTTGACCCGGCAAAGATTGAAGCTATTCAAAGCTGGGAGCAACCTAAATCAGTGACCGAAGTACGTAACTTTCTTGGTTTAGCTGGTTATTATCGGAGATTCGTGGAAGGATTTTCTCGAATCGCTACTCCATTAACTCAGCTGACTCGAAAAGATACAAAGTTCGGTTGGAGCGAAGAATGTGAGAAGAGTTTTTAAGAACTCAAGAGGAGACTCATTTCAGCACCTATTCTAACAATACCATCTGGCTCGGAGGGATTTGTCATCTACAGTGATGCTTCGAGCAAAGGGTTGGGATGCGTTCTCATGCAACATGGAAAAGTCATAGCCTATGCATCAAGACAACTCAAGGAATATGAGCGGAATTATCCTACTCATGATCTAGAGTTGGCAGCTGTTGTCTTTGCACTTAAAATTTAGAGGCATTACTTGTATGGGGAGAAGGTGGAGATCTTTACGGATCATAAAAGCCTCAAATATTTCTTCACTCAAAAGGAACTCAACATGCGACAACGACGTTGGCTTGAACTGTTGAAAGATTATGATCATACCATTCAATACCATCCTGGAAAAGCGAACGTGGTAGCTGACACATTGAGTAGAAGATCATATGCAAGTACGAGTGCAATATTGTCAACACAAAGGCCCATTTTGTGTGACTTGTAAAGGATGGAGATAGAGTTAAAGACTCCAGGGACCCATGTGATGATGACGAATATACGAGTAGAACCAACTTTAATCGATAAAGTTAAAGCTGCTCAAGCTACAGACCTGGAGCTGATGCGTATGAGGAAGAAAGTGTAAGAAGGTGCTATGTCGGAAGCAAAAATCGATGAAGAAGGAATACTTCGAGTCAACTCCAGACTTTGTGTTCCTAACAACCCTGATTTAAAGTATGAAATCATGATGGAGGCGCACAACACACCGTTTGCAATCCATCCTGGAAGTACCAAAATGTATCATGATCTTCGTCATACATTTTGGTGGAGCAATATGAAGAGAGAGATAGCGTTGTTTATCTCAAGGTGTCTAACTTGTCAACGAGTCAAAGCGGAGCATCAAGTACCAAAAGGTCCATTGCAACCACTTGAAATTCCAGAATGGAAGTGGGAGCACATTACCATGGATTTTGTTACCGGTCTTCCTAAGGTTTCTCAAGGTATAGATACGATTTGGGTCATTGTTGATAGATTGACCAAGTCTGCTCATTTCTTACCGATACGAGAAACTTATACACTTGAACGTCTTGCTCGTATGTACATAAACGAGATTATAAGACTTCATGGTATGCCAGTATCCATAGTTTCTGATCGAGACCCAAGATTCACTTCACGATTTTGGGTTAGTTTACAAAAAGCTATGGGCACGGATTTACGATATAGTTCGGCATATCATCCTCAGACGGACGGACAATCAGAGAGGACTATTCAAACTCTAAAAGATTTATTAAGACTCTGTGTCCTTTACTTCAAGGGAAGTTGGGACAAGTTCTTACCATTGGTGGAGTTTTCCTACAACAACAGTTATCAAGTAAGTATTGACATGGCTCCAGTCGAAGCATTGTACGGAAGAAAATGTCGTTCTCCAGTATGTTGGGATGAGGTGGGTAAAGCAACGTTGTTGGGACCGGAGTTGGTACGTATGACTATAGAAAAGATTCAAACGATCCGACAACGTATAAAAATCTCACAAGATCGACAAAAGAGTTATGCTGATCTTCATCGAAAGGATGTGAAATTTGATATAGGAGATCATGTGTTCTTACGTGTTGCTCCATAGAAAGGAGTTACGAGATTTGAAAAGAGAGGAAAGCTCAATCCTCGATTCATCGGTCTATTTTTAATCCTCGTTCGAGTAGGAACTGTGGCTTATAAACTCGCTTTATCGCCAAGTATGTCTCGTGTTCATAACGTTTTTCACATATCCATGTTACGTAAATATGTGGAAGACCCGAACCACATTATTGAGTTAGAACCGGACGAAATAGCAGAATATTTGACGTATGAAGAAGTTCATGTTCAAATCTTGGATAAGAAGGAACATATTCTACGCTCCAAGGTTATACTTCAAGTCAAAGTTTTGTGGAGAAACCACGATGTTGAGGAAATGACTTGGGAGTTAGAATCTGAAATGAAATCAATGTATCCTTACCTCTTCGACATACCAGGTACGTACCCTAATTTCGAGGGCGAAATTTCATAAGAAGGGGAGGTTGTACGACCCCAACTTTTATAAACAAAGACGAATTTTCTATAAATATCATTTTTGAATATTATGGAGTTAATTTGATATAATGTTATAGTTGTGGGTAATATTTATAAATTTTGCAAAGTACGCAAGTTGTTATATAATATTCGATTGGTCGGAGAATATTCGTTTTAACAGGAAATATTCGTATAACGGCATAATCATTGGTGAACCCCACAACGGAATTATTGTCGAATTGAGAAAACGACAAAAATATTTTATTAAAAATAACGGCGGAAGTTTTACCATTGATACTGTTAAACTACTCGGTAGTAAAAGTACAGTAATACGTATGGTTGCATAGTAGCACACGTTATTGATTATTATTGCTTATGTGAGAAGTCACTCAGTTTGATTCAATTATTGTCAGTTAATAATATGAATTATTTAGCGATAATGACGTTTTGTTTTATTCGTATTATTAACGTAATAAAACAGAAACATCTTTTTATATAAAACAAAATACTTTATTAAAGTTATTCTATAAATAGAATATATTATATTTTATTTTAAAGATTTTTCTTTAAATATGGCCCGTCAGATTAAAGTAATCAATCTGGACCGTTCATAGATTAGTTACTATGCATTCCATTTTTCTATAAATAGCAGCTCATTCATTCATTATTTCTTACGAATTCACTGAACTATATAGAGAGAAACTATAGAGAGAGAGAAGAAAAGTATTCTGCTACTTAATTACTTCCTTATTTCAGCTCTTCTTTAAAACGGTAAGGGGTGTTATTCTTTCTTATTCATGAAGAGAACTGTTATTATTTTATTTTTTATTATTCTGTTGGAATAACCTGTATATGCGGTCTACCCTATACTTGGTGACATTCTTCTGTTATTCTGTTGGAACATCCTGTCTGTGTATTTTACACCGGACATGGTTCCGTTTTTATTATTATTCTGTTGGAACATCATGTCTGTGTATTTTACACCGGAACTGGTTCCGTCATGTTATTATTCTGTTGGAACATCCTGTCTGTGTGTTTTACACCGGACCTGGTTCCATTATTTATTATTCTGTCAGAATATCCTGTCTGTGCGTTTACGCCGGACCTAGTTCCATTATTTATTATTCTGTCGGAATATCCTGTCTGTGCGTTTACGTCGGACCTGGTTCCATTATTTATTATTCTGTTAGAATAACCTGTCTGTGCGGTCTATCGCATGCCGGGTGATTTCTTTTGTTATTCCATTCTTTATTATACTCAGTTGGTTAAGTTTTAACTTCTATACTCCATGAAATTAGTGGAATATCCTTGATAATTGCGGTTCATCTAGTATCTTTTCATGAAAATATTCTTCTAAGCATTCTTGAATTTTACTCCACAAAGCAGTATCATGTTGATAATTTGGACGTTGTTAATTCTTGGATAAATTAATTCTTGAACTTGTTTTATTGAATTCTTATATCATTGTCATCATCCTCATGTTTATAAAATGTTGAAAGTCATCTGTGGCCTGTAGTGCATAGATGGACTTGGTATGATTATGACCAGGGATTATTCGGTATGATCATGAACGTAATGTTACAAATGATGTGGTAAAAGTTCTCATTGGCCCGTAGTGCATTGATGGGCAGTTGTTGGCATTATCATGACCATTAATGAATACACGAATATCCTTGGCCGTAGTGCAGGGGTGATTCGATGATGTGGATTATTTTATTAAGCTGAGTCTCAGCGATAACAGTGTTGAAAAACCTTTTAAATCATAGAAGATAGTAGATTTTATTTTCTATTTGACTCTTTTAATGGATTGATTGTTCCGCTGCAGTTAAACTTGATGTTCGTTATATATTATCAGTTTAACACTGTTGAAGGCTAATGATAATTTATTCTGCATTATCTTAGTCATAATATTTCTTACTGGGCTAGTTGAGCTCACCCTTTCTTTCACTGTTCTCTTCAGGACATGAGAATATAGTTGGGACGAGTCAGGGAACGGAGTGATGGACCAGATGATAGTATTAGTAGTCCTCACTATTCTATGTAATAGTGTGATAATAATTGTAATGAGGACTCCTTTTGAGTATGGATACTCTCTAGAAGATAATATTTGTATTCAAACTCACAGTTTATATTTTGTCGTATTGTGCACGACAGTTGTATTAGTAAGTTGTATTTGAATTCTGTACCATGTATCTGGCGACCCAAGATGGGTGATGTATACCTATTTTTGGGGGCGTCACAGATTTTGTTACGGGTCTTCCCAAGGTTTCTCAAGGCATAGATGCGATTTGGGTTATTGTTGATAGATTAACCAAGTCTGCCCATTTCTTGCCTATACGTGATACTTATTTCCTTGAACGTCTTGCTAGTATGTACGTAAATGAGATTGTAAGATTGCATGGCATACCAGTATCCATAGTTTCGGATCGTGACCCAAGATTCACTTCACGATTTTGGGTTAGCTTGCAGAAAGCTATGGGCACGGATTTACGATTCAGTTCGGCATACCATCCTCAAACGAACGGACAATCAGAGAGGACTATTCAAACTCTTGAAGATCTATTAAGTCTCTGTGTCTTGGATTTCAAAGGGAGTTGAGATAAGTACCTACCATTGGTGAAATTCTCCTACAACAACAGTTATCAGGCAAGTATAGGTGTGGCTCCATTCGAGGCGTTGTATGGAAGAAAATGTCATTCTCTAGTATGCTGGGACGAGGTGGGTGAAGCATATTGTTGGGATCAGAGTTGGTACGAATGACTACAGAGAAGATCTAAACGATTCGACAACGTATACAAACGGCACATGATCGACAAAAGAGTTATGCGGATCTTCATCGGAAGGACGTGAAATTTAATATTGGGGATCATGTATTGTTACGTGTTGCACCATGGAAGGGAGTTACAAGATTTGGGAAGAGAGGAAAGCTCAATCCACGATTTGTTGGTCCATTTGAAATTCTTGACAGAATAGAAAATGTGGCCTATAAACTCGCATTACCTAAAAGTATGTCTCGTGTTCATAATATTTTTCACATATCTATGCTTCGTAAATATGTTAAAGACCCAAACCACATTATTGAGTTAGAACCAGACGAGATAGCCAAAAATTTAACGTACGAGGAGGTACTTGTTAAAATCTTGGATAGGAAAGAGCATGTCTTACGCACGAAGGTTATACCACAAGTTAAGGTTTTGTGGAGAAACCATGCTATTGAAGAAATGACCTAGGAGTTAGAATCAGAAATGAAAGTGAGGTATCCCCACCTTTTCGAAACACCAGGTACGTACGTCAATTTTGAGGACGAAATTTCATAAGGAGGGGAGGTTGTAAGACCCCAACTTATTAATGAATAAAATCAAATTTTCTCTAATTATTATTGTGAATAATAAGGTGTTAATTTGATATAATATTTTGGTTATGGGTGAAATGTGCAAATTTTACAAAATAAACAAGTGGTTATAAAATATTCATTTTGTCGGGGAATATTCGTTTGGTCGTGGAATATTCTTTCTGTCGGGAAATATTCGTACGACGGCGCAGCTATTTGTGGGCCCCATAACGAAAAACGGTTGGATGAAGATAACGACAAAAATTGAGTTTTTATAAATAACGACGTAGTTGTTACCGTTAACACTGTTGAAATACCCGGTGGTTAAAATACAGTAATACGCGTGGTTGCACAATAGCACACGGATTGCACAATATTTTTGAATTATTGATTCTTATAAAGGAAGGCACTACTCAATAATTATTACAGTAGTTACTGTTCATTATTTTATTTTACTGACTCAATAATTACTGCATTGATATTTTATATTATTGTTGTTTCAATAATTGTCACTGCACAGTATTTTCTATTATCAGATCAATAATTCATATTATTTGAATAATATTATTAGATAGCATTATTGGCAATGTCTAGAAAGTTCTGTCTAAGGAGAGGTTTGGTTACCTAATTGCGCGCTAGTAAGGAGAAATCCTTATTGGAAATCTCCCTCTTTCCTGGGAACGGCCTGGTTGTCATAAATGTGATTCTATAATATTAATTGTGAATAATTAATTATTGATTCATATGATAAGGAAATATTTATTTTATGTGAATATAATTGTTGGATATATTTTGTGGTTAAAAATGAAGGAGTTAATGTTGAGGTGTTTTATCAGTATTTTTGGCGGAATGGAGGTATTAAAAATCAATCAGGGTTTTTGAGATATATTGCGGGGGTTATAATTTTTAATCTGACCGTTGGATTGTTGTGATTTTTGGATATGTTATGCATATATAAGTTGAGTATATATCCACAAATTTTGAACCGTTAAAAATGAACGTCTGATTTGTTATAAATTTTAAGAGATGACTGGTTCAGAAATTGTTGAAGTTTCAGAATTTATCATTTTGGTAAAAAATTCTAGAATTGGTGGGCCCCACTTTTGGTTGGTGAAAATGTGCTTAGATTTTTATTCAAATATGGCGGGTGGGAATAGTAGCAGGTAAAGCCATCAGGTTGCAGGTTAAGTCTGCTTCGGCGTGCTAACATTTTTCTATAAATTGAGGGCTAAGTTAGAATTGAAAATCACACCAAAAACAAGTTTTCTCTCTTTCTCTCTCTAGATTATTGAGTGTATTTTATGAGTATTTAGATACTTTGTGAGTTTCTATTTATCAGTGCAAGTTTCCTTCAGCCTTATACCGATATTCCGATCAAAAGTACTGATATTTTGAGGTAAGGGGTGTTATATTCTTCTTAAAATGATATTTTCTTCAGTATCATTATACCGAAATGTTGGCATAAACTTTTTATCAAATTTAGAACTTTTTGTGTTGGAGTTACTATTCACGTATACGTTACTATTCACGAATACAGCACTATTCACCGAAAAATGAAATTTTCTTCTTTTTATCCAAGTTGTCTATTATGGTTACTATATTTGATTGTATCCATGTTTTGATCTTTATTTTTAAATTCTGCTTCAAAATTGGTTATTATGGAGTATTATTGAACTTGGATAAACTGTAATAAGAATCCCTAATATTTATTCTTTTATCTCACTGGATTCGTTTTTTTTAAATATTTTTCATCATCCTCAGTCCTAAATGATGATACTACTGAATATCTTTGGCCTGTAGTGCAAAGATGTATGATTACCTGATGAATATCTTTGGCCTGCAGTGCAAAGATGAACAGGTGTTGAGATGAACATGACCAACTGGTGATACAAATGAATATCTTTGGCTTTTGTGCAAAGATAAATATTTGATTCAAGATGTATATTGATTGATGTTACAGGGATAAAATATTGATGATGGACTTTTAAATCTTAGAAGATAGTAGAATTCTTTCTCTAGTTGACTCTTCTAATGGATTGTTGTTTCCGCTGCAGTTGTTGATCTAAAACTTGTTGTCTATTATATTTTATCAGATTTTCCCTGTTGAAGAATAACGATAATTTGTTGTATATTATCTTAGTCATAATATTCCTTACTGTGCTAGTTGAGCTCACCCTTTTTGTTCCATTTTCTTCTCAGGAGGAGATAGTATAGCAGGAACTAGCCGGGGTATGGAGTGACAGTTTTAGAAAGTTGTTTAGCAGTCCTCACTATTTTTGTAAAATAGTGTATCAATAATTGTAATGAGGACTCCTTTTGAGTTTTTATACTCTCTATTTGTATTCAAACTCACAGTATATGTGTTGTCGTATTTTGCACGATAATTGTATTACTGAGGTTGTATTTGTTTTTGTATCATATATTTGGCGACTCAGAATAGGTGATGTATACCTGTTTTGGGGGCATCACAATATGTTCTAAATCTCTGATTTATTACTAATGAAGGCTGTTGATAATTTAATTATCTTTAGTCATGATATTCTTTACTGGGCTAGTTGTGCTCACCCTTTTGCTTCACAATTCCTTTCAGGTAATAAGAGTGTAGCTGGGTCGGGCGGGGGCAACAGGAGAATAGAACGGTGGTCTCTACATGTGGAGGTTCTCCCTACATAGTATAGAATAGTGTGTTGTATACATCATTTAGTAATTTTATTTGGTGAATCATATAGGGTGAGGCGAACCCAACGTTGGAATGGTGTTTTGCCACTATCATACAAGATGTCTAATGACATGCGACTTCGTGTTATCATAAAATAGGGTTGTGCACATCCACTCGCTGAGTATATCTACGAGCACTACCTATATAATCTTGGAGTTTGGATGAAATATAATTCTCAATTAGAGACAGTGGAGATAATGATATGTCAAGAGAAGACTCACCATTAGAAAGAATATGATAGTAATCTTCTCATTTTTCTTTGGGGTCTATTGGGTCAACCAAGGATAATTCTGTGGACATATAATATCTATCATAACTTAGACGCATGGCCTCCCATGTACGAAGGTTTCCTTAAGCACTTCCCAAAGATTTTAATTTCTAAAACAGTTAGTGACTATACCTTTATGTAAGGTATCACTGTGAGGTGCTATCCAAGGTTGGGATGAAAGTCACAGTTGGTATATATTTGTATCAAAACTCACAACATATGTGTTGTTATATTTTGCATGACACTTGTAATAATGAAGTTGTAGTTGTTTTCTATACCATGTCTTTGGCGACTCAGAATGGGTTGGATGGAGACCTATTTTGGGGTCGTCACAGTCAAAGCTACTATTTGGTACCACCCAGGGATGATGTTCCCCTGTTCATGTACCTGTCCATAAGTGACAATGCCATGGGCTGCATGCTGGGTCAAAAAGACGATAGAGGCCGAGAACGAGCTATCTATTACATCAGCAAAAGATTCAGCAGCAGTGAACACAAGTACACTCTGATTGAGAGGACTTGTTGTGCTTTAGCATGGGCTGCCATGAGGTTACAACATTACCTTCATGGGCACACAACCCATCTCATATCCAGCGTGGATCCTCTCAAGTATGTGTTCAGTAAACCCATACTGAATTGTCGGCTATCCAGATGGCAGTTGATCCTACAACAATTTGACATTATCTACGTGACTCAAAAGTCCATTAAAGGCCAAAGAATTGCGGATCAACTGGCCGTCGCACCTTCAGGGGACTTCAAACCCTTGGAAACATACTTCCCAGATGAAGGGGTAATGACAATTCAGCAACAACATCAGTACGATGCACGTCCAATATGGAACATGTATTTTGATGGAGCTGTTAATACGGAAGGTTCTGGAGCTGGAGCAGTTCTAGTATCCGGTATGGGGGAGCAGTATCCCGTCACCGTCAAATTATAGTTTATCAGAACCAACAACACAGCTGAGTATGAAGGCTGTATCATGGGGCTAAAACTTGCCCGTTCAATGGGTATCAGACGGTTAACTGTCTTTGGAGATTCAGAGTTGGTAATCAAATAATCCACAGGAATCTATCAAACCAAAGAGCTACGTTTACTCCCTTACCATCTGCAAGTTTTACAGATGGCTTCGGAGTTCGAAGAAATCTCCTTTATACACATTCCTCGTAATAGGAATGACTTTGCGGATGCATTAGCAACTTTGGCCTCCTTGATGCACATACCTGACAAGAAACACATGCCAAGCGTCACATTAGCCCTGCAAAAAGCACCAACATATAGGAACTATGTTGGAGAAGTATCGGATGAGCTACCTCCCATCCAACAACCTTGGTATCAGTATATCAAGGAGTACCTACGAGATGAATCTACACCCGCTGAGGCGAGCCTGACTGAGCAAAGGCGGATTCATCGACTTGCTATGAAATTCTACCTGAGCGGAGATGCACTCTACAAGAGAGATGCATGACTAGGTCTTCTCAGATGTTTAGACAAAGACCAAGCTCAGAGACTCATGGATAAGATCCATGGTAGAGTCTGTGGTCCACACATGAGTGGCCTCCTCCTTGTCAAGAAGATCCTCAGGACAGGACATTATTGGCTCTCTCTCAAGGCTGATTGCTATGACCACGTCAAGAGATGTTATCAATGTCAAATTCATGGGAATGCTATTCACGCCCCTCCACGGGAGCTCCACAATATGAGTTCACCTTGGCCCTTCTCAATGTGGGGAATGGACGTGATTGGGCTCATCGAGCCCAAAGCCAGTAATGGACATCGCTTCATCTTCACCATGATCGACTACTTTACCAAGTGGGTAGAAGTAGCCTCCATCCCCAAGGTTACCAAAGAAGTCATCATTGCTTTCATCAGAAACAATGTCTTTTGTCGATACGGACAACCCGAGGTAATCGTATCAGACAATGCTAAGAACCTCAACAATAAAATGATGGAGGAACTATGCAGTAAATTCCACATCAAACACCTTAACTTCGTCATCTACCGTCCAAAGATGAATGGTGCTGTTGAAGCGGCTAACAAAAATATCAAGAAGATTATGCAAAAAATGTCTGTCAATCACAAAGGATGGCCTGACTTATTGCCTCTTACTCTGTTAGCCTACAGAACATCAATGCACACTTTAACTGGGGCAACCCCCTACGCATTAACCTATGGGATGGAAGCAACACTCCCCATAGAAGTAGAAATGGAATCTCTCAGAGTGTTGATGGACGCTCAGCTAGATGAAGATCAATGGGTACAGGACAGGTATCACCAATTGTCTCTAATAGATGAAAGGTGAACTGCGACTATCTTCCATGGTCAATTATATCAACAAAGGATCGCACGATCCTACAACAGAAAAGTCCGGCTACGACACAATATGACTTGGTTTTAAAGAAGATCCTCGATAACCAAGATCAATCTAAGGAAAAATTTGCTCCTAACTGGGAAGGCCCGTTTGTTGTCAAGGAAGTATTGACAGGAGGCACTCTCAGATTGCAAGAAATGGACGGCGATGAATTTCCACAGCTTATCAACTCGGACACAGTGAAACGGTACTACGTCTGAAGTTACCATCAAGTAAACATCCTGGTGTTGGATCATCAGATCATCAGTCATTCCGGTTCTTTAACCCTTTACCATATACAACTCTTGTCCACACTTTGCCCCTCAGGGAAACATACTCTTCAAGCCAGCAGCCTGGCTTCACTGCGCTCATACAACTTAGGTCATTCCACTACGGATTGAACCTCTTGCGTTTGCAGTTTGGCTACCCATACATGGGATCAAACTTCTCGTACCTGCAGTTTGTCCCCAACTTAGGATCAAACTTTCTCTTCCCCGCAGTCTATCTTGCATATGGGATTAAACTTTCTTCCCCACAGTTTGACCTGTACATGGGATTAATCTTTCTTCCCAGCAGTTTATCCTGGACATGGGATCACGCTTTTCAACTCGCCCTGAGGGGTGAACTATTTCGACCTGATCTCCTTGATACACGGGAGTACGTAGGCAACCATATTCTATATGGCCCGGTCGCAATAAACAAAAAATAACAAAAACATTTCTACCCTTTTCTACAAAAATAAAAACCACAAAAACACTTCTACAACCTTTTTCATCAATAAAGCTTCAACGCCCATCTGCCTTTCATAAACAGCGTTGAACCTCTTACGCCAGATTCAAACTACGCAGACCTGATCTCCTCTTCAATAAGAGTACGTAGGCAGCCATTTATGGTTCGGTCTAACCCCCTACCAAAACACAAATACTTGTTAATGGTACTGGGATCAAACTTTATTCCACCACATTTCATTGGCGTCAAACCAAAGGGATAGAATTACCCAACCTCTCCTCGCTAATAGGAGATTCGGCGACCATCAAAGCTGTGGTTGTACCTTGAAGAGCAACACTAATCCATAAGAGATGGAATTAACTAGGCTCCTCCTAAATATGGGTACTGGCGACCATCTGTGGGGCGGTCAATCTCAGAAAGGAAAGCCACAATCCTCTCCATATTTCCATACAGAAACCAGTCCCAAGACACCGAAAGATGGGTGGGATACACACAGATCCATGATCTATTCTGAACTATCCAGAGACAACTCAATGTCCATCCATCAAGGAGGAATTCAAAATACATCAAGATCACAAGCCCTGAAGAAGCAGGCAAATATCAAGCATGTATCATAGCATATCTGAAAGGGAAGTGATCCAAAAAATTATATTTCCTTGCTATATATATATAATGCTGTTTGATATACATAATGTAAACTGTACATGATAAAATGGCTAAGCTAGTCTGTGCAGGAAAGTACGAGCCCATCTACAAATCAGTGTATATGCGAGTTAACAAGCCCAACATGGCATCCCTCTCCGAATGAGGAGGTAAGGTTGTGGTCTCCTGTACGAGGATGTCCACACGACCCAACAGATCTGCAGCCATCTGCATGGTGACCATATGCTCATCAATATATGTGCTCATCTCTGCAAGCATGCCAGTGGTAAAGGACCTTACTGCAGTACTGTCTGTGACGGCTACATTCCGGGCAGATATGGCGCTATCCCGCTCAACTATCACTGTATCTCTGGCTGATCTGGCCTCATCCCGCTCAACAACAGCAGTATCTCTACGAGCCAATGCCTCGTCCCTCTCTAATAGAGTTGCGTCTCTCCCATCAAGAGTTGTCAACATCAGGACTCTAGCCTGATGTAACGACCCCAAAATAGGTTCATTCCACCCAACCCATTCTGAGTCGTCAAATACATGGTACAGAAAACAACTACAACTTTATTACAACAATTGTCGTGCAAAATACAACAACACATATGCTGTGAGTTTGGATACAAATATATACCAAATGTGACTCATGTTCTAACCGTGGACATCACCTCACAATAACACCTTACATAAAGGTATAGTCAAAAACTGTTTTAGAAATTAGAATCTTTGGGAAGTGCTCAAGGAAACCTTCGTACATGGGAGGCCACGCGTCTAGGTTATGATAGATATCATATGGCCACAGAATTATTCTTGGTTGACCCAATAGACCCCAAAGAAAAACGAGAAGATTACTATCATATTCTTCCCAATGGTGAGTCTTCTCTTGACTTATCATTATCTCCACTGTCTCTAATTGAGAATTATACTTCAAACAAACACCAAGATTATATAGGTAGTGCTCGTAAAGATACTCAGCAAGTGGATGAGTACAACTCTGTCTTATGATGACACGAGGTTGTATGTCATTAGACATCTTGTATGATAGTGACAAAACACCCTTCCAACGTTGGGTTCGCCTCACCCTATTTGATTCACCAAATATAACTACTAAATGATGTATACAACACTTTTCTATACTATTTAGGGAGAACCTCCACAGCTAGAGACCACCGTTCTATTTCTCCGTTACCCTTGCCCGACCCAGCTACACTCTTATTACCTGAAAAGGAATTGTGAAGCAAAAGGGTGAGCACAACTAGCCCAGTAAAGAATATCATGACTAAAGATAATTAAATTATCAATAGCCTTCATCAGTAATAAATCAGAGATTTAGAACATATGGTAGATGATAAAATTTCAACCATAGTTGCAGCGGAACGAGCAATCCATTAGAAGAGTCAAATAGACTATAAAGTCTATTATCTTCTCCATGTTAAAAATCCACCAACAATGTTTTATCCCTATAACATCAATCAACAGTTCTGGTCCACAACCATATAAATAACTCATAATCATAATTATGATTCTAAATTCCTCTTCTCATCCAGGACAAAGATAATTTTCATCACTTGTCTTTACCTGAAACATCAAAGATCATGGTTATACCAAATCACAATTCTTGTTCATAATCATACTAATAATTTTATCTTTGTACTACGGGCCAAAGATATTCGTCAACAGTTTATCTTTGCACTACTGGCCAAAGATATTCAACAACAGTTCATCTTTGCACTACAGGCCAAAGATATTCAACAACATATCATCTTTGCACTACAGGCCAAAGATATTCATCAACAGTTCATATTTGCACTACAGGCCAAATATATTCATCAACAGTTCATATTTGCACTACATGCCAAATATATTAATATCTCAAAGAATTATAATCATTTTAGAATTTATATAAACAATAATTATAACCATGTTGATCAATTCACCTTTGCACTTAAGCTTAAGATATTCAATTATAAATTCAATGGTCATGATCATACCAGTCACAATTCAATTTTGCACTACAGGCCAAAGAGAACCCTAGTCATGATCATACCAATAATCTACCCATCTTTACACTCTAGTGAAAGAGAATTTCAACATCAAGGTTATAAAAATGTTATATATAATTGTAAAATCAATATAATCAAAACATCTAGATTTAATCTCAAGAGTAATATTCATAAATCAACTATAATTTAGTTAGAAAAAGAAACCAATTTTGTCTTGAATAGTACCCGTGAATAGTAACTCGTAAATAGTAATTCGTGAATAGTAACTCATGAATAGTAATCCCGACACCAAAAAGGTAGAAATTTCACAATAAAATCCATACCAATATTTCGGTATAATGATATTGAAAGAATAACATTTCTTAAGCTTATAAACAATTTATTTAAATTGTTTACACTTACTAAATAATGCATTTAATCATTCAAAAATACCAAACTCATAAGATTTTATCACCAATAATCAAAATGTAACGACCCCAAAATAGGTCCATTCCACCCAACCCATTCTGAGTCGTCAAATACATGGTACAGAAAACAACTACAACTTTATTACAACAATTGTCGTGCAAAATACAACAACACATATGCTGTGAGTTTGGATACAAATATATACCAAATGTGACTCATGTTCCAACCGTGGACATCACCTCACAATAACACCTTACATAAAGGTATAGTCAAAAACTGTTTTAGAAATTAGAATCTTTGGGAAGTGCTCAAGGAAACCTTCGTACATGGGAGGCCACGCGTCTAGGTTATGATAGATATCATATGGCCACAGAATTATTCTTGGTTGACCCAATAGACCCCAAAGAAAAACGAGAAGATTACTATCATATTCTTCCCAATGGTGAGTCTTCTCTTGACTTATCATTATCTCCACTGTCTCTAATTGAGAATTATACTTCAAATAAACACCAAGATTATATAGGTAGTGCTCGTAAAGATACTCAGCAAGTGGATGAGCAAAACCATGTCCTATGATGACACGAGGTTGTATGTCATTAGACATCTTGTATGATAGTGACAAAACACCCTTCCAACGTTGGGTTCGCCTCACCCTATTTTCTTCACCAAATATAACTACTAAATGATGACCACCGTTCTATTCCCTTGTTACCCCCGCTCGACCCAGCTACACTCTTATTACCTGAAAGGAATTGTGAAGCAAAAGGGTGAGCACAACTAGCTCAGTAAAGAATATCATGACTAAAGATAATTAAATTATCAATAGCCTTCATCAATAATAAATCAGAGATTTAGAACATATGGTAAATGATAAAAATTTCAACCATAGTTGCAGCGGAACGAGCAATCCATTAGAAGAGTCAAATAGACTATAAAGTCTATTATTTTCTCCATGTTAAAAATCCACCAACAATGTTTTATCCCTGTAACATCAATCAACAATTCTGGTCCACAATCATATGAATAACTCATAATCATAATTGTAGTTCTAAATTCTTCTTCTCATCTAGGACGAAGATAATTTTCATCACCTGAAGCATCAAACATCATGGTTATACCAAATCACAGTTCCTGTTCATAATCATACTAATAATTTCATCTTTGCACTACGGGCCAAAGATATTCATCAACAAGTCATCTTTGCACTACAGGCCAAAGATATTCATCAACAGTTCATCTTTGCATTACTGGCCAAAGATATTCATCTACAATTCATCTTTGCACTACAGGCCAAAGATATTCCTCAACAATTCATATTTGCACTACAGGCCAAATATATTCATATCTAAAAGAAATATATAATCATTTCAGAATTTATATAAACAATAATTATAACCATGTTGATCATTTCACCTTTGCACTTAAGCTAAAGATATTCACTTATAAATTCAATGGTCATGATCATACCAGTCAACAATTCAACTTTGCACTACTGGCCAAAGAGAACCCATAGTCATGATCATACCAAAAATCTACCCATCTTTACACTCAAGTCAAAGAGAAATATCATCATTAGGGTTATAAAAATGTTATATATAATAATAAAAATAATATAATCAACATCTAGTTTTAATCTCAAGAGTAATATTCGTAAATCAACTATAATTTGGTTAGAAAAAGAAACTAATTTTTATCGTGAATAGTAACTCGTGAATAGTAACTCATGAATAGTAACTCGTGAATAGTAAACTCGACACAAAAAGGTAGAAATTCCACAATAAAATACATACCAATATTTTGGTATAATGATATTGAAAGAATAATATTTCTTAAGCTTATAAACAATTTATTTTAATTGTTTATACTTTACTAAATAATGCATTTAATCATCCTAAAATGCAAACTCTTACAATTTCATCATCAATAATCAAAACCCTCATCAAAAATCTGCATATACCTCATATAGGATTCTCAAGCCATAAAATCCTATTTTTCAATTTTCTTTCTTCACAAAACATATTTAATTTATTTACTCATAACTAGACCATTTTTATGAAAAATACCAAATCAGTTCCAAAAATATTTCTTTTCTGGAATTTAGCATAATATAGTCCCATAGTGAACATATATTTTTCTCAGAATTTTTAAAACCCATTTACTATTTTTCATATGGCCAAAACCACCGAATATTTAGACATTTATCAAAAATTATACTTTTGTCCAAAAATTCTGAAATTTACAGAGTATACTTCTATCATACACATGTACTCCCAATAAAAATTTCATCAATTTTGGAGTTAACCACAAGGAATTATAAGCGGTTACTTTTAAAATAGTCTTTTCCCGTAAAATTCATAACTCTTAATCTATACATCCAAAAATCACCATTTTTGGACACAATCAATAAAACTCATCAAAATATCATTTCAAATTTTTTCATAATTTTTGAAGATCAGAAAAATTACGAAACTGAAAATCATAACAACCCTTAAAATCCATTACTATCCCTTATTATCCCTTACCTCAAAAGAGCAGTACTTTTGACTGGATATCGGATATGATGCTGAAGGAAACTTGCACTGATGAATAGCAACTCACCAAGTATCTAAAAACTCACAAAATATGCTTCATAATATAGAGAGAGAAAGAGAGAAAGCTTATGTTTCTAGTGTGATTTTCAATTCTAACTTAGCCCTCTATTTATAGGAAAATTTTGGTAGGTTTGACCTGCAACCTGATGGCTTTACCTGCTACTATTCTCACCCACCACATTTGAAATATAATTCAGCACATTTCTTCACCAACCACAAGTGGGGCCCACCAATTCTAGAATTTTCCACCAAAAATGATTTATAACCTGATTTCCGAATCAGCCACCTCTTAAAATTCATAACAAATTATACGTTCATTTTTAACGGTTCAAAATTTGTGGACATATACTCAACTTATATATGTATAACATATCCAAAAATTACCACGATCCAACGGTCGGATTAAAAATTATAACCCCCGCAAAATATCTCAAAAACCCTGATTTTTAATACCTCCATTCCGACAAAAATACGGATAAAAACCTCAACATTAACTCCTTCATTTTTAACCACAAAAATATATCCCTCGTTTATATCCACATAAAATAAATATTTCCTTATCATATGAATCAATAATTAATTATTCACAAATAATATTACAGAATCACATTTATGACAATCAGGCCGTTCCCAGGAAAGAGGGGGTTTTCCAATAAGGATTTCTCCTTACTGGCGCGTAATTAGATGACCAAACCTCTCCTTAGACAGAACTTTCTAGACATTGTCAATAATGCTATCTAATAATACTATTCAAATAATATGAATTATTGATCTGATAATGAAAAATACTGTGCAGCAACAATTATTGAACAACAATAATACAAAATTTTAACGTAGCAATTATTGAATCAATAAAATAAAATATTGAACAGTAATTACTGTAACAATTATTGAGTAGTGCCTTCTTACGTAAGAATCAATAATTTCAAAAATACTGTGCAATATCGTGTGCTACTGTGCAATAACGCGTATTACTGTATTTTAACCACCGGGTATTCCAACAGTGTTAACGGTAATAACTACGCCGTTATTTGTAAAAACTCAAATTTGTCATTTTCTTCACCCGACAGTTATTCTGTTATGGGGCCCACAAATAGTTGCGCCGTCGTACGAATATTTCCCGACAGAAAGAATATTCCACGACCAAACGAATATTCCCCGACAACAATGATTATTTTATAACCACTTGCTTATTTTGAAAAAAAATCATATTTCACTCATAACTTTAAACTTTTATCAATTTAACCATTTACTGAATAGTAATTATAAGAAAAATTGAATACTTTTATTTCATAAAATTTGGAGTCTTACAATCTCCCCTCCTTATGAAATTTCGTCCCCGAAATTTACGTACCTGGTATTTCAAAGAGTTGAGAATACCTTACTTTCATTTCAGATTCCATCTTCCCTATCATCATGATTTCTCCATTGCTCATCTCCTGTATTTCAGATATCATTCTAGAATACAGCTTCAAAATAAGAGTTAATTGAACAAATTAACATATCACATAATATCCCAATATTATGACTGACCAACAAATAAGCTTAGGTAGGACACACTAGCGAAGGATTTACTCATCTCTCCCCTCCTAGTTATATTCCCCGATCTCCGCCAGAGATCATATCCCTAAGCTCTGATACCAAATGTAACGACCCCAAAATAGGTTCATTCCACCCAACCCATTCTGAGTCGTCAAATACATGGTACAGAAAATAACTACAACTTTATTATAACAATTGTCGTGCAAAATACAACAACACATATGCTGTGAGTTTGGATACAAATATATACCAAATGTGACTCATGTTCCAACCGTGGACATCACCTCACAATAACACCTTACATAAAGGTATAGTCAAAAACTGTTTTAGAAATTAGAATCTTTAGGAAGTGCTCAAGGAAACCTTCGTACATGGGAGGCCACGCGTCTAGGTTATGATAGATATCATATGGCCACAGAATTATCCTTGGTTGACCCAATAGACCCCAAAGAAAAACGAGAAGATTACTATCATATTCTTCCCAATGGTGAGTCTTCTCTTGACTTATCATTATCTCCACTGTCTCTAATTGAGAATTATACTTCAAACAAACACCAAGATTATATAGGTAGTGCTCGTAAAGATACTCAGCAAGTGGATGAGCACAACCCTGTCCTATGATGACACGAGGTTGTATGTCATTAGACATCTTGTATGATAGTGACAAAACACCCTTCCAACGTTGGGTTCGCCTCACCCTATTTTCTTCACCAAATATAACTACTAAATGATGACCACCGTTCTATTCCCTTGTTACCCCCGCTCGACCCAGCTACACTCTTATTACCTGAAAGGAATTGTGAAGCAAAAGGGTGAGCACAACTAGCTCAGTAAAGAATATCATGACTAAAGATAATTAAATTATCAATAGCCTTCATCAATAATAAATCAGAGATTTAGAACATATGGTAAATGATAAAAATTTCAACCATAGTTGCAGCGGAACGAGCAATCCATTAGAAGAGTCAAATAGACTATAAAGTCTATTATCTTCTCCATGTTAAAAATCCACCAACAATGTTTTATCCCTGTAACATCAATCAACAATTCTGGTCCACAATCATATGAATAACTCATAATCATAACTGTAGTTCTAAATTCCTCTTCTCATCTAGGACGAAGATAATTTTCATCACCTGAAACATCAAAGATCATGGTTATACCAAATCACAGTTCCTGTTCATAATCATACTAATAATTTCATCTTTGCACTACGGGCCAAAGATATTCATCAACAAGTCATCTTTGCACTACAGGCCAAAGATATTCATCAACAGTTCATCTTTGCACTACTGGCCAAAGATATTCATCTACAATTCATCTTTGCACTACAGGCCAAAGATATTCTTCAACAATTAATATTTGCACTACAGGCCAAATATATTCATATCTCAAAGAAATATATAATCATTTCAGAATTTATATAAACAATAATTATAACCATGTTGATCATTTCACCTTTGCACTTAAGCTAAAGATATTCAATTATAAATTCAATGGTCATGATCATACCAGTCAACAATTCAACTTTGCACTACTGGCCAAAGAGAACCCATAGTCATGATCATACCAAAAATTTACCCATCTTTACACTCAAGTCAAAGAGAAATAATCATTAGGGTTATAAAAATGTTATATATAATAATAAAAATAATATAATCAACATCTAGTTTTAATCTCAAGAGTAATATTCGTAAATCAACTATAATTTGGTTAGAAAAAGAAACTAATTTTTATCGTGAATAGTAACTCGTGAATAGTAACTCATGAATAGTAACTCGTGAATAGTAAACTCGACACAAAAAGGTAGAAATTCCACAATAAAATACATACCAATATTTCGGTATAATGATATTGAAAGAATAATATTTCTTAAGCTTATAAACAATTTATTTTAATTGTTTACACTTTACTAAATAATGCATTTAATCATCATAAAATGCAAACTCTTACAATTTCATCATCAATAACCAAAACCCTCATCAAAAATCTGCATATACCTCATATAGGATTCTCAAGCCATAAAATCCTATTTTCCAATTTTCTTTCTTCACAAAACATATTTAATTCATTTACTCATAACTAGACCATTTTTATGAAAAATACCAAATCAGTTCCAAAAATATTTCTTTTCTGGAATTTAGCATAATATAGTCCCATAGTGAACATATATTTTTCTCAGAATTTTTAAAAGTCATTTACTATTTTTCATATGGCCAAAACCACCGAATATTTAGACATTTATCAAAAATTATACTTTTGTCCAAAAATTCTGAAATTTACAGAGTATACTTCCATCATATACATGTACTCCCAATAAAAATTTCATCAATTTTGGAGTTAACCACAAGGAATTATAAGCGGTTACTTTTAAAATAGTCTTTTCCCATAAAATTCATAACTCTTAATCTATACATCCAAAAATCACCATTTTTGGACACAATCAATAAAACTCATCAAAATATCATTTCAAATTTTTCAGAATTTTTGAAGATCAGAAAAATTACGAAACTGAAAATCATAACAACCCTTAAAATCCATTACTATCCCTTACTATCCCTTACCTCAAAAGAGCAGTACTTCTGACTAGATATCGGATATGATGCTGAAGGAAACTTGCACTGATGAATAGCAACTCACCAAGTATCTAAAAACTCACAAAATATGCTTCATAATATAGAGAGAGAAAGAGAGAAAGCTTATGTTTCTGGTGTGATTTTCAATTCTAACTTAGCCCTCTATTTATAGGAAAATTTTGGTAGGTTTGACCTGCAACCTGATGGCTTTACCTGCTACTATTCCCACCCACCACATTTGAAATATAATTCAGCACATTTCTTCACCAACCACAAGTGGGGCCCACCAATTCTAGAATTTTCCACCAAAAATGATTTATAACCTGATTTCCGAATCAGCCACCTCTTAAAATTCATAACAAATCATACGTTCATTTTTAACGGTTCAAAATTTATGGACATATACTCAACTTATATATGTATAACATATCCAAAAATTACCACGATCCAACGGTCGGATTAAAAATTATAACCCCCGCAAAATATCTCAAAAACCCTGATTTTTAATACCTCCATTCCGACAAAAATACGGATAAAAACCTCAACATTAACTCCTTCATTTTTAACCACAAAAATATATCCCTCGTTTATATCCACATAAAATAAATATTTCCTTATCATATGAATCAATAATTAATTATTCACAAATAATATTACAGAATCACATTTATGACAACCAGGCCGTTCCCAGGAAAGAGGGGGCTTTCCAATAAGGATTTCTCCTTACTGGCGCGCAATTAGATGACCAAACCTCTCCTTAGACAGAACTTTCTAGACATCGTCAATAATGCTATCTAATAATACTATTCAAATAATATGAATTATTGATCTGATAATGGGAAATACTGTGCAGCAACAATTATTGAACAACAATAATACAAAATTTCAACGTAGCAATTATTGAATCAATAAAATAAAATATTGAACAGTAATTACTGTAACAATTATTGAGTAGTGCCTTCTTACGTAAGAATCAATAATTTCAAAAATACTGTGCAATATCGTGTGCTACTGTACAATAACGCGTATTACTGTATTTTAACCACCGGGTATTCCAACAGTGTTAACGGTAACAACTACGCCGTTATTTGTAAAAACTCAAATTTGTCATTTTCTTCACCCCGACAGTTATTCTGTTATGGGGCCCACAAATAGTTGCGCCGTCGTACGAATATTCCCCGACAGAAAGAATATTCCACGACCAAACGAATATTCTCCGACAACAATGATTATTTTATAACCACTTGCTTATTTTGAAAAAAAATCATATTTCACTCATAACTTTAAACTTTTATAAATATTACCATTTACTGAATAGTAATTATAAGAAAAATTGAATACTTTTATTTCATAAAATTTGGGGTCTTACACAAAACCCTCATCAAAAATTTGCATATACCTCATATAGGATTCTCAAACCATAAAATTCTATTTTTCCAATTTTCTTACTTCACATAACATATTTAATTCATTTTCTCATAACTAGACTATTTTCATGAAAAATACCAAATCCGTTCCAAAAATATTTCTTTTCTGGAATTTAGTATAATATAGTCTCATAGTAAACATATATTTTTCTCAGAATTTTTAAAAGTCATTTACTATTTTTCATATGGCCAAAATAGCTGAATATTTAGACATTTATCAAAAATTGTACTTTTGTCTAAAAATTCTGAAATTTACAGAGTATACTTCTATCATATACATGTACTCCCAATAAAAATTTCATCAATTTTGGAGTTAACCACAAGGAATTATAAGCTGTTACTTTTAAAATAGTCTTTTCTCATAAAATTCATAACTCTCAATCTATACATCCGAAAATCACCATTTTTGGACACAATCAAGAAAACTCATCAAAATATCATTTCAAATTTTTCCAGAATTTTTAAAGATCAGAAAAATTACGAAACTGAAAATCATAACAACCCTTAAAATCCCTTAATATCCCTTACTATCCCTTACTATCCCTTATCTCAAAAGTGCAGTATTTCTTACTGGAATGCAAAGCCGAAGGAAACTTGCACTGATGAATAGCAACTCACCAAGTATCTAAAAACTCACAAAATATGCTTCATAATATAGAGAGAGAAAGAGAGAAAACTTGTTTCTGGTGTGATTTTCAATTCTAACTTAGCCCTCTATTTATAGGAAAATTTTGGTAGGTTTGACATGCAACCTGATGGCTTTACCTGCTACTATTCCCACCCACCACATTTGAAATATAATTCAGCATATTTCTTCACCAACCACAAGTGGGGCCCACCAATTCTAGAATTTTCCACCAAAATGATAAACTCCGAAAATTTAACAATTTCTGAACCAGACATCTCGTAAAATTCATAATAAATCATACGTTCATTTTTAACGGTTCAAAATTTGTGGACATATACTCAACTTATATATGTATAACATATCCAAAAATTACCACGATCCAACGGTCGGATTAAAAATTATAACCCCCGCAAAATATCTCAAAAACCCTGATTTTTAATACCTCCATTCCGACAAAAATATGGATAAAAATCTCAACATTAACTCCTTCATTTTTTTTAACCACAAAAATATATCCCTCATTTATATCCACATAAAATAAATATTTTCTTATCATATGAATCAATAATTAATTATTCACAAATAATATTACAGAATCACATTTATGACAACCAGGCCGTTCCCAGGAAAGAGGGGGCTTTCCAATAAGGATTTCTCCTTACTGGCGCGCAATTAGATGAACAAACCTCTCCTTAGACAGAACTTTCTAGACATTGCCAATAATGTTATCTAATAATATTATTCAAATAATATGAATTATTGATCTGATAATAGAAAATACTGTGCAGCAACAATTATTGAAACAACAATAATATAAAATATCAATGCAGCAATTATTGAATCAATAATAAAATATTAAACAGTAATTACTGTAACAATTATTGAGTAGTGCCTTCTTACGTAAGAATCAATAATTTCAAAAATACTATGCAATACCGTGTGCTACTGTGCAATAACGCGTATTACTGTATTTTAACCACCGGGTATTCCAACAGTGTTAACGGTAACAACTACGCCATTATTTTTAAAAACTCAAATTTATCGTTTTCTTCATCCGACGGTTATTCTGTTATGGGGCCCACAAATGGCTGCGCCGTCGTACGAATATTCCCCGACAGAAAGAATATTCCACGACCAAACAAATATTCCCCGACAACAATGATTATTTTATAACCACTTTCTTATTTTGAAAAAAAATTTACATTTCACCCATAACTTTAAACTTTTATCAATTTAACCATTTACTAAATATTAATTATAAGAAAAATTGAATACTTTTATTTCATAAAATTCAGGGTCTTACAATCTCCCCTCCTTATGAAATTTCGTCCTCGAAATTTACGTACCTGGTATTTCAAAGAATTGAGAATACCTTCCTTTCATTTTAGATTCCATCTTCCCTGCCATCATAATTTCTCCATTACTCATCTCCTGTATTTCAAATATCATTCTAGAATACAGCTTCAAAACAAGGGTTAATTTAACAAATTAACATATCACATAATATCCCGATATTATGACTGACCAACAAATAAGCTTAGGTAGGACACACTAGCGAAGGATTTACTCATCTCTCCCCTCCTAGTTATATTCCCCGATCTCCGCCAGAGATCATATCCCTAAGCTCTGATACCAAATGTAACGACCCCAAAATAGGTTCATTCCACCCAACCCATTCTGAATCGTCAAATACATGGTACAGAAAACAACTACAACTTTATTACAACAATTGTCGTGCAAAATACAACAACACATATGCTGTGAGTTTGGATACAAATATATACCAAATATGACTCATGTTCCAACCGTGGACATCACCTCACAATAACACCTTACATAAAGGTATAGTCAAAAACTGTTTTAGAAATTAGAATCTTTGGGAAGTGCTCAAGGAAACCTTCGTACGTGGGAGGCCACGCGTCTAGGTTATGATAGATATCATATGGCCACAGAATTATTCTTGGTTGACCCAATAGACCCCAAAGAAAAACGAGAAGATTACTATCATATTCTTCCCAATGGTGAGTCTTCTCTTGACTTATCATTATCTCCATTGTCTCTAATTGAGAATTATACTTCAAACAAACACCAAGATTATATAGGTAGTGCTCGTAAAGATACTCAGCAAGTGGATGAGCACAACTCTGTCTTATGATGACACGAGGTTGTATGTCATTAGACATCTTGTATGATAGTGACAAAACACCCTTCCAACGTTGGGTTCGCCTCACCCTATTTGATTCACCAAATATAACTACTAAATGATGTATACAACACTTTTCTATACTGCTTAGGGAGAACTTCCACAGCTAGAGACCACCGTTCTATTTCTCCGTTACCCTTGCCCGACCCAGCTACACTCTTATTACCTGAAAAGGAATTGTGAAGCAAAAGGGTGAGCACAACTAGCCCAGTAAAGAATATCATGACTAAAGATAATTAAATTATCAATAGCCTTCATCAGTAATAAATCAGAGATTTAGAACATATGGTAGATGATAAAATTTCAACCATAGTTGCAGCGGAACGAGCAATCCATTAGAAGAGTCAAATAGACTATAAAGTCTATTATCTTCTCCATGTTAAAAATCCACCAACAATGTTTTATCCCTATAACATCAATCAACAGTTCTGGTCCACAACCATATAAATAACTCATAATCATAATTATGATTCTAAATTCCTCTTCTCATCCAGGACAAAGATAATTTTCATCACTTGTCTTTACCTGAAACATCAAAGATCATGGTTATACCAAATCACAATTCTTGTTCATAATCATACTAATAATTTTATCTTTGTACTACGGGCCAAAGATATTCGTCAACAGTTTATCTTTGCACTACTGGCCAAAGATATTCAACAACAGTTCATCTTTGCACTACAGGCCAAAGATATTCAACAACATATCATCTTTGCACTACAAGCCAAAGATATTCATCAACAGTTCATATTTGCACTACAGGCCAAATATATTCATCAACAGTTCATATTTGCACTACATGCCAAATATATTAATATCTCAAAGAATTATAATCATTTTAGAATTTATATAAACAATAATTATAACCATGTTGATCAATTCACCTTTGCACTTAAGCTTAAGATATTCAATTATAAATTCAATGGTCATGATCATACCAGTCACAATTCAACTTTGCACTACAGGCCAAAGAGAACCCTAGTCATGATCATACCAATAATCTACCCATCTTTACACTCCAGTGAAAGAGAATTTCAACATCAAGGTTATAAAAATGTTATATATAATAGTAAAATCAATATAATCAAAACATCTAGATTTAATCTCAAGAGTAATATTCATAAATCAACTATAATTTAGTTAGAAAAAGAAACCAATTTTGTCTTGAATAGTACCCGTGAATAGTAACTCGTGAATAGTAATTCGTGAATAGTAACTCATGAATAGTAATCCCGACACCAAAAAGGTAAAAATTCCACAATAAAATCCATACCAATATTTCGGTATAATGATATTGAAAGAATAACATTTCTTAAGCTTATAAACAATTTATTTAAATTGTTTACACTTACTAAATAATGCATTTAATCATTCAAAAATACCAAACTCATAAGATTTCATCACCAATAATCAAAACCCTCATCAAAAATTTGCATATACCTCATATAGGATTCTCAAACCATAAAATCTTATTTTTCCAATTTTCTTACTTCACATAACATATTTAATTCATTTTCTCATAACTAGACTATTTTCATGAAAAATACCAAATCCGTTCAAAAAATATTTCTTTTCTGGAATTTAGCATAATATAGTCCCATAGTGAATATATATTTTTCTCAGAATTTTTAAAAGTCATTTACTATTTTTCATATGGCCAAAATAGCTGAATATTTAGACATTTATCAAAAATTGTACTTTTGTCTAAAAATTCTGAAATTTACAGAGTATACTTCTATCATATACATGTACTCCCAATAAAAATTTCATCAATTTTGGAGTTAACCACAAGGAATTATAAGCTGTTACTTTTAAAATAGTCTTTTCTCATAAAATTCATAACTCTCAATCTATACATCCAAAAATCATCATTTTTGGACACAATCAATAAAACTCATCAAAATATCATTTCAAAGTTTTCCAGAATTTTTGAAGATCAGAAAAATTACGAAACTGAAAATCATAACAACCCTTAAAATCCCTTAATATCCCTTACTATCCCTTACTATCCCTTACCTCAAAAGTGCAGTATTTCTTACTGGAATGCAAAGCCGAAGGAAACTTGCACTGATGAATAGCAACTCACCAAGTATCTAAAAACTCACAAAATATGCTTCATAATATAGAGAGAGAAAGAGAGAAAACTTGTTTCTGGTGTGATTTTCAATTCTAACTTAGCCATCTATTTATAGGAAAATTTTGGTAGGTTTGACCTGCAACCTGATGGCTTTACCTGCTACTATTCCCACCCACCACATTTGAAATATAATTCAGCACATTTCTTCACCAACCACAAGTGGGGCCCACCAATTCTAGAATTTTCCACCAAAATGATAAACTCCGAAAATTCAACAATTTCTTAACCAGTCATCTCGTAAAATTCATAATAAATCATACGTTCATTTTTAACGGTTCAAAATTTGTGGACATATACTCAACTTATATATGTATAACATATCCAAAAATTACCACGATCCAACGGTCGGATTAAAAATTATAACCCCTGCAAAATATCTCAAAAACCCTGATTTTTAATACCTCCATTCCGACAAAAATACGGATAAAAATCTCAACATTAACTCCTTCATTTTTTTTAACCACAAAAATATATCCCTCATTTATATCCACATAAAATAAATATTTTCTTATCATATGAATCAATAATTAATTATTCACAAATAATATTACAGAATCACATTTATGACAACCAGGCCGTTCCCAGGAAAGAGGGGGCTTTCCAATAAGGATTTCTCCTTACTGGCGCGCAATTAGATGACCAAACCTCTCCTTAGACAGAACTTTCTAGACATTGCCAATAATGTTATCTAATAATATTATTCAAATAATATGAATTATTGATCTGATAATGGAAAATACTGTGCAGCAATAATTATTGAAACAACAATAATATAAAATATCAATGCAGCAATTATTGAATCAATAATAAAATATTAAACAGTATTTACTGTAACAATTATTGAGTAGTGCCTTCTTACGTAAGAATCAATAATTTCAAAAATACTATGCAATACCGTGTGCTACTGTACAATAACGCGTATTACTGTATTTTAACCACCGTGTATTTCAACAGTGTTAACGGTAACAACTACGCCATTATTTGTAAAAACTCAAATTTGTCGTTTTCTTCATCCGACAGTTATTCTGTTATGGGGCCCACAAATGGTTGCGCCGTCGTACGAATATTCCCCGACAGAAAGAATATTCCACGACCAAACGAATATTCCCCGACAACAATGATTATTTTATAACCATTTTCTTATTTTGAAAAAAAATTTACATTTCACCCATAACTTTAAACTTTTATCAATTTAACCATTTACTAAATATTAATTATAAGAAAAATTGAATACTTTTATTTCATAAAATTCGGGGTCTTACACCTGATCTTTCTCAAAGGTCATCAGATGAAGACTCTGCTCAAGGTACTGCGCTGAATGCTGAATCACGACAGTGCTAGTACTGGGAGAATCTAAAGAAAATACTGGCAACCCAGTGGATGGCTCCTCCTCGGTGTGAGAATCAATGTCCTCCATGGGCTCTCCATCATCTGAGTCAATACTCGGCAATGTGGATACTACCTCAGCCGGTGTAGTCTCTATCTCCATTCATGCGGAATACTCTACGGAACAACCTGGATGACTAATAGAGAAAGTAGCTATCTCACGCTGATCCCAACATGCATACACACGGGATCGGTCATCTGCTGAAAGATAGCGAGAAGCTAAAACGCTGGCCCAGCGCTCCCTCGAAAGGATAAAAATCCTTAAACTGGTCAAACTGCGACATCACGGCCAGTGGATGGTAAGTAGTCATGCCCCTCAAACAAGCCAGAGGGATGTAATCCATGCCCGGAGCATGAGTAATAAAGATATAAGGTGAGCTGAGCCCGGAGCATGTCAATATACTAAACGGGTCTACAATATTAGCTAAGAAAGCGTACCAAGATGCAGCATCCGTACACTCCACAGGCTGAAATGAATATGTCTTGGCTATATCATGGGTGAAACAATACCCATGCCGTCTGAAAGTGCCAATCGATCTCAGGTGTGACATAAACCACACGTATAGCATGACCGAACTGCCCGTAAATACTCCTGTCGGATAAGTGCAGCAGTATGTAGCTGACCTCAATATCTCGGCTATAATAATAGATATGATGGTACGACCCTCCCTGAGAGCTTTCACCGCCATGATAACTCCTATGTCCAACTCATCCATATACAATGGCATGTAGACATATGACAGTACGCATAATAGCAGTACATCTACCCTGGCCAGACGCCAATGATCCTCCGATATGGTGAAATTCCCGGAATGTCGTCTATAACTATCATCAAAGCTAAATCTGTCAAATAGAAAATGCTGGGATATAACGTGGCCAGATGTAAGCTCATCTTGCACCACTCTACGCCTCAGTCCAGTGAGAGTCATGAACCGCCGACTCATGTCCCCCAAAGTCATATGCAGGCAAGGTTTGTCCAGTGGCAACGTCGTCAACCGTGCATACTCCTCCAGGATGGGAGTCAACTCTTGGGTTCCAAATCAGAAAACCTGCCTCTCCGAGACCCAGTGCTCCAGCATGCCATCCACGATTCCTGTGGGAACCTGAAACATCAACAGGGTCATAGTATGCTGTAACAAATGATCTATGGTCACCCTATCTGATGGTGACATGCTATCATACCACAATCGCATACCAGATACCACCAATAATGGTGGGGTATGATCAATACGGCTAACTGTCAAAGAAGACATCTGCACGGGCAGTGTCATAAGACCATCCAGGGGTCAATACTGAATATCTTTGGACATACATACATATGCATAATATGATATATGCATTACAGATAATAGATGGCAATATGATATAGGAAATGGAAAAACTGTACATACATTCCTAAGTATATCATCATCTACATACACATCTCTGTACAGCTAAAAAATATAGAAAAATGGGGCACAACCACCCAACAACTACCTGCGACACCCCTATGTGGGTCCCACCCATCCGGCTCGGTCCAATTCGAGTAGCAAAGGAGTTCTCGCAAGCTGAAAAGGCCAAATCAGGGATAAAAACGCTACGCGGTTGAGCAGAATAGCCTACAATCCTGGTTGAACCGTGGGTCTTCACATCATTCATTGGTATTCGCCCAAACACAGGGTACACTATACCGATGATCTCATACGATACAAGTCACGCTCAGTGATACTTCATGCAGGTCCAATTCCTCTCGTTTAGGATCGTCATCCTACTTTACAATAACCCCGGCGGGGGTAACAACGTAGTACATATGTCGAAATACATAACCCCAGCGGGGGTCACAACGCAGTACATATGTCGAAGTACATAACCCTGGCGGGGGTTACAATGCGATACATATGTTGAAGTACATAACTCCGGCGGGGGTTACAACACATATCATCCGTTGACATACATATCAACGAAGGTCAAGCAGCCTTGACATCACTATAACTGTTGGCAAGTAAATCCAATGGAGCGTCGGAAGCCGGTCGATGATTTTAGCCGCTGATGCACATCAGCGATGATCCAGTGGAACCCCGGCGGGGGTTACAACGCGCTTGTATATATCAAAATGCAACAACCCCGGCGGGGGTCACAACGTATTGTCATCCATTGGTGTACGTATCAATGAAGGTCAAGTAGCCTTGACGTTATTTCAGCCGATGGCAAGTAAACCCATCGAAGCATCGAGAGCTATTCGAGGATTTCATACTCGGGTACTCATATTCCCTAGCGTCACCCCGGCGGCTACAGCGCATGTTCCGTTGACACACACATCAACGATAATACAACAACCCCGGCGGGGATCACAGCGCATTGTCATCCATTGATGTACGTATCAATGAAGGTCAAGCACCCTTGACATCAGGTCAGCCGTTGGCAAGTAAACCCAACGTCACATTAAAAACCATCCGATGATTTCATCAGTTGATACACACATCAACAAAGTCCAAGCAGCCTTGGCATTTATCCCCAATAGGGAGGTCATCCGTTGATCTACACATCAACAATGGATCAAATGTATCCCCGGCGGGGGTTACAACGCGTGGTAAACCATTGGTTCACACGTCAACGAAAGTCGGGCAGCCCTGACAACATTTACTGTTGGCAGTAAAACCAACAGAACATTGACATACTCTGGCGATACAAACCAGGAAAGGGAAACGTCATCAAGGAGGATTGATGACGGAATATGTTATACACATCCTCAAATAGACAAAACTTTATCCCCACAGATCTCTTACACACAAGAGGCACTTCTTCGGAATCAAGTCTGTATCAAGGATTCAGGACTTTAGTGATAACCCCAACGTCAACATCCTCAAAGATTTGGATCGCACATCCAATTTGGTCATCATTGCCAAATCCCCAGTAGAAGCTATAGGGAGATAGCAATCATCCTCAGCATGTTGGGCAACAACCCCATGCACATGCATCATACAGTTACGTCATGTTATATTTCAAGTGTCTATGATTCTTTATCCTATCCATGCATTGCATTGCATGAATATGATAAAGAGGGGCATCTGTAGACACTCAAAATTTTTTGCATATCTGTTACTGACATCGCAGGAGCGCAGATTCGTCTTTCAAGAGGAAACCCTGGAAGACGGTTCATATCCATTTCGGATACCACCGGGAGGAACAGCTCAACCCCGGAACATACACTGGGAGTAACAGCTTAACCCCGGAACACACACCGGGAGTAACAATTTCAACCTCGTAGATAACCCCGAGGCATGTAGATCCAATACCGGAACACAAATCGGAGAAGACCGATTCATCCCGGAGATAACCCCGAGATGTTCTGTCTCAGTCTCAACCTTGGAAATAGCAGATTCCAACCTTGGAGATAACCCCAAGGAAGGCAGTAGCAGTTCCGGAGATAACCCCGGAAATGCTTATTTCAAATGCATGCCATCAGCTTCAACCTCAGCGCTCACACCGAGGCACTCAGTACAAGACAGGCACACCTCAGAGATGACACTGAGGACCCTCAACATTTGCAGCAGTCCAATCTCAGCGATAACCCTGAGCAACGTCTGCTTTATCAGCCCAAATCGGAGATAACCCCGATAAGGGGCAAAGTCATCATCTTGCCACCATGACGCCATATCACGCCGTCTCAACATTTCAGACATACATTTCTACACAACAATGTCCCACAAGAGTCAAGAAAAACCAATCCTGAGTGATTATTATGCAGAACAACGGATAGAATTTGAAGCTGAAGATCGGAGGGCATCGCCCTATCTTCATGACTTCGTACAACCTTTAATCCCATGTCATTGCGTAACTCTCGACAATGGCGGTCTGAAATAGGTCCTATATACCTCAGTCGGATGCCCGAATTGTATTTCTGAAAGTTCGAGCGAACATCACGTTGCCTACGTGCACGTACTTCGAGACGGCAGTACCCGTGAAGCTAGGGGCACCCCGGGCAGCCTCTGGCACACCTGCGGCCCACCTGCGGCTCCACCCTCGATAAATAGAGGGCTTTGGATGGCCATTTTGCAAAGAGAAAAGGCGAGGAATGTAAGACCCCAACTTATTAATGAATAAAATCAAATTTTCTCTAAATATTATTGTGAATAATAAGGGGTTAATTTGATATAATACTTTGGTTATGGGTGAAATGTGCAAATTTTGCAAAATAAGCAAGTGATTATAAAATATTTATTTTTGGTCGGTGAATATTCGGTTGGTCGTGGAATATTCTTGCTGTCAGGGAATATTCGTACGACGACGCAGCCTTGTGTGGGCCCCATAACGGAAAGCAATTGGATGAAGAAAACGACAAGTATAAGTTGTTTATAAATAACGGCGTAGTTGTTACCGTTAATACTGTTAGAATACCCGGTGGTTAAAATACAGTAGCACACGGTATTGCACCAATTATTGATTCTTACGTAAGAAGGCACTACTCAATAATTGTTACAGTAGTTATTATTCAATATTTTATTTTATTGATTCAATAATTGATGCATTGATATTTTATATTATTGTTGTTTCAATAATTGTTGCTGCACAGTATTTTCATTTATCAGATCAATAATTCATATTATTTGAATAATATTATTAGATAACATTATTGGCAATGTCTAGAAAGTTCTGTCTAAGGAGAGGTTTGGTCATCTAATTGCGCGCCAGTAAGGAGAAATCCTTATTGGAAAGCCCCCTCTTTCCTGGGAACGGCCTGGTTGTCATAAATGTGATTCTGTAATATTATTTGTGAATAATTAATTATTGATTCATATGATAAGGAAATATTTATTTTATGTGGATATAAATGAGGGATATATTTTTGTGGTTAAAAATGAAGGAGTTAATGTTGAGGTTTTTGTCAGTATTTTTGTCGGAATGGAGGTATTAAAAATCAGGATTTTTGAGATAGTTTGCGGGGGTTATAATTTTTAATCCGACCGTTGGATCGTGGTAATTTTTGGATATGTTATACATATATAAGTTGAGTATATGTCCACAAATTTTGAACCGTTAAAAATGAACGTATGATTTATTACGAATTTTACAAGATGACTGGTTCAGAAATTGTTGAATTTTCGGAGTTTATCATTTTGGTGGAAAATTCTAGAATTGGTGGGCCCCACTTGTGGTTGGTGAAGAAATGTGCTGAATTATATTTCAAATGTGGTGGGTGGGAATAGTAGCAGGTAAAGCCATCAGGTTGCAGGTCAAACCTACCAAAATTTTCCTATAAATAGAGGGCTAAGTTAGAATTGAAAATCACACCAGAAACAAGTTTTCTCTCTTTCTCTCTCTAGATTATTGAGTGTATTTTGTGAGTATTTAGATACTTTGAGAGTTTCTATTCATCAGAGCAAGTTTCTTTCAGCCTTATACCGGTATTCCGACCAGAAGTACTGATATTTTGAGGTAAGGGATATTATTTTCTTCTTAATGATATTATTTTCTTCAATATCATTATGCTGAAATATTGATATGAGTTTTTATCAAATTTGGAACTTTTTGTGTCGGGGGTTACTATTCACGTATACGGCACTATTCACGTATACGGCACTATTCACGAATACGGCACTATTCACCGAAAAATAAAATTTTCCCTTTTTGTCCAAGATGTCTATTATGGTTACTATCTTTGATTGTATCCATGTTTTGATCTTTATTTTTGAATTCTGCTTCACAATTGATTATTATGAAGTATTATTGATCTTGGATAAACTGTTATACGAATCCCTACTATTTGTCCTTCTGTCTCATTGGATTCGTTCTCTTTAAGATATTTTTCATCATCCTCAGTCCTAAATGATGATATTACTGAATATCTTTGGCCTGTAGTGCAAAGATGTATAATTACTTGATGAATATCTTTGGCCTGTAGTGCAAAGATGAACAGGTGTTGAGATGAACATGACCGACTGATGATACAAATGAATATCTTTGGCCTGTAGTGCAAAGATGAATATTTGGTTAAAGATGATTATTAATTGATGTTACAGGGATAAAATATTGATGATGGACTTTTAAATCTTAGAAGATAGTAGAATTCTTTCTCTACTTGACTCTTCTAATGGTTTGCTGTTTCCGCTGCAGTTGTTGATCTAAAACTTGTTGTCGATTATATTTTATCAGATTTTTCCCTGTTGAAGACTAACGATAATTTGTTGTATATTATCTTAGTCATAATATTCTTTACTGGGCTAGTTGAGCTCACCCTTTTTCTTTTTGTTCCATTTTTCTTCTCAGGAGGTGAGAACATAGCAGGATCTAGTCGGGGTATGGAGTGATGGTTCTAGAAAGATGTATTAGCAGTCCTCACTATTTCTGTAAAATAGTGTTTGAATAATTGTAATGAGGATTTATTTGAGTGTGGATATTGTCTAGAAGACAATATTTGTATTTAAACTCACAGTATGTGTTGTCGTATTTTGCACGACAATTGTATTATTGAAGTTGTAGTTTGCTTTCTGTACCATGTATTTGGCGACTCAGAATGGGTGTTGTATACCTATTCTGGGGGCGTCACAGTTGGTATCAGAGCCATAAGTTCTCGCTGGTGACTGTTGATGATGGAAGCCAGACTCCGTACGGTGGCAAGCTGATAGGTACCTGAGGTGCTGTGGTTGAAGCATGAGAGTCACAGTTGGTATCAGAGCTTAGGGATATGATCCCTGGCTGAGATGTGAGACAAGAACTAGGAGGGGAGAGACGGGGAATTCCTTCGCTAGTATGACCTGACTAAGTTTATTTGGTGTTTATTTGGTCGGTCAGAGTATAGGGATAATATATGACATGACTATTAACCCTTGTTTTATGGCAGTATTTAAGAATGGCAGCTGAGAACGTTAATAATGGAGTAAATCAGACCGTGGAGACACCTTTGATCACTACCCAGGGAAACGTGCAACAGGAAGGCAATATTCCTCCTGTAAACAACGTTACCGAGCAAACGATGAATGATGGAATGTTTAGGAGCTTTTTGCAGTTCATGCAAAATCAGACGAGGGAGACTCGTGTGCAGAATACGGGTGGAAATGATAACAACGCGCGGTTTGTCACAGCTAAGCAGTTCAAAGAATTGGGACCACCAGAATTTAAGGGAAAGCCGGATCCGATCATGGCGGAAACGTGGGTCAAGCAAATTACCAAGATATTTGATGTCTTGGGATGCACGGAGGAACAGAAGGTTCCATTCGCCACATTTATGTTCCGCGGTGAGGCAGACTACTGGTGGGAGTCTGTGAAGCGTACCCAGCCTGACGCACTCAACATGTCCTGGGAAACATTTCAAAAACTGTTCAATGACAAGTACTTTCCTGAAAGTATTCGTCATATGAAGGAGGTTGAGTTTATTAGACTGGAACAAAACAACATGACGGTGTCCCAGTACGAGGCGAAGTTTGCAGAGTTATCCAGGTTTGCACCTCATTTGGTCGAAAATGAGGAACGAATGACAAGGATGTTTCTGAGAGGTCTAAAACCCGAGATTCGGCAATATCTTATCTCTCATAAATTTTCTTTATATTCAGATGTTGTAAACAGGGCTCAATTATTAGAGCGAGATAATGAGTATGTGCAACCGAGGGACCACAACCAGGGTCATACCGGTGGCGGCAGTCATCGAAGCAATGAAAACCAGCAGGGAGGAAAATATTCGGACAAAAGCGGTAACCACTCTGGTGGTAATCGTGGTCGTGATAATAGAAGGAGCGAGTCGGGAGGAGATTTCAAGAAGAGAAGGTACAACAATGATAACGTGAAGACGTCAGCACAAACATCAACTGTTTCTAGGGGAGGAGAACGACCACCGGTCGTATGTTACAAATGTGGGAAAGAGGGACATATCAGCCCAAACTGCCCACAACAATCCAAGGTATGTTATAACTGTGGAAAGGAAGGTCATATAGCTCGAGAGTGTTCTGTAGCAAAACCAAGTTCAGCGGGGATGGTGACTCCAAAAGTTATCCCGGATAAGTCGAAATCAGCGGTTCCTGGAAGGGCGTTTGTCGTTACTGGCCAAAACGCGAGAAACCCGAACGAGGTGATCACGGGTAAGCTAATCTTGAATTCTTGCGAAGTTTATACTTTACTAGATACCGGTTCTACCCATTCTTTTATCTCTCCTGCTTGTGCTCAACGTTTAAACTTGACTCCGGAGAAATTGGACTTTAACTTATCTGTTGAAACTCCGTTGGGTGAAACCTTCGTTACATCTACAGTTTATAAATCTTGCATGATCCAAGTTGGCACTATCACATTACCTGTTGATCTTATCTCTTTAAAGATACTTGCTTTTGATGTGATTTTAGGAATTGATTGGTTAACCACTCATCATGCTAAAATTGATTGTTTTCGTAAGGTTGTTAGTTTTCATATTCCTAACCAACCTGTCATACGAATTCAAACTACTAAACCACTAAAATCAGTCACTGTCATATCAAGCCACAAAGCTATTCGTTTATTGAAAAACGGATGTCAAGCTTTCTTAGCCCATGTTATGGATTTGAACAAAGACAAGTCAGATTTGAATAATATTTCTATTGTTAGAGAATTTTCCGATGTATTTCCTGAAGAACTTCCCGGTCTACCCCCGGAACGAGAAATTGAATTCTTTATTGACCTTGAACCCGGTACAAAGCCCATTTCTAAAACCCCATATCGAATGGCTCCTATTGAACTTCAGGAGTTAAAAGTCCAACTACAGGAGTTGTTGGACATCGGTTTTATTCGTCCTAGTACGTCTCCTTGGGGTGCTCCTGTTTTATTCGTAAAGAAGAAAGACGGGAGTATGCGACTTTGTATTGACTATCGAGAATTGAACCATGTCACCATCAAGAATAGGTATCCGCTACCTCGCATTGATGACCTGTTTGACCAGTTGCAAGGAGCACAATTCTTTTCAAAGATCGATCTTCGTTCTGGATATCATCAGCTGAAGATTAAAACTGAGGATATTCCAAAGACTGCCTTCAGAACTCGGTACGGGCATTATGAATTCTTAGTAATGTCTTTTGGATTGACTAATGCTCCTGCTGCCTTCATGGATATGATGAACCGTGTATTCAAAGAATATTTGGATCAGTTCGTTGTTGTCTTTATTGATGACATCCTCATCTATTCCAAAAGCCGTGAAGATCATGAGCGCCATTTGAAGCTGGTACTGCAAAGGCTTCGTGAAAACAAGCTATATGCCAAACTGAAGAAATGCGAGTTCTGGCTTGAGGAAGTAGCATTCCTTGGGCACGTGGTGTCAAAACATGGAGTATCTGTCGACCCGGCGAAGATTGAAGCCATACAAAGTTGGGAGCAACCGAAGTCGGTAACCGAAGTACGTAGCTTTCTGGGCTTAGCTGGTTATTATCGGAGATTTGTGGAAGGATTTTCTCGAATCGCTACTCCGTTAACTCAGCTGACTCGGAAAGATACAAAATTCGTATGGAGTGAGGAATGCGAGAAGAGTTTCCAAGAACTCAAGAGGAGACTCATTTCGGCACCTGTTTTGACAATACCATCTGGTTCGGATGGATTTGTTATCTACAGCGATGCTTCAGGCAAAGGGTTAGGATGTGTTCTCATGCAACATGGGAAAGTCATAGCCTATGCCTCACGACAACTCAAAGAATATGAGAGGAATTATCCTACTCATGATTTGGAGTTGGCAGCAGTCGTTTTTGCGTTGAAGATCTGGAGACACTACCTGTATGGGGAGAAAGTGGAGATCTATACAGATCATAAAAGCCTCAAATATTTCTTCACCCAAAAGGAACTCAACATGCGGCAACGACGTTGGCTTGAGCTGTTGAAAGATTACGATCATACCATCCAATACCATCCTGGAAAAGCAAACGTAGTAGCTGACGCATTGAGTAGAAGATCATATGCGGGTACGAGTGCAATGTTTTTAACACAAAGGCCCATTTTGTATGACTTGCAAAGGATGGAGATAGAGATGAAGGCTCCAAGTACCCACATGATGATATCAAATATACGAGTAGAACCGACTTTAATCGATAAAGTTAAAGCTGCTCAAGCTACGGATATAGAGCTGATGCGTATGAAGAAGAAAGTGCAAGAAGGTGCTATTCCAGAAGCAAGAATCGATGAAGAAGGAATACTTCGAGTCAACTCCAGACTTTGTGTTCCTAACGATTTTGACTTGAAGCATAGAATAATGATGGAGGCACACAACACACCGTTTGCAATCCATCCTGGGAGTACCAAAATGTATCACGATCTTCGACATACATTTTGGTGGAGCAATATGAAAAGAGAGATCGCGGAGTTTATCTCGAGATGTTTAACTTGTCAACGTGTAAAAGCGGAGCATCAAGTACCAAAGGGTCCATTGCAACCACTTGAGATTCCGAAATGGAAGTGGGAACACATTACTATGGATTTTGTTACAGGTCTTCCCAAGGTTTCTCAAGGCATAGATGCGATTTGGGTTATTGTTGATAGATTAACCAAGTCCGCTCATTTCTTGCCGATACGTGAGACTTATTCCCTTGAACGTCTTGCTAGTATGTACGTGAACGAGATTGTGAGATTGCATGGCATGCCAGTATCCATAGTTTCGGATCGTGACCCAAGATTCACTTCACGATTTTGGGTTAGCTTGCAGAAAGCTATGGGCACGGATTTACGATTCAGTTCAGCATACCATCCTCAAACGGACGGACAATCAGAGAGGACTATTCAAACTCTTGAAGATCTATTAAGACTTTGTGTCTTAGATCTCAAAGGGAGTTGGGATAAGTACCTACCATTGGTGGAATTCTCCTACAACAACAGTTATCAGGCGAGCATAGGATTGGCTCCATTTGAGGCGTTGTATGGAAGAAAATGTCGTTCTCCAGTATGCTGGGACGAGGTGGGTGAAGCAACATTGTTGGGACCAGAATTGGTACGCATTACTACAGAGAAGATCCAAACGATTCGACAACGTATACAAACGGCACAGGATCGACAAAAGAGTTATGCGGATCTTCATCGGAAGGACGTGGAATTTAATATTGGGGATCATGTATTGTTACGTGTTGCACCATGGAAGGGAGTTACAAGATTTGGGAAGAGAGGAAAGCTCAATCCAAGATTTGTTGGTCCATTTGAGATTCTTGAGCGAATAGGAAATGTGGCATATAGACTCGCATTACCTCCAAGCATGTCTCGTGTTCATAATGTTTTTCACATATCTATGCTTCGTAAATATGTTAAAGACCCGAACCACATTATTGAGTTAGAACCAGACGAGATAGCTGAAGATTTAACGTACGAGGAGGTACCTGTTAAGATCTTGGATAGGAAAGAGCATGTCCTACGCACGAAGGTTATACCACAAGTTAAGGTTTTGTGGAGAAACCATGCTATTGAAGAAATGACCTGGGAGTTGGAATCAGAAATGAAAGCGAGGTATCCTCACCTTTTTGAAACATCAGGTACGTACGTCAATTTCGAGGACGAAATTTCATAAGGAGGGGAGGTTGTAAGACCCCAACTTATTAATGAATAAAATCAAATTTTCTCTAAATATTATTGTGAATAATAAGGGGTTAATTTGATATAATACTTTGGTTATGGGTGAAATGTGCAAATTTTGCAAAATAAGCAAGTGGTTATAAAATATTTATTTTTGGTCGGTGAATATTCGGTTGGTCGTGGAATATTCTTGCTGTCGGGGAATATTCGTACGACGACGCAGCCTTGTGTGGGCCCCATAACGGAAAGCGATTGGATGAAGAAAACGACAAGTATAAGTTGTTTATAAATAACGGCGTAGTTGTTACCGTTAATACTGTTGGAATACCCGGTGGTTAAAATACAGTAGCACACGGTATTGCACCAATTATTGATTCTTACGTAAGAAGGCACTACTCAATAATTGTTACAGTAGTTATTATTCAATATTTTATTTTATTGATTCAATAATTGCTGCGTTGATATTTTATATTATTGTTGTTTCAATAATTGTTGCTGCACAGTATTTTCATTTATCAGATCAATAATTCATATTATTTGAATAATATTATTAGATAACATTATTGGCAATGTCTAGAAAGTTCTGTCTAAGGAGAGGTTTGGTCATCTAATTGCGCGCCAGTAAGGAGAAATCCTTATTGGAAAGCCCCCTCTTTCCTGGGAACGGCCTGGTTGTCATAAATGTGATTCTGTAATATTATTTGTGAATAATTAATTATTGATTCATATGATAAGGAAATATTTATTTTATGTGGATATAAATGAGGGATATATTTTTGTGGTTAAAAATGAAGGAGTTAATGTTGAGGTTTTTGTCAGTATTTTTGTCGGAATGGAGGTATTAAAAATCAGGGTTTTTGAGATAGTTTGCGGGGGTTATAATTTTTAATCCGACCGTTGGATCGTGGTAATTTTTGGATATGTTATACATATATAAGTTGAGTATATGTCCACAAATTTTGAACCGTTAAAAATGAACGTATGATTTATTACGAATTTTACAAGATGACTGGTTCAGAAATTGTTGAATTTTCGGAGTTTATCATTTTGGTGGAAAATTCTAGAATTGGTGGGCCCCACTTGTGGTTGGTGAAGAAATGTGCTGAATTATATTTCAAATGTGGTGGGTGGGAATAGTAGCAGGTAAAGCCATCAGGTTGCAGGTCAAACCTACCAAAATTTTCCTATAAATAGAGGGCTAAGTTAGAATTGAAAATCACACCAGAAACAAGTTTTCTCTCTTTCTCTCTCTAGATTATTGAGTGTATTTTGTGAGTATTTAGATACTTTGAGAGTTTCTATTCATCAGAGCAAGTTTCTTTCAGCCTTATACCGGTATTCCGACCAGAAGTACTGATATTTTGAGGTAAGGGATATTATTTTCTTCTTAATGATATTATTTTCTTCAATATCATTATGCTGAAATATTGATATGAGTTTTTATCAAATTTGGAACTTTTTGTGTCGGGGGTTACTATTCACGTATACGGCACTATTCACGAATACGGCACTATTCACCGAAAAATAAAATTTTCCCTTTTTGTCCAAGATGTCTATTATGGTTACTATCTTTGATTGTATCCATGTTTTGATCTTTATTTTTGAATTCTGCTTCACAATTGATTATTATGAAGTATTATTGATCTTGGATAAACTGTTATACGAATCCCTACTATTTGTCCTTCTGTCTCATTGGATTCGTTCTCTTTAAGATATTTTTCATCATCCTCAGTCCTAAATGATGATATTACTGAATATCTTTGGCCTGTAGTGCAAAGATGTATAATTACTTGATGAATATCTTTGGCCTGTAGTGCAAAGATGAACAGGTGTTGAGATGAACATGACCGACTGATGATACAAATGAATATCTTTGGCCTGTAGTGCAAAGATGAATATTTGGTTAAAGATGATTATTAATTGATGTTACAGGGATAAAATATTGATGATGGACTTTTAAATCTTAGAAGATAGTAGAATTCTTTCTCTACTTGACTCTTCTAATGGTTTGCTGTTTCCGCTGCAGTTGTTGATCTAAAACTTGTTGTCGATTATATTTTATCAGATTTTTCCCTGTTGAAGACTAACGATAATTTGTTGTATATTATCTTAGTCATAATATTCTTTACTGGGCTAGTTGAGCTCACCCTTTTTCTTTTTGTTCCATTTTTCTTCTCAGGAGGTGAGAACATAGCAGGATCTAGTCGGGGTATGGAGTGATGGTTCTAGAAAGATGTATTAGCAGTCCTCACTATTTCTGTAAAATAGTGTTTGAATAATTGTAATGAGGATTTATTTGAGTGTGGATATTGTCTAGAAGACAATATTTGTATTTAAACTCACAGTATGTGTTGTCGTATTTTGCACGACAATTGTATTATTGAAGTTGTAGTTTGCTTTCTGTACCATGTATTTGACGACTCAGAATGGGTGTTGTATACCTATTATGGGGGCGTCACAAGGAAGCCCTGTCTATTTTGCTCTGTACACACCCCAAACTGAGTGCCTTCTCATTTTAAACACTTGTGAGCTCACATATAGCTACTTCTGTACCGGCGGAAGCTAGTGTTTATCTACTTTAAAGTTATTGAAGTCTTATTTGGCAGCCCACTGTAAGCCTTCTTACACATTTTCAAGTCTTTCTCTCCACAATTGCACACACCCTTTTTTACATTGAGAGTCATGTTGCGTGTGTTTGTCCGAACTTCGGTCCGTAGTTTTATTTCAGTTTGTATATACATATATATTTATATATATGGACTAACATTATTGAGTTATACCTCGATTTAGCCTAGATTTCAGTCTGGAGCGTTTACTTATTTTTGTATATATATATATTTATATATATGAACTGCATGTCAAACTCTATTCAATGAGCCTAGACTTCGGTCTGGAGCGTTTACTGCTTTAATATATATATATATATATATATATATATATATATATATATATATATATATATATATATTAACTGTTATCGAACTTTGTTCGATGAGCCTGAATTTTATATCTGGAGCGTTTATTTGCTTTCGTATATATATTTCTATATATGAACTGTGTGTCGAACTTTGTTCGATGAGCCTGAATTTTATATCCGGTGCGTTTACTGCTTTAATATATATATACTTATATATATTAACTGTTGTTGGACTTTGTCCGATGAGCCTGAATTTTATATTTGGTACGTTTATCGTTTATATATATATATATATATATATATATATATATATATATATATATACATTTCGTCCCACCTGGAGTTTACTTCGTGGTGATTGACCACTTTTACTGCTTTCTGTACATTTCGTCCCGCCTGGAGTTTCCTCCGTGGCGGTAGGTAGCTTTTACAGCTTTATTTATATTTCTGATCCCCCATAGAGGTGCTTCGTAGTTGGTGATCATGTCTGTATATATATATTTATAACTTTTATATATATATATACCTGCTTACTGCGTTTATATCAACTGCGGCATCATGTGAGTCTAGGAATCATGTGATCACAGATTCAGTCTACTGAATCTAGATTCGGTTCCCATAATGGACCTTTTCAGCTGTAAGCAGCTTGTAAATTTATCTGTGATGTTTGGATTTCCTCAGATGGCTTTCATACCCACAAGAAATTCAGCACTTTTTGTACATTATTTTCATACAGATGACTCGCATCTGTAAAATAAAATCAATCAAGCCGAATACGGAATAAAATAGAAGTATCAAAGGCCTCAATTACTATTGAGCACATGGTTTGAAAAACCTCCTTTAAAACATCATTGCTATATCTTGTTTAAAACTGAATTTTTATACAAATTCAAACCCTATGTATATAGGTGCAAACGAGGCATAGCACTACTTTCAAATAACAGCACATTGACCCACACACACACACATTCATATAACAGTTTCTTGAAAAGTGACGGTCACCGTGGCAATACGGATGTCAGGGGGTGCCTAACACTTTTCCTCCGCACAAACAAGTCCCCGAACCCTAAATAAATCTCGGTTTCACAGACCCGTTTAGCAGTGTCACGTCACTAGGTCAATGTGCAAACCTTTTCTCGGTTGTATTGGTACAACCAGTTAAAAAATCAACTGGCGACTCTTATAGTTCAATCGTCGACATTGCACATGTCGGACCTTTTTCACTTATTTTTTCAAATAAATCTCACCTAAAATGAGAACACAAAAAAACAGGTAACGAAAAGGGACAAATAAAAATTTCGACGTCGATATAAAAGTCTTTAGAAATCTTTAGATATGAGATAAGACTTTGGATATGAGTTGATAGTTATAATTTTTCTTCTAAAATTCCTCAAACTCTACCATTTGATAGAAAATTTTAAAATCTATGACTTTTTGAATACCAAAATATTTTTATAGACTTTGTAAAAATCTTAATTCAATATCACCTAACTTTTAAAGACATTAAAAAAGTTATAATTGAATACCACTAAACTTTTATAAATTCTTTAAATATCTTGATTGAATACAACAAAACTTTTAAAGTCTTTAAAAATCTTAATTGGATACGCCCCTTTATATTCATCAACATGATCAGTTCGCTTGGATTCATAAAAAGGTGTCTAGTATTTATAAATTTTGATATTTATTAGTATTATGTTATTCACCGATAACTATATATAGTCTAATGATCCAATTATCATAAATTAATTTTATGTTAATTCAGTCAATTAATCAGTGCTGGTTTACAGGAAAAAAATTATTTTTTATTTTATATTGTATTAATTAATTGACCAAAATTAATATAGACGGAGTAAATGGTTAGTACAGTGAGCCAAGCCACCAGAAAATATTGATCTGTCGGCCCAGATGTGTTGATGTCGATCAAAAAATAGAAAGGATTTTCGTTTCCTTTATTATCAAGCAAATTTTTACCGGTAAGATTTGACGCGTGTGCGGATTAGTCTTCTTCAGCTCCATTGGATTCTCTTCTTTCTCTCTGCTTCACAATTCTCTGTTTCTTTGTTTTTTTTCATGCGTGGTCCTCTTCTTCTTTTTTTTTCTTTCTTTTTTTGTTCTATTTTTTTTAATTTTGTTTTGCTAAATTTGGTACTTCTTTTTAAGACAGAATACAATCCCATATTTATGTCTCAGTAATCCCGTGATAAATTCGCTCTCAATAACAAAACTTTAGCCAAACAGTCCCTAATCTTAAATGGGTCGTTCATAAATGTTAGCAATGTCTTCACTTTACGGCGGCATTATCTTCATACACCTCTTCCTCTGTTTTCCTGGCACTGTTTCAACGGTCACTGAATTTGACTTCGGAACGTTAACTCTCAGTAGCTTGAAGCTCCTCGGTGACGCCCACTGGAGCAATGGTAGCGTCATGCTCACTTGCGACCTCGCCGTACCCAACTCTGGTGCCGGGAAAGTTCTGTATTCCAAACCTGTCAGATTCCGGCAGCCGGGAACCCACACTCCGGCGAGCTTCGCGACATTCTTCTCATTCTCGGTTTCGAACCTCAACCCGTCTTCCATCGGGGGTGGTCTCGCCTTTGTCATATCGCCTGGCGACGAGTCCGTTGGTGACGCCGGCGGCTACCTTGGGATCATGGACCGGATGGGTGGTCCAAACGGCGTCGTTGCAGTCGAATTCGACACTCTTATGGACGTAGAATTCAAAGATGTTAATGGGAATCACGTGGGTTTAGATCTAAACTCAATGATCTCAACACAAGTTGGTGATTTAGAATCAATTGGAGTTGATCTCAAAAGCGGTACCGTGGTCAACTCGTGGGTGGAGTACTCCGCCTCAACACAGGTATTCAGTATCTCGGTTTCTTACTCTGATCTCAAGCCCAAAGAGCCCCTTTTATCCTTCAATCTCGATCTTGATCAGTACGTGAACGATTTCATGTTTGTTGGGTTCACTGGGTCAACTCAAGGCAGTACCGAAATCCACATCATTGAGTGGTGGAGTTTTAGTTCATCTTTCGATACCAATTCAAAAACCGGGCCAATATCAGCCTCCTCGCCGCCGCCGCCGACGATTACTTTGATGATCCCAACGGCTGACTCAGTCAACCCGCCACCACCTTCTTTGCCGCCTAGTGAGTCGAATAGTACCGTTTCACATAACTCGGACAAGAGCAGCAAGTGTCATAACCAATTGTGTAAACAAGGTGCAGGGGCTGTTGTTGGGGTGGTAACGGCTGGGGCATTTGTTTTAGCCTTGTTTGCTATTGTTCTCGTTTGGGTTTATTCTAAAAAAATCAAGCATGTGAAAAAATCCGAAACCTTGGCATCAGATTACATTAGAACGCCAAAAGAATTTAAGTATAAACAGCTTAAATTGGCCACAAAAATGTTTGATTCTGTACGAATTATCGGGCACGGCGCTTTTGGGACAGTGTATAAGGGGATATTGCCGGAGACTGGTGAAATTGTGGCAGTGAAAAGGTGTAATCATGGTGGGCAAGGTAAGGCAGAGTTTTTCTCTGAATTATCCTTTTTTGGGACACTTAGGCATAGAAATCTTGTTAAGCTTCAAGGTTGGTGCCATGAGAAAGGTGAAATTGTGTTGGTTTATGAATTTATGCCTAATGGAAGTCTCGACAAGGCACTAATTGAATCCAAAATGACACTGCAATGGGCACATAGGCGGAAAATATTGGTGGGGGTTGCTTCTGCTCTGGCATATTTACATCAAGAATGTGAAACCCAAGTAATTCATAGAGATGTGAAGACTAGTAACGTAATGTTGGATGAAGGGTTCAATGCTAAATTGGGTGATTTTGGGCTGGCTAGGCAAACTGAGCACGATAAGTCTCCAGACGCCACGGTGGCGGCCGGTACAATGGGATACTTGGCTCCAGAGTATTTTTTAACAGGAAGAGCAACTGAGAAAACTGATGTATTTAGCTATGGAGTTGTGGCACTTGAGGTGGCTAGCGGGAGGAGGCCAATTGACAAAGAAGTTGATGGGGTAGGGAAAATTGGTGTTAGTAGCAATTTAGTGGAATGGGTTTGGAGTTTACATAGTGAAGGGAGGCTGTTAGTAGCAGCTGATTCAAGGCTTGGAGGAGAGTTTGAGGAAGGGGAAATGAGGAGGGCGCTATTGGTTGGGTTAGCTTGCTCGCACCCTGACCCCATGGCTAGACCTACAATGAGGGGTGTGACTCAAATGTTGGTGGGTGAGGCTCAAATCCCAATTGTCCCAATAGCAAAGCCTAGAATGAGTTTCAGCACTTCTCACCTGGTACTGAATTTGCAGGACAGTGAATCTGACTTGAATGGACTAATTAGCATCTCCACTTCCTCATCAGAAGACAGTTACAATGGTGCTGGTGGTAGTACGACAGAACTAGTCTGATTAATTCTTCACTAATTTTGTTAATTACTTGTATATTTATAGTATAAAATAATAGCATAATACTCGTGGACGGATTTGGATGCCGTGAAGTTGACAAACTTCACAGTTTTGTATAGTTATGAAAGTTATACATATTACCGAGTTGGATCCGATTAGGATGAAGTTATTTTTTTGGTAAGTTGGTCAATTGGTCAATAAAATACTGACACACATAGAACCTCGTCTGCGTGTCAGTATTCTATTAGTCAATTAACCAACTTACCTCAAAATAAACTTCATACTAACCACTTCCCACCGAGTTGCATACTTGCATTGCTACTTTAATAATATTAAATAGCGTGCTTATACAAATAAAAATTATTATTATTATTATTATTATTAGTATTTTCTTTGAAGTTCTTGGCTTCTTAAAATATGAACTCCACCGAATCCAAATCGGGATCCCCATGGACAAAAGTGGTAGGGGCGTGGTGGGGTTCATTTTTTGTTGGTTTCTTCCTCTGTGGGGAAGCCATTTTCCTGATTTGAGGTTTTATGGTTTATGAAGAGAGAAGTAGGAAGTTTCTTTACAAAGCAACCTCATTAGTCAAAAGCATAAATGAGTTTGAGTATAAATTTGGTAACGCAAAGTGACAAAAGTAGGGCATACTAAATCAATTTTCTAGTGGTTGTCTTCTGCCTTCTGCTGCTGCTATGGATAATGAGACAATAATATTGATATACCTGTTTATTTGGGTGCAGATGATACGGTGGGTCATAATCCACATGAAGGTAATTACTAGACTTGAAAATTTGTTTGGGTAGTTGATAATTTTATGGAATCTAAGATTTCTAACTATATTTGATTTCTAACTCTTAAGAAAAGAGTTCGGATACAATCCGATTTCCTTTTCTTGAGAAGATTGACTTTAATCTCATTAAGATATATTACCTAATAAGAAATCCTATTACTAAATTAGAAAGAGCTTGGAGAAGGTAGTGTGATCACATAGAACTTTACTTTACAGCAATAGAACATTAAACCTCTATTGTTAAATCTTATTCAGCTTATACTTATTTTCACATCGGAGTTATCTCCCGACGGCCCAAGCCGTCAAGCTTTTGGTGTGACTTCGTTTTTGTGCAGAATTTGATGCGCTTTGAAAATTGAGGCGCGTGAACGAATCTTGGCGTTAACATTAGCACTAGAATGAGAGTTTTCTAGTGTTTTTCAATTTTCAATCATAGGTGGAAAAGGCGTGGGGTGCTGGATTTGATACTCACAGTGTCTGAACAGCCTGCGAGGAGAGACTAGCAGTACCCTGACACAGTCATCTTTTTTTCTGATGAGGATTATCCATCAAAACATATTGACCCGTATGATGGAGCGCTGGTAATCACTACACATGTTGGATTGGTGGATATGAATAGGATCATGATTGATAACGGTTCATCAGTCGACCCAGTTCGAGTAGCAGATGTCATCAAATTGCTGATTATCTTTGGGACAACTACTCGACAAATGGAAGTGATATGTAGATTTTTCGTGGAACATGTGGTTTTGCCGTACAACGCCATACTTGGGAGACCGACATTAATGGCTCTACAGGCGATGACCTCCATACCCCATTTTAAAATAAAGTTTCCCACACTAAACGGCGTCGGTGAAGTCGTTGGGGATCTTGACTTAACAAGGAGATGTTATCGGAATAATTTAGTTTTTTCGGCAATATGGGTCAGCAAACAAAGGGATCAATCCAAGGAGGTTTGAGGTTAAAGTGCTAAAGTCAGGAATTTACCAGCTTCGAGTAATGTATAGTACAAGAGTCAAAAACATTTGGCGAGCTAGGATTATCAAGCTGTTTTCTTTTGTTACTGTAAATTTTTCAAGTTATTAATAGGAATGTGCATTCAATTTTGCCAAAAGATAATTTTCGTCCATAGTTGATGTTTTATGTATCAGAGATATAAGGTCGGATAGAAGTCTCCCACAGGGGTCGGGAAGGATTATGATATAAAGACAGACAAACATCATTCGGGACAGACTAACGTCCTCCTGAACGGATGATTTCTTTCAGGACGGTTAATGTCTTTCCGAACAGATAACATCCTTCGAGACGGACTAATGTCCTCCTGAACGGGTAACATCCTTTGGGATGGACCAGCATCATCCGGAACGGATTACATTCTTTGGGACGGGCCGCCCTCCTCCCGAACAAATAACACCCTTTGGGATGGATCACCCTCCTCCCAAACGGATAACATCCTTCAGGACGGACCAGCGTCCTCCCGAACTGATAACATCATTCCGGACGGATCACCGTCCTCCCAAACGGACAACATTTTTCAGGACGAATTAACGTCTTTCATGACTAATTGATTAACTCTCTTATTTTAAGTTTTTTATAATAAGATAGTGGAGGTAATGTTAGTGCATGTTTATTTGGGTCTAGATGATACGGTAGACCATAGTCCGAACGGAGGTAATTACACCACGTGGGAACTTATTTGGGCAGTTGATGATTTTAAAGAATCTAAAATTTCTAACTATATTTGATTTTCAACTCTTAAGAAAAGAGTCTAGATACAATCCGATTTATTTTTCTTAAGAAGATTGACTTTAATCCCATTAATGTATCTTACCTAATGAAAAATCATATTCCTATACGGGGAAGGGTTTGGACAAGATGGTGTGATCACTATAAATATAAGGCTACACCCTCATTATCAGTTACAACTTTAATTTACAATAGTAGATCATTAAGTCTCAATCCGTCAAGTTTTTGGTGTGACTTCGTTTTTATACAGAATTTGACGCGTTTTAGTGATTGAGATACGTGGACAAATATTAATGTTAACATATACTTTGCTACTTTTGCTACTTTCACTACTCTTTCTTCTTTTTTTGTAAATTTCATCTTCTCTTTTTGTCATTTTACCCTCCTTTAAGAACTTTAATCTCTACATATACAGAGTCCGGTTGGCTGCAATTCAACTGTTGTCCCAAATGATTTAAGTCTTCATTATGTTTGTCAGTGTTTGCACCCGGAAAAGAAATGAAGAAAAAGAAAGGGAGAGTTGAAATTATTGGAGAAAAAAGAGAGTGAATTGTAAAGTTGTAATTTTAGGGGGGTTATCATCATGTATGAGAGATGCCAACCATGTCATGTTACTCAGAGGTTTTGGCTCTTTCCTTCTTGACGTGGCTAAGCTTTAATTGCTATTCTTGGCCTATCCTTCAAATTTATACCCTGGGCAGCTCATATATACACTTTTTATATTTGCAACCCTATTAACCATTAACCTGTCTATTAACTCATGATTTAATGGGTTAGACAACTCATTTAATTTTAAAGAATTTTAAATAGGGATTAATTGAATTTCGTGGGTTACTCTTTGGTAAGATGACTCTTATATAAAAGTTACTGTGTTATGCTTACCAAATGGGAAACCAATTAACAAATTCACTTATTATCCATTTTACCCTTGAGCCTCTACAAGAAAAAAATACAAACACTCAGCACTGAAAATTTAAGTACAGCCTCAATACTATAACATACATGTTAAATTAAAGTAAAAAAATTTATTTCATTGAAAAAAATTAATAATCTTAAAATTATTGTTTGAAATGCAGGAGTCGAGTCAAGTCGTCAACTTGTCATTACCCCCATAATCCCAATGTACATATTTAAAATAAAATATAATCTTAAGTCAAAATTGTGATTCTAAGAATGATGGATTTAATTATTAATCCTGAGTGGAGTGGCATAAGTGAGTAAGAAAGAAGATTGGTGGGTAATTGAGAATACTATTGAAACCTTAGGTCCTAAATTCAAATTTTACCATACGTAGTACGGCAGTAGTAGTTTAGAATGTTATTCATATCAGCTAAACAGCTAAACGTAGTAATTTCGTTCCATCCTCGAAATTTGCGTCTCCTAAAGTCAGCGACTTGTCTCTCAGTTCTCACTCAAATGGATTACGATTTTCCGGATCGCGATCCTCCTTCATTCGAACGCACGGTACATTCCATAGATCTGAAAAAATCCATCTCATAGTTTCTGTTCTTTATTTTACCAGATCTGATTTGATTACTTATATTTTTATTTTAGTTATTTGATGCTATTTTTTAAGCTGTTGTACTTTGGATCTTTAATTTTATCTGTTCGATGTTTTCTTTATTCTCTCTTTTCGAAAATCCTTCGATTTTATTATTTTATTGCCCTTATACCGTTGTTTGAACTGAATACTATTGTCAATCTGAATAATATGACTTCGAATTCTGAAAATTTCAAATCTTTTTCACTCTATTATGGCTCTCCCTTCAAATTCTACAAGTTGACAAGTTTAAACTTGTTTTGCAGAACTAGTTATCTCTGTTATTGAATCTTTGAATACTTGATTGGATGTATCTATTGGGCATGTATCCGGAAATTTTAAGTTCACAGTTGACCTAATTGGTTAATGCATTTCACTTTTCACCCAAATAAAATAGTAAACCTAATTGTACAATGTTTTGATGATGCATTACACTTACAGTAGTAGATGTGTATTTATGAGGAAAGAGCTTGTGCATTGCAAATGTTGTCATGGTTCCTTTATGTTTAGTTAGATAGTAATTTAATTGAAATTGAATCATGCCACTGATGTGGCCAATAAAATAAGTTAATTATGCTGGATTGGATAGGAATCTCAGAATTTCTGTTGCTTTAATATGATATTTTAAAACCTTTGTGTTCTTGATTTGCCAGACAAGCATGATTTAGTACCTTTTTGAGGGTCCCTCTAATTTGATCCATTTTAGATGTATCTCAATGCTCCAAGTTTCTTGATAAATCACTTGTATGTATCTGTGTTTGTGTCTCAGTGCTTTGAGTTTCTTGATCAATCACTTATATGTCTCGGTGTTTCCTTTCAAGTGTGACATCACGGTGTGAAATGTTATACTTTGGAAAAATATTATTTTAAGTTTAATACAGTCAAAATCCGAAAGAGGTAATTGTTGAATGTATCAAGTTATGATTTATGCTAACAACCTCAATAACTGCTGATTTATAATGACTGCATTGAAGTAGAGATCTGAATATTCACTTATGTGGTTTTCTTTGCCGGTATTGTCTTTAATGTTTGCCAGCTTATAAGTTGCTGGATTTAATACATAAGCATATATCATCTGAATGGTGAGCAGGGGAAGGTCGATGACTCTGAAGTCCAAGGATTCAACCCAGGATTGGTCGTCCTCCTTGTTGTTGGTGGCCTACTTTTAACATTTCTTGTCGGGAATTATGTACTCTATACCTATGCTCAAAAGACCCTTCCTCCAAGGAAAAAGAAGCCAATCTCCAAGAAGAAACTGAAGAGGGATAAACTTAAGCAAGGTGTTGCTGCACCAGGAGAGTAGACAATTTAGAGTGTTGTTTTCCTCTTCCATGTTGAGGAGTTGTCTTCACACTGTCCCTAGAGTCCAGAACCTTTGTTTGCAATGGTTACATGTTCGGGTGACTTCCTTTCCTTTATTCTCAGCATACCTATAAAATTTAGCTTGAGAAATTAGGAATTACCCCCCTGATCCCTAAAATAGTAAAATATTCTACTGGCTGGGATTTAAGAATATTTCTCTTTTAACGCATGATGATTTGAGGATTTTGCTCAATCGTTGCATTCAACCTTTTAATATATCAGTATTGTGGGTAGGTATTTATTTTGATTTCTTACTCTTTTTTTATGGATAATTTTGGACCCAGACATGGGGATTGGACCTGCGTGTGTTTCTAGACTGTGTTTGAACAAATACATGTGGATGACCTAGAGAGAAAGAGGTGTTTGATATAAATTGAATGAATCTGAATCTCAATGAGTTCAGAGCTGAATCTGAATGAAAAAAGTTGTTTGATAATTAACATGTCTAAAATAGTTGAATAACATATTTTTATTATTTTATTCCTCTGAAAAATTTAAAATTATTGTAAATTTATTTAATATTATTTAATATATTAGTTAATATTGTAAAAAATATATAAATAAAAATCATTTCCCAAATCGTTATAATTGGTCAGTTATTTAGCTATTTAGTGTTAATCAAACAGTCTCAAAGTTGTGTCAAACTCAGTTTTTAAACACAATTTATATTTGCATATCGAGACTCGTTTTTTAAACACGATATAGATTTGCATATACAGACTCTGTTTTTAAACACAAAATAGATATTTAGAAGCAGGTATACGTGGCATTACTCTCGCTGTCAATTGTCATACCTCATTGCCTTAATGCCTTGTATGAAAGTTAAAACTCTTGTTGGTTTGTGTCCAAATCTTTTTTTAGGCATCTGTTATTGGATATGGGTCCCCAATGGAAATTATAGTTCATGGAAAGAACTTTTGTCAGTCGCGAGTCTAGTGACATTTTTCCCTATTCTATCTTCAAGGAACGAGTTGAAGAAGCTTGTTTTGATACGGGTCAACAATATTATTTTACTAAGTAACCAGTCACCATTACTTGTGCGTTTTGGTAATTTTGTAGAGAGATCTTTATAGTGCTGCTGCTTGTTGAATGCTGAAATTGGCTTTCAACGCGCAGCTGCTTTCAGTTAAATTTCGAGCTTTAAGAGCCGAAAAGCCCCTTCATCAGAAATGATTTAAATTTTGCTTTTTAAAAGATAGATTAAGATAACAAACGATTATCACGGCTCTCCATATTATAAGCCCTGTGTCAGACAATTATAATACTACGTTTGGATTGAAGGAATGGAATAGAGTAAGAAATGGAATAGAGTAGGGAATGGAATGCTTTTTTAATATTCCATGTACATGTTTGGTTGATGTTAGGAATACATCTAAGAATGAAATAAATAATTAGAAAGTGACCTAAATACCCCAAATGTTCAAATTTAACTTAAATTCATTTTATATTAAAAATTTAACACATATTTCTCTAGATTTTTTTTATAATTATATTCTTCTTTTTTTTAACTATACTTTTTCATATAATTTTTTTTATAATTTTTTTCTTACTTGTAAGTTATCTTTTTTTTATATATTTTTTTATTTCTCTAGAATTAACTTTATTTTAATTGATGAAATCTAAATATTAGTGTAAAATAAAATACAACCAACAAAACTAAATCAACTATTATAACACCCCACTCAATAATATAAAGTGATGATAAAATTCAATAACATAACAACCAACAACTTAATAAAATGTCTAATCAAGTAGTAATGCATTCCATCAAAAAATCCTAAACAAAATTCCAATATCATCGTTCAATAAGTAACATAATAAAATGTCTAAATAACTAGTATAACACTCCACTCAGTAAATCTTTGACGAAACCCTCTTTTCGCTCATCGGGAAGGCTAAAAAAGACCACCATCAACTCCTCCTCACGAACAAGCTTGCACATGACCTTGTTACCCTCACTATCAGTTAAACCGGACACATTACTCAACGCATTACTGAGATTCTTCCGTTGCTCATTTAATGAAGCCTCAAATCCAAGAAAGTTAGCAAATTGAGCAGATGATTTCTCGAGTTGTGCAGCAAGAATAGTAGCAGCCCTCTCCATGATAGGTTCAGAATCAATATCGAAACTTGATTTTCTCTTCCTTTTCTTGAAACTAGAGGACTTGCTAGATATTTCCTCACTGCAAGTTGGAATCAAGTCATCATCTCCATCATTTGTTTGGATCTCTTCATCTAACTCGACCATTTCCGCAGCCGATAGAGCATCTTTTCCAATTGCTCTATCCTTGCCAAATATAACACAGAGATCCAAATAATGTGGAAATGCCTTATTCTGCCACTTTGCTCTTTTTTGGTGCACCTAAAACAAGTAAGAGAAAAAAAATAACACAGTAATTAAAAAAAACTCTGATCATATATTCAAACATCTCAATCTTAAAACATAAGAATTATTCTACTGTATGAGAATTACCTTAGAAATTAAATGCTTCGAATCTTAAAAAATGATTTACCTTAAGATATGGAATCCAGACATCTTTAGAGGCTTCAAGCACATGATTTTCAACATCCCAACCAAATTCACTACTGTCTTTTCCATGCAGCATATCATATACAACTGCCCATTCAGCTTTCAATGTTTTCAACCTTGACTCAATATGTGGTTTTGCCTTTATTCCTGCTGCAGGCAATTTCTCAGCCAATGCTTTCTCAATGGCCAAGTAAAACCCAGGCTTAAAACCATTATTAGCCCTATACAAAGTTCCAGTAGTATTTAATATGTCTAGCATACATTCCACAAGCTTGTCATCTTCATTTTCAACCCATTTGTGCTTACTCTTGCCTGCTCCCTTTGCTTCATCATTTACTTGAGAATCCATCATAAATTGAAGTCTGGCCAAATATAAATTGAATCATAAATTGTATACTTACTACTTACTACTACTAATACGCAGAAAGGAGTCATGAAGGCGATTCAATATATGAATTTAATTCATATATTGAATCATAAATTCAATTCATATAGTATATAAATCTACAGTTGCTCTGCCTTTTGCACCATTTGATCATACTGCTCATCAGCAAGGTAATTATCTTTCAACTACATTAATTTTTTACACATTGATTTGAATATTTTTTTCTCTATTGAGTTTTCATTGTTATTATACTAACATTTCTCAGTATATATGATCAGTCAAAAGCCAAATCAGTCAAAAGTCAAAAGCAATGGAGTATAAAGGGATGAGCAGGCTTGGGTCAAGACCACCAAATTGTGAGCACAGATGTGGGCATTGCAGGCCATGTATTGCCATTCAAGTGCCCACCACAACTGACCACTTGGGACTCCAATATGCTAATTATGAACCAGAAGGATGGAAATGCTTGTCTTGACTCAGACGCAGAAAGTTAGAAAACTGACTCGGTGAGAGAAATGCGATGTGTTGTGCACACACGACAACAATGGCCAAAAGAGGTAAACACGGAATTTTCTTTTTGGCAAACATGTAATGTCACAGTTGAAAAAAATCAATGCATGTCATCACAAATTTTAAATTTAACAAAAGCATATATAACAATTAACAAAAGCATCAACAGTCGATACGAACGGTGATCACACATATATAACAGAGCTGAACAAAACAGAATACAGGTTTCAAGACAAGGATTTCAAGGGAACATGATTAAAGAAGAACAAAAGGAAAATAACTATGGTTCCTATAAGCTCCTAGCTAAGGTACCATCCAACAACATGGGAACTGGGACAGCCAGGTTAGATAATCTAGTGATATCACATCTGTACAACACATGCACATGCACCCTTGACAAGCAATAATACTATAACAATAAGGTATATATTAAACTACACATAAACAGGGCAAGTGGTTGAGATACCATTAGTCATAGTATAAGTCAATATACTGAACTTATATTAGATTATAAGGCATGTGTTTCCAATAGAAATTATACTAACAAGAAGTTAAATTATAACTGCAGGAAGGTCCAGAAAACAGTGTTGTGTATGTCCTCTGTCAAATTTTCAAGTGGGAGGAGATCCAAATTCAAAAGAGGAAATGAGTTCATGATGACCAAAAAAGAATTTTGACTATTCTAAATTTCTAATTACAAATATGTTGCAAAGTTGCCTTCATAGTTGTGGAGTGGTCACTAACATCAACACCAATAATATACATCACATAATTGTTTGTTCCAAGCTACACCAATAATATACATCACATAATTGTTTGTTCCAAATTCACATAATTGTTTGTTCAGCACGTTAAGGATGTGATACAAAAGCACTGTAAAAAGCACTGTAGTGTTTGCAAATGTTGCAAACACTACATGGATTGCCACAAATGTTGCAAACACTACAGTGCTGTTGCAAACACTACAGCTAGCCACAAATGTTTAAATGGCATATCAATCTTTTCTCAAAATAAAAAGAAAGAAGCCTAGCTACCAGTTGCCATCATTAAAAAAAGGAGATAGCTAAGCCAGTTAATAATCTCAAACTACTAAATATAAATAGCTAAAAGTGGTTAACTAGTTTAGACCGGATACTACTTCATCAAACTGAGAGGGGAGATATTCACACTAATATCTCAAACTGGCTTCATCAAACTGAGAGGGGAGAGAGAACAAGAAAACATTTCAAACATCTCAATCTTAAAACATAAGTATCATACAAAATCCTATTTATCGATACAATAAGCATTGAAAGGTACTACTAATAATAAATAACACAATTTTAAACTATAAACTATGGTCAGCCCTCCACACATCAAACATCTCAACGGCAAGATTTTCTCTAAAGTTTGTCCACACATGGGATGTCTCAACTGTATTGATGTAGTCTTCATCAACTCTAGTTTCCTCATGGTTGACTTCTATCTTCTCATCTTCGAACGGATCAAGTCATTTCTTGCCTTATAAAGTTGTGCATTAGGCAACAAGCAACAATTATTTTATTGTGTTCGAATAGGATAAAATGAAGGACTTCTAAGAATTCCCCATCTTTTCTTCAGAAGGCCAAAACAACGCTCTATGACATTTTTATGACATTTCTAGCTGAAGATAAATGATATCTTTGACCTCTAAAAGGTGCAAGAAAGCCCTCTCCATTGGTATATCCAGCATCTACACGGTATTAGTTACCTTAACCAAATAAAAAAGGATGTTAAATGGGGTTGTGTTTGCTTGTTTTTGTTAGTGTAAGTCTATACATATGAAATTATATTAAGATATTTCTTATTTCTTACCTCGATTTACTTTCAAACCATGATTACGATGCATTGCAGAATAAAGTACCCTACCATCTGCCGCGGACCCTTCCCAACCAGGTAAGACGTAGATAAATTGCATCTCCGGGGAGCAAACACCTAACACGTTAGTTGTAATCTCATTTTTTCGATTTCGATACCTAGGTTTATCTTCTTCAAGGACATGAACCTTTATGTATGTTCCATCCAAAGCCACTAGACAACCCTAGTAAGAAATACTTATCTTTTTAAAAAACATAATGATAAATATGTAATTTAAAACAAGCTTGTTCTAGTAGGATAACAAATATCTAAGTTAAAGAAATACCTTGAACCATTTCCACTTATCGTCAGTAGAGTTTTCACGTATAGGTTCCGGTTTCTTAAAAAGTTAACCTTCCAATCTTATCACGGCATTGAGTACGTTGTTGAAATGCCTACTAATTGTCTCACCGGATCGACGAAATTGTAATATTATGACACGATTTTTCACATGATGGGCTAGCACATACAAGAACATGGCAACTTGTTCATCTATTTGAAGGTACTTTGTACTACTAAGTTTGCCTGTGGTATGTAAAATATCACATAATTTGGTAAAACTTGCCCTATCCATTCTAAGGTAATTGTGGCATGTAATGTCACTGTCATACACTAGCTCCCTCGTAAATTTTAGACCGCTCGAGCAAGAAAGGGTGTACTTTGGTCAATTAAGTGCTCTCATATGTCTATGTCGTGCCATAGATATAACAAATTGCATGAATAAGGTAATCATGGCAACTATTTCGGACCAAAAATAAAAAAAGGCAATTAATCTCTTCATTCTCTTCCGTTTGTCTACTCTACGACGAGCCATAGACTGCAATTCAATTGAAAAAGTAAGAGCAAACTCAAACAATAAACATATTGTAAAACAATTTCAAAACAAATTCAAGAAACATACTATAATGAAAGCAATAATAAAACAGTCCAACCAAACATTAATAACAAATTATTAATGCCATTAACAAAATTATACTAAATTTTGGAGTACTTTGTACCATAATAGTAAATTTCTAACATGTTACACAATAATCAAATTATTGTTTCCCTTTAAAAGAAAAGGACCAAGTACCACAGTTATCATCTTGTACACTACTACAACCAATCCCCATTAACAGCAAGAATAAAATGTACACAACAGATAAAATTCATATCATTGACTAGAACATCAGATATCTTCCCTCGCTTTTAGGATCTAGGAAATTCTAGAACATAGATAATAAATTATAGGCAATAAAAAATGTCAAAACATAGTAGGCAACAATCTGGAAAAATAATAGATATAAATTCCCAGAAAAAAGATGCCATTGGTAGTCTCATTTCTAAAATATTAAAAACCCTCCAACCAAACACACACCCTAGTATGTAGCAGGAAGAAATTACTAATAGTGATGAACGACCAACGGAATCGAATCGAGAATTGTTAAATATCAGCTAATTTTAATAACAAATCAAGGCAACAGGAATCGATAATTGGGAAAATTATACTAAACTGATAGGAATCAATGACCAATGGCAGATGAAATCAGTGAGAAAAATGGTATGTGCGGTATCGTATGGGATTTGCTTAAAGAAAAACCTGGTATGGTCTGAGCAAACAGTCCAGTTCAAAACCGATCGGATCCGCAATCGTAGAGTCAAAGCCTGAACACACAATTTCCAATCATGTATCACCAAATCTACGTAAGAACATAGATGGATCTGGAAATTACGAAGAAATATGCAAATAGGCTGCCAAATTTCATGGAGTAGTATAAATATGCAAATAGGCTGCCAAAAAAAGAAGGAATAAACTGACTTGTGAGACGATATGATGGTGAGGGTTTTGGAGAGCCTTCAGAGCTGCTGGATCAATCAATTGAAGATTTGTATCTCCTCTCCTCGGCTCCTTCTCTCTCGTCGTTCCCAGATCGATCGAATCGAATGAATGTGTAAAAAGCCCTATTATATCTTTAGGGGTATATTTGTCAATTACTTAAAAATAATGGATGGAATGATTTATTCCTGGCCACCCCTCAAGGAATGAAAATTAAAATTTTAAGTTAACTATCATTCCAGGAGGAATACATCATTCCGATGAAATTAACAAACCAAACAACATTTTTATCATTCCAACGAAATAATTCATTCCATTCTCCCTCCTATTCCACCAATCCAAACGTAGGCTAAATTAAATTTGTACCGGCACCATAATCAGCAGATGCGTGTCCAGTTTATATCAAGAAACCCACTCCGAATAGGATTCACGCCAAAAATTGCTCCTGTAACCATAACATAGACTTACCGTGAAAAATTACATAAATCCAATATTTCGGGCATGAGTTGAGACTTTATGGCTTCCTCTACTTTGTGGTCTTGATTTCCTGAAGATATCATATGTGAAAATATATGTTTTGCAGTACAAATCAAGGGAATGAAGTTCTTACAATTACCAAAAGAACAAACCAAGAAAAAAAAGAACACGGCCTGAAGCTTCAAAATCCAAGATGCATGACATAGTCATTTTGCCCCCTTGGCCATCAAGAAGAACAAGGCAAACAGACGACAGAATGGCCATTTAGTAATTAAATTGGACAAGCATACACACTAAAGAAGTTTTTGGCTCATCTAATCTTTACTATAAACACAAGTCGTATATTATCATAAATCTCAAAGCGACTTGTATCCAAGTCACTTATCACACCCACTTTAGATAGAAAGTGCTGGCGTACTCTTTAAAATAATAATAATAATAATAATAATAATAATACAGAGATTGAGAGTGCTAGAATTTATGCACATCTGGAAAACAACTGAAATCAAGCGCAATTCAGATAAAGCAGCTACAATTCAGCAGATATTCAAAATACCAAAGTACTGACACAACGACTACAGCTGGATGATAAGAACAGGTATGTGTCAGAATACTCATGCTCTGTGACGACCCATGCTCTGCTCCCGAGGAGGGTTCATAACCAATGTTGGTTGGGCATTAAACCCAGGATGAGGAAGCCTGCGACGGAGTTCACGGCCTTCTTGGCAAAGGGCACATGGATGGCAACATATATGGGTTGCAAAATCACAAGCTGACTCACACTGCTCGAGTTGCACCTCATCCTCAATTAAGCTTCCACAGCACCCACATGATCGGTTTAGTGCCTCGCAGCTGCCCTGTTTGTGCCAACCAATAACATGAGAAGTCATATAAATATACATATACATCTATATATACGGAATAAATTCCAAGAGCACATGGCTTTTTACTACATATAAAGCTACTAGAAGAGGCATCCCATAAAGTAACTGAAGAACTAAAACATGGTCTGGCCTAGCTTTGGATATGAAGAAAAGCTTCAACAGAAAATAGAAATAGAATGCTAAACAGACGATGAATAGAAAAGTCAGACAAAGCAGACAAACCCAAGCAAAAAGGAAGAAAATGGCCCCTTTTTTGTATATATGAAAAGGGAGGGGGGGTGTTGTAAAAATTTCATTTTGTAGTAAGATATATAACAACAATATTTCTGCTTGAATCGAATGGTTGACCACTCTTTCCTTAAGACTATATTTGCCCCTTACTCCCCTTACTTTTTGCTACACTGGGTTACTGCGAATTAGTGTCCAAGATAAGACAGGCCCAGATTTTTATTTCGTATCCCCCTTCTGTAATTATGGGATATGTTGTTCCCATGACTTGAACCCAAGTTCTTAATATCAATAAATCTCTCTTATCCAACTGAACCAATATTAATTGTTGGTTACATGGATAACATATAATATATTTATTATATACTTTAGATAATGAAAATATCCAACAATCCTCCCCTATTTTCATAATCTTCCAATCCTTTTCTTTTGACATTCTTCTTTCTCTTTTAAATATAGTATACATAAGTAATAGGTGTCTTTTGACTTGAACCTTTACATAGTCTATTTCACAAAATATCTGATTTTTTAGTAGCGTTAGCTTTGAACTAAAAAATCTTAAAGTGATATCTTGCTCTATAGACATATACTATATCTCTTATAGTTTAAGGAGACCCAACACATTTATGGTCTTGTGTTTACCTCTTGGGTTTCGTAAGTGACTTAGAGATAAGCCTTATGTCTCATAGAAGCGACCCACTTCCTTCACTTACATAGATGAATCTAATTAGATGCACTTGTATGACCTGCATCCTCCAAACCGGACATAGATTCATTAAAAGTTTACCCTACCCTATTTGTTCTCCATACAAGCATACACTATCTTTGAGATGGTTTAGAAGAATTTCTTCTTCATACTTGTCTAGTGTATAACTGGTTATTACTATAAGTATTTTTTCATTGAACTAATATATCAGATGTTACTCTAGTATTTAGTTGGGTTCCACTTATAGATTACCTCTTATTTAAAGGCTTTAAACCCATCTCCCTGGAAGTATTACATATTACATCCTTGCCTAGGCCTTTTGTAAAAGGATCTGCCAAATTTCCCTTTTGACTTAACATAGTTAAAGGTAACAACCCCTTTATTGATTTGCTCCCTTACATAACTATGTCTTAAACTTATATGTCTAGACTTTCCGTTAAAACCTTGTTATAAGACCGTGATAATGCTGCCTCGTTATCACAATATATTGAGATAGTTGTCATTGGTTTGGGCCAAAGTGGTATCTCAAATAATAAATCCTTAAGCCATTCGGCTTCTTTTACAGCAGTTGATAATGTAACAAATTCAGATTCCATAGTTGAATGTGTTATCAAGGTTTGTTTCTTGAAACCCCAAGAAATTGTCCCTCATCCTAAAGTGAATATTCATCCACTTGTAGACTTTATTTCATCCGAATCTGTTATCCAATTTGCATCCGTGTACCCTTCTACCACAACTGGGTATCCTGTATAGCATAATGCATAGTTCATTGTGCCTTTAAGATATTTAAGTATCCTTGATACTGCATCCCAATGAACCTGACCTGGATTATGAGTAAACCTACTCAATACTCCTACTGCAAATGCTATATCAGGTCTAGTACACTGCATTGCATACATTAGACTACCAATTACACTTGCATACTCTAATTGATATATGCTATTTCCTCTATTTGGAAATAACTTAACAGAATGATCATATGGGGTAGAGGCTATCTTGCAATTCTCGTGATATGGGATATGTTGTATCCTATAAATTGGGTCGTATCCCAAATATGAAATAGGTCGCATCCAATAAATTGGGTCGTATCCCAATTATGGGATGTCCTTTTGTAATTTTTGATACGTATCCCAATTCAACCCAATTTTGGTCCAAATACGATGTCGTATTCCAATACTCCCCCCAACTTATTTACACGGTTGGCCTTTTATAATTTTATTAAAATAAATAAATAAATAAATAAATAAATAAATATATAAGAATGTTGTTCCCATGACTTGAACCCAAGTTCTTAATATCAACAAATCTCTCTTATCCAACTGAACCAATATTAATTGTTAGTTACATGGACAACATATAATATATTTATTATATACTTTATATAATGAAAATATCCAACAGGGGGCGTTGGAATCCTGCTTTAACTAAATAAATAACAATTAAGTTGCTTCAGATGATGAAATGTGGAGCACAGTTTAATCTACGAGGGGTTAAAAAAGAATGGCCGGAATAGGTGTTTTGTTCTGAATGCACATTTGAACATGCTAATAAGCAAGTTTGGTAACACAAAATTCCTGTAACGAAGAGAATAAAATAAAGAGAACTACAGAAGCACTTTCATGAACATGCCTGTTCAACAGAGCTTTTCACTTGAATAGTAGAACAATGAGAAGACAGATGCATGTGGAATGGTAGTAAGAAAGATCCCATATTTAAAAGATTGACAACAAATGAGGCTGACTGTGGAAGAAAGTTCAATCTATTAACAAATACATGTCTAAAACTATTGAGACATGCAAAGTAAAGAACAAATAATATGGAAGCTCATGTAATATTGGGACTTGCCTCTAGGTTAAATTTTAGGCGGATGACTGAACGACTAGGATAAGAAAACCAGGGTGCCAGGAAGTTGCCACCAAAGAGGGCATCTCCAATCATGTATAAACAAGAGTACGGCAAGCAGTGATTTGTAAAAGTCCCAGAAGCAGATCCAAGTCTTTCAGCATTGCTTCCATAAAGCACAAACGGGGCCACACTTCCAAGAATACCTGAAAAGTGGCATAAAATTAAGTAGGGTAAAACAATACTGAGAGGCGCACACAAATGGAAATCAACAAAAAAATATGTTAAAATATGTTGAATACACTATATTAATACAATCATATGGAACATGGGAAACAGGTACTACAATCACATTATCTGTGTCATGAAGATCATCCTTTTAACAAAACATACCAATCTGATACTTCCTCCATACAAAATGAGAGTCCCATATTTCTTTTTGTGCATCCCAAAAATGAAAATCCCACTTTTTAAAACTAGACTAAAAGGTGGCATGATATTCGAAACTTTATTTTTCCTGATGCTAAAAGAATTCCCTTAATGAGATGTAGCAAGATCTACCTCTCAGCTAATATCAATATTTTTATTTAAATTAAGTTGGGACGTTAAATGGAAATTTTATAACTTTCTGGAATGCATGATTTTCAAAATGAGACTCACTTTGGGATTGAGGAGTTATATAAAATCGTAGCATGTACGATAACATCCACAAGTTATAGCACAGCTTACCATTCATCCAATAACTAATACTCCTTATTGAAGATGTAAATGGGTACAACAACTTCTATCAGAAGTGAAAATTAAAGTCAAGTTAGTTAAACTAGGAAAAAAAAATAGATACAAAGTGAGAATAAGTGTTGGGAAGTGTTGGGCCATAATACTTTCATCATTGGGCCATTGGGCCAGATCGAATGGAGTCCCCCTTAGATCTTGATATCTTTTACGTTGGACCGGATTGATTGGGCCCATCCCTTAAGTTATATTTATTGTGTCTTAAATGTATTGGGCCTTTGATTTAGGGCTGATCTATTAGGCAAATAATATCTAAATATCTATCTTTAACCGGTAATGATGAAAAAGTATGACAGTTGATTGTTATTTCTGCCATGCATTAATGTGGATGGGATTCTTAGCCGGCCGGAGGTGGAAAACAGTGACTGAAAGTAGTGGGTGTGTTGCCTACATTCAGTTGAGGTGACTAGGGGTGGGAAACGGTGCTAGTGGAGAGTGGGTGGCACGAAAAACCGGACAGAGTGTATATGAGCAAAGATCACACATGAAAAAAAATGTAACTGATATTTTATCTCCCTAGCTAGACACTAGATATTTTTATCCTCCATTGTTGACCTTGTGATCGCCTGTACTGACTCTCACGCCGGAGTTATCCCCCGACGGTCAGGCCGTTAAGCTTTTGGTGTTGACTTGTTGAACTGTGCAGGATCATAGCGTCTTACGTGATTGAGACGTGGGAGAAGATCTTGGCGTTAACATTGGCGCTAGAAGGAGGGCTGAGTTCTAATGTCCTTGAAGTTTTCAATCACAAACTATACTTGTTCTCGTTGGAATCCATGGTGAAGAGTAGAGCAGATACTCCGGAGGGACAGCCGATGGCTGTAAGCACGTCTACACCACGAATATCAGTTAAGGATCGTCTGGGTCCTGCTAACAGTGCTCATGCCAGTACGGCCTCCAAACATGCGTCAGAAGGTTCTCGTTTGAGAGCCATGGGGAATGTTAAGAGAAGATTGATTTTCACTGCCGAGAAAGGAACTGATCATGATCGGAAACGGGTAGAAGGCACACCGCCTAGAACCCGACACCGAAATGATCAGGACGATAAGGTCTCCAAGTTGGCCAAGATGGCAGACGAAGCAGACAGGGCTATAGAGGTACTTATAAAGCAGAGACAAGATATAACCGAGCAGATGCTTCGGATGGCGGAGTTATGTTCAATCCGAAGAGCATGGGCACAGGAAAGGAAAGGAAAGGAGCCCGCCCATTCGGGTCGTGAATCTCAGGGCCAACCTCGTGAACGAAGAGGGTCAAGAAGCCCTGCTCCCCAAAGATCGAAGAGGGTCCACCGCCCTATCGGTTCTAAGGAGCAGGATCGAAGCAAACAGAGGGGCAGGTCCAGAGAATATACCCCCGAGAATACAAAGAAAGCACTTTGCCTTGTTCATTCTCGTCACAGCGACAGAACACCACGACGAAGCAGGTCCAGAAGTCGTACACCCGAGGGTCCCCTGAGGGCACACCGCTCTGGGGACGCTCATCGTCAGAAAAGTCCCTCGAAGATGGGGAGTTCTATTGAAAAAGGCCGGTCTACTCAGAAGAGGAAGGAGTTGTCGGAGAAGGAAGTTTTGACGCAACCAGAAGGAGTAGAATTTCTGGTCAAGGAAGTAAAAGAGCTTCGGAAACAGCTTGCTGAAGTCCAATAGGTGAAAGATACTTCGGGAAAGAGGGCTTCTCCTTTTTCCGCGGAGATTCTTAAAGAGAAAGCTGACCCCACCAAAAAGTTACCCCCACATGGAAAGCTATGATGGATCTGGGGATCCTTATGACCACAGTCAAGTGTTCGACAGACTGATGGATTATTATGACTTTAGCGATGCTGCTAAATGCCATACTTTTGTTACAACACTGCGAAAAGACGCCAGACAGTGGATGGGGACGTTGCCTTCGGATTCAATATCATCTTGGGCAGATCTGTGCAGCAAATTTCATGCTCATTTTGGGAGCAATAAAAGAGGAAAACCAACCGGCTCATTAGCTCAGGTTCGACAATATTCGAATGAGTCTTTGGGCCACTATGTGAAACGGTTCCGTGAAAATAGTCGGCCAAGTGACAGACCTGAACGATTTACAAGCCGTTGGACTGTTTCAGAATGGATTAGACCTGGTCAAATCAGAAAAATTGGTGAAAAAGTTGATGTTTCACCACCCAAAGAGTCTTGCTGAAGCCTTCGATAAAGCAGAAGGCTATATCGTGGTAGAGGAGGCCATGAATAGTCTCAAGCGTCATTCGGATCGGCTTAAGGAGACAGATCGAGATAGAACAGACGGGGACCAGAAGAAAAGTGAGGGAAACAAATACCGCTATGATGGTGGGTCAAAGAAATACAATAACAACTGGAGAGAGGGGGGAGGTCGTTCATCTGCCCCAGCCCAAAGAGTTAACAGGACGTACATTGCACTCAATACTGATAGAGCTGTCATCCTGGACCAAATCAAAAATCAACCTATCTTCGAACCACCTAGAGTTAACATTAAGCCTGGAAAAGGTAATTCTCGTAAATATTGTGACTATCACCAAACTTCGGGTCACAATACAAATGATTGTGCTAGTCTGAACGACTTCATCGAGAGGAAGGTCCAAGGTGGGGTCTTAGTTCAGTATGTGGCTGCAAGAACGACTCAACAAGCCCAGCAGAGGGATAGAGAGCCTCTTCAGGCAGCTCAGCCAAGTCGGCAAGCATTGCCAGCACCTGGACAGCCTGCGAGGCATGTAGTAAATGTCATCACTGGTGGCACTTCCAGCAAGCTTGTTGGAAAGAAGCGCCGAAGTTATCTGGATTCGGTCATGTCGGTGGCGGGTACCCTCCCGAAGACTGACAGACCCTTCCCAGGTACGGTAATCTCCTTTACAGATGAGGATTACCCTTCAGAGACCATCGAACCGCATGAGGGATCATTGGTGGTGACGGCACAAGTGGGTTCGGTGGACATTAAACGAATGATGATTGATAATAGGTCTTCTGTGGATATTCTGTATGCCCACGCTTATCAGAGGATGCATTTGGATGGCCAGAAAATGGAGATCGGGCAGGAGGCTCCTTTGTACGGCTTCAACAACGATCCAGTCAAGATGGCCGGAACTATTGAGTTGCCGGTTATCTTCAGAACGGCCCCCCAACAGGTAGAAATAACTTGCAAATTTTATGTTGTGCATGTAGATTCTGCTTATAATGTCATTCTGGGGAGGCCTACTTTAACAGCTTTACAAGCTGTAACCTCAATCCCGCATTTCAAAATTAAATTTCCTACGGCTCATGGGGTTGGAGAGGTGAAAGGGGATCTGGATTTGGCCAGAAGATGCTATAGAAATGCAGTGATTACTTCGGGAGTGGGGTGTCGAAGCAGAAACTGACAATGGCGATAGAAATCGAACCCTTCACCGAAATCAGTTCAGAACCATTGGTTATGCCAGCCGGGGAGACAGAAGAGTTCGAACTTATTCCGGGCAAGATAGACAGGAATGTAAAGATAGGTTCGGGTCTGCCGAAACCTCTCCGGAGGAACCTTATGGAGTTTCTACGCTATTATGCAGACATCTTTGCATGGGAGCCTCGGGATATGCCTGGGGTAAATAGAAAGATAGCAAAGCATTGGCTGGAGGTGGACCCATCAAAAAAGCCAGTTCGACAGAAGAGAAGGATTTTTGTCCCGAAGAGCCAGCGAATCATCGATGAGGAGATTGCGAAGCTGCTGGCCGCGGACTTCATCTTTGAGATCGACTACCCGGAGTGGATGGCTAATGTGGTGCTGGTCCAGAAGCAGAATGGGAAATGGCGAGTCTGCATTGACTATACAGATTTGAACAAAGCTTGCCCGAAGGACTTCTATCCGCTACCCCACATCGACCAGCTCATCGATGCGACTTCGGGGTATGCTTTATTGAGTTTTATGGATGTTTTCTCTAGTTACCATCAAATTTTAATGCGCAGAGAGAATATACCGAAGACGGCGTTCATTACGCATCGTTCGGTATATGCCTACAAAAAGATGACGCTTGACTTAATCAATGCTGGAGCCACGCACCAGAGAATGATGAACTTCGTCTTCAGTCGCCAGCTAGGCAGAAACATGGAGGTGTACGTCGATGACATGATTGTCAAAAGCATGCTTGTGCAGAAACACTTGAATGATTTGGAAGAGTGCTTTCAGATAGTTCGTCATCACAACTTGAGGCTGAATCCTACCAAGTGCACCTTCGGATTGGGGGCTGGCAAGTTTCTGGGTTATCTTGTCAGTCAGAGAGGAATTGAAGCCAGCCTAGAGAAGATCCAGACGATCTTGAGCATGAAGACTCCTCAGTCATTTAAAGATGTTCAACGTCTGACAGGGAGGATTGCAGCTTTGAGAAGGTTCATGTCCAAATCAGCAGAAAGGTGTTTGCCGTTTTTTGACACGTTGAAAGGGCCGAAGAATGCGAAGAGGTTCCAGTGGACTTCAGAATGTGAAGACGCTTTCCAGAGTATAAAGACCTATTTGTCTTCGGCGCCTTTGTTGGTGAAGCCCGCTCCTGCTGAGCCCTTGTATTTGTACTTAGCAGCAAGTTCGTTGGCAGTGGGAGCAGTTTTGGTGCGAGACGTTGGGGGTAAGCAGCACCCGGCTTACTATGTAAGCTATGTCATTCGGGATGCTGAAACAAGGTACCCAAATATTGAAAAATTTGTTTTTGCTTTGATGATTGTTAGTCGAAAGCTTAGGCAATACTTCCAGGGTAGGTTGTTGGTGGTGTACACAGATCAGCCTTTGAAGAAAATTATGGACAAACCTGAAGTATCGGGGAGATTAGCTGCATGGACGATGGAGTTGTCCCAATTTTTCATTGAATATCATCCCCAAATAGCTATCAAGGGGCAGGCATTGGCTGATTTTGTGGTCGAATGTTCGTTTTCTGAAGCGGATGAAACTGTGGAAGAAACTGAAGGGTCTGACAGGACAGTTGCGGTTCTTCAGCAGAAGTAGAGCTCGTGGACGCTGTATGCAGATAGGTCTTCTACTGCGGACATCAGTGGAGCAGGAATCATTTTGACAAGTCCGGAGGGATTCAAAGTGCAGCAAGCTATCAGATTTGGGTTCAAAGCAACGAACAACGAGGCAGAGTATGAGGCGGTGCTGGCAGGGTTACGACTGGCTAAGAGCCTCAAAGTGCAGAGAATAGTCATATTCAGTGATCTCAGTTAGTCGTCAAGCAAGTCTCAGGGAAATATGAAGCTCGAGGTCAGAGAATGGTCAAGTACTTGGCAGAACTAAAAGATCGGCTTCAGTATTTCCAATCGTACGAGTTTCAAGGAGTCGGGCGTGACGATAATTCCATTGCCGATGCACTCTCAAAGCTAGCCACTACGGATGCTAACATTTTTGACGGGTCCGTTTACTTGAAAATTTTGCAGCATCCTAGTGCTCAACATGAATCGGTAATGTGCATTGATCGCTCCAACTGCTGGTTGACTCCATATCTGGAGTATCTGGTAGATGGTGTCTTACCTTCGGATCAGATGCTGGCCAAGAAAATCAAATATAAGAGTGCTAACTTCGTTCTGATAGATGGGGATCTTTTTTGAAGGGCCTTTTCGTCTCCATTGCTGAAATGTTTGACTCCGTCCGAAGCTGAATATGCTCTTCGAGAAGTTCACAAGGGCATCTGTGGCGACCATATGACTGCTAAGTCATTAGCCTACAAAGTACTTTGCCAGGGGTATTATTGGCCTACAATCTTCAAGCTACGGAGTACGTCAAGAAATGTGAGAAATGTCAACTTAACAGTCCGATCCCACACCAGCCACCAGAAGAGCTATACTCGATTTTATCTCCTATACCCTTTGCTGTCTGGGGGTTGATATACTGGGTCCATTACCGAAAGCTAAAGGTCAGGTCAGTTTTGTTATAGTTGCCATCGATTATATGACCAAATGGGTAGAGGCAAAGCCACTTAGGTTGATAACGGAACAAGAATGCTTGAAGTTCATGAAGGAGTCAGTAGTGTTTCGATTCGGCATTCCTAAGGTGGTGATATCGGACAACGGGCGTCAGTTTGTTGGATCGAAGTTTGAAGCATTTTTGAAGGAACTAGGGATTCAACACAGAAAGACTTCAGTAGCTCATCCACAGTCGAACGGGCAGGTCGAAGTGACCAACAGAATATTGCTGAATGGGATCAAGCGAAGACTGGATGAAGCTAAGGGAAGATGGCCAGAGGAGCTGCTCAGCGTATTATGGGCTTATCGGACTACACCGAGGACTACAACAGGGGATTCACCTTTTAGACTGACCTATGGTACTGATGCCTTAGTTCCAGTTGAAATTGGTTCTCCCAATCTTCGGGTCAATCAATTCAAAGAGATTTACAACGAAGAAGGGCTGAATGTCAATCTAGATTTGCTTGAAGAAGTCAGGGAAACAACTTTGATCAGATTGGCGGCCTATCAACGAAGAGTGGCTAAGCATTACAATAAGGGGGTAAAGCTTCGTAGATTCGAAGTGGGAGATTTTGTCATTAGAGAAGTCGAAGCATCTACACCTCAGAACTTGGGAAAGCTAATCCCAAACTGGGAAGGACCTTATGAAGTCATTGGTGTAAGGAGGTTCGGGTGGACTCGCTGACTATTCGATGGTAGCCTTATCGGCAGGTGGTCCTTATGAGTTTGTCAGGCCCTTCGTGGTAGGCAAACGTAATTGGTGTAAGGAGGTTCGGGTAGACTCGCTGACCATTCGATGGTAGCCTTATCGGCAGGTGGTCCTTATGAGTTTGTCAGGCCTTTCGTGGTAGGCAAACGTCATTGGTGTAAGGAGGTTCGGGTGGACTCGCTGACCATTCGATGGTAGCCTTCTCGGCAGGTGGTCCTTATGAGTTTGTCAGGCCCTTCGTGGTAGGCAAACGTTATTGGTGTAAGGAGGCTCGGGTGGACTCGCTGACCATCCGATGGTAGCCTTATCGGCAGGAGGTCCTTTAGACTTTGTCAGACCCTTCGTGGTAGGCAAATGTCATCCTGTGGGTTTGTTAGGCTCTTCGTGGTAAACAAATTCCCGATGAAGCAGATTTACCTCACACTTCGGTAACGAATAAGTATCCCTTTACTTTATTACCAAATTTTGTTTAAGTGTTGAGTTCGAATTGCTTTGGTACTTAACTTGATCTTATTTGTTATATGACTCGCCTAATTGTTAATTAATAGTGTAAATTATAAAGAGCTTGTACATTTTTTAAGTTGATTGATGTTAGAGTATTGACAAAAAGTAATTGCACAGAAGTCATAAGGAATGAAGCCAATTTTTCATTAATATGGTGTTGGATTACAAAAAGACAGGAGTTTTTACAGAAATTCTATAGCTAGGGGAGAGGAAAATCATCTTCAAACGTCAGCTTCGTCTTCGGAAGAATCGAGAATGGTCGGATCAACCTTGGCCGTGACAAGTTTTGCCTTGTCTTTGCTTCGGCATTCGTCATATCCATCTGAGAACATCTGAATGATCTTCTCATTTAACTCGGTTGAGTTCCGGTAGTCTTGCTGGATCTCTTTGCGAAGATCTTCGATCAGAGGTGGGCCTAAATCTCTCAAAGCGCGAAGCTCGCGAAGCTCATCTTCAAGCTTGGCTCGTTCCTTCAAACTTCTCAACTCCCTAGCTTATTCACCTGCAGCGCCAAGCTCTTGTTGGTTTTCACAAATGTCTCGTTCTTCTGCACAAGGATTTCATTCCTATGAACCAAATCTACGTTCATATTGACGGTGATTCGGTGAGTGGCTTCGGCTGTCTCCAGTTTTCCTTTTAACTTATTCAAATCCTTTTGGAGGCATTCATTATTGAAGAGAGCAGTACCGTGGTCACTTCTCTCTTTATTCAAAGCCGACTTCAGAATAGCATTCTCTCGTCTGGCTGCGTCTTCTTCGGATTCGGCCTCTTTATATCTAGGGAGAAGCCTCCCGAAAATAGCATTCGCCTGCAGATATTCAAAGATAATCAGTTAATCGTTAAGAGATGTACATAATTTCAAACATTCAACTAACTCACCTTAGCATGGTAGCTCATGCCCTCCTCGATTAAATCCCTAATCGAGCTGTTTCCGAACCAATGGTCATCGGTATCCCGGACAAAGGAGTCGAACAGTTGAAAAGGAAAGTTTTCATTGAATTCAGACCATATGGTAGGTGATGTCATGGCTTCGCGCCTGAACTCTGAAGAGGATGGCCGTGATGGAGAAGGCATACGTGGTTCGGAAGGAGGTGGAGGTTGAGTAGGTACAGGTTCAGGGGTTGGTGGGGGCTGGTTGTCAGAGGGTTGTTTCCTTTTACGGGACAAGGAGGAGGAAGGCCCAGTACGTTCTTCGAGCTCCTCATAAGAAACGTGGATTTCCACTGGGACGATTATTGGAGGATCAACTTCGGGGGTAGGCACTCGAAGTTCATCGACAGACAGAAGGGTCACCTTGGTTTTCCTCTTTTTGACACGGAGGGCTTGGATCCATTCATTCACCGGCATATCCATCAGGCTAGAAGTAGAGGTTGGTTGAGATTCTTGAGAAATTGACCTCGGTTGTCGCATAGCCCTCTTCTTCTTACGTGGTCGGCTGGAGTCCTCCACAGTTTCTGGCTCTACGGGGAGGACCTCGGCGTCTTGAGCGTCAAAGGCCGGAGTTTCATCCGGTGTAGTTTCAGTGGAGAGTGATGAAGATTTACCCGAGAGGAATTTCTCCAAATCCCTTCGATCGATCGACGTCGGCTTGATCAAGGACACTGCAGTAGAGAAAAACCTTCTTTTAGATCAATTTACTAAAAGAAAGTTCAGCAAATTATGTATCGATATGAGTTTGGAACTTACACTTATGGTCATACAACCATGCTTGCTTACTCAGGAGTCCGAAGCTCCATTCCTTCAGGGGAATATTTTATATAATGCTCGTCATTTCTTTCACACGTTCCTCTGAAATGTCTCCGAAATCCGCAGAGATCCGCTCGGAGATGGTCCATTCTAGAATAGAATAGATTTCAGGTACCCTTCACAAATAACCATTCTCTACGCCACCCTTTATTGCTCGAAGGAGTATCCATCAAATGTCGTTTTTCGAACATGGCATTGGGCTTGGGAGGCTATTTGCTCAGCATTTTGAAGCCTCGTTCTCGAGATTTTTCAGCGGAGAAGAGGGTGAAGAACGAATCAACTGTAGGGGGTATCCCTATCTCATAGCAGAATGCTATGAAAGCCAAAATATGGATGCATGAATTCGGCACCAATTGGGCAAACTCCACCCCAATAAACCCCAGGAGCGTAACCAGAAAGGAGTGAAGGGGGAATCGAACCCCCTTCTCTAGAAGAGTTACCGGTACGGCGGTCCAACCATCCGGTCGCTGGTACATTCGTTCATGCGAGGCTGGGGATCTCACCAGATGGGTGTCCGGAATCTGATAGCGAGCTCTAATGTTGCGCAGCTCAATCTTGGTAACAATGGAAGGGGTATTGGTGTGGGGATATTGTTCTTCATTCTCGAAAAACTCTAAAGGATTGGGTAATGGGTTTGATGGTGGATGCTTGGCAGGATTAGCCGCGGTTTGAGGGTTTGAGGGTTTGAGTCTGGAACCATTTTGATAGGGTTTGGACTGAGAGGGATGGTAGAAATCGGAACTGCGGGGATGGGGATGGAATCATCTGAACTATGGGACGCCATTGCTGAGATTGTGCAAATAGAGGAGAAATCGAAAGGGAGAAGATAGAAAGAGTACGACTGAAATTTGAAATGGTTGGTAAAACTGTCAAATTTGGGGGCAGAGGATTTTTATATTAACTGTCTTTTCAAATTTTCCACGAAACTCGAGGGCGGCGCATTGATGGCATACAATGATGGTGAATTGGAAGAGGTAGCGTCCAGTTCTGGGTTTAGTGATTTAAACAGAGTGGGCTTATATCCATTGGGCCTCCAACCTTTGTCCTTAATGCTGAGGGGGGTGGACCCTTTAGACCTTGGTAAGATCTTTCTTAGACCTTTTCAAGTTGATTCCAATTCCTTTCCTTATGGGCCTATGATATTTACAGTCTTTCATTAAACCTCCTGTTTAATAAAGGACTGGGGGACAATGTTGGGCCATAATACTTTCACCATTGGGCCAGATCGAATGGAGTTCCACCTTATATCTTGATATCTTTTACGTTGGACCGGATTGATTGGGCCCATCCCTTAAATTATATTTATTGTGTCTTAAATGTATTGGGCCTTTGATTTAGGGTTGATCCATTAGGCAAATAATATCTAAATATCTATCTTTAACCGGTAATGATGAAAAAGTATGACAGTTGACTGTTATTTCTGCCATCCATTAATGTGGATGAGATTTTTAGCCGGCCGGAGGTGGAAAACAGTGACTGAAAGTAATGGGTGTGTTACCTACATTCAGTTGAGGTGACTAGAGGTGGGAAACGGTGCTAGTGGAGAGTGGGTGGCACGAAAAAACGGACAGAGTGTATATGAGCAAAGATCACACATGAAGAAAAAGGTAACTGATATTTTATCTCCCTAGCTAGACACTAGATATTTTTATCCTCCATTGTTGACCTTGTGATTGCCTGTACTGACTCTCACGCCGGAGCTATCTTCCGGCGGTCAGACCGTCAAGCTTTTGGTGTTGACTTGTTGTAGCGTCTTACGTGATTGGGTGAGAGTAGATCTTGGCGTTAACAGGAAGGACAGTTGAACAAAGAAGAAACAAAGAGGCAACAGGAGGATAGACAAAGGTTAGGGTCAATCAAAGTTCTGTAATTGCAAAAGTATTTATATCTTCGTGCAATCAGAGACATATTTGATTTTCTGCTTTATTGACATATTAGTATTGTCTTCAGATTTCCTTAATTGCTTTGCTGCAACAAGAATTAGTCAAGATTTTGTTTAATGCTTACATCCTGAAGTTTATTGAACAATTAATTATAATTTTAACTACAAAATTTTAAGATATGGAAGCAGAAATCTCTTAATTTAATTCAGCCAATTTCAAAACATATCAGAAATTGCAATGCAGGAAAAAAAAATCAACAATGGAGGACAATTACACGCAATAAAACAATTTTAGAGCAAAAAAAAGAAGAGAAATTTATCAACAAATAAGCTACCGAAAAACCCATCAAAAGAAGGTTCTGATATATGTAAAACAATATATTATGATTTATAAAATACACATATATAGGTTGGGAAGAAAACTTACAAACTTCGAGATCGCTGCTGCAAAACTCATCGTTGCGGCCGAGACAAGCAAAGAGGCTTGAATCCCAATGTGCCCTATGCAAGGGCCCCCCGACCACGCTACCCTGCCTCATCACCGGTAATCCATCCGCCGTCCACTCGTAGTTAGTATCACCGATAACCGCCGGTTCTGCAGCTGGCGGAGAAGTAGTTGTGGAATCGGGTTTTGTGGCTTTCTTTTCATCGTTTACCTCATGTTGTCTTGTCAGAAGGGGGTTGGATTCGTCGTGATTAGCCATTTTTACAGCTTCGAAGACAAGAAAATGGAAACAACAGACTGAGGAGAAATGCGAAACAGTAAATTTATGAATATAGGGTAAAACGGAGATGTGGCCACTGAACTTGAATTAGATATTGAGCCTTCAGCTGCTCATGTGCCAAAATCATAATTATTTCTAAGTTTCGAAACCAAAATCTGAAGTTTGAAATTCTAGCCATGATCCGAGCAACACAAACTTAACTACATAAATTACCCAAAAAAAAAATTATATACTAAATTAATTTCTATCCAAATTCAATTACAAAATCTTAAAGTTAATTAATTTTATTTAATGTAATTTTAATTTTATCAATTATTTTTTTTATTTTAAAATTATATATAAATTTGTAATAAAATTTAAATTTTACAAATTAATTTAATTAAACCTAAGAAATGATCATTTTATTAAAGGGATAATACACTTTTTGGTTGCTGTACTAGGGTCTGATTTTTATTGTGGTTACAAAAAATTTTTTTGTTACAGTCGAATAATTGTACTCTACAAAATTACAAAATGGTCATTACTTAAGATTTTCGTCAAAATAACGGACGTAATGCATATTGTGCAAATTGACCTCTTTTTTCTTTGCTTACGTGGAGCACAGTTTTACCATATCACTCCTCTTCTCTGTTATCTTTAAACAAAGTGGAGTAATAAAATTTATTATCTTTAACTAATAATAATAATAATAATTTCAAAATAATAGTAATAATAATAATTTTGAAATAATAATGATAATTTCAAAATAATAATAACAGTAACAATAATAATAATTTTTAAAAATTTAAAATTTTTAAAAAAGATTATATAAATTATAAAAATATTTTTATATGAAGCTGATGTGTATTTAAAAAATAATATTTTTATTATTTTATTAATTTAACTTATTTGAGCAAGGATAAATTTGATAAATTATTTTTTATTCTCCATTAAAAAAAACAAATTTCATATAAATCTGTAGGGAACAGACCCCCAAATACAATTAATTTTATAAAATTCATTTTTTTATAAATTTATTTATTATTATTATTATTTTAAAATTATTATTATTATTTTGAAATTATTATTAATACAATTATTATTATTAAAAATTATTATTATTATTTTAAAATTATTATTATTAATAGTATTTTATTATTATTATTATCCCCTATCTATTCAGATGGCTTGTACTCGTACGGTCACTAAATGAAAGAACAAATATTGTTCTGTCCCCGCAGTTACGAAATATTGGCCGTGATTAAAATTATTATTATTATTTTGAAATAATAATAAAATACTATTAATAATAAAATTTTAAAATAATAATAATTATTTTTATTATTATTGGCGGTGTTTAAATTTATTATTATTGTTTTAAATTTTCAAAATAATAATAATAAATTTAAACACCGTCAATAATAATAGTTATTTTAAAATTATTATTATTAATAGTATTTTATTATTATTTCAAAATAATAATAATAATTTTTAAATAATAATAATAAAAATATTATTAATAATTTCAAAATAATAATAATAATATTTTCAAAATAATAATAATAATAATGACAATAATAATAATAATAATAAATTTTAAATAATTATTATGATTATTATTATTATTATTATTATTATTATTATTATTATTATTATAAGAATAAAACACACGTATCAATTGCCATAGGAACAAATGACTCAAAATCAGAATTGTAATCAACCATAAAAATAGTATAGCAAACAACGATATGCTTACGGGGGCAGAGGCCCGCAGAAGCATTCAGGAAGAGAGGCAGAATAAAGGAATTTCCAAGGTTTTGAAAATGAACAATTTTAATAATGATGTTATTCCTATTATTTTTGAAATTATTATTATTATTTTGAAATAAAAATTATTATTATTATTACTATTATTATTATTTTAAAATTATTAATATTATTAATAATAATAATATTATTATTATTATTATTTAAAAATTATTATTATTATTACTATTTAAAAATTATTATTATTATATTGAAATTATTATTATTATTATTTTGAACCAACTAAATCTATGCAGGGACAATTAGCATGATTATTCATATAAAAATATTTTTATAATTTATATAATTTTTTAAAAAAATTTTAAATTTTAAATTATTATTATTATTATTATTATTATTATTATTGTAAAATTATTATTATTATTAGTTTTGAAATTATTCAGCTCAATTACTAATAATTTTGGAATTATGGTTATTATTATTACACATACATGATGCCACTTAATTGCCCTCCTGCATTTCTGCCCTCCACATCAGCAAAAATAACGGGTCAATATGCATAGTCAGCATTGCGTCCGTTTTTTCGGACAAAAATCGTAAGTAATGACCATTTTATAATTTTTGAGAGTACAGTTATTCAATTGTAAAAAAAATAATTTCGGTAACCATAATAAAAATCGGACTCTAGTACAGTGATCAAAAGTGTTTATCCCTTTTATTAAAAGAGTAAGAAAAAAAATTCTGGTGCTTCATCTCTCTCTCTTCTCTATTCCCCTTTTCCTTTCCCTTCCCCTTCCCCTTCCCCTTCCCCTTCCCCGTCCTTTGTTCCCTTTTCCCCTTTCCTCCTTTCCTCTTCGCCTTGACCACCGCCCTCCTCCTCTTCATCTCTCTCCTCCAAAGCCGCCGCACCTTTGATCCTTTCTGCTACTCCACATACGCCAATTCTTCCTTCGATCCACTTCTTGTGGACTCCGATCCTGATAACCTCATCCCTCCACAATCAAAGCAACCGTCGTGCACCACCACCACAAATCACTCATCGTCCGCAATTAAAAATTCAAACATTAAACAACACTACAAATACAGATATGGAGAAAAAGGAAGAAAATTTTGAAATAAAAAAGTAGATCGGCAGAAGAGAGAAGGCAACGACATGCTATAAGACCCCAACTTTTATGAATAAAGATTATTTTTTCTCGAAATATATTTTTAATATTGTGGTGTGGATTTGACATAATGTTATAGTTGTGGGTAATATTTATAAATTTTACAAAGTAAGCAAGTTGTTATAAAATATTCGATTGGTTGGGAAATATTCGTTTTAACAGAAAATATTCGTACGACGGCACAATCATTGGTGGACCCCACAACGAAATTATTGTCGGAGTTAAAAAACGACAGAAATATCTTTTTATAAAAACAACGGCGAAAATTTTACCGTTAACTATTGAATTACCCGTTGATAAAAGTACAGAAATACGCGTTGTAAGACCCCGAATTTTATGAAATAAAAGTATTCAATTTTTTCTTATAATTACTATTCAGTAAATGATTAAATTGATAAATGTTAAAGTTAAGGGTGATATATGATTTTTTTTCAAAATACGCAAGTGGTTATAAAATATTCATTGTTGTCGGGGAATATTCGTTTAGTCGTGGAATATTTTTTTTGTCGGGAAATATTCGTACTACGGCGCAGTCATTTGTGGGCCCCATAACAGAATAACTGTCGGATGAAGAAAACGACAAATTTGAATTTTTATAAATAACGGCGTAGTTGTTACCGTTAACACTGTTGGAATACCCGGTGGTTAAAATACAGTAATACGCATTATTGCACAGTAGGACACGGTATTGCACAGTATTTTTAAAATTATTGATTCTTACGTAAGAAGGCACTACTGAATAATTGTCACAGTAATTACTGTTCAATATTTTATTTTATTGATTCAATAATTGCTGCGTTGATATTTTATATTATTGTTATTTCAATAATTATCACTGCACAGTATTTCCCATTATCAGATCAATAATTCATATTATTTGAATAATAGTATTAGATAACATTATTGGCAATGTCTAGAAAGTTCTGTTTAAGGAGAGGTTTGGTCACCTAATTGCGCGCCAGTAAGGAGAAATTCTTATTTGAAAGCCCCCTCTTTCCTTGAAACGGCTTGGTTGTCATAAATGTGATTCTATAATATTATTTATGAATAATTAATTATTGATTCATATGATAAGGAAATATTTATTTCATGTGGATATAAATGAGGGATATATTTTTGTGGTTAAAAATGAAGGAGTTAATGTTGAGGTGTTTTATCTGTATTTTTATCGGAACGGAGGTATTGAAAATCAAATTAGGATTTTTGAGATATTTTGCGAGGGTTATAATTTTTAATCCGATCGTTGGATCGTGGTAATATTTGGATATGTTATACATATATAAGTTGAGTATATATCCACAAATTTTGAACCGTTAAAAATGAACGTATGATTTGTTATGAATTTTACGAGATGACTGGTCCAGAAATTGTTGAAGTTTCGAAATTTATCATTTTGGTGGAAAATTCTAGAATTAGTGGGCCCCACTCTTGGTTGGTGAAGAAATGTGCTGAGATTTTTATTCAAATATGATGGGTGGGAATAGTAGCAGGTAAAGCCATCAGGTTGCAGGTTAAGTCTGCTTCGGCGTGCTAACATTTTCCTATAAATAGAGGGCTAAGTTAGAATTAAAAATTACACCAGAATTCATAAGTTTTCTCTCTTTTTCTCTCTAGATTATCGAGTGTATTTTATGAGTATTTAGATACTTGGTGAGTTTCTATTCATCAGTGCAAGTTTCCTTCAGCGTCATATCCGATATCCAGTCAGAAGTGTTGCTCTTTTGAGGTAAGGGATAGTAAGGGATTTTAAGGGTTATTATGTTTTTCAATTCGTAATTCTTCTGACCTTCAAAAAATTCTGAAAAAATTTAAAATGATATTTTGATGAGTTTTATTGATTGTGTCCAAAAATGGTGATTTTTGGATGTATAGATTAAGAGTTATGAATTTTACGGGAAAAGATTATTTTAAAAGTAACCGCTTATAACTCCTTGTGGTTAACTCCAAAATTGATAAAATTTTTATTGAAAGTATATCTATATAATATCAGTGTACTCTGTGAATTTCAGAATCTTTGGATAAAAGTACAATTTATGATAAATGTCTAAATATTCGGCGGTTTTGGCCATATGAAAAATAGTAAATGAGTTTTAAAAATTCTGAGAAAAATATATGTTTAATATGGGACTATATTATGCTAAATCCCAGAAAAGAAATATTTTTAGAACTGATTTAGTATTTTTTATAAAAATAGAATAGTTATGAGTAAATGAATTAAATATGTTATGTGAAGTAAGAAAATTGAAAAATAGAATTTTATGGCTTGAGAATCCTATATGAAGTATATGCAGATTGTTTATGAGGGTTTTGGTTATTGGTGGTGAAATCTTATAAGTTTGGCATTTTAGAATGATTAAATGCATTATTTTAGTAAAGTGTAAACAATTAAAATAAATTGTTTATAAATTTAAGAAATGTTATTCTTTCAATATCATTATACCGAAATATTGGTATAGATTTTATTGTGAAATTTCTACCTTTTGTGTCAGGGTTACTATTCATGAGTTACTATTTACGATTTACTATTCATGAGTTACGAATATTACTCTTGAGATTAAAACTATATATTGATCATATTATTTTTATTATCATATATAACATTTTTATAACCCTAATGATGATATTGATTTCTCTTTGACTTGAGTGTAAAGATGGGTAGATTTTTGGTATGATCATGACTATGGGTTCTCTTTGGCCAGTAATGCAAAGATGAATTGTTGACTGGTATGATCATGACCGTTGAATTTATAAGTGAATATCTTTAGCTTAAGTGCAAAGGTGAATTGATCAACATGGTTATAATTATTATTTATATAAATTCTGAAATGATTATATATTTCTTTGAGATATGAATATATTTGGCATGTAGTGCAAATATGAACTGTTGATGAATATCTTTGGCCTGTAGTGCAAAGATGAATTATTGATGAATATCTTTGGCCTGTAGTGCAAAGATGAATTGTTGATGAATATCTTTGGCCCGTAGTGCAAAGATGACATGTTGAATATCTTTGGCCAGTAGTATAAAGATGAACAGGTGTTGAGATGAACATGACCAACTGATGATACAAATAAATATCTTTGGTCGTGGTGCAAAGATGAAGTTATTAGTATGATTACGAACAGGAAATGTGATTTGGTGTAACCATGATCTTTGATGTTTCAGGTAAAGATAGGTGATGAAAATTATCTTCGTCCTGGATGAGAAGAGGAATTTAGAACTACAGTTATGATTATGAGTTATTCATATGATTGTGGACCAGAATTGTTGATTGATGTTACAGGGATAAAACATTGTTGGTGAATTTTTAACATGGAGAAGATAATAGACTTTATAGTCTATTTGACTCTTCTAATGGATTGCTCGTTCCGCTGCAACTATGGTTGAAATTTTGATCATCTACCATATGTTCTAAATCTCTGATTTATTATTAATGAAGGCTATTGATAATTTAATTATCTTTAGTCATGATATTCTTTATTGAGCTAGTTGTGCTCACCCTTTTGCTTCACAATTCCTTTCAGGTAATAAGAGTGTAGCTGGGTCGAGCGAGGATAACGGGAAAATAGAATGGTGGTCTCTAGCTGTGGAGATTCTCCCGAAGCAGTATAGAAAAGTTCATGTAGTAGTTCTATTTGGTGAATCCAATAGGGTAAGGTGCACCCAACGTTGGAAGGGTGTTTTGCCACTATCATACAAGATGTCTAACGACATACAATCTCGTGTCATCATAAGACAGGGTTGTGCACATCCACTTGCTGAGTATATATACGAGCACAACCTATATAATCTTGGTGTTTGTTTGAAGTATAATTCTCAATTAGAGACAGTGGAGATAATGATAAGTCAAGAGAAGACTCACCATTGAGAAGAATATGATAGTAATCTTCTCGTTTTTCTTTGGGGTCTATTGAGTCAACCAAGGATAATTCTGTGGCCATATGATATCTATCATAACCTAGAAGCATGGCCTCCCATGTACGAAGGTTTTCTTGAGCACTTCCCAAAGATTCTAGTTTCTAAAACAGTTTTTGACTGTACCTTTATGTAAGGTATCTTTGTGAGGTGCTGACACATGATGGTGTCCAATGTCACATTTGGTATATATTTGTATCCAAACTCACGGCATATGTGTTGTTGTATTTTACACGACAATTGTTGTAATAAAGTTGTAGTTATTTTCTGTACCATGTATTTGACGACTCAGAGTGGGTTGGATGGAATGAACCTATTTTGGGGTCGTTACACGCGTGGTTGCATAGTAACACACAGTATTTGATACTTACGTGAGAAATCACTCAGTTATATTCAATTATTGCTACAGTAATTGCTGCATAGTCTCTCATATTATTGATTCAATTATTGTCACAGTATCATCTGCATAATATTTTATATTATTAAATCAATAATTGAGACGACAAAGTTATTCATATTATTATTTGTATTATTGACAATGTCTAGAAAGTTCTGTCGAGGAAAGGGGTTTGATCACCTAATTGTGATTCAATAGAGAGAAATCATTATCGAAAAACCCCCTCTTTCCTGTAAATGATGTAGTTGTTAATATTGCAAGTTATATTATTGATGAATAAATGTTGTTAAAAATATTGAGAGAATTTTTATAAAGTATTTGTTGTAAGTTTGACGTATTATTTGAACTCCCACTTACCCATTTTTTAAAAATAGTCAGGAGAAGTTATCTTAATTTTGCTATATATATATATATATATATATATATATATATATATATATATATATATATATATATATATATATATATATATACAGAAAGGATCAAGAGTAGAACTCTTAAGTAGTAAAACTCCCTTAAATAATAGAATTGTATCAAAACGACGTAGTTTTGATAAGACGCGGTGGCATTTTTGTAAATACCATGCCACCGCGTATTTACAAAAATGCCACCGCGTCTTATCAAAACTACGTCGTTTTGATACAATTCTATTATTTAAGAGAGTTCTATTACTTAAGAGTTCTACTCTTGATCCTCTCCCTATATATATATATATATATATATATATATATATATATATATATATATATATATATATATTAATTTGAAAGGGTGGGGTGGGAGAACTTAGTCGGGAGGGAATGTTATTATTATTATTATTATTATTATAATAAGTTTTATTTTTTCTGAAAAATAGAATATATTATATTTTATTATGCATAGTATTTGCATAGTAAATCAAAAAAAAAATCAACCGAATTCTGCGCGCTCGTGATTGTCCACTGTTCAGTCCGTGATTTTTTAAATTCAAATAGTATCCTTCCATTCTCCTATAAATATGATGCTTAGTTTAGAATTAAAAATCACACCAGAATCAAAAAATTATTCTTCTATAATATTGAGCGTATTTCTTTAGAGTTTAAGGAAGGTTTGAGCGTAGAAAATAATATAAGTTTTCTTCAAGAATATCACCGCCCTACCAGTCAAAAGTACTTCCTTTTTAAGGTAATAGATATTATTTGTGTTCAATATTCGTATGAAATAATATTTTCTTATATACTTTGTAGTATGTAAGTAATATTATTTCATTTTAGATTCCGAATTCTACACTTATTTTGTTAAATATTATTTTTATACTCCTTGAAATTAGTAGAATATCCTTAAAATTTGCATTTCATCTAGTATCTTTTCATGAAAATATTATTCTGAGTATTCTTGATAATTTTTTAATCTTTTCATGTCGGGGTACTATTCACGGAGTACTATTCCTGAAGTACTATTCACGGGATACTATTCACTCGGGTACTATTCATCTGGGATACTATTCATGATAAAAATTAATTTTTTTTCTGTCCAAATTATTTTTGATACAATATTATTCTTGAATTTTACTCCACAAAACAGTATCATGTTGACAATTTGGACATTATTGAATTCTAGATAAATTAAATTATAAATCTTTAAAATTTATCTTTGCTCTCATTTAATTGAATTCCTATATCATTGTCATCATCCTCATGTTTATATTGTGATGAAAGTCAACTTTGGCCCGTAATGCATAGATGGACTGTTGATTGGTATGATTATGATCAGGGTTTATTCGGTATAATCATAACTTGTAATGTTACAGATGATGTGGTAAAAATCATCATTGGCCTGTAGTGCATTGACGGACAGTTGTTACTGTGACGCCCCCAAAATTAGGTATACATCACCCATCTTGGGTCGTCAGATACATAGTACAGAATACAAATACAACTGTCGTGTACAATACGACAAAATATAAACTGTGAGTTTGAATACAAATATTATCTTCTAGAGAGTATTCATACTCAAAAGGAGTCCTCATTACATTTATTAATACACCATTACATAGAATAGTGAGGACTACTAACTAATACTATCATTCGGACCATCACTCCGTTCCCCGACTTGCCCCAGCTACGTTCTCATTTCCTGAAGAGAACAGTGAAAGAAAGGGTGAGCTGAACTAGCCCAGTAAGAAATATTATGACTAAAATAATGCAGAATAAATTATCATTAGCCTTCAACAATGTTAAACTGATAAAATATAATAGACATCAAGTTTAACTGCAGCAGAGCAAGCAATCCATTAAAAGAGTCAAGTAGAAAATAAACTCTACTATCTTTTATGATTTAAAAAGTTTTTCAACACTGTTATCGCTGAGACTCAGCTTAATAAAATAATCCACATCATCGAATCACCCATGCACTACGGCCAAGGATATTCGTGTATTCATTAATGGTCATGATCATGCCAACAACTGTCCATCAATACACTACGGGCCAATGAAGAATTTTACCACATCATTTGTAACATTACGGTCATGATTATACCGAATAATCCCTAGTCATAATCATACCAAGTCCATCTATGCACTACAGGCCACAGATGACTTTTAACATTTTATAAACATGAGGATGATGACAATGATATAAGAATTCTATAAAACAAGTTCAAAAATTAATTTATCCAAGAAATAACAACGTCCAAATTGTCAACATGATACGGCTTTGTGGAGTAAAATTCAAGAATGCTTAGAAGAATATTTTCATGAAAAGATACTGGATGAACCGTAATTATCAAGGATATTCCACAAATTTTATGGAGTATAGAAGTTAAAACTTAACCAACTGAGTATAATAAAGAATGGAATAACAAAAGAAATCACCCGACATGCGATAGACCGCACAGACAGGTTATTCCAACAGAATAATAAATAATGGAACCAGGTCCGGCGTAAAACGCATAGACAGGATATTCCAACTGAATAATAATAAAGACGGAACCAGGTCTGGTGTAAAACACACAGACAGGATGTTCCAACAGAATAATAATAAAGACGGAACCAGGTCCGGTGTAAAACACACAGACAGGATGTTCCGACAGAATAATAATAAAAACGGAACCAGGTCTGGTGACACACAGACATGATGTTTCAACAGAATAATAGAAGAATGTCACCAAGTATAGGGTAGACCCCGTATACAGGTTATTTCAATAGAATAATAATAAATGGAATAATAACAGTTCTCTTCATGAATAAGAAAGAATAACACCCCTTACCGTTTTAAAGAAGAGCTGAAATAAGGAAGTAGTTAAGTAGGAGAATATTCTTCTTCTCTCTCTCTCTCTATAGTTTCTCTCTCTAGAGTTCAGTGAATTCGTAAGAAATAATGAAGGAATGAGCTGCTATTCATAGAAAAATAGAATGCATAGTAACTAATCCATGAACGGTCCAGATTGATTACTTTAATCTGACGGTCCATATTTAAAGAAAAATCTTTTAAATAAAATATAATATATTCTATTTATATAATAACTTTAATAAAGTATTATGTTTTATATAAAAAGATGTTTTTGTTTTATTACGTTAATAATACGAATAAAACAAAACGTCATTATCGCTAAATAATTCATATTATTAACTGACAATAATTGAATCAAACTGAGTGACTTCTTACATAAGCATTAATAATCAATACCGTGTGCTACTATGCAACCACACGTATTACTGTACTTTTACTACCGAGTAGTTCAACAGTATCAATGGTAAAACTTTCGCCGTTATTTTTAATAAAATATTTTTGTCGTTTTCTCAATCCGACAATAATTCCGTTGTGGGGTCCACCAATGATTGTGCCGTTGTACGAATTTTCCCTGTTAAAACGAATATTCTCCGACCAATCGAATATTATATAACAACTTGCGTACTTTGTAAAATTTATAAATATTACCCACAACTATAACGTTATATCAAATTAACTCCATAATATTCAAAAATGATATTTATAGGAAATTCATCTTTATTTATAAAAGTTGGGGTCTTACAACCTCCCCTTCTTATGAAATTTCACCCTCGAAATTAGGGTACGTACCTGGTATGTCGAAGAGGTAAGGATACCTTGATTTCATTTCAGATTCTAACTCCCAAGTCATTTCCTCAACATCGAGGTTTCTCCACAAACTTTGACTTGAGGTATAACCTTGGAGCGTAGAATATGTTCCTTCTTATCCAAGATTTGAACAGGAACTTCTTCATACGTCAAATCCTCCGCTATTTCGTCCGGTTCTAACTCAATAATGTGGTTCGGGTCTTCCACATATTTGCGTAACATGGATATGTGAAAAACGTTATGAACACGAGACATACTTGGCGGTAAAGCGAGTCTATAAGCTACAGTTCCTACTCGATCGAGGATTAAAAATGGACCGATGAATCGAGGATTGAGCTTTCCTCTTTTTTCAAATCTCATAACTCCTTTCCATGGAGCAACACGTAAGAACACATGATCTCCTACATCAAATTTCACGTCCTTTCGATGAAGATCAACATAACTCTTTTGTCGATCTTGTGAGATTTTTATACGTTGTCGGATCATTTGAATCTTTTCTGTAGTCATACGTACCAACTCCGGTCCCAACAACGTTGCTTCACCCACCTCATCCCAGCATACTGGAGAACGACATTTTCTTCCATACAATGCTTTGAATGGAGCCATGCCAATACTTGCTTGATAACTGTTGTTGTAGAAAAACTCCACCAATGGTAAGAACTTATCCCTTCCCTTGAAGTCAAAGACACAAAGTCTTAATAAATCTTCTAGAGTTTGAATTGTCCTCTCTGATTGTCCGTCCGTCTAAGGATGATATGCCGAACTAAATCGTAAATCTGTGCCCATAGCTTTTTGTAAACTAACCCAAAATCGTGAAGTGAATCTTGGGTCTTGATCAGAAACTATGGATACTGGCATACCATGCAGTCTTACAATCTCGTTTATGTACATACGAGCAAGACGTTCAAGTGTATAAGTTTCTTGTATCGGTAAGAAATGAGCAGACTTGGTCAATCTATCAACAATGACCCAAATCGCATCTATACCTTGAGAAACCTTAGGAAGACCGGTAACGAAATCCATGGTAATGTGCTCCCACTTCCATTCTAGAATTTCAAGTGGTTGCAATGGACCTTTTGGTACTTGATGCTCCGCTTTGACTCGTTGACAAGTTAGACACCTTGAGATAAACAACGCTATCTCTCTCTTCATATTGCTCCACCAAAATGTATGACGAAGATCATGATACATTTTGGTACTTTCAGGATGGATTGCAAACGGTGTGTTGTGCGCCTCCATCATGATTTCATACTTTAAATCAGGGTTGTTAGGAACACAAAGTCTGGAGTTGACTCGAAGTATTCCTTCTTCATCGATTCTTGCTTCCGGCATAGCACCTTCTTGCATTTTCTTCCTCATACGCATCAGCTCCAGGTCTGTAGCTTAAGCAGCTTTAACTTTATCGATTAAAGTTGGTTCTACTCGTATATTCGCCATCATCACATGGGTCCCTGGAGTCTTTAACTCTATCTCCATCCTTTGCAAGTCACACAAAATGTGCCTTTGTGTTGACAATATTGCACTCGTACTTGCATATGATCTTCTACTCAATGCGTCAGCTACCACGTTCGCTTTTCCAGGATGGTATTGAATGGTATGATCATAATCTTTCAACAGTTCAAGCCAACGTCGTTGTCGCATGTTGAGTTCCTTTTGAGTGAAGAAATATTTGAGGCTTTTATGATCCGTAAAGATCTCCACCTTCTCCCCATACAAGTAATGTCTCCAAATTTTAAGTGCAAAGACAACAGCTGCCAACTCTAGATCATGAGTAGGATAATTCCTCTCATATTCCTTGAGTTGTCTTGATGCATAGGCTATGACTTTTCCATGTTGCATGAGAGCGCATCCCAACCCTTTGCTCGAAGCATCACTGTAGATGACAAATCCCTCCGAGCCAGATGGTATTGTTAGAACAGGTACTGAAATGAGTCTCCTCTTCAGTTCTTGAAAACTCTGCTCACATTCTTCGCTCCAACCAAACTTTGTATCTTTTCGAGTCAGCTGAGTTAATGGAGTAGCGATTCGAGAAAATCCTTCCACGAATCTCCGATAATAACCAGCTAAACCAAGAAAGCTACGTACCTGGGTCACTGATTTAGGTTGCTCCCAGCTTTGAATAGCTTCAATCTTTGCTGGGTCAATCGATATTCCACGACTTGATACTACGTACCCAAGGAATGCTACCTCCTCCAGCCAGAACTCGCATTTCTTCAACTTTGTGACGCCCCCAAAATCAGGTATACATCACCCATCTTGGGTCGCCACTTACATGGTACAAAATTCAAATACAACTTAATTATACAACAGTCGTGTATAATACGACAAAACATAAACTGTGAGTTTGAATACAAATATTATCTTCTAGAGAGTATTCATACTCAAAAGGAGTCCTCATTACATTTATTAACACACCGTTACATAGAATAGTGAGGACTACTAACTAATACTATCATTCGGACTATCACTCCGTTCCCCGACTTACCCCGGCTACGTTCTCATTTCCTGAAGAGAACAGTGAAAGAAAGGGTGAGCTCAACTAGCCCAGTAAGAAATATTATGACTAAGATAATGCAGAATAAATTATCATTAGCCTTCAATAATGTTAAACTGATAAAATATAATAGACATCAAGTTTAACTGCAGCGGAACAAACAATCCATTAAAAGAGTCAAGTAGAAAATAAACTCTACTATCTTTTATGATTTAAAAGGTTTTTCAACACTGTGATCGCTGGAACTCAGCTTAATAAAATAATCCACATCATCGAATCACCCCTGCACTACGGCCAAGGATATTCGTGTCTTCATTAATGGTCATGATCATGCCAACAACTGTCCATCAATGCACTACGGGCCAATGAGGACTTTTACCACATCATTTGTAACATTACGGTCATGATTATATCGAATAATCCCTGGTCATAATCATACCAAGTCCATCTATGCACTACAGGCCACAGATGACTTTCAACATTTTATAAACATGAGGATGATGACAATGATATAAGAATTCAATAAAACAAGTTCAATAATTAATTTATCCAGGAATTAATAACGTCCAAATTGTCAACATGATACTGCTTTGTGGAGTAAACTTCAAGACTGATCAGGAGAATATTTTCATGAATAGATACTAGATGAAGCGCAAATATCAAGGATATTCCACTAATTTCATGGAGTATAGAAGTTAAAGTTTTAATCAACTGAGTATAATAAAGAATGAAATAACAAAAGAAATCACCATGCATGCGATAGACCGCACAGACAGGTTATTCTTAACAGAATAATAATAATGGAACCAGGTCCAGCGTAAACGCACAGACATGATATTTCGACAGAATAATAAATAATGAAACCAGGTCCGGTGTAAAACACACAGACAGGATATTCTGACAGAATAATAATAATAAAGACGGAACCAGGTCCGGCGTAAAGTACAGACAGGATGTTCCAACGGAATAACAAAGACAGAATAATAGAAGAATGTCACCAAGTATAGGGTATTCTGCATATACAGGTTATTCCAACAGAATAATAAAGAAATGGAATAACAGAAGTTCTCTTCTTGAATACAAAAGAATAATATCCCTTACCTTAAAAGAACTGGATATTGGAAAAGTGAAGTAGCAGAATACTTTTATTCTCTCTATACTTTCTCTCTCTATAGCTTGAATGAATTCGTGAAAAATAATGAAGCCCTAGGCCTCTATTTATAGAAAAACTGAGGGTGGCTCTTGGTCTTAACGAAGGATCAAATGACTCTTGGTCTTAACGAAGGGTCAAATGACTCTTGATAATATTGAAGGGACAACTACTATTGACGAAAGTAATTACTATTGACCAAGGTAAATACTATTGACGAAGGTAATTACTATTGACCAAGGTAAATAGTATTGACGAAGGTAATTACTATTGACCAAGGTAAATACTATTGACCAAGGTAAATACTATTGACGAAGGTAATTACTATTGACCAAGGTAAATACTATTGGCCAAGGTAAATACTATTGACGACGGTAATTACTATTGACGAAGAGACTCTTAGATGATGACATATGGCCCCCCATAAAAATAACCAAACTTACCACAACGTCTCAATTATTGATTTAATAATATAACATATTATACAGATGATACTATGACAATAATTTAAGAGATATGATGCAGCAATTACTGTAGCAATAGCTGAGTGACTTCTCACGTAAGCATCAATAATCAATACCGTGTGCTACTATGCAACCACGCGTATTACTGTACTTTTACTACCGGGTAGTTCAACAGTTTTAACGGTTTTAACGGTAACACCTCAGCCGTTATTTTTATAGAAAGATAATTTTGTCATTTTCTAACTACGACTATACTTCTGTTGTGGGGTCCACCAATGATTGTGCTGTCGTACGAACATTTCCCGACAAAAAGAATATTCCCCGACCAAATGAATATTTTATAACAACTTGCTTACTTTGCAAAATTTATAAATAATACCCACAACTATAACATTATCTCAAATCCACACCTTAATATTCAAAAAAATATTTTGAAAAATTTAAATCTTTATTTAAAAAAATCTGGGGTCTCACAATCTCCCCTTCTTATAGAATTTCGCCCTCGAAATTTACGTACGTACCTGGTATGATAAAGAGGTGAGGATACCTTGAATACCTTTATCGTTGAAAGCATTAAATTCATCTTTGCAATTCGGTCAAAGATATTCATTAACAATTCATCTTTGCACTACAGGCCAAAGATATACAACTGTAAAACCAATAATGTTGAGACTCAGCTTAATAGTATCACGACCACGAATTATCTATGCACTACGGGCCAAGGATATTCGTGTTTTCAATTACGGTCATGATTATACCGAATAATCCCTGGTCATAATCATACCAAGTCCATCTAAGCTCTACGGCCAAAGATGACTATTACCACATCCATGAATTAATATTTCATTACTGAGGCTCAGCTCAATAATTAATCCACATCGTCGAATCATCCCTGCACTACAGGCAAGGATATTCTTTAGTATCACGACCACGAATTATCCATGCACTACGTGCCAAAGATAATCGTGTTTTCAATTACGGTCATGATTATACCAAACAATCCCTGGTCATAATCATACCAAGTCTATCTATGCACGTAAGCCACAGATGACTTTCAACACAATATAAGCATGAGGATAATGATATAAAGAATCAATCAAATGAGATAAAGGATAAATATTAAACATTTATAATATAATTTATCCATGGTTCAAGAATATCCCAATGCTATCAATCACTTAATAATCTTATAATCTAATATCATTAATCTTATAACAATATTTTAATCACTTCTTAAACTTATAAACAATTTATTTCAATTGTTTACGCTTTACCATATAATGCATTTAATCATTCAAAAATGTCATATTCATAAGATATCATCACCAATGATCAAATCCCTCGTCAAAAAAATATGCATATGCTCTATATAGGATTTCCAAGCCATAAAATTCTATTTTTCAACTTTGTTACTTCACATAACATATTTAACTCATATATTCGTAACTAAACATTTTTCATGAAAATACCAAATCAGTCCCAAAAATATTTTTTTTCTGGAATTTAGCATAATATAGTCTCATAATGAACATACATTTTTCTCGGAATTTTTAAAATTCATTTATTATTTTTAAAAAAATAATTTCCAATTAATTCCTTAAAAAATTTGCTACCTCAAGTTTAACTCCAAAAATTCCCAAATCTTGGAAGGACCTTACACATGTTAATGTGAGCCTCCAGTTTAAATTTCATGGTCATCGGAGTTGTAGAACTCCGGTTATAGCATTTTTCGTCCGAAAAACCTAAATATTGAAATGGTCATAACTTGCTCATTTTAAGTTGGAATGAGCTCATTTTTGGACACGATATTCTTTATACCATATACTTTTATGTCCCAAAAGGCCTAAATTTTTCTCACTAATTAAGTGGCCGAAACAGCCCTTACAAAAATGTGGCAGCAGCTTTTTGGACATTTTGAAGTTTTGACTCCTTTGCTAAAATCAGTCCGCACGAAAATCTACAACACATTATTCAGTGATTCCACTTGGATTAGTTAGGTGACTCATAGATCTAACTCTAGGACTTGACCACACTCAAAAATTCAAAATATAATAGGAGATATGGTCAATTGAATTTCATGTTACGTTTTTACCAAAATCTAATTTTTCAACCCTTTGTGATTTCTAAGAAACTTTCATGTTTTCACATAATAACCAACATAACTCATCATAACACTTACTAATACCACATATACCCATGATTTTCATTATTCCAACGCTTTTATTATAACTCTCATTATAATCAACATAACCAGATCCTTTTAGTTGATGAAATATTTGATGGTTTTATAAATGGATTTTGTACTAGGATCAATACAAAATTCAATTTCATGCTCTAGGGGTAGTTTAAGAAGTCTTCAAGAATACGTCAGAAAATTTATTAACAATAAAAATATCACTCAAAACTGTGACTCTCATCCAAGACTTGGATAGCACATGAAATGAAGGTTTCTCCTAACGGAGTTTCAATCGATAAGTCAAAATCTAATCTCTCTAGAGTCAAATTTAAACATTGAGCGCAAGCAAGAGAGATAAAAGAATGGGTAGAACCGGTATCTAATAAGGTATAGACTCTGCAAAAATTTATAATTAACTAACCCGTGATAACTTCGTTCAATTCCTCGTCACGAAAAACGCTCTCCCTTAAACTACCGAATTTGTTTAGTCTGTATCCGCTTTTGGTGCCACCGTCCCAGCTGGACTTGACTTCACTATACGACAAAATTGAGCTAAATGACCTTCTCTTCTTGAAATTTCCACTTTTATTATCTTGGCCATGATTACCACCGAAGTAGTTACCATTCTTGGCATGATAATTTCTCCCACGATGGTTATCATTGTTCCGATAGCCATTGCCACCGGTATGATTATTATCGTGTTGTTGGTTGTTACCTTTTGCTTGAGCTGAATCAACGCTCTCATGTGCTTCATTGCTTATCTCAGCATTTTCAGATGCCATTCCCAAACACTGTCACAAAACAAGGGTTAATTGACATATCACATATTATCCCTATACTCTGACCGACCAATTAAATACCAAATAAACTTAAGTAGGTCATATTAGCGAAGGAATTTCCCGTCTCTCCCCTCCTAGTTCTATTCTCACATCCTAGCCAAGGATCATATCCCTAAGCTCTGATACCAACTGTGACGCCCCCAAAATCAGGTATACATCACCCATCTTGGGTCGCCACTTACATGGTACAAAATTCAAATACAACTTAATTATACAACAGTCGTGTATAATACGACAAAACATAAACTGTGAGTTTGAATACAAATATTATCTTCTAGAGAGTATTCATACTCAAAAGGAGTCCTCATTACATTTATTAACACACCGTTACATAGAATAGTGAGGACTACTAACTAATACTATCATTCGGACCATCACTCCGTTCCCCGACTTACCCCGGCTACGTTCTCATTTCCTGAAGAGAACAGTGAAAGAAAGGGTGAGCTCAACTAGCCCAGTAAGAAATATTATGACTAAGATAATGCAGAATAAATTATCATTAGCCTTCAACAATTTTAAATTGATAAAATATAATAGACATCAAGTTTAACTGCAGCGGAACAAGCAATCCATTAAAATAGTCAAGTATAAAATAAACTCTACTATCTTTTATGATTTAAAAGGTTTTTCAACACTGTGATCGCTGGAACTCAGCTTAATAAAATAATCCACATCATCGAATCACCCCTGCACTACGGCCAAGGATATTCGTGTCTTCATTAATGGTCATGATCATGCCAACAACTGTCCATCAATGCACTACGGGCCAATGATGACTTTTACCACATCATTTGTAACATTACGGTCATGATTATATCGAATAATCCTTGGTCATAATCATACCAAGTCCATCTATGCACTACAGGCCACAGATGACGTTCAACATTTTATAAACATGAGGATGATGACAATGATATAAGAATTCAATAAAACAAGTTCAAGAATTAATTTATCCAGGAATTAATAATGTCTAAATTGTCAACATTATACTGTTTTGTGGAGTAAACTTCAAGACTGATCAGGAAAATATTTTCATGAATAGATACTAGATGAAGCGCAAATATCAAGGATATTCCATTAATTTCATGGAGTATAGAAGTCAAAGTTTTAATCAACTGAGTATAATAAAGAATGGAATAACAAAAGAAATCACCATGCATACGGTAGACCGCACAGACAGGTTATTCTTAACAGAATAATAATAATGGAACCAGGTCCGGCGTAAACGCACAGACAGGATATTCCGACAGAATAATAAATAATGGAACCAGGTCCGGTGTAAACGCACAGACAGGATATTCCGACAGAATAATAAATAATAGAACCAGGTCCGGTGTAAAACACACAGACAGGATATTCTGACAGAATAATAATAAAGATGGAACCAGGTCCAGCGTAAAGCACAGACAGGATGTTTCAACGGAATAACAAAGACAGAATAATAGAAGAATGTCACCAAGTATAGGGTATTCCACATATACAGGTTATTCCAACAGAATAATAAAGAAATGGAATAACAGAAGTTCTCTTCTTGAATACAAAAGAATAATATCCCTTACCTTAAAAGAACTGGATATTGGAAAAGTGAAGTAGCAGAATACTTTTATTCTCTCTCTCTTATTCTCTCTATACTTTCTCTCTCTATAGCTTGAATGAATTCGTGAAAAATAATGAAGCCCTAGGCCTCTATTTATAGAAAAACTGAGGGTGGCTCTTGGTCTTAACGAAGGGTCAAATGACTCTTGGTCTTAACGAAGGGTCAAATGACTCTTGGTAATATTGAAGGGACAACTACTATTGACGAAAGTAATTACTATTGACCAAGGTAAATACTATTGACGAAGGTAATTACTATTGACCAAGGTATATACTATTGACCAAGGTAAATACTATTGACGAAGGTAATTACTATTGACCAAGGTAAATACTATTGACGAAGGTAATTACTATTGACCAAGGTAAATACTATTGACGACGGTAATTACTATTGACGACGGTAATTACTATTGACGAAGAGACTCTTAGATGATGACATATGGCCCCCCATAAAATAACCAAACTTACCACAACGTCTCAATAATATAACATATTATACAGATGATACTATGACAATAATTTAAGAGATATGATGCAGCAATTACTGTAGCAATAATTGAGTATAGCTGAGTGACTTCTCACGTAAGCATCAATAATCAATACCGTGTGCTACTATGCAACCACGCGTATTACTGTACTTTTACTACCAAGTAGTTCAACAGTTTTAACGATTTTAACGGTAACACCTCAGCTGTTATTTTTATAGAAAGATAATTCTGTCGTTTTCTCAATCCGACAATAATTCCGTTGTGGGGTCCACCAATGATTGTGCCGTCGTACGAATATTCCCCGACAAAAAGAATATTCCCCGACCAAACGAATATTTTATAACAACTTGCTTACTTTGTAAAATTTATAAATATCACCCACAAATATAACATTATATCAAATTAACTTCATAATATTCAAAAATGATATTTATAGAAAATTCATCTTTATTTATAAAAGTTGGGGTCTTACAACCTCCCCTTCTTATGAAATTTTGCCCTCGAAATTAGGGTACGTACCTGGTATGTCGAAGAGGTAAGGATACCTTGATTTCATTTCTGATTCTAACTCCCAAGTCATTTCCTCAACATCGTGGTTTCTCCACAAAACTTTAACTTGAGGTATAACCTTGGAGCGTAGAATATGTTCCTTCTTATCCAAGATTTGAACAGGAACTTCTTCATACGTCAAATCCTCCGCTATTTCGTCCGGTTCTAACTCAATAATGTGGTTCGGGTCTTCCACATATTTGCGTAACATGGATATGTGGAAAACGTTATGAACACGAGACATACTTGGCGGTAAAGCGAGTCTATAAGCCACAGTTCCTACTCGATCGAGGATTAAAAATGGACCAATGAATCGAGGATTTAGCTTTCCTCTCTTTCCAAATCTCGTAACTCCTTTCCATGGAGCAACACGTAAGAACACATGATCTCCTACATCAAATTCCACGTCCTTTCGATGAAGATCAGCATAACTCTTTTGTCGATCTTGTGAGGTTTTTATACGTTGTCGGATCGTTTGAATCTTTTCTGTAGTCATACGTACCAACTCCGGTCCCAACAACGTTGCTTCGCCCACCTCATCCCAGCATACTGGAGAACGACATTTTCTTCCATACAATGCTTCGAATGGAGCCATGCCAATACTTGCTTGATAACTGTTGTTGTAGGAAAACTCCACCAATGGTAAGAACTTGTCCCAACTTCCTTTGAAGTCAAAGACACAGAGTCTTAATAGATCTTCAAGAGTTTGAATAGTCCTCTCTGATTGTCCGTCCGTCTGAGGATGATATGCTGAACTAAATCGTAACTCCGTGCCCATAGCTCTTTGTAAACTAACCCAAAATCGTGAAGTGAATCTTGGGTCTCGGTCAGAAACTATGGATACTGGCATACTATGCAGTCTTACAATCTCGTTTATGTACATACGAGCAAGACGTTCAAGTGTATAAGTTTCTCGTATCGGTAAGAAATGAGCAGACTTGGTCAATCTATCAACAATGACCCAAATCGCATCAATACCTTGAGAAACCCTAGGAAGACCGGTAACGAAATCCATGGTAATGTGCTCCCACTTCCATTCTGGAATTTCAAGTGGTTGCAATGGACCTTTTGGTACTTGATGCTCCGCTTTGACTCGTTGACAAGTTAGACACCTTGAGATAAACAACGCTATCTCTCTCTTCATATTGCTCCACCAAAATGTATGACGAAGATCATGATACATTTTGGTACTTCCAGGATGGATTGCAAACGGTGTGTTGTGCGCCTCCATCATGATTTCATACTTTAAATCAGGGTTGTTAGGAACACAAAGTCTGGAGTTGACTCGAAGTATTCCTTCTTCATCGATTCTTGCTTCCGGTATAGCACCTTCTTGCACTTTCTTCCTCATACGCATCAGCTCCAGGTCTGTAGCTTGAGCAGCTTTAACTTTATCGATTAAAGTCGGTTCTACTCGTATATTCGCCATCATCACATGGGTCCCTGGAGTCTTTAACTCTATCTCCATCCTTTGCAAGTCACACAAAATGTGCCTTTGTGTTGACAATATTGCACTCGTACTTGCATATGATCTTCTACTCAATGCGTCAGCTACCACGTTCGCTTTTCCAGGATGGTATTGAATGGTATGATCATAATCTTTCAACAGTTCAAGCCAACGTCGTTGTCGCATGTTGAGTTCCTTTTGAGTGAAGAGATATTTGAGGCTTTTATGATCCGTAAAGATCTCCACCTTCTCCCCATACAAGTAATGTCTCCAAATTTTAAGTGCAAAGACAACAGCTGCCAACTCTAGATCATGAGTAGGATAATTCCTCTCATATTCCTTGAGTTGTCTTGATGCATAGGCTATGACTTTTCCATGTTGCATGAGAGCGCATCCCAACCCTTTGCTCGAAGCATCACTGTAGATGACAAATCCCTCCGAGCCAGATGGTATTGTTAGAACAGGTACTGAAATGAGTCTCCTCTTCAGTTCTTGAAAACTCTGCTCACATTCTTCGCTCCAACCAAACTTTGTATCTTTTCGAGTCAGCTGAGTTAATGGAGTAGCGATTCGAGAAAATCCTTCCACGAATCTCCGATAATAACCAGCTAAACCAAGAAAGCTACGTACCTGGGTCACTGATTTAGGTTGCTCCCAGCTTTGAATAGCTTCAATCTTTGCTGGGTCAATCGATATTCCACGACTTGATACTACGTACCCAAGGAATGCTACCTCCTCCAGCCAGAACTCGCATTTCTTCAACTTTGTGACGCCCCCAAAATCAGGTATACATCACCCATCTTGGGTCGCCACTTACATGGTACAAAATTCAAATACAACTTAATTATACAACAGTCGTGTATAATACGACAAAACATAAACTGTGAGTTTGAATACAAATATTATCTTCTAGAGAGTATTCATACTCAAAAGGAGTCCTCATTACATTTATTAACACACCGTTACATAGAATAGTGAGGACTACTAACTAATACTATCATTCGGACCATCACTCCGTTCCCCGACTTACCCCGGCTACGTTCTCATTTCCTGAAGAGAACAGTGAAAGAAAGGGTGAGCTCAACTAGCCCAGTAAGAAATATTATGACTAAGATAATGCAGAATAAATTATCATTAGCCTTCAATAATGTTAAACTGATAAAATATAATAGACATCAAGTTTAACTGCAGCGGAACAAACAATCCATTAAAAGAGTCAAGTAGAAAATAAACTCTACTATCTTTTATGATTTAAAAGGTTTTTCAACACTGTGATCGCTGGAACTCAGCTTAATAAAATAATCCACATCATCGAATCACCCCTGCACTACGGCCAAGGATATTCGTGTCTTCATTAATGGTCATGATCATGCCAACAACTGTCCATCAATGCACTACGGGCCAATGAGGACTTTTACCACATCATTTGTAACATTACGGTCATGATTATATCGAATAATCCCTGGTCATAATCATACCAAGTCCATCTATGCACTACAGGCCACAGATGACTTTCAACATTTTATAAACATGAGGATGATGACAATGATATAAGAATTCAATAAAACAAGTTCAATAATTAATTTATCCAGGAATTAATAACGTCCAAATTGTCAACATGATACTGCTTTGTGGAGTAAACTTCAAGACTGATCAGGAGAATATTTTCATGAATAGATACTAGATGAAGCGCAAATATCAAGGATATTCCACTAATTTCATGGAGTATAGAAGTTAAAGTTTTAATCAACTGAGTATAATAAAGAATGAAATAACAAAAGAAATCACCATGCATGCGATAGACCGCACAGACAGGTTATTCTTAACAGAATAATAATAATGGAACCAGGTCCAGCGTAAACGCACAGACATGATATTTCGACAGAATAATAAATAATGAAACCAGGTCCGGTGTAAAACACACAGACAGGATATTCTGACAGAATAATAATAATAAAGACGGAACCAGGTCCGGCGTAAAGTACAGACAGGATGTTCCAACGGAATAACAAAGACAGAATAATAGAAGAATGTCACCAAGTATAGGGTATTCTGCATATACAGGTTATTCCAACAGAATAATAAAGAAATGGAATAACAGAAGTTCTCTTCTTGAATACAAAAGAATAATATCCCTTACCTTAAAAGAACTGGATATTGGAAAAGTGAAGTAGCAGAATACTTTTATTCTCTCTATACTTTCTCTCTCTATAGCTTGAATGAATTCGTGAAAAATAATGAAGCCCTAGGCCTCTATTTATAGAAAAACTGAGGGTGGCTCTTGGTCTTAACGAAGGATCAAATGACTCTTGGTCTTAACGAAGGGTCAAATGACTCTTGATAATATTGAAGGGACAACTACTATTGACGAAAGTAATTACTATTGACCAAGGTAAATACTATTGACGAAGGTAATTACTATTGACCAAGGTAAATACTATTGACGAAGGTAATTACTATTGACCAAGGTAAATACTATTGACCAAGGTAAATACTATTGACGAAGGTAATTACTATTGACCAAGGTAAATACTATTGGCCAAGGTAAATACTATTGACGACGGTAATTACTATTGACGAAGAGACTCTTAGATGATGACATATGGCCCCCCATAAAAATAACCAAACTTACCACAACGTCTCAATTATTGATTTAATAATATAACATATTATACAGATGATACTATGACAATAATTTAAGAGATATGATGCAGCAATTACTGTAGCAATAGCTGAGTGACTTCTCACGTAAGCATCAATAATCAATACCGTGTGCTACTATGCAACCACGCGTATTACTGTACTTTTACTACCGGGTAGTTTAACAGTTTTAACGGTAACACCTCAGCCGTTATTTTTATAGAAAGATAATTTTGTCGTTTTCTAACTACGACTATACTTCTGTTGTGGGGTCCACCAATGATTGTGCCGTCGTACGAATATTTCTCGACAAAAAGAATATTCTCCGACCAAACGAATATTTTATAACAACTTGCTTACTTTGCAAAATTTATAAATAATACCCACAACAATAACATTATCTCAAATCCACACCTTAATATTCAAAAAAATATTTTGAAAAATTTAAATCTTTATTTAAAAAAATCTGGGGTCTCACAAACTTGGCATAAAGTTTGTATTCACGAAATTTTTGGAGTACCAGCCTCAAGTGTTGCTCATGATCTTCACGGCTTTTAGAATAAATAAGGATGTCATCAATAAAGACGACCACAAAGTGATCCAAATATTCCTTGAATACCCGGTTCATCATATCCATGAAGGCAGCAGGAGCATTAGTCAATCCAAAGGACATGACTAAGAATTCATAATGCCCGTACCGAGTTCTGAAAGCCGTCTTTGGAATATCCTCAGTTCTAACCATCAGCTGATGATATCCAGAACGAAGATCGATCTTTGAAAAGAATTATGCTCCTTGTAACTGGTCAAACAGGTCATCAATACGTGGCAATGGGTACCTGTTTTTGATGGTGACATGATTCAACTCCCGATAATCAATACAAAGTCGCATACTTCCCTCTTTCTTCTTCACGAATAGCACAGGAGCACCCCAAGGAGAAGTACTAGGACGAATAAAGCCAATGTCTAACAATTCCTGCAGTTGGATCTTTAACTCCTGAAGTTCAATAGGAGCCATTCGATATGGAGCTTTGGAAATGGGTTTTGTACCGGGTTCAAGGTCGATACAAAATTCAATTTCACGCTCTGGGGGTAGGCCAGGAAGTTCTTCAGGAAATACGTCAGGAAATTTATTAACAATAGAAATATCATTCAAAACTGACGTATTTTTGTTTAGATCCGTGACATGAGCTAAGAAAGCTTGACATCCGTTTTTTAATAAACGAATAGCTTTATGGCTTGAGATGACAGCGATTGATTTTAATGGTTTGGTTACTTGAATTCGCATAATAGGTCGATTAGGAATATGAAAGCTAACAACCTTACGAAAATAATCAATTTTTGCATGATGAGTAGTTAACCAATCAATCCCTAGAATCACGTCAAATGCAAGTATTTTTAATGAAATAAGATCGACAAGTAATGTGTGGGTACCAACTTGAACCAAACAAGACTTATAAACCGTGGATGTAATGAAGGTTTCTCCCAATGGAGTTTCAATAGATAAATCAAAGTCTAATTTCTCTGGAGTCAAATTTAATCGGTGAACGCAAGTAGGAGAAATAAAAGAATGGGTAGAACCGGTATCAAATAAAGTATAGAATTCGTTAGAGTTTATGATAAGCTTACCCGTGATGACCTCATTCGGGTTCCTTGCTTTCTGGGAGGTCACAACAAACGCTCTCCCTTGCACTACCGATTTTGACTTTTTTGGGACGGCCTTTGGTGTCTCCATCTTGGCTGAACTTATTTTTGGTAAACGACAAAATCGAGCTAAATGACCTTCTCTTCCACAATTATAACATGTTTTAAATGGCATCGCGCAGTTTGGACTGATGTGCCCCTCCCCTCCGCATTTGAAACATATGATAGGTGGTCGTTCTCCTTCCTTAACAACGGGTGCTGGTGCTGACGTCTTTTCATTATTGTTGAATCTCCTCTTCTTGAAATGACCATTCTTATTGTTTTGGCCCTGATTACCGCCGAAGTGGTTACCATTTCTGGCCTGTTAATTCCCTCCACGCTTGTTGTCACCGCTTCGATGACTGCTCTCAGTGGTATTATTATTTTGCCGACTGCTCTCTTTTGGTTGCGTTGACTCGTTATCGCGCTCCACTAACTGAGCCCTATTCACAACATCTGAATACAAACACAGTTTATGAGAAATAAGATGTTGACGTATCTCAGGTTTCAAACCTCGCAAAAACATTCGCGTCATTCGCTCTTCATTATCCACCAAGTGGGACGCAAACTGGGACAACTCAGCAAATATAGCCTCATACTGCGACACGGTCATATTATTCTGCTCCAATTTGATGAACTCCACCTCCTTCATGTGACGAATACTTTCGGGAAAGTATTTGTCATTGAACAGCTCTTGGAACTTCTCCCAAGACATCTTCAGTGCGGCAGGTTGAGTACGCTTAATCGATTCCCACCAGTAATCTGCCTCTCCTCGCAACATAAAGGCGGCAAAGGGAACCTTTTGCTCCTCGAAGCATCCCAAGACATCAAATATCTTGGTAATCTGCTTTATCCATATTTCCGCTATAAGTGATTTTGGCTCTCCCTTAAACTCTGGTGGTCCCAGCTCCTTGAACTGTTTAGCGGTGATCGTCCGAGAGTTTTTAGTGTTTTCACCTATATTTTGGACAGGAACCGCTCTCGCCTGCTGTTGCATGAACTGCATAAAGTTTCGAAACATTCCATCATTCATCATCTGGTCAGTGTTGTTGTTTGCATGAGGATTGTCACCTTCCTGATGCACATTATCCTGATTATTGACATGTGGTGAATCAACTGTCGCCTGTGCTCTATTGTTATTCTCAACATTCTCAGATGCCATTTTCAGATACTGCCACAAAATAAAAATTAATTGATATATCTTATATTATCCTTATATTATGACCGACCAATTAAATACCATGCAAATAAACTTAGGTAGGTCATACTAGCGAAGGAATTCCCCGTCTCTCCCCTCCTAGTTCTATTCTCACATCTTAGCCAGGGATCATATCCCTAAGCTCTGATACCAACTGTGATGCCCCCAAAATTAGGTATACATCACCCATCTTGGGTCGTCAGATGCATAGTACAGAATACAAATACAACTTACTAATACAACTGTCGTGTACAATACGACAAAACATAAACTGTGAGTTTGAATACAAATATTATCTTCTAGAGAGTATTCATACTCAAAAGGAGTCCTCATTACATTTATTAACACACCATTACATAGAATAGTGAGGACTACTATCTAATACTATCATTCGGACCATCACTCCATTCCCTGACTTGCCCCAGCTACGTTCTCATTTCCTGAAGAGAACAGTGAAAGAAAGGGTGAGCTCAACTAGCCCAGTAAGAAATATTATGACTAAGATAATGCAGAATAAATTATCATTAGCCTTCAACAATATTAAACTGATAAAATATAATAGAAATCAAGTTTAACTGCAGCAGAGCAAGCAATCCATTAAAAGAGTCAAGTAGAAAATAAACTCTACTATCTTTTACGATTTAAAAAGTTTTTTAGCACTGTGATCGCTGAGACTCAACTTAATAAAATAATCCACATCATCGAAACGCCCATGCACTATGGCCAAGGATATTCGTGTATTCATTAATGGTCATGATCATGCCAACAACTGTCCATCAATGCACTACGGGCCAATGAGGAATTTTACCACATCATTTGTAACATTACGGTCATGATTATACTGAATAATACCTGGTCATAATCATACCAAGTCCATCTATGCACTACAGGCCACAGATGACTTTCAACATTTTATAAACATGAGGATGATGACAATGATATAAGAATTCAATAAAACAAGTTCAAGAATTAATTTATCCAAGAATTAACAACGTCCAAATTGTCAACATGATACGGCTTTGTGGAGTAAAATTCAAGAATGCTTAGAAGAATATTTTCATGAAAAGATACTGGATGAACCGCAATTATCAAGGATATTCCACAAATTTCATGGAGTATAGAAGTTAAAACTTAACCAACTGAGTATAATAAAGAATGGAATAACAAAAGAAATCACCCGACATGCGATAGACCGCACAGACAGGTTATTCCAACAGAATAATAAATAATGAAACCAGGTCCGGCGTAAAACGCACAGACAGGATATTCCAACCGAATAATAATAAAGACGGAACCAGGTCCGGTGTAAAACACACAGACAGGATGTTCCAACAGAATAATAATAAAGACGGAACCAGGTCCGGTGTAAAACACACAGACAGGATGTTCCGACAGAATAATAATAAAAACGGAACCAGGTCCGGTGTAAAATACACAGACAGGATGTTTCAACAGAATAATAGAAGAATGTCACCAAGTATAGGGTAGACCCCGTATACAGGTTATTTCAACAGAATAATAATAAATGGAATAACAACAGTTCTCTTCATGAAGAAGAAAGAATAACACCCCTTACCGTTTTAAAGAAGAGCTGAAATAAGGAAGTAGTTAAGTAGGAGAATATTCTTCTTCTCTCTCTCTCTATAGTTTCTCTCTATAGTTTCTCTCTCTAGAGTTCAGTGAATTCGTAAGAAATAATGAAGGAATGAGCTGCTATTTATAGAAAAATAGAATGCATAGTAACTAATCCATGAACGGTACAGATTGATTACTTTAATCTGACGGTCCATATTTAAAGAAAAATCTTTTAAATAAAATATATAAATATTCTATTTATAGAATAACTTTAATAAAGTATTTTGTTTTATATAAAAAGATGTTTCTGTTTTATTACGTTAATAATACGAATAAAACAAAACGTCATTATCGCTAAATAATTCATATTATTAACTGACAATAATTGAATCAAACTGAGTGACTTCTTACATAAGCATTAATAATCAATACCGTGTGCTACTATGCAACCACACGTATTACTGTACTTTTACTACCGAGTAGTTCAACAGTATCAATGGTAAAACTTCCGCCGTTATTTTTAATAAAATATTTTTGTCGTTTTCTCAATCCGACAATAATTCTGTTGTGGGGTCCACCAATGATTGTGCCGTTGTACGAATATTCCCTGTTAAAACGAATATTCCCCGACCAATCGAATATTATATAACAACTTGCGTACTTTGTAAAATTTATAAATATTACCCACAACTATAACATTATATCAAATTAACTCCATAATATTCAAAAATGATATTTATAGGAAATTCATCTTTATTTATAAAAGTTGGGGTCTTACAGTTGGTATGATCATGACCATTGGTGATAACATGAATATCCTTGGCCCGTAGTGCATGGATAATTCGTGGATGTGATACTAATGAATATTCTTGACCCGTAGTGCGTGAATAGTTCAATGATGTGGATTATTTATTGAGGTGAGTCTCAGCGATAAAATGATGATAAACTTTTTAAATCATAGAAGATAGTAGATATCATGCTCTACTTGACTCTTCTAATGAATTGCTTGTTCCGCTGCAGTTAAACTTGTTATTTATTGTATTCTATCAGTTTAATACTGTTGAAGGCGAAAGAAAATTTATTTTGTATTATCTTAGTCATAATATTTTTTTCTAGGCTAATTGAATTTACCCTTTTACTTTCATTGTTCTCTTCAGGAAATGAGAACGTAGTCGGGACTAGTCGAGGATTGGAGTGACGGTTCGAGATGGTGTGTGAGATCCCAAATTTTATGAAATGAAAGTATTCAATTTTCTTATAATTATTATTTTATTTCATAAATGGTTAAATTGATAAATGGTTAAAGTTAAGGGTGATATTTAAAATTTTTTACAAAGTAAGTAAGTTGTTATTCGTTGTGCCAGGGAATATTCGATTGGGCGAAAAATATTCGTTTTCACAGGGAATATTCGTACGACGGCATAATCATTGGTGGACTCCACAACGAAAGTATTATCGTATTTAGAAAACGACATAATTATCTTTTTATAAAAATAACGGCGAAAGTGTTACCGTTAAAACTGTTGAACTACTCGGTAGTAAAAGTACAGTAATACGTGTGGTTGCATAGTAACACACGGTATTGATTATTGATGCTTACGTAAGAAGTCACTCAGTTATACTCAATTATTGCTACAGTAATTGCTGCATCATATCTCTCATATTATTGATTCAATTATTGTCACAGTATCATCTGCATAATATGTTATATTATTAAATCAATAATTGAGATGACAAAGTTATTCATATTATTATTTATAATATTGACAATGTCTAGAAGTTCTGTCAAGGAGAGGTTTTGTGACAACCCCAAAATAGGTCCATTCCACCCAACCCATTCTGAGTCGTCAAATACATGGTACAGAAAACAACTACAACTTTATTACAACAATTGTCGTGCAAAATATAACAACACATATGCTGTGAGTTTGGATACAAATATATACCAAATGTGACATTGGACACCATCATGTATCAGTACCTCACAAAGGTACCTTACATAAAGGTACAGTCAAAAACTGTTTTAGAAACTAGAATCTTTGGGAAGTGCTCAAGGAAACCTTCGTACATGGGAGTCCATGCTTCTAGGTTATGATAGATATCATATGGCCACAGAATTATCCTTGGTTGACCCAATAGACCCAAAAAAAAATGAGAAGATTACTATCATATTCTTCCCAATGGTGAGTCTTCTCTTGACTTATCATTATCTCCACTGTCTCTAATTGAGAATTAAACTTCAAACAAACACCAAGATTATATAGGTAGTGCTCGTAGATATACTCAGCAAGTGGATGAGCACATCCCTGTCTTATGATGACACGAGGTTGTATGTCGTTAGACATCTTGTATGATAGTAGCAAACCACCCTTCCAACGTTAGGTACACCTTACCTTATTGGATTCACCAAATAAAACTACTAAATAAACTTTTCTATACTGCTTCGGGAGAACATCCACAGCTAGGGACCACCGTTCTATTTTCCCGTTACCCTCGCTCGACCCAGCTACACTCTTATTACCTGAAAGGAATTGTGAAGCAAAAGGGTGAGCACAACTAGCTCAGTAAAGAATATCATGACTAAAGATAATTAAATTATCAATAGCCTTTATCAATAATAAATCAGAGATTTAGAACATATGGTAAATGATAAAAGTTTCAACCATAGTTGCAGCGGAACGAGCAATCCATTAGAAGAGTCAAATAGACTATAAAGTCTATTATCTTCTCCATGTTAAAAATCCACCAACAATGTTTTATCCCTGTAACATCAACCAACAATTCTGGTCCACAATCATATGAATAACTCATAATCATAACTGTAGTTCTAAATTCCTCTTCTCATCCAGGACGAAGATAATTTTCATCACCTATCTTTACCTGAAACATCAAAGATCATGGTTACACCAAATCACATTTCCTGTTCATAATCATACTAATAACTTCATCTTTGTACTACGACCAAAGATATTTATTTGTATCACCAGTTGGTCATGTTTATCTCAACATCTGTTCATCTTTGCACTACTGACCAAAGATATTCATCAATAATTCATCTTTGCACTGCAGGCCAAAGATATTTATCAATATTTCATCTTTGCACTACAGGCCAAAGATATTCCTCAACAGTTCATATTTGCACTTAATCATTTATATAAACAATAATTATAACCATGTTGATCATTTCACCTTTGCACTTAAGCTGAAGATATTCAATTATAAATTCAATGGTCATGATCATACTAGTCAATAATTCAACTTTGCACTACTGGCTAAAGAGAATCCAAAGTCATGATCATACCAATAATCTACCCATCTTTACACTCAAGTGAAAGAGAATTTCAACATTAGGGTTATAAAAATGTTATATATGATAATAAAAACAATATGATCAACATATAGATTTAATCTCAAGAGTAATATTCATAAATCAACAATAATTTGGTTAGAAAAAGAAACCAATTTTATCGTGAATAGTAACTCATGAATAGTAACTCGTGAATAGTAACTCATGAATAGTAACTCGTGAATAGTAACTCATGAATAGTAACCCCGACACAAAAAAGTAAAAATTCCACAATAAAATACATACCAATATTTTGGTATAATGATATTGAAAAATAATATTTCTTAAGCTTATAAACAATTTATTTTAATTGTTTACACTTTACTAAATAATGTATTTAATCATTCTAAAATGCCAAACTCATAAGATTTCATCACCAATAACCAAAACCCTCATCAAAAATCTGCATATACCTCATATAGGATTCTTAAGCCATAAAATCCTATTTTCCAATTTTCTTACTTCACATAACATATTTAATTCATTTACTCATAACTAGTCCATTTTAATAAAAAATACCAAATCAGTTCCAAAAATATTTCTTTTCTGAGATTTAGCATAATATAGTCCCATAGTGAACATATATTTTTCTCAGAATTTTTAAAAGTCATTTACTATTTTTCATATGGCCAAAACAGCCGAATATTTAGACATTTATCAAAAAATATACTTTTGTTCAAAAATTGTGAAATTTACAGAGTATACTTCTATCATATACATGTACTCCAAATAAAAATTTTATCAATTTTGGAGTTAACCATAAGGAATTATAAGCAGTTACTTTTAAAATAGTATTTTCCCGTGAAATTCATAACTCTTAATCAATACATCCAAAAATCACCATTTCTGGACACAATCAATAAAACTCATCAAAATATCATTTCTAATTTTTTCAGAATTTTTGAAGTTCAGAAAAATTACGAAACTGAAAATCATAACAACCCTTAAAATCTCTTACTATCTCTTACCTCAAAAGAATAGTACTTCTGATCGGTATAAGGCTGAAGAAAACTTGCACTGATGAATAGAAACTAACAAAGTATCTAAATACTCACAAAATACACTCAATAATCTAGAGAGAGAAAGAGAGAAAACTTATGTTTCTGATGTGATTTTCAATTCTAACTTATTCCTCTATTTATTGGAAAATGTTAGCACGCCGAAGCAGACTTAACCTGCAACCTGATGGCTTTACCTGCTACTATTCCCACCCACCACATTTGAATAAAAATCTCAGCACATTTCTTCACCAACCAAGAGTGGGGCCCACCAATTCTAGAATTTTCTACCAAAATGATTAACTCCGAAAGTTTAACAATTTCTGAACCAGTCATCTCGTAAAATTCACAATAAATCATACGTTCATTTTTAACGGTTCAAAATTTGTGGACATATACTCAACTTATAAATGTATAACATATCCAAAAATCACAATGATCCAACGGTCGAATTAAAAATTATAACTCACGCAAAATATCTCAAAAACCCTAATTTGATTTCCAATACCTCCGTTCTGACAAAAATACAGATAAAATACTTCAACATTAACTCCTTCATTTATAACCACATAAATAACTCCATCATTTATATCCACATCCAATAAATATTTCCTTATCATATAACTCAATAATTAATTATTCACAAATAATATTATAGAATCACAATTATGACAACCAGACCGTTCCCAGGAAAGAGGGGGCTTTCCAATAAGGATTTCTCCTTACTAGCGCGCAATTAGATGACCAAACCTCTCCTTAGACAGAACTTTCTAGACATTGCCAATAATGTTATCTAATAATATTATTCAAATAATATGAATTATTAATCTGATAATAGAAAATACTGTGCAGCAACAATTATTGAAACAACAATAATATAAAATATCAACGCAACAATTATTGAATCAATAAAATAAAATATTAAACAGTAACTACTGTAACAATTATTGAGTAGTGCCTTCTTACGTAAGAATTAATAATTAAAAAAATTCAATTCTCTACAACTTTGCAGAAGAAAATTCGAATCTCATGAGTTTTTATAGGAAATTCAATTCTCTACAACTTTGCAGAAGAAAGTTTTTCCAAATTCCAAACAGAAATTGACCGAAATTCACAAACGGGCGATTTTACAGTCAATAATAAATTTTCGGTCAAGAATTGTGTCCACCAACACACAAAACATGTGTTAATTATTTAATGCCACAAAAATACTCTTCCTCCTCATATACTCATATATCCCACATTCATTGTAAAAATACCACCATCAATATATTATTAAAATAATATATTTAAATGAATTATTTTATCAGAAAAAGATAAAATATTAATTTTCAACAATTGTCACATTAAAAATTTTCTCCATCTATATCCACATAAAATCAATATTTTCCTCATCATATAAATCAATAATTAATTATACACAAATAATATTACAGAATCACAGTACTGGCAACCAGGCCGTTCCCAGGAAAGAGGGGGATTTCCAATAAGGATCTCTCCTTACTGGCGCGCAATTAGATGACCAAACCTCTCCTTAGACAGAACTTTCTAGACATTGCCAATAATGTTATCTAATAATATTATTCAGATAATATGAATTATTGTTCCGATAATAGAAAATACTGTGTAGTGACAATTATTAAAACAACAGTAATATAAAATATCAACGCAGCAATTATTGAATCAATAAAATACAATATTGAACAGTAATTACTATAACAATTATTGAGTAGTGCCTTATTACGTAAGAATCAATAATTGGTGCAATACCGTGTGCTACTGTGCAACAACGCGTATTACTGTGTTTTAACCACCGTGTATTCCAGCAGTATTAACGGTAACAACTACGCCGTTATTTATAAACAACTTGTTTTTGTCGTTTTCTTCATCCAATCGCTTTCCGTTATGGGGCCCACAAAAGACTGCGCCGTCGTACGAATATTCTCCGACAGTAAGAATATTCCACGACCAAGCGAATATTCTCCGACAACAATGAATATTTTATAACCACTTGTTTATTTAAAATATTTGCGCATTTTACCCATAACTAACCACATTAATCAAATCAACCCTTACTATTTCAGAATAATAAATAAAAGAAATTAAATTTCATTTATCAATAATTTGGGGTCTTACACAATCTCCCCTCCCTATGAAATTTCGTCCTCTAAATTTACGTACCTGGTATTTCGAAAAGTTGAGAATACCTTGCTTTCATTTCAGATTCCATCTTCCTTATCATCATAATTTCTTCATTGCTCATCTCCTGTATTTCAGATATCATTCTAGAATACAGCTTCAAATCAAGGGTTAATTTGAACAAATTAACATATCACATAATATTTCGATATTATGACTGACCAACAAATAAGCTTAGGTAGGACACACTAGCGAAGGATTTACTCATCACTCCCCTCCTAGTTCTATTTTCCCGATCTCCGCCAGAGACCATATCCCTAAGCTCTGATACCACCTGTGACAACCCCAAAATAGGTCCATTCCACCCAACCCATTCTTAGTCGTCAAATACATGGTACAGAAAATAACTAAAACTTTATTACAACAATTGTCGTGCAAAATACAACAACACATATGCTGTGAGTTTGGATACAAATATATACCAAATGTGACATTGGACACCATCATGTATCAGCACCTCACAAAGGTACCTTACATAAAGGTACAGTCAAAAACTGTTTTAGAAACTAGAATCTTTGGGAAGTGCTCAAGGAAACCTTCGTACATGGGAGTCCATGCTTCTAGGTTATGATTGATATCATATGGCCACAGAATTATCCTTGGTTGACCCAATAGACCCCAAAGAAAAATGAGAATATTATTATCATATTCTTCCCAATGGTGAGTCTTCTCTTGACATATCATTATCTCCACTGTCTCTAATTGAGAATTATACTTTAAACAAACACCAAGATTATATAGGTAGTGCTCGTAGATATACTCAGTAAGTGGATGAACACATCCCTGTCTTATGATGACACGAGGTTGTATGTCGTTAGACAACTTGTATGATAGTGGCAAACCACCCTTCCAACGTTGGGTACACCTTACCTTATTGGATTCACCAAATAAAACTTGTGACGCCCCCAAAATAGGTCCAATCCATCCAACCCATTCTGAGTCGCCAAATACATGGTACAGAAAATAACTACAACTTTATTATTACAATTGTCGTGCAAAATACGACAACACATATACTGTGAGTTTAAATACAAATATTGTCATCTAGACAGTATTCATACTCAATTAAGTACTCATTATACTTATTGATACACTATTTACAAAATAGTGAGGACTACTAAAACAACTGTCTTGAACCATCATTCCACACCCCGACTAGTACTCGCTACATTTTCGCCTCTTGAGAAGAAAATGGAACAACAAGGAAAAGGGTGGGCTCAACTAGCTCAGTAAAGAATATTATGACTAAGATAATATACAACAAATTATCGTTAGTCTTCAACAGGAAAAAATCTAATAGAATACAATAGACAACAACTTTTAAATCAATATTCGCAGCGAAAAATAATAATTCATAGAAGAGTTACGTAGAGAATGAAATCTATGATTATCTATGAATTTAAAAGCCCATCATCAATATTTTATCCCTGTAACATCAATAAATAAATATCTTAAATCAAATAGTCATCTTTGCACTACAGGCCAAAGATATTCATCAGTTGGTCATGTTCACCTCAACACCTGTTAATCTTTGCACTACGGGCCAAAGATATTCATCAGAAATCATTAATCTTTGCACTACAGGCCAAAGATATTCATTTATATCATCATTTAGGACTGAGGATGATGAAAAATATTTTAAAGAAAACGAATCTAGTGAAACAAAAGAATAAATATTAAGAATTCGTATTTCAACTATTCCATGTCCAAAAATACCTCATAAATAATCATAGTGAAGAAAAATTCAAGAATGATCAAAACATGGATACAATCAAAGCTAGTATCCATAATAGATATTTTGGACAAAAAGAAGAAAATTTTATTTTTTGGTGAATAGTAACTCGTGAATAGTAACTCGTGAATAGTAACTCATGAATAGTAACCCCGACATGAAAAGTTCCAAATTTGATAAAAAGTTCAGATCAATACTTCGGCATAATGATATTGAAGAAAATAATATCATTTAAGAAGAAATAACATCCCTTACCTCAGCAAAAACAGTACTTCTAGTTGAAACACCGGATATAGGTTATGACTTGAACTTGCACCGTATAGCAATACACAAAGTATTAGAATACTCACAAGAATACACTCACTAATATAGAGAGAGAAAGAGAGAGAAACTTGTGTTTCTGGTGTGATTTTCAATTCTAACCTAAGCACCCTATTTATAGGAAAATGCTTAGAACATCAAAGCAGAAAATTGAATATAATAATATTATATATATATATATATATAAATTTTCAAGCCCACCGTAGAAAATCTGAAATCAGCCACCTTACACATGTTTATGATGTCCAAAAAAATACAAAAAAACGTTTTTCTCAAAATAATTAACTAAAACTCCCAAAAATCAATTATTTCGGAACTTCGAAACTTCAATAATTCATAATAAATAGCCTTTTTGTCAGAAAATTCTAATCTCATGAATTTTTATAGGAAATTTAATTCTCTACAACTTTGCAGAAGAAAGTTTTTCCAAATTCCAAACAAAAATTGACCGAAATTCACAAATGGGCGATTTTACAGTCAATAATAAATTTTCGGTCAAGAATTGTGTCCACCAACACACAAAACATGTGTTAATCATTTAATGCCACAAAAATACTCTTCCTCCTCATATACTCATATATCCCACATTCATTATAAAAATACCACCATCAATATATTATTAAAATAATATATTTAAATGAATTATTTTATCAAAAAAAGATAAAATATTAATTTTCAACAATTGTCACATTAAAAATTTTCTCCATCTATATCCACATAAAATCAATATTTTCCTCATCATATAAATCAATAATTAATTATACACAAATAATATTACAGAATCACAGTACTGGCAACCAGGCCGTTCCCAGGAAAGAGGGGGATTTCCAATAAGGATCTCTCCTTACTGGCGCGCAATTAGATGACCAAACCTCTCCTTAGACAGAACTTTCTAGACATTGCCAATAATGTTATCTAATAATATTATTCAGATAATATGAATTATTGTTCCGATAATAGAAAATACTGTGTAGTGACAATTATTAAAACAACAGTAATATAAAATATCAACGCAGCAATTATTGAATCAATAAAATACAATATTGAACAGTAATTACTGTAACAATTATTGAGTAGTGCCTTATTACGTAAGAATCAATAATTGGTGCAATACCGTGTGCTACTGTGCAACAACGCGTATTACTGTGTTTTAACCACCGTGTATTCCAGCAGTATTAACGGTAACAACTACGCCGTTATTTATAAACAACTTGTTTTTGTCGTTTTCTTCATCCAATCGCTTTCCGTTATGGGGCCCACAAAAGACTGCGCCGTCGTACGAATATTCTCCGACAGTAAGAATATTCTACGACCAAGCGAATATTCTCCGACAACAATGAATATTTTATAACCACTTGTTTATTTAAAATATTTGCGCATTTTACCCATAACTAACCACATTAATCAAATCAACCCTTACTATTTCAGAATAATAAATAAAAGAAATTAAATTTCATTTATCAATAATTTGGGGTCTTACACAATCTCCCCTCCCTATGAAATTTCGTCCTCTAAATTTACGTACCTGGTATTTCGAAAAGTTGAGAATACCTTGCTTTCATTTCAGATTCCATCTTCCTTATCATCATAATTTCTTCATTGCTCATCTCCTGTATTTCAGATATCATTCTAGAATACAGCTTCAAATCAAGGGTTAATTTGAACAAATTAACATATCACATAATATTCCGATATTATGACTGACCAACAAATAAGCTTAGGTAGGACACACTAGCGAAGGATTTACTCACCACTCCCCTCCTAGTTCTATTTCCCCGATCTCCGCCAGAGACCATATCCCTAAGCTCTGATACCACCTGTGACAACCCCAAAATAGGTCCATTCCACCCAACCCATTCTTAGTCGTCAAATACATGGTACAGAAAATAACTAAAACTTTATTACAACAATTGTCGTGCAAAATACAACAACACATATGCTGTGAGTTTGGATACAAATATATACCAAATGTGACATTGGACACCATCATGTATCAGCACCTCACAAAGGTACCTTACATAAAGGTACAGTCAAAAACTGTTTTAGAAACTAGAATCTTTGGGAAGTGCTCAAGGAAACCTTCGTACATGGGAGTCCATGCTTCTAGGTTATGATTGATATCATATGACCACAGAATTATCCTTGGTTGACCCAATAGACCCCAAAGAAAAATGAGAATATTATTATCATATTCTTTCCAATGGTGAGTCTTCTCTTGACATATCATTATCTCCACTGTCTCTAATTGAGAATTATACTTTAAACAAACACCAAGATTATATAGGTAGTGCTCGTAGATATACTCAGAAAGTGGATGAACACATCCCTGTCTTATGATGACACGAGGTTGTATGTCGTTAGACAACTTGTATGATAGTGGCAAACCACCCTTCCAACGTTGGGTACACCTTACCTTATTGGATTCACCAAATAAAACTTGTGACGCCCCCAAAATAGGTCCAATCCATCCAACCCATTCTGAGTCGCCAAATACATGGTACAGAAAATAACTACAACTTTATTATTACAATTGTCGTGCAAAATACGACAACACATATACTGTGAGTTTAAATACAAATATTGTCATCTAGACAGTATTCATACTCAATTAAGTACTCATTATACTTATTGATACACTATTTACAAAATAGTGAGGACTACTAAAACAACTGTCTTGAACCATCATTCCACACCCCGACTAGTACTCGCTACATTTTCACCTCTTGAGAAGAAAATGGAACAACAAGGAAAAGGGTGGGCTCAACTAGCTCAGTAAAGAATATTATGACTAAGATAATATACAACAAATTATCGTTAGTCTTCAACAGGAAAAAATCTAATAGAATACAATAGACAACAACTTTTAAATCAATATTCGCAGCGAAAAATAATAATTCATAGAAGAGTTACGTAGAGAATGAAATCTATGATTATCTATGAATTTAAAAGCCCATCATCAATATTTTATCCCTGTAACATCAATCAATAAATATCTTAAATCAAATAGTCATCTTTGCACTACAGGCCAAAGATATTCATCAGTTGGTCATGTTCACCTCAACACCTGTTAATCTTTGCACTACGGGCCAAAGATATTCATCAGAAATCATTAATCTTTGCACTACAGGCCAAAGATATTCATTTATATCATCATTTAGGACTGAGGATGATGAAAAATATTTTAAAGAAAACGAATCTAGTGAAACAAAAGAATAAATATTAAGGATTCGTATTTCAACTATTCCATGTCCAAAAATACCTCATAAATAATCATAGTGAAGAAAAATTCAAGAATGATCAAAACATGGATACAATCAAAGCTAGTATCCATAATAGATATTTTGGACAAAAAGAAGAAAATTTTATTTTTTGGTGAATAGTAACTCGTGAATAGTAACTCGTGAATAGTAACTCATGAATAGTAACCCCGACATGAAAAGTTCCAAATTTGATAAAAAGTTCAGATCAATACTTCGGCATAATGATATTGAAGAAAATAATATCATTTAAGAAGAAATAACATCCCTTACCTCAGCAAAAACAGTACTTCTAGTTGAAACACCGGATATAGGTTATGACTTGAACTTGCACCGTATAGCAATACACAAAGTATTAGAATACTCACAAGAATACACTCACTAATATAGAGAGAGAAAGAGAGAGAAACTTGTGTTTCTGGTGTGATTTTCAATTCTAACCTAAGCACCCTATTTATAGGAAAATGCTTAGAACATCAAAGCAGAAAATTGAATATAATAATATATATATATATATATATATATATATATATATATATATATATATAAATTTTCAAGCCCACCGTAGAAAATCTGAAATCAGCCACCTTACACATGTTTATGATGTCCAAAAAAATACAAAAAAACGTTTTTCTCAAAATAATTAACTAAAACTCCCAAAAATCAATTATTTCGGAACTTCGAAACTTCAATAATTCATAATAAATAGCCTTTTTGTCAGAAAATTCTAATCTCATGAATTTTTATAGGAAATTCAATTCTCTACAACTTTGCAGAAGAAAGTTTTTCCAAATTCCAAACAAAAATTGACCGAAATTCACAAATGGGCGATTTTACAGTCAATAATAAATTTTCGGTCAAGAATTGTGTCCACCAACACACAAAACATGTGTTAATCATTTAATGCCACAAAAATACTCTTCCTCCTCATATACTCATATATCCCACATTCATTATAAAAATACCACCATCAATATATTATTAAAATAATATATTTAAATGAATTATTTTATCAAAAAAAGATAAAATATTAATTTTCAACAATTGTCACATTAAAAATTTTCTCCATCTATATCCACATAAAATTAATATTTTTCTCATCATATAAATCAATAATTAATTATACACAAATAATATTACAGAATCACAGTACTGGCAACCAGGCCGTTCCCAGGAAAGAGGGGGATTTCCAATAAGGATCTCTCCTTACTGGCGCGCAATTAGATGACCAAACCTCTCCTTAGACAGAACTTTCTAGATATTGCCAATAATGTTATCTAATAATATTATTCAGATAATATGAATTATTGTTCCGATAATAGAAAATACTGTGTAGTGACAATTATTAAAACAACAGTAATATAAAATATCAACGCAGCAATTATTGAATCAATAAAATACAATATTGAACAGTAATTACTGTAACAATTATTGAGTAGTGCCTTATTACGTAAGAATCAATAATTGGTGCAATACCGTGTGCTACTGTGCAACAACGCGTATTACTGTGTTTTAACCACCGTGTATTCCAGCAGTATTAACGGTAACAACTACGCCGTTATTTATAAACAACTTGTTTTTGTCGTTTTCTTCATCCAATCGCTTTCCGTTATGGGGCCCACAAAAGACTGCGCCGTCGTACGAATATTCTCCGACAGTAAGAATATTCCACGACCAAGCGAATATTCTCCGACAACAATGAATATTTTATAACCACTTGTTTATTTAAAATATTTGCGCATTTTACCCATAACTAACCACATTAATCAAATCAACCCTTACTATTTCAGAATAATAAATAAAAGAAATTAAATTTCATTTATCAATAATTTGGGGTCTTACACAATCTCCCCTCCCTATGAAATTTCGTCCTCTAAATTTACGTACCTGGTATTTCGAAAAGTTGAGAATACCTTGCTTTCATTTCAGATTCCATCTTCCTTATCATCATAATTTCTTCATTGCTCATCTCCTGTATTTCAGATATCATTCTAGAATACAGCTTCAAATCAAGGGTTAATTTGAACAAATTAACATATCACATAATATTCCGATATTATGACTGACCAACAAATAAGCTTAGGTAGGACACACTAGCGAAGGATTTACTCATCACTCCCCTCCTAGTTCTATTTCCCCGATCTCCGCCAGAGACCATATCCCTAAGCTCTGATACCACCTGTGACAACCCCAAAATAGGTCCATTCCACCCAACCCATTCTTAGTCGTCAAATACATGGTACAGAAAATAACTAAAACTTTATTACAACAATTGTCGTGCAAAATACAACAACACATATGCTGTGAGTTTGGATACAAATATATACCAAATGTGACATTGGACACCATCATGTATCAGCACCTCACAAAGGTACCTTACATAAAGGTACAGTCAAAAACTGTTTTAGAAACTAGAATCTTTGGGAAGTGCTCAAGGAAACCTTCGTACATGGGAGTCCATGCTTCTAGGTTATGATTGATATCATATGGCCACAGAATTATCCTTGGTTGACCCAATAGACCCCAAAGAAAAATGAGAATATTATTATCATATTCTTTCCAATGGTGAGTCTTCTCTTGACATATCATTATCTCCACTGTCTCTAATTGAGAATTATACTTTAAACAAACACCAAGATTATATAGGTAGTGCTCGTAGATATACTCAGTAAGTGGATGAACACATCCCTGTCTTATGATGACACGAGGTTGTATGTCGTTAGACAACTTGTATGATAGTGGCAAACCACCCTTCCAACGTTGGGTACACCTTACCTTATTGGATTCACCAAATAAAACTTGTGACGCCCCCAAAATAGGTCCAATCCATCCAACCCATTCTGAGTCGCCAAATACATGGTACAGAAAATAACTACAACTTTATTATTACAATTGTCGTGCAAAATACGACAACACATATACTGTGAGTTTAAATACAAATATTGTCATCTAGACAGTATTCATACTCAATTAAGTACTCATTATACTTATTGATACACTATTTACAAAATAGTGAGGACTACTAAAACAACTGTCTTGAACCATCATTCCACACCCGACTAGTACTCGCTACATTTTCGCCTCTTGAGAAGAAAATGGAACAACAAGGAAAAGGGTGGGCTCAACTAGCTCAGTAAAGAATATTATGACTAAGATAATATACAACAAATTATCGTTAGTCTTCAACAGGGAAAAATCTAATAGAATACAATAGACAACAACTTTTAAATCAATATTCGCAGCGAAAAATAATAATTCATAGAAGAGTTACGTAGAGAATGAAATCTATGATTATCTATGAATTTAAAAGCCCATCATCAATATTTTATCCCTGTAACATCAATCAATAAATATCTTAAATCAAATAGTCATCTTTGCACTACAGGCCAAAGATATTCATCAGTTGGTCATGTTCACCTCAACACCTGTTAATCTTTGCACTACGGGCCAAAGATATTCATCAGAAATCATTAATCTTTGCACTACAGGCTAAAGATATTCATTTATATCATCATTTAGGACTGAGGACGATGAAAAATATTTTAAAGAAAACGAATCTAGTGAAACAAAAGAATAAATATTAAGGATTCGTATTTCAACTATTCCATGTCCAAAAATACCTCATAAATAATCATAGTGAAGAAAAATTCAAGAATGATCAAAACATGGATACAATCAAAGCTAGTATCCATAATAGATATTTTGGACAAAAAGAAGAAAATTTTATTTTTTGGTGAATAGTAACTCATGAATAGTAACTCGTGAATAGTAACTCATGAATAGTAACCCCGACATGAAAAGTTCCAAATTTGATAAAAAGTTCAGATCAATACTTCGGCATAATGATATTAAAGAAAATAATATCATTTAAGAAGAAATAACATCCCTTACCTCAGCAAAAACAGTACTTCTAGTTGAAACACCGGATATAGGTTATGACTTGAACTTGCACCGTATAGCAATACACAAAGTATTAGAATACTCACAAGAATACACTCACTAATATAGAGAGAGAAAGAGAGAGAAACTTGTGTTTCTGGTGTGATTTTCAATTCTAACCTAAGCACCCTATTTATAGGAAAATGCTTAGAACACCAAAGCAGAAAATTGAATATAATAATATTATATATATATATATAAATTTTCAAGCCCACCGTAGAAAATCTGAAATCAGCCACCTTACACATGTTTATGATGTCCAAAAAAATACAAAAAAACGTTTTTCTCAAAATAATTAACTAAAACTCCCAAAAATCAATTATTTCGGAACTTCGAAACTTCAATAATTCATAATAAATAGCCTTTTTGTCAGAAAATTCTAATCTCATGAATTTTTATAGGAAATTCAATTCTCTACAACTTTGCAGAAGAAAGTTTTTCCAAATTCCAAACAAAAATTGACCGAAATTCACAAATGGGCGATTTTACAGTCAATAATAAATTTTCGGTCAAGAATTGTGTCCACCAACACACAAAACATGTGTTAATCATTTAATGCCACAAAAATACTCTTCCTCCTCATATACTCATATATCCCACATTCATTATAAAAATACCACCATCAATATATTATTAAAATAATATATTTAAATGAATTATTTTATCAAAAAAAGATAAAATATTAATTTTCAACAATTGTCACATTAAAAATTTTCTCCATCTATATCCACATAAAATCAATATTTTCCTCATCATATAAATCAATAATTAATTATACACAAATAATATTACAGAATCACAGTACTGGCAACCAGGCCGTTCCCAGGAAAGAGGGGGATTTCCAATAAGGATCTCTCCTTACTGGCGCGCAATTAGATGACCAAACCTCTCCTTAGACAGAACTTTCTAGACATTGCCAATAATGTTATCTAATAATATTATTCAGATAATATGAATTATTGTTCCGATAATAGAAAATACTGTGTAGTGACAATTATTAAAACAACAGTAATATAAAATATCAACGCAGCAATTATTGAATCAATAAAATACAATATTGAACAGTAATTACTGTAACAATTATTGAGTAGTGCCTTATTACGTAAGAATCAATAATTGGTGCAATACCGTGTGCTACTGTGCAACAACGCGTATTACTGTGTTTTAACCACCGTGTATTCCAGCAGTATTAACGGTAACAACTACGCCGTTATTTATAAACAACTTGTTTTTGTCGTTTTCTTCATCCAATCGCTTTCCGTTATGGGGCCCACAAAAGACTGCGCCGTCGTACGAATATTCTCCGACAGTAAGAATATTCTACGACCAAGCGAATATTCTCCGACAACAATGAATATTTTATAACCACTTGTTTATTTAAAATATTTGCGCATTTTACCCATAACTAACCACATTAATCAAATCAACCCTTACTATTTCAGAATAATAAATAAAAGAAATTAAATTTCATTTATCAATAATTTGGGGTCTTACACAATCTCCCCTCCCTATGAAATTTCGTCCTCTAAATTTACGTACCTGGTATTTCGAAAAGTTGAGAATACCTTGCTTTCATTTCAGATTCCATCTTCCTTATCATCATAATTTCTTCATCGCTCATCTCCTGTATTTCAGATATCATTCTAGAACACAGCTTCAAATCAAGGGTTAATTTGAATAAATTAACATATCACATAATATTCCGATATTATGACTGACCAACAAATAAGCTTAGGTAGGACACACTAGCGAAGGATTTACTCATCACTCCCCTCCTAGTTCTATTTCCCCGATCTCCGCCAGAGACCATATCCCTAAGCTCTGATACCACCTGTGACAACCCCAAAATAGGTCCATTCCACCCAACCCATTCTGAGTCGTCAAATACAAGGTACAGAAAACAACTAAAACTTTATTACAACAATTATCGTGCAAAATACAACAACACATATACTGTGAGTTTGGATACAAATATATACCAAATGTGACATTGGACACCATCATGTATCAGCACCTCACAAAGGTACCTTACATAAAGGTACAGTCAAAAACTGTTTTAGAAACTAGAATCTTTGGGAAGTGCTCAAGGAAACCTTCGTACATGGGAGTCCATGCTTCTAGGTTATGATAGATATCATATGGCCACAGAATTATCCTTGGTTGACCCAATAGACCCCAAAGAAAAACGAGAAGATTACTATCATATTCTTCCCAATGGTGAGTCTTCTCTTGACATATCATTATCTCTACTGTCTCTAATTGAGAATTATACTTTAAACAAACACCAAGATTATATAGGTAGTGCTCGTAGATATACTCAGTAAGTGGATGAGCACATCCCTGTCTTATGATGACACGAGGTTGTATGTCGTTAGACAACTTGTATGATAGTGGCAAACCACCCTTCCAACGTTGGGTACACCTTACCTTATTGGATTCACCAAATAAAACTTGTGACGCCCCCAAAATAGGTCCAATCCATCCAACCCATTCTGAGTCGCCAAATACATGGTACAGAAAATAACTACAACTTTATTATTACAATTGTCGTGTAAAATACGACAACACATATACTGTGAGTTTAAATACAAATATTGTCATCTAGACAGTATTCATACTCAATTAAGTACTCATTATACTTATTGATACACTATTTATAAAATAGTGAGGACTACTAAAACAACTGTCTTGAACCATCATTCCACACCCCGACTAGTACTCGCTACATTTTCGCCTCCTGAGAAGAAAATGGAACAACAAGGAAAAGGGTGAGCTCAACTAGCCCAGTAAAGAATATTATGACTAAAATAATATACAACAAATTATCGTTAGTCTTCAACAGGGAAAAATCTAATAGAATACAATAGACAACAACTTTTAAATCAATATTCGCAGCGGAAATTAATAATTCATAGAAGAGTTACGTAGAGAATGAAATCTACGATTATCTATGAATTTAAAAGCCCATCATCAACATTTTATCCCTGTAACATCAATCAATAAATATCTTGAATCAAATAGTCATCTTTGCACTACAGGCCAAAGATATTCATCAGTTGGTCATGTTCACCTTAACACCTGTTCATCTTTGCACTACGGGCCAAAGATATTCATCAGAAATCATTAATCTTTGCACTGCAGGCCAAATATATTCATTTATATCATCATTTAGGACTGAGGATGATGAAAAATATTTAAAAGAAAACGAATCCAGTGAAACAAAAGAATAAATATTAAGGATTCGTATTTCAACTATTCCATGTCCAAGAATACCTCATAAATAATCATAGTGGAGAAAAATTCAAGAATGATCAAAACATGGATACAATCAAAGCTAGTATCCATAATAGATATTTTGGACAAAAAGAAGAAAATTTTATTTTTCGGTGAATAGTAACTCGTGAATAGTAACTCGTGAATATTAACTCATGAATAGTAATTCATGAATAGTAACCCCGACATAAAAAGTTCAGATCAATACTTCGGCATAATGATATTGAAGAAAATAATATCATTTAAGAAGAAATAACATCCCTTACCTCAGCAAAAATAGTGCTTCTAGTTGAAACACCGGATATAGGTTATGACTTGAACTTGCACCGTATAGCAATACTCAAAGTATTAGAATACTCACAAGAATACACTCACTAATATAGAGAGAGAAAGAGAGAGAAACTTGTGTCTCTGGTGTGATTTTCAATTCTAACCTAAGCACCCTATTTATAGGAAAATGCTTAGAATACCTAAGCAGAAAATTGAATATAATAATATTATATATATATAAATTTTCAAGCCCACCTTAGAAAATCTGAAATCAGCCACCTTGCACATGTTTATGATGTCTAAAAAAATACAAAAAACGTTTTTCTCAAAATAATTAACTAAAACTCCCAAAAATCAATTATTTCGGAACTTCGAAACTTCAATAATTCATAATAAATAGCCCTTTTGTCAGAAAATTCGAATCTCATGAGTTTTTATAAGAAATTCAATTCTCTACAACTTTGCAGAAGAAAGTTTTTCCAAATTCCAAACAGAAATTGACCGAAATTCACAAACGGGCGATTTTACAGTCAATAATAAATTTTCGGTCAAGAATTGTGTCCACCAACACACAAAACATGTGTTAATCATTTAATGCCACAAAAATACTCTTCCTCCTCATATACTCATATATCCCACATTCATTGTAAAAATACCACCATCAATATATTATTAAAATAATATATTTAAATGAATTATTTTATCAGAAAAAGATAAAATATTAATTTTTAACAATTGTCACATTAAAAATTTTCTCCATCTATATCCACATAAAATCAATATTTTCCTCATCATATAAATCAATAATTAATTATACACAAATAATATTACAGAATCACAGTACTGGCAACCAGGCCGTTCCCAGGAAAGAGGGGGATTTCCAATAAGGATCTCTCCTTACTGGCGCGCAATTAGATGACCAAACCTCTCCTTAGATAGAACTTTCTAGACATTGCCAATAATGTTATCTAATAATATTATTCAGATAATATGAATTATTGTTCCGATAATAGAAAATACTGTGTAGTGACAATTATTAAAACAACAGTAATATAAAATATCAATGCAGTAATTATTGAATCAATAAAATACAATATTGAACAGTAATTACTATAACAATTATTGAGTAGTGCCTTCTTACGTAAGAATCAATAATTGGTGCAATACCGTGTGCTACTGTGCAACAACGCGTATTACTGTGTTTTAACCACCGTGTATTCCAACAGTATTAACGGTAACAACTACGCCGTTATTTATAAACAACTTGTTTTTGTCGTTTTCTTCATCCAATCGCTTTCCGTTATGGGGTCCACAAAAGACTGCACCGTCGTACGAATATTCTCCGACAGTAAGAATGTTCCACGACCAAGCGAATATTCTCCGACAACAATGAATATTTTATAACCACTTGCTTATTTAAAATATTTGCGCATTTTACCCATAACTAACCACATTAATCAAATCAACCCTTACTATTTTAGAATAATAAATAGAGGAAATTAAATTTCATTTATTAATAATTTGGGGTCTTATAACATCCCCTCCTTATGAAATTTCGTCCTCAAAATTGACATACGTACTTGGTGTTTCGTAAAGATGAGGATACCTCGCTTTTATTTTCGTTTCTAACTCCCAGGTCATTTCCTCAATAGCATGGTTTCTCCACAAAACTTTAACTTGTGGTATGACCTTCGTGCGTAGGACATGCTCTTTCCTATCCAAGATCTTAACAGGTACCTCCTCGTACGTTAAATCTTCAGCTATCTCGTCTGGTTCTAACTCAATAATGTGGTTCGGGTCTTTCACATATTTACGAAGCATAGATATGTGAAAAACGTTATGAACACGAGACATGCTTGGGGGTAACGCGAGTCTATAGGTCACATTTTCTACTCGGTCAAGAATCTGAAATGGACCAATAAATCGTGGATTGAGCTTTTCTCTCTTCCCAAATCTTGTAACTCCTTTCCATGGAGCTACACGTAATAATACATGATCCCCAATATCAAATTCTACGTCCTTTCGATGAAGATCCACATAACTCTTTTGTCGATCCTGTGCCGTTTGTATACGTTGTCGAATCATTTGGATCTTCTCTGTAGTAATGCGTACCAACTCTGGTCCGAACAATGTTGCTTCACCCACCTCGTCCCAGCATACTGGCGAACGACATTTTCTTCCATACAACACCTCGAATGGAGCCACGCCTATGCTCGCCTGATAACTGTTGTTGTAGGAGAATTCCACCAATGGTAGGTACTTATCCCAACTCCCTTTGAGATCTAGGACACAAAGTCTTAATAGATCTTCAAGAGTTTGAATAGTCCTCTCTGATTGTCCGTCCGTTTGAGGATGGTAAGCTGAACTAAATCGTAAATCCGTGCCTATAGCTTTTTGCAAGCTAACCCAAAATCTTGAAGTGAATCTTGGGTCACGATCCGAAATGATGGATACTGGCATGCCATGCAACCTTACAATTTCGGAATACCGTGGGAATACCTGTAACGAAATTCATGGTAATGTGTTCCCACTTCCATTTCGGAATCTAAAGTGGTTGAAATAGACCCTTTGGCACTTGATGCTCCGCCTTTACACGTTGACAAGTTAAACACCTCGAGATAAACTTTGCAATCTCTCTCTTCATATTGTTCCACCAAAATGTATGTCGAAGATCACGATACATTTTAGTACTTCCAGGATGGATTGCAAATGGTGTATTGTGTGCCTCCATCATGATCTTGTACTTCAAATCAGAATCGTTAGGAACACAAAGTCTGGAGTGGACTCGAAGTATTCCTTCTTCATCGATTCTTGCTTCTGGAATAGCACCTTCTTGCACTTTCTTCTTCATACGCATCAGCTCCGGGTCTGTGGCTTGAGCAACTTTAACTTTATCGATTAAAGTTGATTCTACGCGTATACTTGACATCATCGCACTCGTTCCTGCATATGATCTTCTACTCAATGCGTCAGCTACCGCGTTCGCTTTTTCAAGATGGTATTGGATGGTATGATCGAAATCTTTCAACAGCTCGAGCCAACGTCGGTGTCACATGTTGAATTCTTGGAAGCTCTTCTCGCATTCCTCGGTCCATTCGAAGTTTGTATCTTTTCGAGTCAGCTGAATTAATGGAGTAGCGATTCGAGAAAATCCTTTTACGAATCTCCGATAATAACCAGAAAGCTACGTATTTCGATTACTGACTTAGGTTGCTCTCAACTGTGACTCATATCCCAATCTTGGATATCACGTCACAATGGCACCTATCAGTTTACTACCATACGAATATGGCGTCCCCTACGGAGAGTCTGGATTCAGTGCATTCCACAAAGGAAGTCACCAGATAAAGGCTCGGTTATCAACTTCTATAGTTGGGTTTTTAACTCCTGAAGTTCAATAGGAGCCACTCGATATGAGATTTTAGAAATGGGTTTTGTACCGGGTTCAAAGTCAATACAAAATTCAATATCACGCTCTGGGAGTAAGCTAAGAAATTCTTCAGGAAATACGTCAAAATTTTTACTAACAATAGAAATATCATCCAAATATGACGTATTTTTGTTCAAGTCCATAACATAGCTAAGAAAGCTTGACATCCGTTTTTCAATAAACGAATGACTTTACGGCTTGATATGAAAGAGTTTGACTTCAATGGTTTGGTTGCTTGAATTTGAATAACAGGTTGCTTAGGAATATGAAAACTAACAACCTTACGAAAGCAATCAATTTTGGCATGATGAGTAGTTAACCAATCAATTCCTAAAATCACATCAAAAGCAAGTATCTTTAAAGAGATAAGATCAACAGGTAATGTGATGGTGCCAACTTGGATCAAACAAGATTTATAAACAGTGGATATGATGAAAATTTCTCCTAACGGAGTTTCAACAGATAAGTCAAAGTCTAATTTTCTCCAGAGTCAAGTTTAAACGTTGAGTATAAGCAGAAGAGATAAATGAATGGGTAGAACCGGTATCTAATAAGGTATAGACTTCGTAAAAATTTATAATTAACTAACCCGTGCTAACTTCGTTCGGGTTCCTCGCATTCTGACCAGTCACGAAAAACGCTCTTCCAGGAACCGTTGACTTTGACTTTTCTGGGACAACTTTTTGAGTCACCACCCCCGTTGGACTTGGTTTCATTACAGTGCAATCTCGAGCGATATGTCATTCCTTTCCACAGTTATAACATACCTTAAACTGTTGTGGACAGTTTGGGCTGATATGTCCTTCTTTTCCGCACTTATAGCATATGATCAGTGGTCGTTCTCCTCCCTTGGAACCAGTTGCTGCTGGTGCTGACGTCTTCGTATTGTCATTGTTGAATCTCCTCTTTTTAAAATCTCCTCTCGACTCGCTTCTTCTATTTTTATGGCCACGATTACCACCAGAGTGGTTGTCGTTCTTGTCTGTATTTTTCTTTCTCCGCTGGTTATCATTGTTCTGATGACTGCTGTCACCGGTATGATCCTGGTTTTGGTCCCTCGGTTGAACGTACTCGTTATCTCGCTCTAATAATTGAGCCCTGTTGACAACATCTGAATAGAGAGAAAATTTATGAGAAATGAGATATTGACGTATGCCGGGTTTCAAACCTCTCAGAAACATCCGCGTCATACGTTCCTCATTCTCCACCAAATGAGGTGCAAACCTGGACAACTCTGCAAACTTCGCCTCGTACTGGGACACCGTAATGTTGTTCTGCTCCAGTCTAATAAACTCCACCTCCTTCATATGACGAATACTTTCAGGAAAGTACTTGTCATTGAACAGTTTTTGAAATGTCTCCCAAGACATGCTGAGTGCGGCTGGATGGGTACGTTTCACAGACTCCCACCAGTAGTCTGCCTCGCCACGGAACATAAAGGTGGCGAATGGAACCTTCTGTTCCTCCGTGCATCCCAAGACATCGAATATCTTGGTAATTTGCTTGACCCACGTCTCCGCCTTAATCGGATCCGGCTTTCCCTTAAATTCGGGTGGTCCCAACTCTTTGAACTGCTTGGCTGTGACAAGCCGCGCATTACTATCATTTCCACCCGTATTCTGTACACGAGTCTTCCTCGTCTGATTTTGCATGAACTGCAAAAAGCTTCTAAACATCCCATCGTTCATCATCTGCTCATTGGTGTTATTCACAGGAGGAACATTGCCAGCCTGTTGCACGTTCTCCTCGATGGTGAGTACAGGCGTCTCCACGGTTTTATTTACTCCACTGTTAACATTCTCAGTCGACATTCTCAAATACTGCTATAAAACAAGGGTTAATTTAACATATCACATAATATCCCTATATTATGATCGACCAACAAATAAGCTTAGGTAGGACACACTAGCGAAGGATTTACTCGTCTCTCCCCTCCTAGTCCTATTCTCCGATCTCCGCCAGAGATCATATCCCTAAGCTCTGATACCAACTGTGACGCCCCCAAAATAGGTCTAATCCATCCAACCCATTCTGAGTCGCCAAATACATGGTACAAAAAATAACTACAACTTTATTATTACAATTGTCGTGCAAAATACGACAACACATATACTGTGAGTTTAAATACAAATATTGTCATCTAGACAGTATTCATACTCAATTAAGTACTCATTATACTTATTGATACACTATTTACAAAATAGTGAGGACTACTAAAACAACTGTCTTGAACCATCATTTCACACCCCGACTAGTACTCGCTACATTTTCGCCTCCTGAGAAGAAAATGGAACAACAAGGAAAAGGGTGAGCTCAACTAGCCCAGTAAAGAATAATATGACTAAGATAATATACAACAAATTATCGTTAGTCTTCAACAGGGAAAAATCTAATAGAATACAATAGACAACAACTTTTAAATCAATATTCGCAGCGAAAAATAATAATTCATAGAAGAGTTACGTAGAGAATGAAATCTACGATTATCAATGAATTTAAAAGCCCATCATCAACATTTTATCCCTGTAACATCAATCAATAAATATCTTGAATCAAATAGTCATCTTTGCACTACAGGCCAAAGATATTCATCAGTTGGTCATGTTCACCTCAACACCTGTTCATCTTTGCACTACGGGCCAAAGATATTCATCAGAAATCATTAATCTTTGTACTACAGGCCAAAGATATTCATTTATATCATCATTTAGGACTGAGGATGATGAAAAATATTTTAAAGAAAACGAATCCAGTGAAACAAAAGAATAAATATTAAGGATTCGTATTTCAACTATTCCATGTCCAAAAATACCTCATAAATAATTATAGTGGAGAAAAATTCAAGAATGATCAAAACATGGATACAATCAAAGCTAGTATCCATAATAGATATTTTGGACAAAAAGAAGAAAATTTTATTTTTCGGTGAATAGTAACTCGTGAATAGTAACTCATGAATAGTAACTCCGACATGAAAAGTTCCAAATTTGATAAAAAGTTCAGATCAATACTTCGGCATAATGATATTGAAGAAAATAATATCATTTAAGAAGAAATAACATCCCTTACCTCAGCAAAAATAGTACTTCTAGTTGAAACACCGGATATAGGTTATGACTTGAACTTGCACCGTATAGCAATACTCAAAGTATTAGAATACTCACAAGAATACACCCACTAATATAGAGAGAGAAAGAGAGAGAAACTTGTGTTTCTGGTGTGATTTTCAATTCTAACCTAAGCACCCTATTTGTAGGAAAATGCTTAGAACACCAAAGCAGAAAATTGAATATAATAATATTATATATATATAAATTTTCAAGCCCACCTTAGAAAATCTGAAATCAGCCACCTTGCACATGTTTATGATGTCTAAAAAAATACAAAAAATGTTTTTCTCAAAATAATTAACTAAAACTCCCAAAAATCAATTATTTCGGAACTTCGAAACTTCAATAATTCATAATAAATAGATATTTTGTCAGAAAATTCGAATCTCATGAGTTTTTATAAGAAATTCAATTCTCTACAACTTTGCAGAAGAAAGTTTTTCCAAATTCCAAACAGAAATTGACCGAAATTCACAAACGGGCGATTTTACAGTCAATAATAAATTTTCGGTCAAGAATTGTGTCCACCAACACACAAAACATGTGTTAATCATTTAATGCCACAAAAATACTCTTCCTCCTCATATACTCATATATCCCACATTCATTGTAAAAATACCACCATCAATATATTATTAAAATAATATATTTAAATGAATTATTTTATCAGAAAAAGATAAAATATTAATTTTCAACAATTGTCACATTAAAAATTTTCTCCATCTATATCCACATAAAATCAATATTTTCCTCATCATATAAATCAATAATTAATTATACACAAATAATATTACAGAATCACAGTACTGGCAACCAGGCCGTTCCCAGGAAAGAGGGGGATTTCCAATAAGGATCTCTCCTTACTGGCGCACAATTAGATGACCAAACCTCTCCTTAGACAGAACTTTCTAGACATTGCCAATAATGTTATCTAATAATATTATTCAGATAATATGAATTATTGTTCCGATAATAGAAAATATTGTGTAGTGACAATTATTAAAACAACAGTAATATAAAATATCAACGCCGCAATTATTGAATCAATAAAATACAATATTGAACAATAATTACTGTAACAATTATTGAGTAGTGCCTTATTACGTAAGAATCAATAATTGGTGCAATACCGTGTGCTACTGTGCAACAACGCGTATTACTGTGTTTTAACCACCGTGTATTCCAACAGTATTAACGGTAACAACTACGCCGTTATTTATAAACAACTTGTTTTTGTCGTTTTCTTCATCCAATCGCTTTCCGTTATGGGGCCCACAAAAGACTGCGCCGTCATACGAATATTCTCCGACAGTAAGAATATTCCACGACCAAGCGAATATTCTCCGACAACAATGAATATTTTATAACCACTTGCTTATTTAAAATATTTGCGCATTTTACCCATAACTAACCACATTAATCAAATCAACCCTTACTATTTCAGAATAATAAATAGAGGAAATTAAATTTCATTTATCAATAATTTGGGGTCTTACACAATCTCCCCTCCCTATGAAATTTCGTCCTCGAAATTTACGTACCTGGTATTTCGAAAAGTTGAGAATACCTTGTTTTCATTTCAGATTCCATCTTCCTTATCATCATAATTTCTTCATTGCTCATCTCCTGTATTTCAGATATCATTCTAGAATACAGCTTCAAATCAAGGGTTAATTTGAACAAATTAACATATCACATAATATTTCGATATTATGACTGACCAACAAATAAGCTTAGGTAGGACACACTAGCGAAGGATTTACTCATCACTCCCCTCCTAGTTCTATTTCCCCGATCTCTGCCAGAGACCATATCCCTAAGCTCTGATACCACCTGTGACAACCCCAAAATAGGTCCATTCCACCCAACCCATTCTGAGTCGTCAAATACATGGTACAGAAAACAACTAAAACTTTATTACAACAATTGTCGTGCAAAATACAACAACACATATGCTGTGAGTTTGGATACAAATATATACCAAATGTGACATTGGACACCATCATGTATCAGCACCTCACAAAGGTACCTTACATAAAGGTACAGTCAAAAACTGTTTTAGAAACTAGAATCTTTGGGAAGTGCTCAAGGAAACCTTCGTACATGGGAGTCCATGCTTCTAGATTATGATAGATATCATATGGCCACAGAATTATCCTTGGTTGACCCAATAGACCCCAAAGAAAAACGAGAAGATTACTATCATATTCTTCCCAATGGTGAGTCTTCTCTTGACATATCATTATCTCCACTGTCTTTAATTGAGAATTATACTTTAAACAAACACCAAGATTATATAGGTAGTGCTCGTAGATATACTCAGCAAGTGGATGAGCACATCCCTGTCTTATGATGACACGAGGTTGTATGTCGTTAGACAAATTGTATGATAGTGGCAAACCACCCTTCCAACGTTGGGTACACCTTACCTTATTGGATTCACCAAATAAAACTTGTGACGCCCCCAAAATAGGTCCAATCCATCCAACCCATTCTGAGTCGCCAAATACATGGTACAGAAAATAACTACAACTTTATTATTACAATTGTCGTGTAAAATACGACAACACATATACTGTGAGTTTAAATACAAATATTGTCATCTAGACAGTATTGATACTCAATTAAGTACTCATTATACTTATTTATACACTATTTACAAAATAGTGAGGACTACTAAAACAACTGTCTTGAACCATCATTCCACACCCCGACTAGTACTCGCTACATTTTCGCCTCCTGAGAAGAAAATGGAACAACAAAGAAAAGGGTGAGCTCAACTAGCCCAGTAAAGAATATTATGACTAAGATAATATACAACAAATTATCGTTAGTCTTCAACAGGGAAAAATCTAATAGAATACAATAGACAACAACTTTTAAATTAATATTCGCAGCGGAAAATAATAATTCATAGAAGAGTTACGTAAAGAATAAAATCTACGATTATCTATGAATTTAAAAGTCCATCATCAACATTTTATCCCTGTAACATCAATCAATAAATATCTTGAATCAAATAGTCATCTTTGCACTACAGGCCAAAGATATTCATCAGTTGGTCATGTTCACCTCAACACCTGTTCATCTTTGCACTACGGGCCAAAGATATTCATCAGAAATCATTAATCTTTGCACTACAGGCCAAAGATATTCATTTATATCATCATTTAGGACTGAGGATGATGAAAAATATTTTAAAGAAAACGAATCTAGTGAAACAAAAGAATAAATATTAAGGATTCGTATTTCAACTATTCCATGTCCAAAAATACCTCATAAATAATCATAGTGGAGAAAAATTCAAGAATGATCAAAACATGGATACAATCAAAGCTAGTATCCATAATAGATATTTTGGACAAAAAGAAGAAAATTTTATTTTTCGGTGAATAGTAACTCGTGAATAGTAACTCATGAATAGTAACTCATGAATAGTAACCCCGACATGAAAAGTTCCAAATTTGATAAAAAGTTCAGATCAATACTTCGGCATAATGATATTGAAGAAAATAATATCATTTAAGAAGAAATAACATCCCTTACCTCAGCAAAAATAGTGCTTCTAGTTGAAACACCGGATATAGGTTATGACTTGAACTTGCACCGTATAGCAATACTCAAAGTATTAGAATACTCACAAGAATACACTCACTAATATAGAGAGAGAAAGAGAGAGAAACTTGTGTCTCTGGTGTGATTTTCAATTCTAACCTAAGCACCCTATTTATAGGAAAATGCTTAGAATACCTAAGCAGAAAATTGAATATAATAATATTATATATATATAAATTTTCAAGCCCACCTTAGAAAATCTGAAATCAGCCACCTTGCACATGTTTATGATGCCCAAAAAAATACAAAAAACGTTTTTCTCAAAATAATTAACTAAAACTCCTAAAAATCAATTATTTCGGAACTTCGAAACTTCAATAATTCATAATAAATAGCTCTTTTGTCAGAAAATTCGAATCTCATGAGTTTTTATAGAAAATTCAATTCTCTACAACTTTGTAGAAAAAAGTTTTTCCAAATTCCAAACAGAAATTGACCGAAATTCACAAACGGGCGATTTTATAGTCAATAATAAATTTTCGGTCAAGAATTGTGTTCACCAACACACAAAACTTTCTAGACATTGCCAATAATATTATCTAATAATATTATTCAGATAATATAAATTATTGTTCCGATAATAGAAAATACTGTGTAGTGACAATTATTAAAACAACAGTAATATAAAATATCAATGCAGCAATTATTGAATCAATAAAATACAATATTGAACAGTAATTACTGTAATAATTATTGAGTAGTGCCTTCTTACGTAAGAATCAATAATTGGTGCAATACCGTGTGTTACTGTGCAACAACGCGTATTACTGTGTTTTAACCACCGTGTATTCCAACAGTATTAACGGTAACAATTACGCCGTTATTTATAAACAACTTGTTTTTACCGTTTTCTTCATCCAATCGCTTTTCGTTATGGGGCTCACAAAAGACTGCGCCGTCGTACGAATATTCTCCGACAGTAAGAATATTCCACGACCAAGCGAATATTCTCCGACAACAATGAATATTTTATAACCACTTGCTTATTTAAAATATTTGCGCATTTTACCCATAACTAACTACATTAATCAAATCAACCCTTACTATTTCAGAATAATAAATAGAGGAAATTAAATTTTATTTATTAATAATTTGGGGTCTTACAACCTCCCCTCCTTATGAAATTTCATCCTCGAAATTGACATACGTACCTGGTGTTTCGAAAGGATGAGGATACCTCGCTTTCATTTTCGTTTCCAACTCCCAGGTCATTTTCTCAATAGCATGGTTTCTCCACAAAACTTTAACTTGTGGTATGACCTTCGTGCGTAGGACATGCTCTTTCCTATCCAAGATCTTAACAGGTACCTCCTCGTACGTTAAATCTTTATCTATCTCGTCTGGTTCTAACTCAATAATGTGGTTCGGGTCTTTCACATATTTACGAAGCATAGATATGTGAAAAACGTTATGAACACGAGACATGCTTGGGGGTAACGCGAGTCTATAGGTCACATTTCTTACTCGGTCAAGAATCTGAAATGGACCAATAAATCGTGGATTGAGCTTTCCTCTCTTCCCAAATCTTGTAACTCTTTTCCATGGAGCTACACGTAATAATACATGATCCCCAATATCAAATTCCACGTCCTTTCGATGAAGATCAACATAACTCTTTTGTCGATCCTGTGCCGTTTGTATACGTTGTCGAATCGTTTGGATCTTCTCTGTAGTAATGCGTACCAACTCTGGTCCGAACAATGTTGCTTCACCCACCTCGTCCCAGCATACTGGAGAACGACATTTTCTTCCATACAATACCTCGAATGGAGCCACGCCTATGCTCGCCTGATAACTGTTGTTGTAGGAGAATTCCACCAATGGTAGGTACTTATCCCAACTCCCTTTGAGATCTAGGACACAAAGTCTTAATAGATCTTCAAGAGTTTGAATAGTCCTCTCTGATTGTCCGTCCGTTTGAGGATGGTAAGCTGAACTAAATCGTAAATCCGTGCCTATAGCTTTTTGCAAGCTAACCCAAAATCTTGAAGTGAATCTTGGGTCACGATCCGAAACGATGGATACTGGCATGCCATGCAACCTTACAATCTCATTCACGTACATACTAGCAAGACGTTCAAGGGAATAAGTCTCCCGTATCGGAAAGAAATGAGTAGACTTGGTTAATCTATCAACAATCACCCAAATAGCATTTATGCCTTGAGAAACCGTGGGAATACCTGTAACGAAATTCATGGTAATGTGTTCCCACTTCCATTTCAGAATCTAAAGTGGTTGAAATAGACCCTTTGGCACTTGATTCTTCGCCTTTACACGTTGACAAGTTAAACACCTCGAGATAAACTTTGCAATCTCTCTCTTCATATTGTTCCACCAAAATGTATGTCGAAGATCACGATACATTTTAGTACTTCCAGGATGGATTGCAAATGGTGTATTGTGTGCCTCCATCATGATCTTGTACTTCAAATCAGAATCGTTAGGAACACAAAGTCTGGAGTGAACTCGAAGTATTCCTTCTTCATCGATTCTTGCTTCTGGAATAGCACCTTCTTGCACTTTCTTCTTCATACGCATCAGCTCCGGGTCTGTGGCTTGAGCAACTTTAACTTTATCGATTAAAGTTGATTCTACGCGTATACTTGACATCATCGCACTCGTTCCTGCATATGATCTTCTACTCAATGCGTCAGCTACCGCGTTCGCTTTTTCAAGATGGTATTGGATGGTATGATCGAAATCTTTCAACAGCTCGAGCCAACGTCGGTGTCACATGTTGAATTCTTGGAAGCTCTTCTCGCATTCCTCGGTCCATTCGAAGTTTGTATCTTTTCGAGTCAGCTGAATTAATGGAGTAGCGATTCGAGAAAATCCTTTTACGAATCTCCGATAATAACCAGAAAGCTACGTATTTCGATTACTGACTTAGGTTGCTCTCAACTGTGACTCATATCCCAATCTTGGATATCACGTCACAATGGCACCTATCAGTTTACTACCATACGAATATGGCGTCCCCTACGGAGAGTCTGGATTCAGTGCATTCCACAAAGGAAGTCACCAGATAAAGGCTCGGTTATCAACTTCTATAGTTGGGTTTTTAACTCCTGAAGTTCAATAGGAGCCACTCGATATGAGATTTTAGAAATGGGTTTTGTACCGGGTTCAAAGTCAATACAAAATTCAATATCACGCTCTGGGAGTAAGCTAAGAAATTCTTCAGGAAATACGTCAAAATTTTTACTAACAATAGAAATATCATCCAAATATGACGTATTTTTGTTCAAGTCCATAACATAGCTAAGAAAGCTTGACATCCGTTTTTCAATAAACGAATGACTTTACGGCTTGATATGAAAGAGTTTGACTTCAATGGTTTGGTTGCTTGAATTTGAATAACAGGTTGCTTAGGAATATGAAAACTAACAACCTTACGAAAGCAATCAATTTTGGCATGATGAGTAGTTAACCAATCAATTCCTAAAATCACATCAAAAGCAAGTATCTTTAAAGAGATAAGATCAACAGGTAATGTGATGGTGCCAACTTGAATCAAACAAGATTTATAAACAGTGGATGTGATGAAAATTTCTCCTAACGGAGTTTCAACAGATAAGTCAAAGTCTAATTTTCTCCGGAGTCAAGTTTAAACGTTGAGTATAAGCAGAAGAGATAAATGAATGGGTAGAACCGGTATCTAATAAGGTATAGACTTCGTAAAAATTTATAATTAACTAACCCGTGCTAACTTCGTTCGGGTTCCTCGCATTCTGACCAGTCACGAAAAACGCTCTTCCAGGAACCGTTGACTTTGACTTTTCTGGGACAACTTTTTGAGTCACCACCCCCGTTGGACTTGGTTTCGCTACAGTGCAATCTCGAGCGATATGTCCTTCCTTTCCACAGTTATAACATACCTTAAACTGTTGTGGACAGTTTGGGCTGATATGTCCTTCTTTTCCGCACTTATAGCATATGATCAGTGGTCGTTCTCCTCCCTTGGAACCAGTTGCTGCTGGTGCTGACGTCTTCGTATTGTCATTGTTGAATCTCCTCTTTTTAAAATCTCCTCTCGACTCGCTTCTTCTATTTTCATGGCCACGATTACCACCAGAGTGGTTGTCGTTCTTGTCTGTATTTTTCTTTCTCCGCTGGTTATCATTGTTCTGATGACTGCTGTCACCGGTATGATCCTGGTTGTGGTCCCTCGGTTGACCGTACTCGTTATCTCGCTCTAATAATTGAGCCCTGTTGACAACATCTGAAAAGAGAGAAAATTTATGAGAAATGAGATATTGACGTATGCCGGGTTTCAAACCTCTCAGAAACATCCGCGTCATACGTTCCTCATTCTCCACCAAATGAGGTGCAAACCTGGACAACTCTGCAAACTTCGCCTCGTACTGGGACACCGTCATGTTGTTCTGCTCCAGTCTAATAAACTCCACCTCCTTCATATGACGAATACTTTCAGGAAATTACTTGTCATTGAACAGTTTCTGAAATGTCTCCCAAGACATGCTGAGTGCGGCTGGATGGGTACGTTTCACAGACTCCCACCAGTAGTCTGCCTCGCCACGGAACATAAAGGTGGCGAATGGAACCTTCTGTTCCTCCGTGCATCCCAAGACATCAAATATCTTGGTAATTTGCTTGACCCACGTCTCCGCCTTAATCGGATCCGGCTTTCCCTTAAATTCGGGTGGTCCCAACTCTTTGAACTGCTTGGCTGTGACAAGCCGCACATTACTATCATTTCCACCCGTATTCTGTACACGAGTCTTCCTCGTCTGATTTTGCATGAACTGCAAAAAGCTTCTAAACATCCCATCGTTCATCATCTGCTCATTGGTGTTATTCACAGGAGGAACATTGCCAGCCTGTTGCACGTTCTCCTCGTTGGTGAGTACAGGCGTCTCCACGGTTTTATTTACTCCACTGTTAACATTCTCAGTCGACATTCTCAAATACTGCCATAAAACAAGAGTTAATTTAACATATCACATAATATCCCTATATTATGATCGACCAACAAATAAGCTTAGGTAGGACACACCTAGTCCTATTCTCCGATCTCCGCCAGAGATCATATCCCTAAGCTCTGATACCAACTGTGACGCCCCCAAAATAGGTCCAATCCATCCAACCCATTCTGAGTCGCCAAATACATGGTACAAAAAATAACTACAACTTTATTATTACAATTGTCGTGCAAAATACGACAACACATATACTGTGAGTTTAAACACAAATATTGTCATCTAGACAGTATTCATACTCAATTAAGTACTCATTATACTTATTGATACACTATTTACAAAATAGTGAGGACTACTAAAACAACTGTCTTGAACCATCATTCCACACCCCGACTAGTACTCGCTACATTTTCGCCTCCTGAGAAGAAAATGGAACAACAAGGAAAAGGGTGAGCTCAACTAGCCCAGTAAAGAATAATATGACTAAGATAATATACAACAAATTATCGTTAGTCTTCAACAGGGAAAAATCTAATAGAATACAATAGACAACAACTTTTAAATCAATATTCGCAGCGAAAAATAATAATTCATAGAAGAGTTACGTAGAGAATGAAATCTACGATTATCAATGAATTTAAAAGCCCATCATCAACATTTTATCCCTGTAACATCACTCAATAAATATCTTGAATCAAATAGTCATCTTTGCACTACAGGCCAAAGATATTCATCAGTTGGTCATGTTCACCTCAACACCTGTTCATCTTTGCACTACGGGCCAAAGATATTCATCAGAAATCATTAATCTTTGTACTACAGGCCAAAGATATTCATTTATATCATCATTTAGGACTGAGGATGATGAAAAATATTTTAAAGAAAACGAATCCAGTGAAACAAAAGAATAAATATTAAGGATTCGTATTTCAACTATTCCATGTCCAAAAATACCTCATAAATAATCATAGTGGAGAAAAATTCAAGAATGATCAAAACATGGATACAATCAAAGCTAGTATCCATAATAGATATTTTGGACAAAAAGAAAAAAATTTTATTTTTCGGTGAATAGTAACTCGTGAATAGTAACTCCGACATGAAAAGTTCCAAATTTGATAAAAAGTTCAGATCAATACTTCGGCATAATGATATTGAAGAAAATAATATCATTTAAGAAGAAATAACATCCCTTACCTCAGCAAAAACAGTACTTCTAGTTGAAACACCGGATATAGGTTATGACTTGAACTTGCACCATATAGCAATACTCAAAGTATTAGAATACTCACAAGAATACACTCACTAATATAGAGAGAGAAAGAGAGAGAAACTTGTGTTTCTGGTGTGATTTTCAATTCTAACCTAAGCACCCTATTTATAGGAAAATGCTTAGAACACCAAAGCAGAAAATTGAATATAATAATATTATATATATATAAATTTTCAAGCCCACCTTAGAAAATCTGAAATCAGCCACCTTGCACATGTTTATGATGTCTAAAAAAATACAAAAAACGTTTTTCTCAAAATAATTAACTAAAACTTCCAAAAATCAATTATTTCGGAACTTCGAAACTTCAATAATTCATAATAAATAGCCATTTTGTCAGAAAATTCGAATCTCATGAGTTTTTATAAGAAATTCAATTCTCTACAACTTTGCAGAAGAAAGTTTTTCCAAATTCCAAACAGAAATTGACTGAAATTCACAAACGGGCGATTTTACAGTCAATAATAAATTTTCGGTCAAGAATTGTGTCCACCAACACACAAAACATGTGTTAATCATTTAATGCCACAAAAATACTCTTCCTCCTCATATACTCATATATCCCACATTTATTGTAAAAATACCACCATCAATATATTATTAAATTAATATATTTAAATGAATTATTTTATCAGAAAAAGATAAAATATTAATTTTTAACAATTGTCACATTAAAAATTTTCTCCATCTATATCCACATAAAATCACTATTTTCCTCATCATATAAATCAATAATTAATTATACATAAATAATATTACAGAACCGCAGTACTGGCAACCAGACCGTTCCCAGGAAAGAGGGGGCTTTCCAATAAGGATCTCTCCTTACTGGCACGTAATTAGATGACCAAACCTCTCCTTAGACAGAACTTTCTAGACATTGCCAATAATGTTATCTAATAATATTATTCAGATAATATGAATTATTGTTCCGATAATAGAAAATACTGTGTAGTGACAATTAGTAAAACAACAGTAATATAAAATATCAACGTAGCAATTATTGAATCAATAAAATACAATATTGAACAGTAATTACTGTAACAATTATTGAGTAGTGCCTTCTTACGTAAGAATCAATAATTGGTGCAATACCGTGTGCTACTGTGCAACAACGCGTATTACTGTGTTTTAACCACCGTGTATTTCAACAGTATTAACGGTAATAACTACGCCGTTATTTATAAACAACTTGTTTTTGTCATTTTCTTCATCCAATCGCTTTCCGTTATGCGGCCCACGAAAGACTGCGCCGTCGTACGAATATTCTCCGACAGTAAGAATATTCCACGACCAAGCGAATATTCTCCGACAACAATGAATATTTTATAACCACTTGCTTATTTAAAATATTTGCGCATTTTATCCATAACTAACCACATTAATCAAATCAACCCTTACTATTTCAGAATAATAAATAGAAGAAATTAAATTTCATTTATTAATAATTTGGGGTCTTACAAAACTACTAAATGAACTTTTCTATACTGCTTCGGGAGAACATCCACAGCTAGGGACCACCGTTCTATTTTTCCGTTACCCTCGCTCGACCCAGCTACACTCTTATTACCTGAAAGGAATTGTGAAGCAAAAGGGTGAGCACAACTAGCTCAGTAAAGAATATCATAACTAAAGATAATTAAATTATCCTTCATCAATAATAAATCAGAGATTTAGAACATATGATAAATAATAAAAATTTCAACCATAGTTGCAGCGGAACGAGCAATCCATTAGAAGAGCCAAATAGACTATAAAGTCTATTATCTTCTCCATGTTAAAAATTCACCAATAATGTTTTATCCCTGTAACATCAATCAACAATTCTGGTCCACAATCATATGAATAACTCATAATCATAACTGTAGTTCTAAATTCCTCTTCTCATCCAGGACGAAGATAATTTTCATCACCTATCTTTACCTGAAATATCAAAGATCATGGTTACACTGTAAGACCCCAAATTATTAATAAATGAAATTTAATTTTCTTTATTTATTATTCTGAAATAGTAAGGGTTGATTTGATTAATGTGGTTAGTTATGGGTAAAATGCGCAAATATTTTAAATAAGCAAGTGGTTATAAAATATTCATTATTGTCGGAGAATATTCGCTTGGTCGTGGAATATTCTTACTGTCGGAGAATATTCGTACGACGGCGCAGTCTTTTGTGGGCCCCATAACGGAAAGCGATTGGATGAAGAAAACGACAAAAACAAGTTGTTTATAAATAACGGCGTAGTTGTTACCGTTAATACTGTTGGAATACACGGTGGTTAAAACACAGTAATACGCGTTGTTGCACAGTAGCACACGGTATTGCACCAATTATTGATTCTTACGTAATAAGGCACTACTCAATAATTGTTACAGTAATTACTGTTCAATATTGTATTTTATTGATTCAATAATTGCTGCGTTGATATTTTATATTACTGTTGTTTTAATAATTGTCACTACACAGTATTTTCTATTATCGGAACAATAATTCATATTATCTGAATAATATTATTAGATAACATTATTGGCAATGTCTAGAAAGTTCTGTCTAAGGAGAGGTTTGGTCATCTAATTGCGCGCCAGTAAGGAGAGATCCTTATTGGAAAGCCCCCTCTTTCCTAGGAACGGCATGGTTGCCAGTACTGTGATTCTGTAATATTATTTGTGTATAATTAATTATTGATTTATATGATGAGAAAAATATTGATTTTATGTGGATATAGATGGAGAAAATTTTTAATGTGATAATTGTTAAAAATTAATATTTTATCTTTTTCTGATAAAATAATTTATTTAAATATATTATTTTAATAATATATTGATGGTGGTATTTTTACAATGAATGTGGGATATATGAGTATATGAGGAGGAAGAGTATTTTTGTGGCATTAAATGATTAACACATGTTTTGTGTGTTGGTGGATACAATTCTTGACCGAAAATTTATTATTGACTGTAAAATCGCCCGTTTGTGAATTTCGGTCAATTTCTGTTTAGAATTTGGAAAAACTTTTTTCTGCAAAGTTGTAGAGAATTGAATTTCCTATAAAAACTCATGAGATTTGAATTTTCTGACAAAAGGGCTATTTATTATGAATTATTGAAGTTTCGAAGTTCCGAAATAATTGATTTTTGGGAGTTTTAGTTAATTATTTTGAGAAAAACGTTTTTTGTATTTTTTTTGGACATCATAAACATGTGCAAGGTGGCTGATTTCAGATTTTCTAAGGTGGGCTTGAAAATTTATATATATATATATATATATATATATATATATAATATTATTATATTCAATTTTCTACTTTGGTGTTCTAAGCATTTTCCTATAAATAGGGTGCTTAGGTTAGAATTGAAAATCACACCAGAAACACAAGTTTCTCTCTCTTTCTCTCTCTATATTAGTGAGTGTATTCTTGTGAGTATTCTAATACTTTGAGTATTGCTATACGGTGCAAGTTCAAGTCATAACCTATATCCGGTGTTTCAACTAGAAGTACTGTTTTTGCTGAGGTAAGGGATGTTATTTCTTCTTAAATGATATTATTTTCTTCAATATCATTATGCCGAAGTATTGATATGAACTTTTTATCAAATTTGGAACTTTTCATGTCGGGGTTACTATTTATGAGTTACTATTCACGAGTTACTATTCACCGAAAAATAAAATTTTCTTCTTTTTGTCCAAAATATCTATTATGGATACTAGCTTTGATTGTATCCATGTTTTGATCATTCTTGAATTTTTCTCCACTATGATTATTTATGAGGTATTTTTGGACATGGAATAGTTGAAATACGAATCCTTAATATTTATTCTTTTGTTTCACTGGATTCGTTTTCTTTAAAATATTTTTCATCATCCTCAGTCCTAAATGATGATATAAATGAATATCTTTGGCCTGTAGTGCAAAGATTAATGATTTCTGATGAATATCTTTGGCCCGTAGTGCAATGATGAACAGGTGTTGAGGTGAACATGACCAACTGATGAATATCTTTGGCCTGTAGTGCAAAGATGACTATTTGATTCAAGATATTTATTGATTGATGTTACAGGGATAAAATGTTGATGATGGGCTTTTAAATTCATAGATAATCGTAGATTTCATTCCCTACGTAACTCTTCTATGAATTATTATTTTCCGCTGCGAATATTGATTTAAAAGTTGTTGTCTATTGTATTCTATTAGATTTTTCCATGTTGAAGACTAACGATAATTTATTGTATATTATCTTAGTCATAATATTCTTTATTGGGCTAGTTGAGCTCATCCTTTTCCTTGTTGTTCCATTTTCTTCTCAGGAGGCGAGAATGTAGCGAGTACTAGTCGGGGTGTGGAATGATGGTTCAAGACAGTTGTTTTAGTAGTCCTCACTATTTTGTAAAATAGTGTATCAATAAGTATAATGAGTACTTAATTGAGTATGAATACTGTCTAGATGACAATATTTGTATTTAAACTCACAGTATATGTGTTGTCGTATTTTGCACGACAATTGTAATAATAAAGTTGTAGTTATTTTCTGTACCATGTATTTGGCGACTCAGAATGGGTTGGATGGATTGGACCTATTTTGGGGGCGTCACAGTTGGTATCAGAGCTTAGGGATATTATCTCTGGCGGAGATCGGAGAATAGGACTAGGAGGGGAGAGACGAGTAAATCCTTCGCTAGTGTGTCCTACATAAGCTTATTTGTTGGTCGATCATAATATAGGGATATTATGTGATATGTTAATTTGTTAGATTAACCCTTGTTTTATGGCAGTATTTGAGAATGTCGACTGAGAATGTTAACAGTGGAGTAAATAAAACCGTGGAGACGCCTGTACTCACCAACGAGGAGAACGTGCAACAGGCTGGCAATGTTCCTCCTGTGAATAACACCAATGAGCAGATGATGAACGATGGGATGTTTAGAAGCTTTTTGCAGTTCATGTAAAATCAGACGAGGAAGACTCGTGTACAGAATACGGGTGGAAATGATAGCAATGCGCGGTTTGTCACAGCCAAGCAGTTCAAAGAGTTGGGACCACCCGAATTTAAGGGAAAGCCGGATCCGATTAAGGCGGAGACGTGGGTCAAGCAAATTACCAAGATATTCGATGTCTTGGGATGCACGGAGGAACAGAAGGTTCCATTCGCCACCTTTATGTTCCGTGGCGAGGCAGACTATTGGTGGGAGTCTGTGAAACGTACCCATCCAGCCGCACTCAGCATGTCTTGGGAGACATTTCAGAAACTGTTCAATGACAAGTACTTTCCTGAAAGTATTCGTCATATGAAGGAGGTGGAGTTTATTAGACTGGAGCAGAACAACATGACGGTGTCCCAGTACGAGGCGAAGTTTGCAGAGTTGTCCAGGTTTGCACCTCATTTGGTGGAGAATGAGGAACGTATGACGCGGATGTTTCTGAGAGGTTTGAAACCCGGCATACGTCAATATCTCATTTCTCATAAATTTTCTCTCTATTCAGATGTTGTCAACAGGGCTCAATTATTAGAGCGAGATAACGAGTACGGTCAACCGAGGGACCACAACCAGGATCATACCGGTGACAGCAGTCATCAGAACAATGATAACCAGCGGAGAAAGAAAAATACAGACAAGAACGACAACCACTCTGGTGGTAATCGTGGCCATGAAAATAGAAGAAGCGAGTCGAGAGGAGATTTTAAAAAGAGGAGATTCAACAATGACAATACGAAGACGTCAGCACCAGCAGCAACTGGTTCCAAGGGAGGAGAACGACCACTGATCATATGCTATAAGTGCGGAAAAGAAGGACATATCAGCCCAAACTGTCCATAACAGTTTAAGGTATGTTATAACTGTGGAAATGAAGGACATATCGCTCGAGATTGCACTGTAGCGAAACAAAGTCCAACAGGGGTGGTGACTCAAAAAGTTGTCCTAGAAAAGTCAAAGGCAACGGTTCCTAGAAGAGCGTTTTTCGTGACTGGTCAGAATGCGAGGAACCCGAACGAAGTTAGCACGGGTTAGTTAATTATAAATTTTTACGAAGTATATACCTTATTAGATACCGGTTCTACCCATTCATTTATCTCTCATACTTATACTCAACGTTTAAACTTGACTCCAGAGAAAATTAGACTTTGACTTATCTGTTGAAACTCCGTTAGGAGAAACTTTCGTTGCATCCACTGTTTATAAATCTTGTTTGATCCAAGTTGGCACCATCACATTACCTGTTGACCTTATCTCTTTAAAGATACTTGCTTTTGATGTGATTTTAGGGATTAATTGGTTAACTACTCATCATGCCAAAATTGATTGCTTTGGTAAGGTTGTTAGTTTTCATATTCCTAAGAAACCTGTTATTCGAAATCAAGCAACCAAACCATTGAAGTCAAACTCTTTCATATCAAGCCGTAAAGTCATTCGTTTATTGAAAAATGGATGTCAAACTTTCTTAGCCATGTCATGGACTTGAACAAAAATACGTCAGAATTGAATGATATTTCTGTTGTTAGTAAAATCCCTGACGTATTTCCTGAAGAATTTCTTGGCCTACGCGTGATATTGAATTTTGTATCATCTTTGAATCTGGTACAAAACTAATTTCTAAAATCTCATATCGAATGGCTCCTATTGAACTTCAGGAGTTAAAAATCCAACTATAGAAGTTGATAACCGAGCCTTTATCTGGTGACTTCCTTTGTGGAATGCACCGAAGCCAGACTCTCCGTAGGGGACGCCATATTCGTGCGGTAGTAAACTGATAGGTGTCATTGTGGCGTGCTATCCAAGATTGGGATATGAGTCACAGTTGAGAGCAACCTAAGTCAGTAATCGAAATACGTAGCTTTCTGGTTATTATCGGAGATTCGTAAAAGGATTTTCTCGAATTGCTACTCCATTAATTCAGCTGACTCGAAAAGATACAAACTTCGAATGGACCGAGGAATGCGAGAAGAGCTTCCAAGAATTCAACATGTGACACCGACGTTGGCTCGAGCTGTTGAAAGATTTCGATCATACCATCCAATACCATCCTAAAAAAGCGAACGCGGTAGCTGACGCATTGAGTAGAAGATCATATGCAGGAACGAGTGTGATGATGTCAAGTATACGCGTAGAATCAACTTTAATCGATAAAGTTAAAGTTGCACAAGCCACAGACCCGGAGCTGATGCGTATGAAGAAGAAAGTGCAAGAAGGTGCTATTCCAGAAGCAAGAATCGATGAAGAAGGAATACTTCGAGTCCACTCCAGACTTTGTGTTCCTAACGATTCTGATTTGAAGTACAAGATCATGATGGAGGCACACAATACACCATTTGCAATCCATCCTGGAAGTACTAAAATGTAACGTGATCTTCGACATATATTTTGGTGGAACAATATGAAGAAAGAGATTGCAAAGTTTATCTCGAGGTGTTTAACTTGTCAACGTGTAAAGGCGGAGCATCAAGTGCCAAAGGGTCCATTTCAACCACTTTAGATTCCGAAATGGAAGTGGGAACACATTACCATGAATTTCGTTACAGGTATTCCCACGGTTTCTTAAGGCATAAATGTTAATAGGGTGATTGTTGATAGATTAACCAAGTGTACTCATTTCTTTCCGATACGGGAGACTTATTCCCTTGAACGTCTTGCTAGTATGTACGTGAATGAGATTGTAAGGTTGCATGGCTTGCCAGTATCCATAGTTTCGGATCGTGACCCAAGATTCACTTCAAGATTTTGGGTTAGCTTGCAAAAAGCTATAGGCACGGATTAACGATTTAGTTCAGCTTACCATCCTCAAACGAACGAACAATCAGAGAGGACTATTCAAACTCTTGAAGATCTATTAAGACTTTGTGTCCTAGATCTCAAAGGGAGTTGGGATAAGTACCTACCATTGGTGGAATTCTCCTACAACAACAGTTATCAGGCGAGCATAGGCGTGGCTCCATTCGAGGCATTGTATGGAAGAAAATGTCGTTCTCCAGTATGGTGGGACGAGGTGGGTGAAGCAACATTGTTCGGACCAGAGTTGGTACGCATTACTACAGAGAAGATCCAAACGATTCGACAACGTATACAAATGGCACATGATCGATAAAAGAGTTATGTGGATCTTCATCGAAAGGACGTGAAATTTGATATTGGGGATCATGTATTATTACGTGTAGCTCCATGGAAAGGAGTTACAAGATTTGGGAAGAGAGGAAAGCTCAATCCACGATTTATTGGTCCATTTCAGATTCTTGATCGAGTAGGAAATGTGACCTATAGACTCGCGTTACCCCCAAGCATGTCTCGTGTTCATAACATTTTTCACATATCTATGCTTCATAAATATGTGAAAGACCCGAACCACATTATTGAGTTAGAACCAGACGAGATAGCTGAAGATTTAACGTACGAGGAGGTACCTGTTAAGATCTTGGATAGGAAAGAGCATGTCCTACGCACGAAGGTCATACCACAAGTTAAAATTTTGTGGAGAAACCATGCTATTGAGGAAATGACCTGGGAGTTGAAAACGAAAATGAAAGCGAGGTATCCTCATCCTTTCGAAACACCAGGTACGTATGTCAATTTCGAGGACGAAATTTTATAAGGAGGGGAGGTTGTAAGACCCCAAATTATTAATAAATGAAATTTAATTTCCTCTATTTATTATTCTAAAATAGTAAGGGTTGATTTGATTAATGTGGTTAGTTATGGGTAAAATACGCAAATATTTTAAATAAGCAAGTGGTTATAAAATATTCATTGTTGTCGGAGAATATTCGCTTGGTCGTGGAATATTCTTACTATCGGAGAATATTCGTACGACGGCGCAGTCTTTTGTGGGCCCCATAACGGAAAGCGATTGGATGAAGAAAACGACAAAAACAAGTTGTTTATAAATAACGGCGTAGTTGTTACTGTTAATACTGTTGGAATACACGGTGGTTAAAACACAGTAATAGGCGTTGTTGCACAGTAGCACACGGTATTGCACCAATTATTGATTCTTACATAAGAAGGCACTACTCAATAATTGTTACAGTAATTACTGTTCAATATTGTATTTTATTGATTCAATAATTGCTGCGTTGATATTTTATATTACTGTTATTTTAATAATTATCACTACACAGTATTTTCTATTATCGGAACAATAATTCATATTATCTGAATAATATTATTAGATAACATTATTGGCAATGTCTAGAAAGTTCTGTCTAAGGAGAGGTTTGGTCATCTAATTGCGCGCCAGTAAGGAGAGATCCTTATTGAAAAGCCCCCTCTTTCTTGGGAACGGCCTGGTTGCCAGTACTGTGGTTCTACAATATTATTTATGTATAATTAATTATTAATTTATATGATGAGGAAAATAGTAATTTTATGTGGATATAGATGGAGAAATTTTTTAATGTGACAATTGTTGAAAATTAATATTTTATCTTTTTCTGATAAAATAATTCATTTAAATATATTATTTTTATATTGATGGTGGTATTTTTACAATGAATGTGGGATATATAAGTGTGAAACCCCAGATTTTATGAATAAATATTTAATTTTTCTCGAAATAATTTTTTTATATTATGGTGTGGATTTGATATAATAGTTATGTGTAATATTTATAAATTTTGCAAAGTATGCAAGTTGTCATATTATATTCGATTGGTCGGAGAATATTCTTTTTGTCGGGGAATATCCGTACGACGGTACAATCATTGGTGGACCCCACAACGGAATTATTATCGGATTGAGAAAACGAAAAAAAATATTTTATGAAAATAACGGCGGAAGTTTTACCGTTGATACTGTTGAACTACTCGGTAGTAAAAGTACAGTAATACGCGTGGTTGCATAGTAGTACACGGTATTGATTATTGATGCTTATGTGATAAGTCACTCAGTTTGATTCAATTATTGTCAGTTAATAATATGAATTATTTAGCGATAATGACGTTTTGTTTTATTCGTATTATTAACGTAATAAAACAGAAACATCTTTTTATATAAAACATAATACTTTATTAAAGTTATTCTATAAATAGAATATATTATATTTTATTTAAAAGATTTTTCTTTAAATATGGACCGTCAGATTAAAGTAATCAATCTGGACCGTTCATGGATTAGTTACTATGCATTTTATTTTTCTATAAATAGCAGCTCATTCATTCATTATTTCTTACGAATTCACTGAACTCTAGAGAGAGAAACTATAGAGAGAAACTATAGAGAGAGAGAAGAAGAATATTCTGCTACTTAGCTACTTCCTTATTTCAGCTCTTCTTTAAAACGGTAAGGGGTGTTATTTTTTTTTATTCATGAAGAGAACTGTTGTTATTCCATTTCTTATTATTCTGTTGGAATAACCTGTATACGCGGTCTACCCTATACTTAGTGACATTCTTCTATTATTCTGTTGGAACATCCTGTCTGTGTGTTTTACACCGGACCTGGTTCCGTTGTTATTATTATTCTGTTGGAACATCCTGTCTGTGTGTTTTACACCGGACCTGGTTCCGTTTTTATTATTATTCTGTTGGAACATCCTGTCTGTGTGTTTTACACCGGACCTGGTTCTATTATTTATTATTCTGTAGGAATATCCTGTCTGTGCGTTTACGCCGGACCTGGTTCCATTATTTATTATTCTGTCGGAATATCCTGTCTGTGCGTTTACGCCGGATCTGATTCCATTATTTATTATTCTGTTGGAATAACCTGTCTGTGCGGTCTATCGCATGTATGGTGATTTCTTTTGTTATTCCATTCTTTATTGTACTCAGTTGGTTAAGTTTTGACTTCTATACTCCATGAAATTTGTGGAATATCCTTGATAATTGTGTTTCATCCAGTATCTTTTCATGAAAATATTCTTCCAAGCATTCTTGAATTTTACTCCACAAAGTAGTATCATGTTGACAATTTGGACGTTATTAATTCTTGGATTAATTAATTCTTGAACTTGTTTTATTGAATTGTTATATCATCGTCATCATCCTCATGTTTATATTCTGTTGAAAGTCATCTGTGGCCTGTAGTGCATAGATGGACTTGGTATGATTATGACCAGGGATTATTCGGTGTAATCATGACCGTAATGTTACGAATGATGTGGTAAAAGTCGTCATTGGCCCATAGTGCATTGATGGACAGTTATTGGCATGATCATGACCATTAATGAATATACGAATATCCTTGGCCGTAGTGCAGGGGTGATCGATGATGTGGATTATTTTATTAAGCTGAGTCTCAGCGATCACAGTGTTGGAAAATCTTTTAAATCATAAAAGATAGTAGAGTTTATTTTCTACTTGACTCTCTTAATGGATTGCTTGTTCCACTGCAGTTAAACTTGATGTCTATTATATTTTATCAGTTTAACATTGTTGAAGGCTAATGATAATTTATTCTGCATTATCTTAGTCATAATATTTCTTACTGGGCTAGTTGAGCTCACCCTTTCTTTCACTGTTCTCTTTAGGAAATGAGAACGTAGCTGGGGCAAGTCGGGGAACGGAGTGATGGTCCGAATGATAGTATTAGTTAGTAGTCCTCACTATTCTATGTAATGGTGTGTTAATAAATGTAACGAGGACTCCTTTTGAGTATGAATACTCTCTAGAAGATAATATTTGTATTCAAACTCACAGTTTATGTTTTGTCGTATTGTACACGACAGTTGTATTAGTAAGTTGTATTTGTATTCTGTACTATGTATCTGACGACCCAAGATGAGTGATGTATACGTAATTTTGGGGGCGTCACAGTTGGTATCAGAGCTTAGGGATATGATCCCTGGATAAGATGTGAGAATAGAACTAGGAGGGGAAAGACGGGGAATTCCTTCGCTAGTATGACCTACCTAAGTTTGTTTAATATTTAATTGGTCGGTCAGAAAATAGTATGTTACATGTCAATTAACTTTTTTTTTGTGGCAGTATCTGAAAATGGCAGTCGAGAATGTTGAGAATAGCAATGGAGCACAGGCGACCGTTGATTCACCACATATCGATAATCAGGATAATGTGAATCAGGAAGGCGACAATCCTCATGAAAACAATAACACCGATGAAATGGTGAATGATGAGATGGTCAGAGGCTTTATACAATTCATGCAACAACAAAATAACTCTCGGACGGTCACCGCTAAGCAGTTCAAGGAGCAATTCATGCAACAACGGGCGAGAGCGGCTCCTATCCAAAATGCAGGTGGAAACACTGGCAACTCTCGGACGGTCACCGCTAAGCAGTTCAAGGAACTGGGACCACCGGAGTTTTTGGGAAAGCCAGAACCACTTAAGGCGGAGACGTGGTTAAAGCAGATCACCAAGATATTTGATGTTTTGGGATGCTCCGAGGAGCAAAAGGTTCCCTTTGCCACCTTTATGTTGCGTGAAGAGGCAGATTACTGGTGGGAATCTGTAAAACGTACTCAGCCTGACGCACTCAAGATGTCTTGGGAGAAGTTCCAAGAACTGTTCAATGACAAATACTTTCCCGAAAATATTCGTCACATGAAGGAGGTGGAATTTATCAAGTTGGAGCAAAACAACATGACCGTGTCGCAGTACGAAGCCAAGTTTGCCGAGTTGTCCCGATTTGCATCCCACTTGGTGGATAATGAAGAGCGAATGACGCGAATGTTTTTGCGAGGTTTGAAACCTGAGATACGTCAACATCTTATTTCTCATAAACTGTGTCTGTATTCAGATGTTGTAAATAGGGCTCAATTAGTAGAGCGCGATAACGAGTCAACGCAACCAAAAGAGAGCAGCCGAAAAAATGATAATACTGGTGATAACAGTCATCAAAGCGGTGACAACAAGCATGGAGGGAATCAACATGCCAGAAATGGTAACCACTTCAATGGTAATTGTGACGCCCCCAAAATAGGTATACAACACCTATTCTGAGTCGCCAAAATACATGGTACAGAAACAACTACATCTTTATTATTTCAACACAAGAACTGTGAGTTTAAATACAAATATTGTCATTTAGACAATATCCACACTCAAATAAGTCCTCATTACAATTATTGATACATTATTTCATAAAAATGGTGAGGACTACTAAAGTAACTTCTAGAACCATCATTCCATACCCCGACTAGTACTCGCTACATTCTCGCCTCCTGAGAAAAATGGAACAAAAAGAAAAAAGGGTGAGCTCAACTAGCCCAGTAAAGAACATTATGACTAAGATAATACAGAACAAATTATCGTTAGTCTTCAACAGGGAAAAATTTAATAGAATACAATAGACAACAAGTTTTAAATCAATAACTGCAGCGGAAACAGCAAACCATTAGAAGAGTCAAGTAGAGAATGAGTCCTACTATCTTCTAAGATTTAAAAGTCCATCATCAATATTTTATCCCTGTAATAACAATCAATAACCATCTTTAATCAAATATTCATCTTTGCACTACAGACCAAAGATATTCATTTGTATCACCAGTCGGTCATGTTCATCTCAACACCTGTTCATCTTTGCACTACGGGCTAAAGATATTCATCAGTTAATCATTCATCTTTGCACTACGGGCCAAAGATATTCAGTAATATCATCATTTAGGACTGAGGATGATGAAAAATATCTTAAAGAAAACGAATCCAGTGAAACAGAATAACAAATATTAAGGATTCGTATTTCGATTTATCCATGTCCAAAAATACCTTATAACTATTCATAGTGAAGTAGAATTCAAGAATGATCAAAACATGGATACAATCAAAGTTAGTACCCAGATATTTTGGACGAAAAGAAGAAAATTTTATTTTTCGGTGAATAGTAACTCGTGAATAGTAACTCGTGAATAGTAATTCATGAATAGTAATCCCGACGTGAAAAGTTCCAAATTTGATAAAAATTTCCAACCAATATTTTGGCATAATGATATTGAAGAAATAATATCATTCTCGAATAAAATAACATCCCTTACCTCAAAATAATCGTACTTCTGACTGAATTTCGGGTATAGTGCTGACAGAAACTCGCACCGTATAGCAACACTCAAAGTATACTCACAAGAATACGCTTGATAATATAGAGAGAGAAAGAAAGAAAACTTTGTTTCTGGTGTGATTTTCAATTCTAACTTAGCCCTCTATTTATAGGAAAATGTTAGAACGCCATAGGAGACTAAAATAATAAAATATATTATTTTATTTTATTTTCTTTACGTATGCTAAGACCATGACTATCAAGGCATGCAAAATCTGAATTTTCCAGCAGCCCACATGCATATTCACCACCAACCAAAAAGTGGGTCCCACCCATAATTTAATAAAAATCATTTTATTTTTCGAAACTTCAGTAATTCATAGAAAATAGACCGTTTATCAGAAAAATACGAATTTTATGTCCATTCTGACTGAAATCGAATTCTCTACAACTTTGTAGCTTTGAGTTTTTCCAAATTCCAAACCAAAAATATCCGAAATCTACAAACGGATGATTTTTAATACCTCCATATCGACAAAATACTGATAAAACACCTCAGCTTTAATTCTTTCATTTTTATCCACATAAAAATAAATATATCCATCATTTATATCCACATAAAATAAATATTTCCTTATCATATGAATCAATAATTAATTATTCACAAATAATATTACAGAATCACATTTATGACAACCAGGCCGTTCCCAGGAAAGAGGAGGCTTTCCAATAAGGATTTTTCCTTACTAGCGCGCAATTAGGTGTCCAAACCTCTCCTTAGACAGAACTTTCTAGACATTGCCAATAATGTTATCTGATAATATTATTCAAATAATATAAATTATTGATCTGATAATGGGAAATACTGTGCAGTAACAATTATTGAAACAACAATAATATGAAATATCAATGCAGCAATTATTGAACCAATAAAATAAAATATTGAACAGTAATTACTGTAACAATTATTGAGTAGTGCCTTCTTACGTACGAATCAATAATTCAACTATACTGTGCAATCCGTGTGCTACTGTGCAACCACGCGTTATTACTGTATTTTTAACCACCGGGTGTTTTAACAGTATTAACGGTAACAACTACGCCGTTATTAATAAACAACATATACTTGTCGTTTTCTTCATCCAATCGCTTTTCGTTATGGGGCCCACAAAAGACTGCGCCGTCGTACGAATATTCCCCGACAGGAAGAATATTCCACGACCAAACGAATATTCCCCGACAACAATGAATATTTTATAACCACCTGCTTATTTGAAATATTTGCGCATTTTACCCATAACTAACCTCATTAATCAATTTAACACTTACTATTTCAAAATAATAAATAGAGGGAATTTAAATTTTATTTATTATTAATTTGGGGTTTTACAGTAATCATGGTCAAAACAATAAGAATGGACATTTCAAGAAGAGAAAATTCAACAATGATAGAAAGACGTCAGCACCAGCACCCGTTGTTAAGGAAGGAGAACGACCACCTATCATATGCTTCAAATGCGGAGGGGAGGGACACATCAGTCCAAACTACGCGATGCCATCCAAAGCATGCTATAATTGTGGAAGAGAAGGTCACTTAGCCCGATTTTGTCGGTTACCGAAGACAAATTCAGCTAGGATGGAGGCACCAAAGGCCGTCCCAGAAAAGCCAAAGCCAGTAGTTTAAGAGAGAGCATTTTTTTTTCGTGACGAGGAACCTGAATAAAATTATCACGGGTATGTTAGTCATAAACTCTTGCGAAGTATATACCGTGTTAGATACCGATTTCACTCACTCTTTTATTTTACCTAGTTGTGTTAAATGTTTGAAGTTAACTCTGGAGAACTTAGACTTTGATATGTCTGTTTAAACTCAGTTGGGAGAAACCTTCGTTACCTCCACTATTTATAAATCTTGTTCAAATCAACACTTTCACGTTACCTGTCGATCTTATCTCTTTGAAAATACTTGCCTTTGATGTGATTTTTTAAAACGATTGGTTCACTACTCATCATGCTTCTCGTAAGGTTGTTAGCTTTCATACTCCTAACCAACCTGTTATACGGATTCAAAGTAACCAAACCACTAAAGTCAATCATTGTCATATCAAGCCATAAATAAAGAGCCCCGATCCTTTCATTGTTGATTTTCTTGTGTGGAATGCACCGAAGCCAGACTTTCGGTAGGGGACGTTGTGAATAACGGTGACAAGTTAATAGATATCAATGTGACGTGTTATCCAAGTCTTGGACGAGAGCCACAGTTTTGAATTTTATTTTATTGTTAATAAATTTCCTGACGTATTCTTGAAGACTTCTTAGCTTACCCCTAGAGCGTGAAATCGAATTTTGTATTGACCCCAGTACAAAACCCATTTCTTAAACCCTCAAATATTTATTCAACTAAAGCGAACGTAACATGCGCCAAAGACGTTGGCTCGAGCTGTTAAAGATTATGATCATACCATACCATCGTGGAAAAGCGAACGTGGTAGCTGATGCGTTGAGTAGAAGATCATATGCGGTTACAAGTGCGAATATACGAACCCACGTGAAGATAACGAATATACGATTAGAATCAATTTTAATCGATAAAGTTAAAGCCGCTCAAGCTACATACTCAGAGCTGATAAATGTGAAGAAGAAGGTTCAAGAGGGCGTTATTCTAGAAGCAAGAATCGACGAAGAGAGAAAATCTCAACTCTCGATTTAATTGGCCCATTTGAAATTCTCGATGAAGTAGGAACTGTGGCCTATAGACTCGTTTTACCGCCAAGTATGTTGCGTGTTCAGAATATTTTTTTTTACATATCGATGTTACGTAAATATGTGGATGACCCGAACCACATTATTAATTTAGAACCGGACGAGATAGAAAAAGATTTAACGTATGAGGAGATATTTGTTAACATCTTGGATAAGAAGGATCATATTCGATGCTTAAAGGTTATACCTCAAGAGTTAGAATTTGAAGTGAAGTCAAGGTATCCTCACATGTTCGGCATACCAAGTACGTACGTAAATTTCGAGGGCGAAATTTCATAAGGAGGGGAGATTGTGAAACCCCAGATTTTATGAATAAATATTTAATTTTTCTCGAAATAATTTTTTTATATTATGGTGTGGATTTGATATAATAGTTATGGGTAGTATTTATAAATTTTGCAAAGTATGCTAGTTGTCATATTATATTCTATTGGTCGGAGAATATTCTTTTTGTCGGGGAATATCCGTACGACGGTACAATCATTGGTGGACTCCACAACGGAATTATTATCGGATTGAGAAAACGAAAAAAAATACTTTATGAAAATAACGGCGAAAGTTTTACCGTTGATACTGTTGAACTACTCGGTTGTAAAAGTACAGTAATACGCGTGGTTGCATAGTAGTACACGGTATTGATTATTGATGCTTATGTGATAAGTCACTCAGTTTGATTCAATTATTGTCAGTTAATAATATGAATTATTTAGCGATAATGACGTTTTGTTTTATTCGTATTATTAACGTAATAAAACAGAAACATCTTTTTATATAAAACAGAATACTTTATTAAAGTTATTCTATAAATAGAATATATTATATTTTATTTAAAAGATTTTTCTTTAAATATGGACCGTCAGATTAAAGTAATCAATCTGGACCGTTCATGGATTAGTTACTATGCATTTTATTTTTCTATAAATAGCAGCTCATTCATTCATTATTTCTTACGAATTCACTGAACTCTAGAGAGAGAAACTATAGAGAGAAACTATAGAGAGAGAGAAGAAGAGTATTCTGCTACTTAACTACTTCCTTATTTCAGCTCTTCTTTAAAACGGTAAGGGGTGTTATTTTTTTTATTCATGAAGAGAACTGTTGTTATTCCATTTCTTATTATTCTGTTGGAATAACCTGTATACGCGGTCTACCCTATACTTGGTGACATTCTTCTATTATTCTGTTGGAACATCCTGTCTGTGTGTTTTACACCGGACCTGGTTCCGTTTTTATTATTATTCTGTTGGAACATCCTGTCTGTGTGTTTTACACCGGACCTGGTTCCGTTGTTATTATTATTCTGTTGGAACATTCTGTCTGTGTGTTTTACACCGGACCTGGTTCCGTTTTTATTATTATTCTGTTGGAACATCCTGTCTGTGTGTTTTACACCGGACCTGGTTCTATTATTTATTATTCTGTAGGAATATCCTGTCTGTGCGTTTACGCCGGACCTGGTTCCATTATTTATTATTCTGTCGGAATATCCTGTCTGTGCATTTACGCCGGACCTGGTTCCATTATTTATTATTCTGTTGGAATAACCTGTCTGTGCGGTCTATCGCATGCATGGTGATTTCTTTTGTTATTCCATTCTTTATTGTACTCAGTTGGTTAAGTTTTGACTTCTATACTCCATGAAATTTATGGAATATCCTTGATAATTGCGTTTCATCCAGTATCTTTTCATGAAAATATTCTTCCAAGCATTCTTGAATTTTACTCCACAAAGTAGTATCATGTTGACAATTTGGACGTTGTTAATTCTTGGATTAATTAATTCTTGAACTTGTTTTATTGAATTGTTATATCATCGTCATCATCCTCATGTTTATATTCTGTTGAAAGTCATCTGTGGCCTGTAGTGCATAGATGGACTTGGTATGATTATGACCAGGGATTATTCGGTGTAATCATGACCGTAATATTACGAATGATGTGGTAAAAGTCGTCATTGGCCCGTAGTACATTGATGGACAGTTATTGGCATGATCATGACCATTAATGAATATACGAATATCCTTGGCCGTAGTGCAGGGGTGATCGATGATGTGGATTATTTTATTAAGCTGAGTCTCAGCGATCACAGTGTTGGAAAATCTTTTAAATCATAAAAGATAGTAGAGTTTATTTTCTACTTGACTCTCTTAATGGATTGCTTGTTCCACTGCAGTTAAACTTGATGTCTATTATATTTTATCAGTTTAACATTATTGAAGGCTAATGATAATTTATTCTGCATTATCTTAGTCATAATATTTCTTACTGGGCTAGTTGAGCTCACCCTTTCTTTCACTGTTCTCTTCAGGAAATGAGAACGTAGCTGGGGCAAGTCGGGGAACGGAGTGATGGTTCGAATGATAGTATTAGTTAGTAGTCATCACTATTCTATGTAATAGTGTGTTAATAAATATAATGAGGACTCCTTTTGAGTATGAATACTCTCTAGAAGATAATATTTGTATTCAAACTCACAGTTTATGTTTTGTCGTATTGTACACAACAGTTGTATTAGTAAGTTGTATTTGTATTCTGTACTATGTATCTGACGACCCAAGATGAGTGATGTATACGTAATTTTGGGGGCGTCACAATGAGTATATGAGGAGGAAGAGTATTTTTGTGGCATTAAATGATTAACACATGTTTTGTGTGTTGGTGGACATAATTCTTGACCGAAAATTTATTATTGACTGTAAAATCGCCCGTTTATGAATTTCGGTCAATTTCTGTTTAGAATTTGGAAAAACTTTCTTCTGCAAAGTTGTAGAGAATTGAATTTCCTATAAAAACTGATGAGATTCGAATTTTCTGACAAAAAGGGCTATTTATTATGAATTATTGAAGTTTCGAAGTTCCGAAATAATTGATTTTTGGGAGTTTTAGTTAATTATTTTGAGAAAAACATTTTTTGTATTTTTTTGGACATCATAAACATGTGCAAGGTGGCTGATTTCAGATTTTCTAAGGTGGGCTTGAAAATTTATATATATATATATATATATATATAATATTATTATATTCAATTTTCTGCTTTGGTGTTCTAAGTATTTTCCTATAAATAGGGTGCTTAGGTTAGAATTGAAAATCACACCAGAAACATAAGTTTCTCTCTCTTTCTCTCTCTATATTAGTGAGTGTATTCTTGTGAGTATTCTAATACTTTGAGTATTGCTATACGGTGCAAGTTCAAGTCATAACCTATATCCGGTGTTTCAACTAGAAGTACTATTGTTGCTGAGGTAAGGGATGTTATTTCTTCTTAAATGATATTATTTTCTTCAATATCATTATGCCGAAGTATTGATATGAACTTTTTATCAAATTTGAAACTTTTTATGTCGGGGTTACTATTCATGAGTTACTATTCACGAGTTACTATTCACCGAAAAATAAAATTTTCTTCTTTTTGTCCAAAATATCTATTATGGATACTAGCTTTGATTGTATTCATATTTTGATCATTCTTGAATTTTTCTCCACTATGATTATTTATGAGGTATTTTTGGACATGGAATAGTTGAAATACGAATCCTTAATATTTATTCTTTTGTTTCACTGGATTCGTTTTCTTTAAAATATTTTTCATCATCCTCAGTCCTAAATGATGATATAAATGAATATCTTTGGCCTGTAGTGCAAAGATTAATGATTTCTGATGAATATCTTTGGCCCGTAGTGCAAAGATGAACAGGTGTTGAGGTGAACATGACCAACTGATGAATATCTTTGGCCTGTAGTGCAAAGATGACTATTTGATTCAAGATATTTATTGATTGATGTTACAGGGATAAAATGTTGATGATGGGCTTTTAAATTCATAGATAATCGTAGATTTCATTCTCTACGTAACTCTTCTATGAATTATTATTTTCCGCTGCGAATATTGATTTAAAAGTTGTTATCTATTGTATTCTATTAGATTTTTCCCTGTTGAAGACTAACGATAATTTGTTGTATATTATCTTAATCATAATATTCTTTACTGGGCTAGTTGAGCTCACCCTTTTCCTTGTTGTTCCATTTTCTTCTCAGGAGGCGAGAATGTAGCGAGTACTAGTCGGGGTGTGGAATGATGGTTCAAGACAGTTATTTTAGTAGTCCTCACTATTTTGTAAAATAGTGTATCAATAAGTATAATGAGGACTTAATTGAGTATGAATACTATCTAGATGACAATATTTGTATTTAAACTCACAGTATATGTGTTATCGTATTTTGCACGACAATTGTAATAATAAAGTTGTAGTTATTTTCTGTGCCATGTATTTGGCGACTCAGAATGGGTTAGATGGATTGGACCTATTTTGGGGTCGTCACATACACTAAATCACATTTCCTGTTCATAATTATACTAATAACTTCGTCTTTGCACTACGGCCAAAGATATTCATTTGTATCACTAGTTGGTCATGTTTATCTCAACATCTGTTCATCTTTGCACTACTGGCCAAAGATATTCATCAACAATTCATCTTTGCACTACAGGCCAAAGATATTTATCAATATTTTATCTTTGCACTGCAGGCCAACGATATTCCTCAACAGTTCATATTTGCACTACGGCCAAATATATTCATCAACAGTTCATATTTGCACTACAGGCCAAATATACTAATATCTCAAAGAAATATATAATCATTTATATAAACAATAATTATAACCATGTTGATCATTTCACCTTTGCACTTAAGCTGAAGATATTCAATTATAAATTCAATGGTCATGATCATACTAGTCAATAATTCAACTTTGCACTACTGGCAAAAGAGAATTCAAAGTCATGATCATACCAATAATCTACCCATCTTTACACTCAAGTGAAAGAGAATTTCAACATCAGGATTATAAAAATGTTATATATGATAATAAAAACAATATGATCAACATATAGATTTAATCTCAAGAGTAATATTCATAAATCAACTATAATTTGGTTAGAAAAAGAAATCAATTTTATCGTGAATAGTAACTCGTGAATAGTAACTCGTGAATAGTAACCCCGACACAAAAAAGTAGAAATTTCACAATAAAATACATACCAATATTTCGGTATAATGATATTGAAAAATAATATTTCTTAAGCTTATAAATAATTTATTTTAATTGTTTACACTTTACTAAATAATGCATTTAATCATTCTAAAATGTCAAACTCATAAGATTTCATCACCAATAACCAAAACCCTCATAAAAAATCTGCATATACCTCATATAGGATTTTCAAGTCATAAAATCCTATTTTCTAATTTTCTTACTTCACAAAACATATTTAATTCATTTACTCATAACTAGACTATTTTCATGAAAAATACTAAATCAGTTCCAAAAATATTTCTTTTCTGGAATTTAGCATAATATAGTCCCATAGTGAACATATATTTATCTCAGAATTTTTAAAAGTCATTTACTATTTTTCATATGGCCAAAACAACCGAATATTAAGACATTTATCAAAAATTATATTTTTGTCCAAAAATTCTGAAATTTATAGAGTATACTTCTATCATATACATGTACTCCCAATAAAAATTTCATCAATTTTGGAGTTAACCATAAGGAATTATAAGCGGTTACTTTTAAAATAGTCTTTTCCCGTAAAATTCATAACTCTTAATCAATACATCAAAAAATCACCATTTTTGGACACAATCAATAAAACTCATCAAAATATCATTTCAAAATTTTCCAAAATTTTTGAAGTTCAGAAAAATTACGAAACTAAAAATCATAACAACCCTTAATGTGAAACCCCAGATTTTATGAATAAATATTTAATTTTTCTCAAAATAAATTTTTTATATTATGGTGTGGATTTGATATAATAGTTATGGGTAGTATTTATAAATTTTGCAAAGTATGCAAGTTGTCATATTATATTCGATTGGTCGGGGAATATTCTTTTTGTCGGGTAATATTCGTACGACACAATCATTGGTGGACCCCACAACGGAATTATTGTCGGATTGAAAAAACGACAAAAATATTTTATTAAAAATAATGGCTGAGGTGTTACCGTTAAAACCGTTAAAACTGCTGAACTACCCGGTAGTAAAAGTACAGTAATACGCCTAGTTGCATAGTAGCACACGGTATTGATTATTGATGCTTACGTGAGAAGTCACTCAGCTATACTCAATTATTGCTACAGTAATTGCTGCATCATATCTCTTAAATTATTGTCATAGTATCATCTGTATAATATGTTATATTATTAAATCAATAAATAAGACGTTGTGGTAAGTTTGGTTATTTTTAGGGGGGGGGCCATATGTCATCATCTAAGAGTCTCTTGGTCAATAGTAATTACCTTCGTCAATAGTATTTACCTTGTTCAATAGTAATTACCTTCGTCAATAGTATTTACCTTGGTCAATAGTAATTACTTTCATCAATAGTAGTTGTCCCTTCAGTATTACCAAGAGTCATTTGATCCTTCGTTAAGACCAAGAGTCATTTGACCCTTCGTTAAGACCAAGAGCCACCCTCAGTTTTTCTATAAATAGAGGCCTAGGGCTTCATTATTTTTCACGAATTCATTCAAGCGATAGAGAGAGATAGTATAGAGAGAATAAGAGAGAGAGAATAAAAGTATTCTGCTACTTCACTTTTCCAATATCCAGTTCTTTTAAGGTAAGAGATATTATTCTTTTGTATTTAAGAAGAGAACTTCTGTTATTCCATTTCTTTATTATTCTGTTGGAATAACCTGTATATGCAGAATACCCTATACTTGGTGACATTCTTCTATTATTCTGTCTTTGTTATTTCGTTGGAACATCCTGTCTGTGCTATACGCCGGACCTGGTTCCGTCTTTATTATTCTATCTTTATTTTCAGTCGAAATATCCTGTCTGTGTGTTTTACACCGGACCTGGTTCCATTATTTATTATACTGTTCTTTATTATTCTGTCGGAATATCCTGTCTGTGCGTTTACGCCGGACCTGGTTCCATTATTTATTATTCTGTCGGAATATCCTGTCTGTGCGTTTACGCTGGACCTGGTTCCATTATTATTATTCTGTTAAGAATAACCTGTCTGTGCAGTCTATCGCATGCATGGTGATTTCTTTTGTTATTCCATTCTTTATTATACTTAGTTGATTAAAACTTTGACTTCTATACTCCATGAAATTAGTGGAATATCTTTGATATTTGCGCTTCATCTAGTATCTATTCATGAAAATATTCTCCTGATCAGTCTTGAAGTTTACTCCACAAAGCAGTATCATGTTGACAATTTGGACGTTATTAATTCCTGGATAAATTAATTCTTGAACTTGTTTTATTGAATTGTTATATCATTGTCATCATCCTCATGTTTATATTCTGTTAAAAGTCATCTGTGGCCTGTAGTGCATAGATGAACTTGGTATGATTATGACCAGGGATTATTCGGTATAATCATGACCGTAATGTTACAAATGATGTGGTAAAAGTCCTCATTGGCCCGTAGTGCATTGATGGACAGTTGTTGGCATGATCACGACCATTAATGAATACACGAATATCCTTGGCCGTAGTGCAGGGGTGATTCGATGATGTGAATTATTTTATTAAGCTGAGTTCCAGCGATAACAGTGTTGAAAAACCTTTTAAATCATAGAAGATAGTAGATTTTATTTGCTACTTGACTCTTCTAATGGATTGCATGTTCCGCTGCAGTTAAACTTGATGTTTACTATATTTTATCAGTTTAACACTGTTGAAGGCTAATGATAATTTATTCTGCATTATCTTAGTCATAATATTTCTTACTGGGCTAGTTGAGCTCACCCTTTCTTTCACTGTTCTCTTCAGGAAATGAGAACGTAGCTGGGGCAAGTCGGGGAACGGAGTGATGGTCCGAATGATAGTATTAGTTAGTAGTCCTCACTATTCTATGTAACGGTGTGTTAATAAATGTAATGAGGACTCCTTTTCAGTATGAATACTCTCTAGAAGATAATATTTGTATTCAAACTCACAGTTTATGTTTTGTCATATTGTACACGACTGTTGTATAATTAAGTTGTATTTGTATTTTGTACCATGTAAGTGGCGACCCAAGATGGGTGATGTATACCTGATTTTGGGGGCGTCACACTTAAAATCCCTTACTATCCCTTACCTCAAAAGAGCAGTACTTCTGATCGGTATAAGGCTGAAGAAAACTTGCACTGATGAATAGAAACTCACAAAGTATCTAAATACTCACAAAATACACTCAATAATCTAGAGAGAGAAAAAGAGAAAACTTATGTTTTTGGTGTGATATTCAATTCTAAATTAGTCCTCTATTTATAGGAAAATGTTAGCACGCCGAATCAAACTTAACCTGCAACCTGATGGCTTTACCTGTTACTATTCCCACCCACCACATTTGAATAAAAATTTCAGCATATTTTTTCACCAACCAAGAGTGGGGCCCACCAATTCTAGAATTTTCTACCAAAATGATTAACTCCGAAAATTTAACAATTTCTGAACCAGTCATCTCGTAAAATTCACAATAAATCATACGTTCATTTTTAACGGTTCAAAATTTGTGGATATATACTCAACTTATAAATGTATAACATATCCAAAAATCACAACGATCCAACGGTCGGATTAAAAATTATAACTCACGCAAAATATCTCAAAAATCCTAATTTAATTTCCAATACCTCCGTTCCGACAAAAATACAGATAAAACACTTCAACATTAACTCCTTCATTTATAACCACATAAATAACTCCATCATTTATATCCACATCCAATAAATATTTCCTTATCATATAAATCAATAATTAATTATTCACAAATAATATTATAGAATCACAATTATGACAACCAGACCGTTCCCAGGAAAGAGGGGTGTGACGCCCCCAAAATAGGTATACAACACCCATTCTGAGTCGCCAAATACATGGTACAGAAAATAACTACAACTTTATTACAACAATTGTCGTGCAAAATACAACAACACATATGCTGTGAGTTTGGATACAAATATATACCAAATGTGACTCATGTTCCAACCGTGGACATCACCTCACAATGACACCTTACATAAAGGTATAGTAAAAAACTGTTTTAGAAATTAGAATCTTTGGGAAGTGCTCAAGGAAACCTTTGTACATGGGAGGTCATGCGTCTAGGTTATGATAGATATCATATGGCCACAGAATTATTCTTGGTTGACCCAGTAGACCCCAAAGAAAAACGAGAAGATTACTATCATATTCTTCCCAATGGTGAGTCTTCTCTTGATATATCATTATCTCTGCTGTCTCTAATTGAGAATTATACTTCAAACAAACACCAAGATTATATAAGTAGTGCTCGTATATATACTCAGCAAGTGGATGAGCACATCCCTGTCTTATGATGACACGAGGTTGTATGTCGTTAGACATCTTGTATGATAGTGGCAAACCACCCTTCCAACGTTGGGTACACCTTACCCTATTGGATTCACCAAATAAAACTACTAAATGAACTTTTCTATACTGCTTCGGGAGAACATCCACAGCTAGAGACCACCGTTCTATTTTCTCGTTACCCTCGCTCGACCCAGCTACACTCTTATTACCTGAAAGGAATTGTGAAGTAAAAGGGTGAGCACAACTAGCTCAGTAAAGAATATCATGACTAAATATAATTAAATTATCAATAGCCTTCATCAATAATAAATTAGAGATTTAGAACATATGGTAAATGATAAAAATTTCAACCATAGTTGCAGCGGAACGAGCAATCCATTAGAAGAGTCAAATAGACTATAAAGTCTATTATCTTCTCCATGTTAAAAATCCATCAACAATGTTTTATCCCTGTAACATCAATCAATAATTCTGGTCCACAATCATATGAATAAATCATAACTGTAGTTCTAAATTCCTCTTCTCATCCAGGACGAAGATAATTTTCATCACCTATCTTTACCTGAAACATCAAAGATCATAGTTACACCAAATCACATTTCCTGTTCATAATCATACTAATAACTTCGTCTTTGCACTACGGCCAAAGATATTCATTTGTATTCCCAGTTGGTCATGTTCATCTCAACACCTGCTCATCTTTGCACTACTGGCCAAAGATATTCAACAACATGTCATCTTTGCACTACGGGCCAAAGATATTCATCAATAATTCATCTTTGCACTACAGGCCAAAGATATTCATCAATATTTCATCTTTGCACTACAGGCCAAAGATATTCCTCAACAGTTCATATTTGCTCTACGGCCAAATATATTCATCAACAGTTCATATTTGCACTACAGGCCAAATATATTAATATCTCAAAGAAATATATAATCATTTATATAAACAATAATTATAACCATGTTGATCATTTCACCTTTGCACTTAAGCTGAAGATATTCAATTATAAATTCAATGGTCATGATCATACTAGTCAATAATTCAACTTTACACTACTGGCCAAAGAGAACCCAAAGTCATGATCATACCAATAATCTACCCATCTTTACACTCAAGTGAAAGAAAATTTTAACATCAGGATTATAAAAATGTTATATAAGATAATAAAAACAATATGATCAACATATAGATTTAATTTCAAGAGTAATATTCATAAATCAACTATAATTTGGTTAGAAAAAGAAACTAATTTTATCGTGAATAGTAACTCGTGAATAGTAACTCATGAATAGTAACCCCGACACAAAAAGATAGAAATTTCACAATAAAATACATACCAATATTTGGTAATAATGATATTGAAAGAATATTATTTCTTAAGTTTATAAATAATTTATTTTAATTGTTTACACTTTACTAAATAATGCATTTAATCATTCTAAAATGTCAAACTCATAAAATTTCATCACCAATAATCAAAACCCTCATAAAAAATCTGCATATACCTCATATAGGATTCTCAAGCCATAAAATCCTATTTTTCAATTTTCTTACTTCACATAACATATTTAATTCATTTACTCATAACTAGTCTATTTTCATGAAAAATACCAAATCAGTTCCAAAAATATTTCTTTTCTGAGATTTTGTAGAATATAGTCTCATATTGAACATATATTTTTCTCAGAATTTTTAAAAGTCATTTACTATTTTTCATATGGCCAAAACAGCCGAATATTTAGACATTTATCAAAAATTGTACTTTTGTCCAAAAATTCTAAAATTTACAGAGTATACTTCTATCATATACATGTACTCTCAATAAAAATTTCATCAATTTTGGAGTTAACCACAAGGAGTTATAAGTGATTACTTTTAAAATAGTCTTTTTTCATAAAATTCATAACTCTCAATCTATACATCCAAAAATTACCATTTTCGGACACAATCAAGAAAACACATCAAAATATCATTTCAAATTTTTTCAGAATTTTTAAATGTCAGAAAAATTACGAAACTGGAAAATATAACAACCCTTAAAATCCCTTACTATCCTTTACCTCAAAAGTACAGTATTTCTGACCGGAATGCAAAGCCGAAGGAAAATTATACTGAATAACACCTCTCAAAGTATCTAAATACTCACAAAATATGCTTCATAATATAGAGAGAGAAAGGGAGAAAGCTTATGTTTCTGGTGTGATTTTCAATTCTAACTTAGCCCTCTATTTATAGGAAAATATTAGCACGCCGAAGCAGACTTAACCTGCAACCTGATGGCTTTACCTGCTACTATTCCCATCCACCACATTTGAATAAAAATCTCAGCACATTTCTTCACCAACCAAGAGTGGGGCCCACCAATTCTAGAATTTTCTACCAAAATGATTAACTCCGAAAATTCAATAATTTCTGAACCAGTCATCTCGTAAAATTCATAATAAATCATACGTTCATTTTTAACGGTTCAAAATTTGTGGACATATACTCAACTTATATATGTATAACATATCCAAAAATTACCACGATCCAACGGTTGGATTAAAAATTATAACCCCTGCAATATATCTCAAAAATCCTAATTTGATTTTCAATACCTCCATTCCGACAAAAATACTGATAAAACACCTCAACATTAACTCCTTCATTTTTAACCACAAAAATATATCCCTCATTTATACTCACATAAAATAAATATTTTCTTATCATATAAATCAATAATTAGTTATTCACAAATATTACATAATCACATTTATGACAACCAGACCGTTCCCAGGAAAGAGGGAGCTTTTCAATAAGAATTTTTTCTTACTGTCGCGCAATTAGATGACCAAACCTCTCCTTAGATAGAACTTTCTAGATATTGCCAATAATGTTATCTAATAATAATATTTAAATAATATGAATTATTGATCTGATAATGGAAAATACTGTGCAGTGACAATTATTGAAATAACAATAATATAAAATATCAACGCAGCAATTATTGAATCAATAAAATAAAATATTGAACAGTAATTACTGTGACAATTATTCAGTAGTGCCTTCTTACATAAGAATCAATAATTTTAAAAATACTGTGCAATACCGTGTGCTACTGTGCAATAACGCGTATTACTGTATTTTAACCACCTGGTATTCTAACATTGTTAACGGTAACAACTGCGTCGTTATTTATAAAAACTCAAATTTATCGTTATCTTCATCCGACAGTTATTCGTTATGGGGCCCACAAATAGCTGCGCCGTCGTACGAATATTCCCCAACAGAAAGAATATTCTACGACCAAACTAATATTCCCCGACAACAATGATTATTTTATAACCACTTGCTTATTTTGAAAAAAAATTCATATATCACCTTTAACTTTAATTTTTTATCAATTTAACCATTTACTGAATCGTAATTATAAGAAAAATTGAATACTTTTATTTCATAAAATTCGGGGTCTTACAATCTCCCCTCCTTATGAAATTTCGTCCTCGAAATTTGCGTACCTGGTATTTCGAAGAGTTGAGAATACCTTGCTTTCATTTTAGATTCCATCTTTCCTATCATCACAATTTCTCCATTGATCATCTCCTGTATTTCAGATATCATTCTAGAATACAGCTTCAAAACAAGGGTTAATTGAACAAATTAATATTTACATAATATCCCGATATTATGACTGACCAACAAATAAGCTTAGGTTGGACACACTAGCGAAGGATTTTACTCGTCTCTCCCTTCCTAGTTCTATTCTCCGATCTCCGCCAGAGACCATATCCCTAAGCTCTGATACCAACTGTGACAAATGTCCCATCAGTGGATAACACCTCACATTGGTACCTATCAGTTTGCCACCGCAGAACGGCGTCCCCTACGGAGAGTCTGGCTTCGGTGCATCCCCCATCAATAGGAAGTCACCAGCGAGAGGCTCGGGGCTCTTTACTTATAGCTCTGATATCAACTGTGACAACCCCAAAATAGGTCCATTCCATCCAACCTATTCTGAGTCGCCAAATACATGGTACAGAAAACAACTACAACTTTATTACAACAATTGTCGTGCAAAAAACAACAACACATATGCTGTGAGTTTGGATACAAATTTATACCAAATGTGACTCATGTTCCAACCGTGGACATCACCTCACAATGACACCTTACATAAAGGTATAGTCAAAAACTGTTTTATAAATTAGAATCTTTGGGAAGTGCTTAAGGAAACCTTTATACATGGGAGGCCATGCGTCTAGGTTATGATAGATATCATATGGCCACAGAATTATTCTTGGTTGACCCAATAGACTCCAAAGAAAAACGAGAAGATTACTATCATATTCTTCCCAATGGTGAGTCTTCTCTTGACATATCATTATCTCTACTGTCTCTAATTGAGAATTATACTTCAAACAAACACCAAGATTATATAAGTAGTGCTCGTATATATACTCAGCAAGTGGATGAGCACATCCCTGTCTTATGATGACACGAGGTTGTATGTCGTTAGACATCTTGTATGATAGTGGCAAACCACCCTTCCAACGTTGGGTACACCTTACCCTATTGGATTCACCAAATAAAACTACTAAATGAACTTTTCTATACTGCTTCGGGAGAACATCCACAGCTAGAGACCACCGTTCTATTTTCTCGTTACTCTCGCTCGACCCAGCTACACTCTTATTACCTGAAAGGAATTGTGAAGTAAAAGGGTGAGCACAACTAGCTCAGTAAAGAATATCATGACTAAATATAATTAAATTATCAATAGCCTTCATCAATAATAAATCAGAGATTTAGAACATATGGTAAATGATAAAAATTTCAACCATAGTTGCAGCGGAACGAGCAATCCATTAGAAGAGTCAAATAGACTATAAAGTCTATTATCTTCTCCTTTTTAAAAATTCATCAACAATGTTTTATCCCTGTAACATCAATCAACAATTTTGGTCCACAATCATATGAATAAATCATAACTGTAGTTCTAAATTCCTCTTCTCATCTAGGACGAAGATAATTTTCATCACCTATTTTTACCTGAAACATCAAAGATCATAGTTACACCAAATCACATTTCCTGTTCATAATCATAATAATAACTTTGTCTTTGCACTACGGTCAAAGATATTCATTTGTATCCCCAGTTGGTTATGTTCATCTCAACACCTGCTCATCTTTGCACTACTGGCCAAAGATATTCAACAACATGTCATCTTTCCACTACGGGCCAAAGATATTCATCAACAAATCATATTTGCACTACAGGCCAAAGATATTCATCAATATTTCATCTTTGCACTACAGGCCAAAGATATTTCTCAACAGTTCATATTTGCTCTACGGCCAAATATATTCATCAACAGTTCATATTTGCACTACAGGCCAAATATATTAATATCTCAAAGAAATATATAATCATTTATATAAACAATAATTATAACCATGTTGATCATTTCACCTTTGCACTTAAGCTGAAGATATTCAATTATAAATTCAATGGTCATGATCATACTAGTCAATAATTCAACTTTGCACTACTGGCCAAAGAGAACCCAAAGTCATGATCATACCAATAATCTACCCATCTTTACACTCAAGTGAAAGAGAATTTCAACATCAGGGTTATAAAAATGTTATATATGATAATAAAAATAATATGATCAACATATAGATTTAATCTCAAGAGTAAAATCAACTATAATTTGGTTAAAAAAAGAAACTAATTTTATCGTGAATAGTAACTCGTGAATAGTAACTCATGAATAGTAACCCTGACACAAAAAGATAGAAATTCCACAATAAAATACATATCAATATTTGGTAATAATGATATTGAAAGAATATTATTTCTTAAGTTTATAAACAATTTATTTTAATTGTTTACACTTTACTAAATAATGCATTTAATCATTCTAAAATGCCAAACTCATAAGATTTCATCACCAATAACCAAAACCCTCATCAAAAATCTGTATATACCTCATATAGGATTCTCAAGCCATAAAATTCTATTTTCCAATTTTCTTACTTCACATAACATATTTAATTCATTTACTCATAACTAGTCCAGTTTCATGAAAAATACCAAATCAGTTCCAAAAATATTTCTTTTCTGAGATTTAGTAGAATATAGTCTCATATTGAACATATATTTTTCTCATAATTTTTAAAAGTCATTTATTATTTTTCATATGGCCAAAACAGCCGAATATTTAGACATTTATCAAAAATTGTACTTTTGTTTAAAAATTCTGAAATTTACAGAGTATACTTCTATCATATACATGTACTCTCAATAAAAATTTCATTAATTTTGGAGTTAACCACAAGGAGTTATAAGCGATTACTTTTAAAATAGTCTTTTCTCATAAAATTTATAACTCTCAATCTATACATCAAAAAATATCATTTCAAATTTTTTTAGAATTTTTAAATATCAGAAAAATTACGAAACTGGAAAATATAACAATCCTTAAAATCCCTTACTATCCCTTACCTCAAAAGTGCAGTATTTCTGACCGGAATGCAAAACCGAGGGAAAATTGTACTGAATAGCAACTCTCAAAGTATCTAAATACTCACAAAATATGCTTCATAATATAGAGAGAGAAAGGGAGAAAGCTTATGTTTCTGGTGTGATTTTCAATTCTAACTTAGCCCTCTATTTATAGGAAAATGTTAGTTAGTACGCCGAAGCAGACTTAACCTGCAACCTGATGGCTTTACCTGCTACTATTCCCATCCACCACATTTGAATAAAAATCTCAGCACATTTCTTCACCAACCAAGAGTGGGGTCCACCAATTCTAGAATTTTTTACCAAAATGATTAACTCCGAAAATTCAATAATTTCTGAACCAGTCATCTCGTAAAATTCATAATAAATCATACGTTCATTTTTAACGGTTCAAAATTTGTGGACATATACTCAACTTATATATGTATAACATATCCAAAAATTACCACGATCCAACGGTTGGATTAAAAATTATAACCCCCGCAATATATCTCAAAAACCCTAATTTAATTTTCAATACCTCCATTTCGACAAAAATACTGATAAAACACCTCAACATTAACTCCTTCATTTTTAACCACAAAAATATATCCCTCATTTATACTCACATAAAATAAATATTTTCTTATCATATGAATCAATAATTAATTATTTACAAATATTACATAATCACATTTATGACAACCAGACCGTTCCCAGGAAAGAGGGAGTTTTTCAATAAGAATTTTTTCTTACTGGCGCGCAATTAGATGACCAAACCTCTCCTTAGACAGAACTTTCTAGACATTGCCAATAATGTTATCTAATAATATTATTTAAATAATATGAATTATTGATCTGATAATGGAAAATGCTGTGCAGTGACAATTATTGAAACAACAATAATATAAAATGTAAGACCCCGAATTTTATGAAATAAAAGTATTCATTTTTTCTTATAATTACTATTCAGTAAATGGTTAAATTGATAAAAGTTTAAAGTTATGGGTGAAATATGAATTTTTTTCAAAATAAGCAACTGGTTATAAAATAATCATTGTTGTCGGGGAATATTCGTTTGGTCGTGGAATATTCTTTCTGTCGGAGAATATTCGTACGACGGCGCAGCTATTTGTGGGCCCCATAACGAATAACTGTCGGGTGAAGGAAAACGACAAATTTGAGTTTTTACAAATAACGGCGTAGTTGTTATCGTTAACACTGTTGGAATACCCGGTGGATAAAATACAGTAATACGCGTTATTGCACAGCAGCACACGGTATTGCATAGTATTTTTGAAATTATTGATTCTTACGTAAGAAGGCACTACTCAATAATTGTTACAGTAATTACTGTTCAATATTTTATTTTATTGATTCAATAATTGCTACGTTGATATTTTATATTATTGTTGTTTCAATAATTGTTGCTGCACAGTATTTTCCTTTATCAGATCAATAATTCATATTATTTGAATAATATTATTAGATAACATTATTGGTAATGTCTAGAAAGTTCTGTCTAAGGAGAGGTTTGGTCATCTAATTGCGCGCCAGTAAGGAGAAATCCTTATTGGAAAGCCCCCTCTTTCTTGGGAACGGCCTGGTTGTCATAAATTTGATTCTGTAATATTATTTGTGAATAATTAATTATTGATTCATATGATAAGAAAATATTTATTTTATGTGGATATAAACGAGGGATATTTATTTATGTGGTTATAAATGAAGGAATTAATGTTGAGATATTTTATCAGTATTTTGTCGGAATGGAGGTATTAAAAATTAGGGTTTTTGAGATATTTTGCGGGGGTTATAATTTTTAATCCGACCGTTGGATCGTGGTAATTTTTGGATATGTTATACATATATAAGTTGAGTATATGCCCACAAATTTTGAACCGTTAAAAATGAACGTATGATTTATTATGAATTTTACGAGATGACTGGTTCAGAAATTATTGAATTTTCGGAGTTTATCATTTTGGTGGAAAATTCTAGAATTGGTGGGCCCCACTTATGGTTGGTGAAGAAATGTCCTGAATTATATTTCAAATGTGGTGGGTGGGAATAGTAGCAGGTAAAGCCATCAGGTTACAGGTCAAACCTACCAAAATTTTCCTATAAATAGAGGGCTAAGTTAGAATTGAAAATCACACCAGAAACATAAGTTTTCTCTCTTTCTCTCTCTAGATTATTGAGTGTATTTTGTGAGTATTTAGATACTCTGTGAGTTTCTATTCATCAGTGCAAGTTTTCTTCAGCCTTATACCGATCAGAAGTACTGCTCTTTTGAGGTAAGGGATAGTAAGGGATAGTAAGGGATTTTAAGAGTTGTTATGTTTTTCAGTTTCGTAATTTTTCTGAACTTCAAAAATTCTGGAAAAATTGGAAATGATATTTTGATGAGTTTTATTGATTGTGTCCAAAAATGGTGATTTTTGGATGTATAGATTGAGAGTTATGAATTTTATGATAAAAGACTATTTTAAAAGTAACTGCTTATAATTCCTTGTGGTTAACTCCAAAATTGATGAAATTTTTATTGGGAGTACATGTATATGATAGAAGTATACTCTGTAAATTTCAGAATTTTTAGACAAAAGTATAATTTTTGATAAATGTCTAAATATTCGGCTATTTTGGCCATATGAAAAATAGTAAATGACTTTTAAAAATTCTGAGAAAAATATATGTTCACTATGGGACTATATTATGCTAAATTTCAGAAAAGAAATATTTTTGGAACGGATTTGGTATTTTTAATGAAAATAGTCTAGTTATGAGAAAATGAATTAAATATGTTAGTAAGAAAATTGGAAAAATAGGATTTTATGGCTTGAGAATCCTATATATGAGGTATATGCAGATTTTTGATGAGGGTTTTGGTTATTGATGATGAAATCTTAAGAGTTGGCATTTTATGATGATTAAATGCATTAATTAGTAAAGTGTAAACAATTTAAATAAATTGTTTATAAGCTTAAGAAATGTTATTCTTTCAATATCATTATACCGAAGTATTGGTATGAATTTTATTGTGGAATTTCTACCTTTTTGAGTCGGTATTACTATTCACGAGTTACTATTCACGAGTTACTATTCATGAGTTACTATTCACGAGTAACTATTCACGACAAAATTGGTTTCTTTTACTAACCAAATTATAGTTGATTTATGAATATTACTCTTGAGATTAAATCTATATGTTGATTATATTGATTTTATTATCATATATAATATTTTTATAACCCTGATGTTGAATTTCTCTTTCACTGGAGTGTAAAGATGGGTAGATTATTGGTATAATCATGACTAGGGTTCTCTTTGGCCTGTAGTGCAAAGTTGAATTGTGACTGGTATGATCATGACCATTGAATTTACAATTGAATATCTTTAGCTTAAGTGTAAAGATGAATTGATTAACATGGTTATAATTATGGTGTATATAAATTCTGAAATGATTATATATTTCTTTGAGATATGAATATATTTGGCCTGTAGTGCAAATATGAATTGTTGAGGAATATCTTTGGCCTGTAGTGCAAAGATGAATTGTAGATGAATATCTTTGGCCAGTAATGCAAAGATGAACTGTGGATGAATATCTTTGGCCTGTAGTGCAAAGATAACTTGTTGATGAATATCTTTGGCCCGTAGTGCAAAGATGAAGTTATTAGTATGATTATGAACATGAACTGTGATTTGGTATAACCATGATGTTTGATGTTTCAGGTGATGAAAATTATCTTCGTCCTAGATGAGAAGAGGAATTTAGAACTACAGTTATGATTATGAGTTATTCATATGATTGTGGACCAGAATTGTTGATTGATGTTACAGGGATAAAACATTGTTGGTGGATTTTTAACATGGAGAAAATAATAGACTTTATAGTCTATTTGACTCTTCTAATGGATTGCTCGTTCCGCTGCAACTATGGTTGAAATTTTTATCATTTACCATATGTTCTAAATCTCTGATTTATTATTGATGAAGGCTATTGATAATTTAATTATCTTTAGTCATGATATTCTTTACTGAGCTAGTTGTGCTCACCCTTTTGCTTCACAATTCCTTTCAGGTAATAAGAGTGTAGCTGGGTCGAGCGAGGGTAACGGGAAAATAGAACGGTGGTCTCTAGCTGTAGATGTTCTCCCGAAGCAGTATAGAAAAGTTCATTTTGTAGTTATATTTGGTGAATCCAATAGGGTGAGGCGAACCTAACGTTGGAAGGGTGTTTTGCCACTGTCATACAAGATGTCTAATCACATACAACCTCGTGTCATCATAAGACAGGGTTGTGCTCATCCACTTGCTGAGTATATCTATGGGCACTACCTATATAATCTTGGTGTTTGTTTGAAGTATAATTCTCAATTAGAGACAGTGGAGATAATGATAAGTCAAGAGAAGACTCACCATTGGGAAGAATATGATAGTAATCTTCTCGTTTTTCTTTGGGGTCTATTGGGTAAACCAAGGATAATTCTGTGGCCATATGATATCTATCACAACCTAGAAGCATGGCCTCCCATGTACGAAGGTTTCCTTAAGCACTTCCCAAAGATTCTAATTTCCAAAACAGTTTTTGACTATACCTTTATGTAAGGTGTCATTGTGAGGTGATGTCCACGGTTGGAACATGAGTCACATTTGATATATATTTGTATCCAAACTCACAGCATATGTGTTGTTGTATTTTGCACGACAATTGTTGTAATAAAATTGTAGTTATTTTCTGTACCATGTATTTGGCGTCTCAAAATGGGTTGGATGGAATGGACTTATTTTGGGGTTGTCACATAAAATATCAACGCAGCAATTATTGAATCAATAAAATAAAATATTGAACAGTAATTACTGTGACAATTATTCAGTAGTGTCTTCTTACGTAAGAATCAATAATTTTAAAAATACTGTGCAATACCGTGTGCTACTGTGTAATAATGCGTATTACTATATTTTAACCACCTGATATTCTAACAGTGTTAACGGTAACAACTACGTCGTTATTTATAAAAACTCAAATTTGTCGTTATCTTCATCTGACAGTTATTTGTTATGGGGCCCACAAATAGCTGCGCCGTCGTACGAATATTCCCCAACAGAAAGAATATTCCACGACCAAACTAATATTCCCCGACAACAATAATTATTTTATAACCGCTTGCTTGTTTTGAAAAAAAATTCATATATCACCTTTAACTTTAACTTTTTATCAATTTAACCATTTACTGAATCGTAATTATAAGAAAAATTGAATACTTTTATTTAATAAAATTCGGGGTCTTACAATCTCCACTCCTTATGAAATTTCGTCCTCGAAATTTGCGTACCTGGTATTTCGAAGAGTCGAAAATACCTTGCTTTCATTTTAGATTCCATCTTTCATATCATCACAATTTCTCCATTGATCATCTCCTATATTTCAGATATCATTCTAGAATACAGCTTCAAAACAAGGGTTAATTAAACAAATTAATATTTACATAATATCCCGATATTATGACTGACCAACAAATAAGCTTAGGTTGGACACACTAGCGAAGGATTTTACTCATCTCTCCCTTCCTAGTTCTATTCTCCGATCTCCGCCAGAGACCATATCCCTAAGCTCTGATACCAACTGTGACAAATGTCCCATCAGTGGACAACACCTCACATTGGTACCTATCAGTTTGCCACCGCAGAACGGCGTCCCCTACGGAGAGTCTGGCTTCGGTGCATCCCCCATCAACAGGAAGTCACCAGCGAGAGGCTCGGGGCTCTTTACTTACAGCTCTGATATCAACTGTGACAACCCCAAAATAGGTCCATTCCATCCAACCTATTCTGAGTCGCCAAATACATGGTACAAAAAATAACTACAACTTTATTACAACAATTGTCGTGCAAAATACAACAACACATATGCTGTGAGTTTGGATACAAATATATACCAAATGTGACTCATGTTCCAACCGTGGACATCACCTCACAATGACACCTTACATAAAGGTATAGTCAAAAACTGTTTTAGAAATTAGAATCTTTGGGAAGTGCTCAAGGAAACCTTTGTACATGGGAGGTCATGCGTCTAGGTTATGATAGATATCATATGGCCACAGAATTATTCTTGGTTGACCCAATAGACCCCAAAGAAAAACGAGAAAATTACTATCATATTCTTCCCAATGGTGAGTCTTCTCTTGACATATCATTATCTCTACTGTCTCTAATTGAGAATTATACTTCAAACAAACACCAAGATTATATAAGTAGTGCTCGTATACATACTCAGCAAGTGGATGAGCACATCCCTGTCTTATGATGACACGAGGTTGTATGTCGTTAGACATCTTGTATGATAGTGGCAAACCACCCTTCCAACGTTGGGTACACCTTACCCTATTGGATTCACCAAATAAAACTACTAAATGAACTTTTCTATACTGCTTCGGGAGAACATCCACAGCTAGAGACCACCGTTCTATTTTTCCGTTACCCTCGCTCGACCCAGCTACACTCTTATTACCTGAAAGGAATTGTGAAGCAAAAGGGTGAGCACAACTAGCTCAGTAAAGAATATCATGACTAAAGATAATTAAATTATCAATAGTCTTCATCAATAATAAATCAGAGATTTAGAACATATGGTAAATGATAAAAATTTCAACCATAGTTGCAGCGAAACGAGCAATCCATTAGAAGAGTCAATTAGACTATAAAGTCTATTATCTTCTCCATGTTAAAAATCCATCAACAATGTTTTATCCATGTAACATCAATCAACAATTCTGGTCCACAATCATATGAATAAATCATAACTGTAGTTCTAAATTCCTCTTCTCATCCAGGACGAAGATAATTTTCATCACCTATCTTTACCTGAAACATCAAAGATCATAGTTACACCAAATCACATTTTCTGTTCATAATCATACTAATAACTTCGTCTTTGCACTACGGCCAAAGATATTCATTTGTATCCCCAGTTGGTCATGTTCATCTCAACACCTGCTCATCTTTGCACTACTGGCCAAAGATATTCAACAACATGTCATCTTTCCACTACGGGCCAAAGATATTCATCAACAATTCATATTTGCACTACAGGCCAAAGATATTCATCAATATTTCATATTTGCACTACAGGCCAAAGATATTCCTCAACAGTTCATATTTGCTCTACGTCCAAATATATTCATCAACAGTTCATATTTGCACTACAGGCCAAATATATTAATATCTCAAAGAAATATATAATCATTTATATAATCATTTATATAATCAACTTTGCACTACAGCCAAAGAGAACCCAAAGTCATGATCATACCAATAATCTACCCATCTTTACACTCAAGTGAAAGAGAATTTCAACATCAGGGTTATAAAAATGTTATATATGATAATAAAAATAATATGATCAACAAATAGATTTAATCTCAAGAGTAATATTCATAAATCAACTATAATTTAGTTAGAAAAAGAAACCAATTTTATCGTGAATAGTAACTCGTAAATAGTAACTCATGAATAGTAACCCCGACACAAAAAGGTAGAAATTCCACAATAAAATATATACCAATATTTCGGTATAATGATATTGAAAGAATAATATTTCTTAAGTTTATAAATAATTTATTTTAATTGTTTACACTTTACTAAATAATGCATTTAATCATTCTAAAATGCCAAACTCATAAGATTTTATCACCAATACCAAAACCCTCATAAAAAATCTGCATATACCTCATATAGGATTCTCAAGTCATAAAATCCTATTTTCCAATTTTCTTACTTCACAAAACATATTTAATTCATTTACTCATAACTAGACCATTTTTATGAAAAATACCAAATCAGTTCCAAAAATATTTCTTTTCTGAGATTTTGTAGAATATAGTCTCATATTGAACATATATTTTTCTCAGAATTTTTAAAAGTAATTTACTATTTTTCATATGGCTAAAACAGCCGAATATTTAGACATTTATCAAAAATTGTACTTTTGTCCAAAAATTCTGAAATTTACAGAGTATATTTCTATCATATACATGTACTCTCAATAAAAATTTCATCAATTTTGGAGTTAACCACAAGGAGTTATAAGCGATTACTTTTAAAATAGTCTTTTCTCATAAAATTTATAACTCTCAATCTATACATCCAAAAATCACCATTTTTGGACACAATCAAGAAAACACATCAAAATATCATTTCAAATTTTTTTAGAATTCTTAAATGTCAGAAAAATTACGAAACTGGAAAATATAACAACCTTTAAAATCCCTTACTATCCCTTACCTCAAAAGTGCAGTATTTCTGACCGGAATGCAAAGCCGAAGGAAAATTGTACTGAATAGCAACTCTCAAAGTATCTAAATACTCACAAAATATGCTTTATAATATAGAGAGAGAAAGGGAGAAAGCTTATGTTTCTGGTGTGATTTTCAATTCTAACTTAGCCCTCTATTTATAGGAAAATGTTAGCACGCCGAAGCAGACTTAACCTGCAACCTGATGACTTTACCTGCTACTATTCCCATCCACCACATTTGAATAAAAATCTCAGCACATTTCTTCACCAACCAAGAGTGGGGTCCACCAATTCTAGAATTTTTTACCAAAATGATTAACTCCGAAAATTCAATAATTTCTGAACCAGTCATCTCGTAAAATTCATAATAAATCATACGTTCATTTTTAACGGTTCAAAATTTGTGGACATATACTCAACTTATATATGTATAACATATCCAAAAATTACCACGATCCAACAGTTGGATTAAAAATTATAACCCCCGCAATATATCTCAAAAACCCTAATTTGATTTTCAATACCTCCATTCCGATAAAAATACTAATAAAACATCTCAACATTAACTCCTTCATTTTTAACCACAAAAATATATCCCTCATTTATACTCACATAAAATAAATATTTCCTTATCATATGAATCAATAATTAATTATTTACAAATATTACATAATCACATTTATGACAACCAGACCGTTCCCAGGAAAGAGGGAGTTTTTCAATAAGAATTTTTTCTTACTGGCGCGCAATTAGATGACCAAACCTCTCCTTAGACAGAACTTTCTAGACATTGCCAATAATGTTATCTAATAATATTATTTAAATAATATGAATTATTGATCTGATAATGGAAAATACTGTGCAGTGACAATTATTGAAACAACAATAATATAAAATATCAACGCAGCAATTATTGAATCAATAAAATAAAATATTGAACAGTAATTACTGTGACAATTATTCAGTAGTGCCTTCTTACGTAAGAATCAATAATTTTAAAAATACTGTGCAATACCGTGTGCTACTGTGCAATAACGCGTATTACTATATTTTAACCACCTGGTATTCTAACAGTGTTAACGGTAACAACTACGTCGTTATTTATAAAAACTTAAATTTGTCGTTATCTTCATCTGACAGTTATTTGTTATGGGGCCCACAAATAACTGCGCCGTCGTACGAATATTCCCCAACAGAAAGAATATTCCACGACCAAACTAATATTCCCCGACAACAATAATTATTTTATAACCACTTGCTTGTTTTGAAAAAAAATTCATATATCACCTTTAACTTTAACTTTTTATCAATTTAACCATTTACTGAATCGTAATTATAAGAAAAATTGAATACTTTTATTTCATAAAATACGAGGTCTTACAATCTCCCCTCCTTATGAAATTTCGTCCTCGAAATTTGCGTACCTGGTATTTCGAAGAGTTGAGAATACCTTGCTTTCATTTTAGATTTCATATTTCCTATCATCACAATTTCTCCATTGATCATCTCCTGTATTTCAGATATCATTCTAGAATACAGCTTCAAAACAAGGGTTAATTAAATAAATTAATATTTACATAGTATTCCGATATTATGACTGACAACCCCAAAATAGGTCCATTCTATCCAACCTATTCTGAGTCGCCAAATACATGGTACAGAAAATAACTACAACTTTATTACAATAATTGTCGTGCAAAATACAACAAAACATATGCTGTGAGTTTGGATACAAATATATACCAAATGTGACTCATGTTCCAACCGTGGACATCACCTCACAATGACACCTTACATAAAGGTATAGTCAAAAACTGTTTTAGAAATTAAAATCTTTGGGAAGTGCTCAAGGAAACCTTTGTACATGGGAGGCCATGCGTCTAGGTTATGATAGATATCATATGGCCACAGAATTATTCTTGGTTGACCCAATAGACCCCAAAGAAAAACGAGAAGATTACTATCATATTCTTCCCAATGGTGAGTCTTCTCTTGACATATCATTATCTCTACTGTCTCTAATTGAGAATTGTACTTCAAACAAACACCAAGATTATATAAGTAGTGCTCGTATATATACTCAGCAAGTGGATGAGCACATCCCTGTCTTATGATGACACGAGGTTGTATGTCGTTAGACATCTTGTATGATAGTGGCAAACCACCCTTCCAACGTTGGGTACACCTTACCCTATTGGATTCACCAAATAAAACTACTAAATGAACTTTTCTATACTGCTTCGGGAGATTTAGAACATATGGTAAATGATAAAAATTTCAACCATAGTTGCAGCGGAACGAGCAATCCATTAGAAGAGTCAAATAGACTATAAAGTCTATTATCTTCTCCATGTTAAAAATCCATCAACAATATTTTATCCCTGTAACATCAATCAACAATTCTGGTCCACAATCATATGAATAAATTATAACTGTAGTTCTAAATTCCTCTTCTCATCCAGGACGAAGATAATTTGCATCACCTATTTTTACCTGAAACATCAAAGATCATAGTTACAACAAATCACATTTCCTGTTCACAATCATACTAATAACTTCGTCTTTGCACTACGGCCAAAGATATTCATTTGTATCCCCAGTTGGTCATGTTCATCTCAATACCTGCTCATCTTTGCACTACTTGTAAGACCCCGAATTTTATGAAATAAAAGTATTCAATTTTTTTTATAGTTACTATTCAGTAAATAGTTAAATTGATAAAAGTTAAAGTTAAGGGTGATATATGAAATTTTTTCAAACTACGCAAGTGGTTATAAAATATTCATTGTTGTCGGGGAATATTCGTTTGGTCGTGAAATATTCTTTCTGTCGGGGAATATTCGTACGACGGCACAACTATTTGTGGGCCCCATAACGAATAACTGTCGGGTGAAGAAAACGACAAATTTGAGTTTTTACAAATAACGGCGTAGTTGTTACCGTTAACACTGTTGGAATACTCGGTGATTAAAATACAGTAATACGCGTTATTGCACAGTAGCACACGGTATTGCACAGTATTTTTAAAATTATTGATTCTTACGTAAGAAGGCACTACTCAATAATTGTTACAGTAATTACTGTTCAATATTTTATTATTGATTCAATAATTGCTGCATTGATATTTTATATTATTGTTGTTTCAATAATTGTTGCTGCACAGTATTTTCCATTATCAGATCAATAATTCATATTATTTGAATAGTATTATTAGATAGCATTATTGGCAATGTCTAAGGAGAGGTTTGGTCATCTAATTGCGCGCCAGTAAGGAGAAATCCTTATTGGAAAGCCCCCTCTTTCCTAGGAACGGCCTGGTTGTCATAAATATGATTCTGTAATATTATTTGTGAATAATTAATTATTGATTTATATGATAAGGAAATATTTATTTTATGTGGATATAAATGAGGGATATATTTTTGTGGTTGAAAATGAAGGAGTTAATGTTGAGGTGTTTTATCTGTATTTTTGTCAGAACGGAGGTATTGAAAATCAAATTAGGGTTTTTGAGATATTTTGCGATGGTTATAATTTTTAATCCGACCGTTGGAACGTGGTAATATTTGGATATGTTATACATATATAAGTTGAGTATATGTCCACAAATTTTGAACCGTTAAAAATGAACGTATGATTTATTATGAATTTTACAAGATGACTGGTTCAGAAATTGTTGAATTTTTAGAGTTTATCATTTTGGTGGAAAATTCTAGAATTGGTGGGCCCCAATTGTGGTTGGTGAAGAAATGTGCTGAATTATATTTCAAATGTGGTGGGTGAGAATAGTAGCAGGTAAAGCCATCAGGTTGCAGGTCAAACCTACCAAAATTTTCCTATAAATAGAGGGCTAAGTTAGAATTGAAAATCACACCAGAAACATAAGCTTTCTCTCTTTCTCTCTCTATATTATGAAGTATATTTTGTGAGTATTTAGATATTTTGAGAGTTGCTATTCAGTGCAAGTTTCCTTCGGCTTTGCATTCCAGTCAGAAGTGCTACTCTTTTGAGGTAAGGGATAGTAAGGGATTGTAAGGGATAGTAATGAATTTTAAGGGTTGTTATGTTTTTCAGTTTCGTAATTTTTCTGAACTTCAAAAATTCTGGAAAAATTTGAAATGATATTTTGATGAGTTTTATTGATTGTGTCCAAAAATGGTGATTTTTGGATGTATAGATTGAGAGTTATGAATTTTATGAGAAAAGACTATTTTAAAAGTAACTGCTTATAATTTCTTGTGGTTAACTCCAAAATTGATGAAATTTTTATTGGGAGTACATGTATATGATGGAAGTATACTCTGTTAATTTCAGAATTTTTGGACAAAAGTACAATTTTTGATAAATGTCTAAATATTCGGCTGTTTTGGCCATATGAAAAATAGTAAATGACTTTTAAAAATTCTGAAAAAAATATATGTTCACTATGGGACTATATTATACTAAATTCCAGAAAAGAAATATTTTTGGAACTGATTTGGTATTTTTCATGAAAATGTACTAGTTATGAGTAAATGAATTAAATATGTTATGTGAAGTAAGAAAATTGGAAAATAGGATTTTATAGCTTGAGAATCCTATATGAGGTATATGCAGAGTTTTGATGAGGGTTTTGGTTATTGGTAATGAAATCTTATGAGTTTGGTATTTTTGAATGATTAAATGCATTATTTAGTAAGTGTAAACAATTTAAATAAATTGTTTATAAGCTTAAGAAATGTTATTCTTTCAATATCATTATACCGAAATATTGGCATGGTTTTTATTGTGGAATTTATACCTTTTTGAGTCGAGGTTACTATTCACGAGTTACTATTCACGAGTTACTATTCACGAGTTACTATTCATGACTTACTATTCACGACAAAATTGATTTCTTTTTCTAACCAAATTATAGTTGATTTATGAATATTACTCTTGAGATTAAATCTATATGTTGATTATATTGATTTTATTATCATATATCACATTTTTATAACCCTAATGATGATATTTCTCTTTGACTTGAGTGTAAAGATGGGTAGATTTTTGGTATGATCATGACTATGGGTTCTCTTTGGCCAGTAGTGCAAAGTTGAATTGTTGACTGGTATGATCATGACCATTGAATTTATAATTGAATATCTTTAGCTTAAGTGCAAAGGTGAAATGATCAACATGGTTATAATTATTGTTTATATAAATTCTTAAATGATTATATATTCTTTGAGGTATTAATATATTTGGCATGTAGTGCAAATATGAATTGTTGAGGAATATCTTTGGCCTGTAGTGCAAAGATGAATTGTAGATGAATATCTTTGGCCTGTAGTGCAAAGATGGTCTGTTGATGAATATCTTTGGCCCGTAGTGCAAAGATGACCTGTTGTTGAATATCTTTGGCCAGTAATGCAAAGATGAACTGTTGACGAATATCTTTGGCCTGTAGTGCAAAGATGACTTGTTGATGAATATCTTTGCCCCGTAGTGCAAAGATGAAGTTATTAGTATGATTATGAACAGGAACTGTGATTTGGTATAACCATGATGTTTGATGCTTCAGGTGATGAAAATTATCTTCGTCCTAGATGAGAAGAGGAATTTAGAACTACAGTTATGATTATGAGTTATTCATATGATTGTGGACCAGAATTGTTGATTGATGTTACAGGGATAAAACATTGTTGGTGGATTTTTAACATGGAGAAAATAATAGACTTTATAGTCTATTTGACTCTTCTAATGGATTGCTCGTTCCGCTGCAACTATGGTTGAAATTTTTATCATTTACCATATGTTCTAAATCTCTGATTTATTATTGATGAAGGCTATTGATAATTTAATTATCTTTAGTCATGATATTCTTTACTGAGCTAGTTGTGCTCACCCTTTTGCTTCACAATTCCTTTCAGGTAATAAGAGTGTAGCTGGGTCGAGCGAGGGTAACAAGGCAATAGAACGGTGGTCATCATTTAGTAGTTATATTTGGTGAAGAAAATAGGGTGAGGCGAACCCAACGTTGGAAGGGTGTTTTGTCACTATCATACAAGATGTCTAATGACATACAACCTCGTGTCATCATAGGACAGGGTTGTGCTCATCCACTTGCTGAGTATATCTACGGGCACTACCTATATAATCTTGGTGTTTGTTTGAAGTATAATTCTCAATTAGAGACAGTGGAGATAATGATAAGTCAAGAGAAGACTCACCATTGGGAAGAATATGATAGTAATCTTCTCGTTTTTCTTTGGGGTCTATTGGGTCAACCAAGGATAATTCTGTGGCCATATGATATCTATCATAACCTAGACGCGTGGCCTCCCATGTACGAAGGTTTCCTTGAGCACTTTCCAAAGATTCTAATTTCTAAAACAGTTTTTGACTATATCTTTATGTAAGGTGTTATTGTGAGGTGATGTCCACGGTTGGAACATGAGTCACATTTGGTATATATTTGTATCCAAACTCACAGCATATGTGTTGTTGTATTTTGCACGACAATTGTTGTAATAAAGTTGTAGTTGTTTTCTGTACCATGTATTTGGCGACTCAGAATAGGTTGGATGGAATGAACCTATTTTGGGGTTGTTACATTTGGTATCAGAGCTATAAGTAAAGAGCCCCGAGCCTCTCGCTGGTGACTTCCTGTTGATGGGGGATGCACCGAAGCCAGACTCTCCGTAGGGGACGCCGTTCTGCGGTGGCAAACTGATAGGTATCAATGTAAGGCACTGACACAAGTTGGTGTCCAGAGTTACAGGTGGTATCAGAGCTTAGGGATATGATCTCTGGCAGAGATTGGGGAATACAACTAGGTGGGGAGAGACGAGTAAATCCTTCGCTAGTGTGTCCTTCCTAAGCTTATTTGTTGGTCAGTCATAATATCGGGATGTTATGTGATATGTTAATTTGTTAAATTAACCCTTGTTTTGAAGCTGTATTCTAGAATGATATTTGAAATACAGGAGATGAGCAATGGAGAAATTATGATGACAGAGAATATGGAATCTGAAATGAAAGGAAGGTATTCTCAACTCTTTGAAATACCAGGTACGTAAATTTCGAGGACGAAATTTCATAAGGAGGGGAGATTGTAAGACCCCGAATTTTATGAAATAAAAGTATTCAATTTTTTTTATAGTTACTATTCAGTAAATAGTTAAATTGATAAAAGTTAAAGTTAAGGGTGATATATGAAATTTTTTCAAACTACGCAAGTGGTTATAAAATATTCATTGTTGTCGGGGAATATTCGTTTGGTCGTGAAATATTCTTTCTGTCGGGGAATATTCGTACGACGGCGCAGCTATTTGTGAGCCCCATAACGAATAACTGTCGGGTGAAGAAAACGACAAATTTGAGTTTTTATAAATAACGGCGTAGTTGTTACCGTTAACACTGTTGGAATACCCGGTGATTAAAATACAGTAATACGCGTTATTGCACAGTAGCACACGGTATTGCACAGTATTTTTAAAATTATTGATTCTTACGTAAGAAGGCACTACTCAATAATTGTTACAGTAATTACTGTTCAATATTTTATTATTGATTCAATAATTGCTGCATTGATATTTTATATTATTGTTGTTTCAATAATTGTTGCTGCACAGTATTTCCTATTATCAGATCAATAATTCATATTATTTGAATAGTATTATTAGATAGCATTATTGGCAATGTCTAGAAAGTTCTGTCTAAGGAGAGGTTTGGTCATCTAATTGCGCGCCAGTAAGGAGAAATCCTTATTGGAAAGCCCCCTCTTTCCTGGGAACGGCCTGGTTGTCATAAATGTGATTCTGTAATATTATTTGTGAATAATTAATTATTGATTTATATGATAAGGAAATATTTATTTTATGTGGATATAAATGAGGGATATATTTTTGTGGTTGAAAATGAAGGAGTTAATGTTGAGGTGTTTTATCTGTATTTTTGTCAGAACGGAGGTATTGAAAATCAAATTAGGTTTTTTGAGATACTTTACGATGGTTATAATTTTTAATCCGACCGTTGGATCGTGGTAATATTTGGATATGTTATACATATATAAGTTGAGTATATGTCCACAAATTTTGAACCGTTAAAAATGAACGTATGATTTATTATGAATTTTACAAGATGACTGGTTCAGAAATTGTTGAATTTTTAGAGTTTATCATTTTGGTGGAAAATTCTAGAATTGGTGGGCCCCACTTGTGGTTGGTGAAGAAATGTGCTGAATTATATTTCAAATGTGGTGGGTGGGAATAGTAGCAGGTAAAGCCATCAAGTTGCAGGTCAAACCTACCAAAATTTTCCTATAAATAGAGGGCTAAGTTAGAATTGAAAATCACACCAGAAACATAAGCTTTCTCTCTTTCTCTCTCTATATTATGAAGCATATTTTGTGAGTATTTAGATACTTTGAGAGTTGCTATTCAGTGCAAGTTTCCTTCGGCTTTGCATTCTAGTCAGAAGTGCTACTCTTTTGAGGTAAGTGATAGTAAGGGATTGTAAGGGATAGTAATGGATTTTAAGGGTTGTTATATTTTTCAGTTTCGTAATTTTTCTGAACTTCAAAAATTCTGGAAAAATTTGAAATGATATTTTGATGAGTTTTATTGATTGTGTCCAAAAATGGTGATTTTTGGATGTATAGATTGAGAGTTATGAATTTTATGAGAAAAGACTATTTTAAAAGTAACTGCTTATAATTTCTTGTGGTTAACTCCAAAATTGATGAAATTTTTATTGGGAGTACATGTATATGATGGAAGTATACTCTGTTAATTTCAGAATTTTTGGACAAAAGTACAATTTTTGATAAATGTCTAAATATTCGGCTGTTTTGGCCATATGAAAAATAGTAAATGACTTTTAAAAATTCTGAAAAAAAATATATGTTCACTATGGGACTATATTATACTAAATTCCAGAAAAGAAATATTTTTGGAACTGATTTGGTATTTTTCATGAAAATGTACTAGTTATGAGTAAATAAATTAAATATGTTATGTGAAGTAAGAAAATTGGAAAATAGGATTTTATAGCTTGAGAATCCTATATGAGGTATATGCAGAGTTTTGATGAGGATTTTGGTTATTGGTAATGAAATCTTATGAGTTTGGTATTTTTGAATGATTAAATGCATTATTTAGTAAGTGTAAACAATTTAAATAAATTGTTTATAAGCTTAAGAAATGTTATTCTTTCAATATCATTATACCGAAATATTGGTATAGATTTTACTGTGGAATTTATACCTTTTTGAGTCGAGGTTACTATTCACGAGTTACTATTCATGACTTACTATTCACGACAAAATTGATTTCTTTTTCTAACCAAATTATAGTTGATTTATGAATATTACTCTTGAGATTAAATCTATATGTTGATTATATTGATTTTATTATCATATATCACATTTTTATAACCCTAATGATGATATTTCTCTTTGACTTGAGTGTAAAGATGGGTAGATTTTTGGTATGATCATGACTATGGGTTCTCTTTGGCCAGTAGTGCAAAGTTGAATTGTTGACTGGTATGATCATGACCATTAAATTTATAATTGAATATCTTTAGCTTAAGTGCAAAGGTGAAATGATCAACATGGTTATAATTATTGTTTATATAAATTCTTAAATGATTATATATTCTTTGAGGTATTAATATATTTGGCATGTAGTGCAAATATGAATTGTTGAGGAATATCTTTGGCCTGTAGTGCAAAGATGAATTGTAGATGAATATCTTTGGCCTGTAGTGCAAAGATGGTCTGTTGATGAATATCTTTGGCCCGTAGTGCAAAGATGACCTGTTGTTGAATATCTTTGGCCAGTAACGCAAAGATGAACTGTTGACGAATATTTTTGGCCTGTAGTGCAAAGATGACTTGTTGATGAATATCTTTGCCCCGTAGTGCAAAGATGAAGTTATTAGTATGATCATGAACAGGAACTGTGATTTGGTATAACCATGATGTTTGATGTTTCAGGTGATGAAAATTATCTTCGTCCTAGATGAGAAGAGGAATTTAGAACTACAGTTATGATTATGAGTTATTCATATGATTGTGGACCAGAATTGTTGATTGATGTTACAGGGATAAAACATTGTTGGTGGATTTTTAACATGGAGAAAATAATAGACTTTATAGTCTATTTGACTCTTCTAATGGATTGCTCGTTCCGCTGCAACTATGGTTGAAATTTTTATCATTTACCATATGTTCTAAATCTCTGATTTATTATTGATGAAGGCTATTGATAATTTAATTATCTTTAGTCATGATATTCTTTACTGAGCTAGTTGTGCTCACCCTTTTGCTTCACAATTCCTTTCAGGTAATAAGAGTGTAGCTGGGTCGAGCGGGGGTAACAAGGGAATAGAACGGTGGTCATCATTTAATAGTTATATTTGGTGAAGAAAATAGGGTGAGGCGAACCCAACGTTGAAAGGGTGTTTTGTCACTATCATACAAGATGTCTAATGACATACAACCTCGTGTCATCATAGGACAGGGTTGTGCTCATCCACTTGCTGAGTATATCTACGGGCACTACCTATATAATCTTGGTGTTTGTTTGAAGTATAATTCTCAATTAGAGACAGTGGAGATAATGATAAGTCAAGAGAAGACTCACCATTGGGAAGAATATGATAGTAATCTTCTCGTTTTTTTTGGGGTCTATTGGGTCAACCAAGGATAATTCTGTGGCCATATGATATCTATCATAACCTAGACGCGTGGCCTCCCATGTACGAAGGTTTCCTTGAGCACTTTCCAAAGATTCTAATTTCTAAAACAGTTTTTGACTATACCTTTATGTAAGGTGTTATTGTGAGGTGATGTCCACGGTTGGAACATGAGTCACATTTGGTATATATTTGTATCCAAACTCACAGCATATGTGTTGTTGTATTTTGCACGACAATTGTTGTAATAAAGTTGTAGTTGTTTTCTGTACCATGTATTTGGCGACTCAGAATAGGTTGGATGGAATGAACCTATTTTGGGGTTGTTACATTTGGTATCAGAGCTATAAGTAAAGAGCCCCGAGCCTCTCGCTGGTGACTTCCTGTTGATGGGGGATGCACCGAAGCCAGACTCTCCGTAGGGGACGCCGTTCTGCGGTGGCAAACTGATAGGTATCAATGTAAGGCACTGACACAAGTTGGTGTCCAGAGTTACAGGTGGTATCAGAGCTTAGGGATATGATCTCTGGCAGAGATTGGGGAATACAACTAGGTGGGGAGAGACGAGTAAATCCTTCGCTAGTGTGTCCTTCCTAAGCTTATTTGTTGGTCAGTCATAATATCGGGATGTTATGTGATATGTTAATTTGTTAAATTAACCCTTGTTTTGAAGCTGTATTCTAGAATGATATTTGAAATACAGGAGATGAGCAATGGAGAAATTATGATGACAGAGAATATGGAATCTGAAATGAAAGGAAGGTATTCTCAACTCTTTGAAATACCAGGTACGTAAATTTCGAGGACGAAATTTCATAAGGAGGGGAGATTGTAAGACCCCGAATTTTATGAAATAAAAGTATTCAATTTTTTTTATAGTTACTATTCAGTAAATAGTTAAATTGATAAAAGTTAAAGTTAAGGGTGATATATGAAATTTTTTCAAACTACGCAAGTAGTTATAAAATATTCATTGTTGTCGGGGAATATTCGTTTGGTCGTGAAATATTCTTTCTGTCGGGGAATATTCGTACGACGGCGTAGCTATTTGTGAGCCCCATAACGAATAACTGTCGGGTGAAGAAAACGACAAATTTGAGTTTTTACAAATAACGGCGTAGTTGTTACCGTTAACACTGTTGGAATACCCGGTGATTAAAATACAGTAATACGCGTTATTGCACAGTAGCACACGGTATTGCACAGTATTTTTAAAATTATTGATTCTTACGTAAGAAGGCACTACTCAATAATTGTTACAGTAATTACTGTTCAATATTTTATTATTGATTCAATAATTGCTGCATTGATATTTTATATTATTGTTGTTTCAATAATTGTTGCTGCACAGTATTTCCCATTATCAGATCAATAATTCATATTATTTGAATAGTATTATTAGATAGCATTATTGGCAATGTCTAGAAAGTTCTATCTAAGGAGAGGTTTGGTCATCTAATTGCGCGCCAGTAAGGAGAAATCCTTATTGGAAAGCCCCCTCTTTCCTGGGAACGGCCTGGTTGTCATAAATGTGATTCTGTAATATTATTTGTGAATAATTAATTATTGATTTATATGATAAGGAAATATTTATTTTATGTGGATATAAATGAGGGATATATTTTTGTGGTTGAAAATGAAGGAGTTAATGTTGAGGTGTTTTATCTGTATTTTTGTCAGAACGGAGGTATTGAAAATCAAATTAGGGTTTTTGAGATACTTTGCGATGGTTATAATTTTTAATCCGACCGTTGGATCGTGGTAATATTTGGATATGTTATACATATATAAGTTGAGTATATGTCCACAAATTTTGAACCGTTAAAAATGAACGTATGATTTATTATGAATTTTACAAGATGACTGGTTCAGAAATTGTTGAATTTTTAGAGTTTATCATTTTGGTGGAAAATTCTAGAATTGGTGGGCCCCACTTGTGGTTGGTGAAGAAATGTGCTGAATTATATTTCAAATGTGGTGGGTGGGAATAGTAGCAGGTAAAGCCATCAGGTTGCAGGTCAAACCTACCAAAATTTTCCTATAAATAGAGGGCTAAGTTAGAATTGAAAATCACACCAGAAACATAAGCTTTCTCTCTTTCTCTCTCTATATTATGAAGCATATTTTGTGAGTATTTAGATACTTTGAGAGTTGCTATTCAGTGCAAGTTTCCTTCGGATTTGCATTCCAGTCAGAAGTGCTACTCTTTTGAGGTAATGGATAGTAAGGGATTGTAAGGGATAGTAATGGATTTTAAGGGTTGTTATGTTTTTCAGTTTCGTAATTTTTCTGAACTTCAAAAATTCTGGAAAAATTTAAAATCATATTTTGATGAGTTTTATTGATTGTGTCCAAAAATGGTGATTTTTGGATGTATAGATTGAGAGTTATGAATTTTATGAGAAAAGACTATTTTAAAAGTAACTGCTTATAATTTCTTGTGGTTAACTCCAAAATTGATGAAATTTTTATTGGGAGTACATGTATATGATGGAAGTATACTCTGTTAATTTCAGAATTTTTGGACAAAAGTACAATTTTTGATAAATGTCTAAATATTCGGCTGTTTTGGCCATATGAAAAATAGTAAATGACTTTTAAAAATTCTGAGAAAAATATATGTTCACTATGGGACTATATTATGCTAAATTCCAGAAAAGAAATATTTTTGGAACTGATTTGGTATTTTTCATTAAAATGTACTAGTTATGAGTAAATGAATTAAATATGTTATGTGAAGTAAGAAAATTGGAAAATAGGATTTTATAGCTTGAGAATCCTATATGAGGTATATGCAGAGTTTTGATGAGGGTTTTGGTTATTGGTAATGAAATCTTATGAGTTTGGTATTTTTGAATGATTAAATGCATTATTTAGTAAGTGTAAACAATTTAAATAAATTGTTTATAAGCTTAAGAAATGTTATTCTTTCAATATCATTATACCGAAATATTGGTATGAATTTTATTGTGGAATTTATACCTTTTTGAGTCGAGGTTACTATTCACGAGTTACTATTCACGAGTTACTATTCATGACTTACTATTCACGACAAAATTGATTTCTTTTTCTAACCAAATTATAGTTGATTTATGAATATTACTCTTGAGATTAAATCTATATGTTGATTATATTGATTTTATTATCATATATCACATTTTTATAACCCTAATGATGATATTTCTCTTTGACTTGAGTGTAAAGATGGGTAGATTTTTGGTATGATCATGACTATGGGTTCTCTTTGGCCAGTAGTGCAAAGTTGAATTGTTGACTGGTATGATCATGACCATTGAATTTATAATTGAATATCTTTAGCTTAAGTGCAAAGGTGAAATGATCAACATGGTTATAATTATTGTTTATATAAATTCTTAAATGATTATATATTCTTTGAGGTATTAATATATTTGGCATGTAGTGCAAATATGAATTGTTGAGGAATATCTTTGGCCTGTAGTGCAAAGATGAATTGTAGATGAATATCTTTGGCCTGTAGTGCAAAGATGGTCTGTTGATGAATATCTTTGGCCCGTAGTGCAAAGATGACCTGTTGTTGAATATCTTTGGCCAGTAATGCAAAGATGAACTGTTGACGAATATCTTTGGCCTGTAGTGCAAAGATGACTTGTTGATGAATATCTTTGCCCCGTAGTGCAAAGATGAAGTTATTAGTATGATTATGAACAGGAACTGTGATTTGGTATAACCATGATGTTTGATGTTTCAGGTGATGAAAATTATCTTCGTCCTAGATGAGAAGAGGAATTTAGAACTACAGTTATGATTATGAGTTATTCATATGATTGTGGACCAGAATTGTTGATTGATGTTACAGGGATAAAACATTGTTGGTGGATTTTTAACATGGAGAAAATAATAGACTTTATAGTCTATTTGACTCTTCTAATGGATTGCTCGTTCCGCTGCAACTATGGTTGAAATTTTTATCATTTACCATATGTTCTAAATCTCTGATTTATTATTGATGAAGGCTATTGATAATTTAATTATCTTTAGTCATGATATTCTTTACTGAGCTAGTTGTGCTCACCCTTTTGCTTCACAATTCCTTTCAGGTAATAAGAGTGTAGCTGGGTCGAGCGAGGGTAACAAGGGAATAGAACGGTGGTCATCATTTAGTAGTTATATTTGGTGAAGAAAATAGGGTGAGGCGAACCCAACGTTGGAAGGGTGTTTTGTCACTATCATACAAGATGTCTAATGACATACAACCTCGTGTCATCATAGGACAGGGTTGTACTCATCCACTTGCTGAGTATATCTACGGGCACTACCTATATAATCTTGGTGTTTGTTTGAAGTATAATTCTCAATTAGAGACAGTGGAGATAATGATAAGTCAAGAGAAGACTCACCATTGGGAAGAATATGATAGTAATCTTCTCGTTTTTCTTTGGGGTCTATTGGGTCAACCAAGGATAATTCTGTGGCCATATGATATCTATCATAACCTAGACGCGTGGCCTCCCATGTACGAAGGTTTCCTTGAGCACTTTCCAAAGATTCTAATTTCTAAAACAGTTTTTGACTATACCTTTATGTAAGGTGTTATTGTGAGGTGATGTCCACGGTTGGAACATGAGTCACATTTGGTATATATTTGTATCCAAACTCACAGCATATGTGTTGTTGTATTTTGCACGACAATTGTTGTAATAAAGTTGTAGTTGTTTTCTGTACCATGTATTTGGCGACTCAGAATAGGTTGGATGGAATGAACCTATTTTGGGGTTGTTACATTTGGTATCAGAGCTATAAGTAAAGAGCCCCGAGCCTCTCGCTGGTGACTTCCTGTTGATGGGGGATGCACCGAAGCCAGACTCTCCGTAGGGGACGCCGTTCTGCGGTGGCAAACTGATAGGTATCAATGTAAGGCACTGACACAAGTTGGTGTCCAGAGTTACAGGTGGTATCAGAGCTTAGGGATATGATCTCTGGCAGAGATTGGGGAATACAACTAGGTGGGGAGAGACGAGTAAATCCTTCGCTAGTGTGTCCTTCCTAAGCTTATTTGTTGTTCAGTCATAATATCGGGATGTTATGTGATATGTTAATTTGTTAAATTAACCCTTGTTTTGAAGCTGTATTCTAGAATGATATTTGAAATACAGGAGATGAGCAATGGAGAAATTATGATGACAGAGAAGATGGAATCTGAAATGAAATGAAGGTATTCTCAACTCTTTGAAATACCAGGTACGTAAATTTCGAGGACGAAATTTCATAAGGAGGGGAGATTGTAAGACCCCGAATTTTATGAAATAAAAGTATTCAATTTTTTTATAGTTACTATTCAGTAAATAGTTAAATTGATAAAAGTTAAAGTTAAGGGTGATATATGAAATTTTTTCAAACTACGCAAGTGGTTATAAAATATTCATTGTTGTCGGGGAATATTCGTTTGGTCGTGAAATATTCTTTCTGTCGGGGAATATTCGTACGACGGCGCAGCTATTTGTGAGCCCCATAACGAATAACTGTCGGGTGAAGAAAACGACAAATTTGAGTTTTTATAAATAACGGCGTAGTTGTTACCGTTAACACTGTTGGAATACCCGGTGATTAAAATACAGTAATACGCGTTATTGCACAGTAGCACACGGTATTGCACAATATTTTTAAAATTATTGATTCTTACGTAAGAAGGCACTACTCAATAATTGTTACAGTAATTACTGTTCAATATTTTATTATTGATTCAATAATTGCTGCATTGATATTTTATATTATTGTTGTTTCAATAATTGTTGCTGCACAGTATTTCCTATTATCAGATCAATAATTCATATTATTTGAATAGTATTATTAGATAGCATTATTGGCAATGTCTAGAAAGTTCTGTCTAAGGAGAGGTTTGGTCATCTAATTGCGCGCCAGTAAGGAGAAATCCTTATTGGAAAGCCCCCTCTTTCCTGGGAACGGCCTGGTTGTCATAAATGTGATTCTGTAATATTATTTGTGAATAATTAATTATTGATTTATATGATAAGGAAATATTTATTTTATGTGGATATAAATGAGGGATATATTTTTGTGGTTAAAAATGAAGGAGTTAATGTTGAGGTTTTTATCTGTATTTTTGTCGGAATGGAGGTATTGAAAATCAAATTAGGTTTTTTGAGATATTTTGCGGGGGTTATAATTTTTAATCCGACCGTTGGATCGTGGTAATATTTGGATATGTTATACATATATAAGTTGAGTATATGTCCACAAATTTTGAACCGTTAAAAATGAACGTATGATTTATTATGAATTTTACGAGATGACTGGTTCAGAAATTGTTGAATTTTTAGAGTTTATCATTTTGGTGGAAAATTCTAGAATTGGTGGGCCCCACTTGTGGTTGGTGAAGAAATGTGCTGAATTATATTTCAAATGTGGTGGGTGGGAATAGTAGCAGGTAAAGCCATCAGGTTGCAGGTCAAACCTACCAAAATTTTCCTATAAATAGAGGGCTAAGTTAGAATTGAAAATCACACCAGAAACATAAGCTTTCTCTCTTTCTCTCTCTATATTATGAAGCATATTTTGTGAGTATTTAGATACTTTGAGAGTTGCTATTCAGTGCAAGTTTCCTTCGGCTTTGCATTCTAGTCAGAAGTGCTACTCTTTTGAGGTAAGTGATAGTAAGGGATTGTAAGGGATAGTAATGGATTTTAAGGGTTGTTATGTTTTTCAGTTTCGTAATTTTTCTGAACTTCAAAAATTCTGGAAAAATTTGAAATGATATTTTGATGAGTTTTATTGATTGTGTCCAAAAATGGTGATTTTTGGATGTATAGATTGAGAGTTATGAATTTTATGAGAAAAAACTATTTTAAAAGTAACTGCTTATAATTTCTTGTGGTTAACTCCAAAATTGATGAAATTTTTATTGGGAGTACATGTATATGATGGAAGTATACTCTGTTAATTTCAGAATTTTTGGACAAAAGTACAATTTTTGATAAATGTCTAAATATTCGGCTGTTTTGGCCATATGAAAAATAGTAAATGACTTTTAAAAATTCTGAAAAAAATATATGTTCACTATGGGACTATATTATGCTAAATTCCAGAAAAGAAATATTTTTGGAACTGATTTGGTATTTTTCATGAAAATGTACTAGTTATGAGTAAATGAATTAAATATGTTATGTGAAGTAAGAAAATTGGAAAATAGGATTTTATGGCTTGAGAATCCTATATGAGGTATATGCAGATTTTTGATGAGGGTTTTGGTTATTGGTGATGAAATCTTATGAGTTTGGTATTTTTGAATGATTAAATGCATTATTTAGTAAGTGTAAACAATTTAAATAAATTGTTTATAAGCTTAAGAAATGTTATTCTTTCAATATCATTATACCGAAATATTGGTATAGATTTTATTGTGGAATTTATACCTTTTTGAGTCGAGGTTACTATTCACGAGTTACTATTCATGACTTACTATTCACGACAAAATTGATTTCTTTTTCTAACCAAATTATAGTTGATTTATGAATATTACTCTTGAGATTAAATCTATATGTTGATTATATTGATTTTATTATCATATATCACATTTTTATAACCCTAATGATGATATTTCTCTTTGACTTGAGTGTAAAGATGGGTAGATTTTTGGTATGATCATGACTATGGGTTCTCTTTGGCCAGTAGTGCAAAGTTGAATTGTTGACTGGTATGATCATGACCATTGAATTTATAATTGAATATCTTTAGCTTAAGTGCAAAGGTGAAATGATCAACATGGTTATAATTATTGTTTATATAAATTCTTAAATGATTATATATTCTTTGAGGTATTAATATATTTGGCATGTAGTGCAAATATGAATTGTTGAGGAATATCTTTGGCCTGTAGTGCAAAGATGAATTGTAGATGAATATCTTTGGCCTGTAGTGCAAAGATGGTCTGTTGATGAATATCTTTGGCCCGTAGTGCAAAGATGACCTGTTGTTGAATATCTTTGGCCAGTAACGCAAAGATGAACTGTTGACGAATATCTTTGGCCTGTAGTGCAAAGATGACTTGTTGATGAATATCTTTGCCCCGTAGTGCAAAGATGAAGTTATTAGTATGATCATGAACAGGAACTGTGATTTGGTATAACCATGATGTTTGATGTTTCAGGTGATGAAAATTATCTTCGTCCTAGATGAGAAGAGGAATTTAGAACTACAGTTATGATTATGAGTTATTCATATGATTGTGGACCAGAATTGTTGATTGATGTTACAGGGATAAAACATTGTTGGTGGATTTTTAACATGGAGAAAATAATAGACTTTATAGTCTATTTGACTCTTCTAATGGATTGCTCGTTCCGCTGCAACTATGGTTGAAATTTTTATCATTTACCATATGTTCTAAATCTCTGATTTATTATTGATGAAGGCTATTGATAATTTAATTATCTTTAGTCATGATATTCTTTACTGAGCTAGTTGTGCTCACCCTTTTGCTTCACAATTCCTTTCAGGTAATAAGAGTGTAGCTGGGTCGAGCGGGGGTAACAAGGGAATAGAACGGTGGTCATCATTTAATAGTTATATTTGGTGAAGAAAATAGGGTGAGGCGAACCCAACGTTGGAAGGGTGTTTTGTCACTATCATACAAGATGTCTAATGACATACAACCTCGTGTCATCATAGGACAGGGTTGTGCTCATCCACTTGCTGAGTATATCTACGGGCACTACCTATATAATCTTGGTGTTTGTTTGAAGTATAATTCTCAATTAGAGACAGTGGAGATAATGATAAGTCAAGAGAAGACTCACCATTGGGAAGAATATGATAGTAATCTTCTCGTTTTTTTTGGGGTCTATTGGGTCAACCAAGGATAATTCTGTGGCCATATGATATCTATCATAACCTAGACGCGTGGCCTCCCATGTACGAAGGTTTCCTTGAGCACTTTCCAAAGATTCTAATTTCTAAAACAGTTTTTGACTATACCTTTATGTAAGGTGTTATTGTGAGGTGATGTCCACGGTTGGAACATGAGTCACATTTGGTATATATTTGTATCCAAACTCACAGCATATGTGTTGTTGTATTTTGCACGACAATTGTTGTAATAAAGTTGTAGTTGTTTTCTGTACCATGTATTTGGCGACTCAGAATAGGTTGGATGGAATGAACCTATTTTGGGGTTGTTACATTTGGTATCAGAGCTATAAGTAAAGAGCCCCGAGCCTCTCGCTGGTGACTTCCTGTTGATGGGGGATGCACCGAAGCCAGACTCTCCGTAGGGGACGCCGTTCTGCGGTGGCAAACTGATAGGTATCAATGTAAGGCACTGACACAAGTTGGTGTCCAGAGTTACAGGTGGTATCAGAGCTTAGGGATATGATCTCTGGCAGAGATTGGGGAATACAACTAGGTGGGGAGAGACGAGTAAATCCTTCGCTAGTGTGTCCTTCCTAAGCTTATTTGTTGGTCAGTCATAATATCGGGATGTTATGTGATATGTTAATTTGTTAAATTAACCCTTGTTTTGAAGCTGTATTCTAGAATGATATTTGAAATACAGGAGATGAGCAATGGAGAAATTATGATGACAGAGAATATGGAATCTGAAATGAAAGGAAGGTATTCTCAACTCTTTGAAATACCAGGTACGTAAATTTCGAGGACGAAATTTCATAAGGAGGGGAGATTGTAAGACCCCGAATTTTATGAAATAAAAGTATTCAATTTTTTTTATAGTTACTATTCAGTAAATAGTTAAATTGATAAAAGTTAAAGTTAAGGGTGATATATGAAATTTTTTCAAACTACGCAAGTGGTTATAAAATATTCATTGTTGTCGGGGAATATTCGTTTGGTCGTGAAATATTCTTTCTGTCGGGGAATATTCGTACGACGGCGTAGCTATTTGTGAGCCCCATAACGAATAACTGTCGGGTGAAGAAAACGACAAATTTGAGTTTTTACAAATAACGGCGTAGTTGTTACCGTTAACACTGTTGGAATACCCGGTGATTAAAATACAGTAATACGCGTTATTGCACAGTAGCACACGGTATTGCACAGTATTTTTAAAATTATTGATTCTTACGTAAGAAGGCACTACTCAATAATTGTTACAGTAATTACTGTTCAATATTTTATTATTGATTCAATAATTGCTGCATTGATATTTTATATTATTGTTGTTTCAATAATTGTTGCTGCACAGTATTTCCCATTATCAGATCAATAATTCATATTATTTGAATAGTATTATTAGATAGCATTATTGGCAATGTCTAGAAAGTTCTATCTAAGGAGAGGTTTGGTCATCTAATTGCGCGCCAGTAAGGAGAAATCCTTATTGGAAAGTCCCCTCTTTCCTGGGAACGGCCTGGTTGTCATAAATGTGATTCTGTAATATTATTTGTGAATAATTAATTATTGATTTATATGATAAGGAAATATTTATTTTATGTGGATATAAATGAGGGATATATTTTTGTGGTTGAAAATGAAGGAGTTAATGTTGAGGTGTTTTATCTGTATTTTTGTCAGAACGGAGGTATTGAAAATCAAATTAGGGTTTTTGAGATACTTTGCGATGGTTATAATTTTTAATCCGACCGTTGGAACGTGGTAATATTTGGATATGTTATACATATATAAGTTGAGTATATGTCCACAAATTTTGAACCGTTAAAAATGAACGTATGATTTATTATGAATTTTACAAGATGACTGGTTCAGAAATTGTTGAATTTTTAGAGTTTATCATTTTGGTAGAAAATTCTAGAATTGGTGGGCCTCACTTGTGGTTGGTGAAGAAATGTGCTGAATTATATTTCAAATGTGGTGGGTGAGAATAGTAGCAGGTAAAGCCATCAGGTTGCAGGTCAAACCTACCAAAATTTTCCTATAAATAGAGGGCTAAGTTAGAATTGAAAATCACACCAGAAACATAAGCTTTCTCTCTTTCTCTCTCTATATTATGAAGCATATTTTGTGAGTATTTAGATACTTTGAGAGTTGCTATTCAGTGCAAGTTTTCTTCGGATTTGCATTCCAGTCAGAAGTGCTACTCTTTTGAGGTAAGGGATAGTAAGGGATTGTAAGGGATAGTAATGGATTTTAAGGGTTGTTATGTTTTTCAGTTTCGTAATTTTTCTGAACTTCAAAAATTCTGAAAAAATTTGAAATGATATTTTGATGAGTTTTATTGATTGTGTCCAAAAATGGTGATTTTTGGATGTATAGATTGAGAGTTATGAATTTTATGAGAAAAGTCTATTTTAAAAGTAACTGCTTATAATTTCTTGTGGTTAACTCCAAAATTGATGAAATTTTTATTGGGAGTACATGTATATGATGGAAGTATACTCTGTTAATTTCAGAATTTTTGGACAAAAGTACAATTTTTGATAAATGTCTAAATATTCGGCTGTTTTGGCCATATGAAAAATAGTAAATGACTTTTAAAAATTCTGAGAAAAATATATGTTCACTATGGGACTATATTATACTAAATTCCAGAAAAGAAATATTTTTGGAACTGATTTGGTATTTTTCATGAAAATGTACTAGTTATGAGTAAATGAATTAAATATGTTATGTGAAGTAAGAAAATTGGAAAATAGGATTTTATAGCTTGAGAATCCTATATGAGGTATATGCAGAGTTTTGATGAGGGTTTTGGTTATTGGTAATGAAATCTTATGAGTTTGGTATTTTTGAATGATTAAATGCATTATTTAGTAAGTGTAAACAATTTAAATAAATTGTTTATAAGCTTAAGAAATGTTATTCTTTCAATATCATTATACCGAAATATTGGTAAGGATTTTATTGTGGAATTTATACCTTTTTGAGTCGAGGTTACTATTCACGAGTTACTATTCACGAGTTACTATTCATGACTTACTATTCACGACAAAATTGATTTCTTTTTCTAACCAAATTATAGTTGATTTATGAATATTACTCTTGAGATTAAATCTATATGTTGATTATATTGATTTTATTATCATATATCACATTTTTATAACCCTAATGATGATATTTCTCTTTGACTTGAGTGTAAAGATGGGTAGATTTTTGGTATGATCATGACTATGGGTTCTCTTTGGCCAGTAGTGCAAAGTTGAATTGTTGACTGGTATGATCATGACCATTGAATTTATAATTGAATATCTTTAGCTTAAGTGCAAAGGTGAAATGATCAACATGGTTATAATTATTGTTTATATAAATTCTTAAATGATTATATATTCTTTGAGGTATTAATATATTTGGCATGTAGTGCAAATATGAATTGTTGAGGAATATCTTTGGCCTGTAGTGCAAAGATAAATTGTAGATGAATATCTTTGGCCTGTAGTGCAAAGATGGTCTGTTGATGAATATCTTTGGCCCGTAGTGCAAAGATGACCTGTTGTTGAATATCTTTGGCCAGTAATGCAAAGATGAACTGTTGACGAATATATTTGGCTTGTAGTGCAAAGATGACTTGTTGATGAATATCTTTGCCCCGTAGTGCAAAGATGAAGTTATTAGTATAATTATGAACAGGAACTGTGATTTGGTATAACCATGATGTTTGATGTTTCAGGTGATGAAAATTATCTTCGTCCTAGATGAGAAGAGGAATTTAGAACTACAGTTATGATTATGAGTTATTCATATGATTGTGGACCAGAATTGTTGATTGATGTTACAGGGATAAAACATTGTTGGTAGATTTTTAACATGGAGAAAATAATAGACTTTATAGTCTATTTGACTCTTCTAATGGATTGCTCGTTCCGCTGCAACTATGGTTAAAATTTTTATCATTTACCATATGTTCTAAATCTCTGATTTATTATTGATGAAGGCTATTGATAATTTAATTATCTTTAGTCATGATATTCTTTACTGAGCTAGTTGTGCTCACCCTTTTGCTTCACAATTCCTTTCAGGTAATAAGAGTGTAGCTGGGTCGAGCGGGGGTAACAAGGGAATAGAACGGTGGTCATCATTTAGTAGTTATATTTGGTGAAGAAAATAGGGTGAGGCGAACCCAACGTTGGAAGGGTGTTTTGTCACTATCATACAAGATGTCTAATGACATACAACCTCGTGTCATCATAGGACAGGGTTGTGCTCATCCACTTGCTGAGTATATCTACGGGCACTACCTATATAATTTTGGTGTTTGTTTGAAGTATAATTCTCAATTAGAGATAGCGGAGATAATGATAAGTCAAGAGAAGACTCACCATTGGGAAGAATATGATAGTAATCTTCTCGTTTTTCTTTGGGGTCTATTGGGTCAACCAAGGATAATTCTGTGGCCATATGATATCTATCATAACCTAGACGCGTGGCCTCCCATGTACGAAGGTTTCCTTGAGCACTTTCCAAAGATTCTAATTTCTAAAACAGTTTTTGACTATACCTTTATGTAAGGTGTTATTGTGAGGTGATGTCCACGGTTGGAACATGAGTCACATTTGGTATATATTTGTATCCTAACTCACAGCATATGTGTTGTTGTATTTTGCACGACAATTGTTGTAATAAAGTTGTAGTTGTTTTCTGTACCATGTATTTGGCGACTCAGAATAGGTTGGATGGAATGAACCTATTTTGGGGTTGTTACACTACTGGCCAAAGACATTCAACAACATGTCATATTTGCACTACGGGCCAAAGATATTCATCAATAATTCATCTTTGCACTACAGGCCAAAGATATTCATCAATATTTCATCTTTGCACCACAGGCCAAAGATATTCTTCAACAGTTCATATTTGCTCTACGGCCATATATATTTATCAACAGTTCATATTTGCACTACAGGCCAAATATATTAATATCTCAAAGAAATATATAATCATTTATATAAACAATAATTATAACCATGTTGATCATTTCACCTTTGCACTTAAGCTGAAGATATTCAATTATAAATTCAATGGTCATGATCATACTAGTCAATAATTCAACTTTGCACTACTGGTCAAAGAGAACCCAAAGTCATGATCATACCAATAATCTACCCATCTTTACACTCAAGTGAAAGAGAATTTTAACATCAGGGTTATAAAAATGTTATATATGATAATAAAAATAATATGATCAACATATAGATTTAATCTCAAGAGTAATATTCATAAATCAACTATAATTTGGTTAGAAAAAGAAACCAATTTTATCGTGAATAGTAACTCGTGAATAGTAACTCATGAATACTAACCCCGACACAAAAAGGTAAAAATTCCACAATAAAATACATACCAATATTTGGTAATAATGATATTGAAAGAATATTATTTCTTAAGTTTATAAACAATTTATTTTAATTATTTACACTTTACTAAATAATGCATTTAATCATTCTAAAATGCCAAACTCATAAGATTTCATCACAAGCCATAAAATCTGCATATACCTCATATAGGATTCTCAAGCCATAAAATCCTATTTTCCAATTTTCTTACTTCACATAACATATTTAATTCATTTACTCATAACTAGTCTATTTTCATAAAAAATACCAAATCAGTTCCAAAAATATTTCTTTTCTGAGATTTAGTAGAATATAGTCCCATATTGAACATATATTTTTCTCAGAATTTTTAAAAGTCATTTACTATTTTTCATATGGCCAAAACAGCCGAATATTTAGACATTTATCAAAAATTATACTTTTGTCCAAAAATTCTAAAATTCACAGAGTATACTTCTATCATATACATATACTCTCAATAAAAATTTCATCAATTTTGGAGTTAACCACAAGGAGTTATAAGCGATTACTTTTAAAATAGTCTTTTCTCATAAAATTCATAACTCTCAATCTATACATCCAAAAATCACCATTTTTGGACACAATCAAGAAAACACATCAAAATATCATTTCAAATTTTTTTAGAATTTTTAAATGTCAGAAAAATTACGAAACTGGAAAATATAACAACCCTTAAAATCTCTTACTATCCCTTACATCAAAAGTGCAGTATTTCTGACCGGAATGCAAAGTCGAAGGAAAATTGTACTGAATAGTAACTCTCAAAGTATCTAAATACTCACAAAATATGCTTCATAATATAGAGAGAGAAAGGGAGAAAGCTTATGTTTCTGGTGTAATTTTCAATTCTAACTTAGCCCTCTATTTATAGAAAAATGTTAGCACGCCGAAGCAGACTTAACCTGCAACCTGATGGCTTTACCTGCTACTATTCCCATCCACCATATTTGAATAAAAATCTCAGCATATTTATTCACCAACCAAAAGTGGGGCCCACCAATTCAAGAATTTTTTACCAAAATGATTAACTCCGAAAATTCAATAATTTCTGAACCAGTCATCTCGTAAAATTCATAATAAATCATACGTTCATTTTTAACGGTTCAAAATTTGTGGACATATACTCAAGTTATATATGTATAACATATCCAAAAATTACCACGATCCAACGGTTGGATTAAAAATTATAACCCCCGCAATATATCTCAAAAACCCTAATTTGATTTTCAATACCTCCATTCCGACAAAAATACTGATAAAACACCTCAACATTTACTCCTTCATTTTTAACCACAAAAATATATCCCTCATTTATAATCACATAAAATAAATATTTCCTTATCATATGAATCAATAATTAATTATTTATAAATATTACATAATCACATTTATGACAACCAGACCGTTCCCAGGAAAGAGGGAGCTTTTCAATAAGAATTTTTCCTTACTGGCGCGCAATTAGATGACCAAACCTCTCCTTAGACAGAACTTTCTATACATTGCCAATAATGTTATCTAATAATATTATTTAAATAATATGAATTATTGATCTGATAATGAAAAATACTGTGCAGTGACAATTATTGAAACAATAATAATATAAAATATCAACGCAGCAATTATTGAATCAATAAAATAAAATATTGAACAGTAATTACTGTGACAATTATTCAGTAGTGCCTTCTTACGTAAGAATCAATAATTTTAAAAATACTGTGCAATACCGTGTGCTACTGTACAATAACGCGTATTACTGTATTTTAACCACCTGGTATTCCAACAGTGTTAACGGTAACAACTACGTCGTTATTTATAAAAACTCAAATTTGTCGTTATCTTCATCCGACAGTTATTCGTTATGGGGCCCACAAATAGCGGCGCCGTCGTACGAATATTCCCCAACAGAAAGAATATTCCACGACCAAACTAATATTCCCCGACAACAATGATTATTTTATAACCACTTGCTTATTTTGAAAAAAAATTCATATATCACCTTTAACTTTAACTTTTTATCAATTTAACCATTTACTGAATCGTAATTATAAGAAAAATTGAATACTTTTATTTCATAAAATTCGAGGTCTTACAATCTCCCCTCCTTATGAAATTTCGTCCTCGAAATTTGCGTACCTGGTATTTCGAAGAGTTGAGAATACCTTGCTTTCATTTTAGATTCCATCTTTCCTATCATCACAATTTCTCCATTGATCATCTCCTGTATTTCAGATATCATTCTAGAATACAGCTTCAAAACAAGGGTTAATTAAACAAATTAATATTTACATAATATCCCGATATTATGACTGACCAACAAATAAGCTTAGGTTGGACACACTAGCGAAGGATTTTACTCATCTCTCCCTTCCTAGTTCTATTCTCCGATCTCCGCCAGAGACCATATCCCTAAGCTCTGATACCAACTGTGACAAATGTCCCATCAGTGGACAACACCTCACATTGGTACCTATCAGTTTGCCACCGCAGAACGGCGTCCCCTACGGAGAGTCTGGCTTCGGTGCATCCCCCATCAATAGGAAGTCACCAGCGAGAGGCTCGGGGCTCTTTACTTATAGCTCTGATATCAACTGTGACAACCCCAAAATAGGTCCATTCCATCCAACCTATTCTGAGTCGCCAAATACATGGTACAAAAAATAACTACAACTTTATTACAACAATTGTCGTGCAAAATACAACAACACATATGCTGTGAGTTTGGATACAAATATATATCAAATGTGACTCATGTTCTAACCGTGGACATCACCTCACAATGACACCTTACATAAAGGTATAGTCAAAAACTGTTTTAGAAATTAGAATCTTTGGGAAGTGCTCAAGGAAACCTTTGTACATGGGAGGCCATGCGTCTAGGTTATGATAGATATCATATGGCCACAGAATTATTCTTGGTTGACCCAATAGACCCCAAAGAAAAACGAGAAGATTACTATCATATTTTTCCCAATGGTGAGTCTTCTCCTGACATATCATTATCTCTACTGTCTCTAATTGAGAATTATACTTCAAACAAACACCAAGATTATATAAGTAGTGCTCGTATACATACTCAGCAAGTGGATGAGCACATCTCTGTCTTCTGATGACACGAGGTTGTATGTCGTTAGACATCTTGTATGATAGTGACAAACCACCCTTCCAACGTTGGGTACACCTTACCCTATTGGATTCACCAAATAAAACTACTAAATGAACTTTTCTATACTGCTTCGGGAGAACATCCACAGCTAGAGACCACCGTTCTATTTTCTCGTTACCCTCGCTCGACCCAGCTACACTCTTATTACCTGAAAGGAATTGTGAAGCAAAAGGGTGAGCACAACTAGCTCAGTAAAGAATATCATGACTAAAGATAATTAAATTATCAATAGTCTTCATCAATAATAAATCAGAGATTTAGAACATATGGTAAATGATAAAAATTTTAACCATAGTTGCAGCGAAACGAGCAATCCATTAGAAGAGTCAATTAGACTATAAAGTCTATTATCTTCTCCATGTTAAAAATCCATCAACAATGTTTTATCCATGTAACATCAATCAACAATTCTGGTCCACAATCATATGAATAAATCATAACTGTAGTTCTAAATTCCTCTTCTCATCCAGGACGAAGATAATTTTCATCACCTATCTTTACCTGAAACATCAAAGATCATAGTTACACCAAATCACATTTCCTGTTCATAATCATACTAATAACTTCGTCTTTGCACTACGGCCAAAGATATTCATTTGTATCCCCAGTTGGTCATGTTCATCTCAACACCTGCTCATCTTTGCACTACTGGCCAAAGATATTCAACAAAATGTCATCTTTCCACTACGGGCTAAAGATATTCATCAACAATTCATATTTGCACTACAGGCCAAAGATATTCATCAATATTTCATCTTTGCACTATAGGCCAAAGATATTCCTCAACAGTTCATATTTGCTCTACGTCCAAATATATTCATCAACAGTTCATATTTGCACTACAGGCCAAATATATTAATATCTCAAAGAAATATATAATCATTTATATAATCATTTATATAATCAACTTTACACTACAGGCCAAAGAGAACCTAAAGTCATGATCATACCAATAATCTACCCATCTTTACACTCAAGTGAAAGAGAATTTCAACATCAGGGTTATAAAAATGTTATATATGATAATAAAAATAATATGATCAACAAATAGATTTAATCTCAAGAGTAATATTCATAAATCAACTATAATTTGGTTAGAAAAAGAAACCAATTTTATCGTGAATAGTAACTCGTAAATAGTAATTCATGAATAGTAACCCCGACACAAAAAGGTAGAAATTTCAGAATAAAATACATACCAATATTTCGGTATAATGATATTGAAAGAATAATATTTCTTAAGTTTATAAATAATTTATTTTAATTGTTTACACTTTACTAAATAATGCATTTAATCATTCTAAAATGCCAAACTCATAAGATTTCATCACCAATACCAAAACCCTCATAAAAAAATCTGCATATACCTCATATAGGATTCTCAAGTCATAAAATCCTATTTTCCAATTTTCTTACTTCACAAAACATATTTAATTCATTTACTCATAACTAGACCATTTTTATGAAAAATACCAAATCAATTTCAAAAATATTTCTTTTCTGAGATTTTGTAGAATATAGTCTCATATTGAACATATATTTTTCTCAGAATTTTTAAAAGTCATTTACTATTTTTCATATGGCTAAAACAGCCGAATATTTAGACATTTATCAAAAATTGTACTTTTATCTAAAAATTCTGAAATTTACAGAGTATACTTCTATCATATACATGTACTCTCAATAAAAATTTCATCAATTTTGGAGTTAACCACAAGGAGTTATAAGCGATTACTTTTAAAATAGTCTTTTCTCATAAAATTCATAACTCTCAATCTATACATCCAAAAATCACCATTTTTGGACACAATCAAGAAAACACATCAAAATATTATTTCAAATTATTTCAGAATTTTTGAAGGTCAGAAAAATTACGAAACTGGAAAATATAACAACCCTTAAAATCCCTTACTATCCCTTACCTCAAAAGTGCAGTATTTCTGACTGGAATGCAAGGCCGAAGGAAAATTGCACTGAATAGCAACTCTCAAACTATCTAAATACTCACAAAATATGCTTCATAATATAGAGAGAGAAAGAGAGAAAGCTTATGTTTCTGGTGTGATTTTCAATTCTAACTTAGCCCTCTATTTATAGGAAAATGTTAGCACGCCGAAGCAGACTTAACCTGCAACCTGATGGCTTTACCTGCTACTATTCTCATCCACCACATTTGAATAAAAATCTCAACACATTTCTTCACCAACCAAGAGTGGGGCCCACCAATTCTAGAATTTTCTACCAAAATGATTAACTCCGAAAATTCAATAATTTCTGAACCAGTCATCTCGTAAAATTCATAATAAATCATACGTTCATTTTTAACGGTTCAAAATTTGTGGACATATACTCAACTTATATATGTATAACATATCCAAAAATTACCACGATCCAACGGTTGGATTAAAAATTATAACCTCCGCAATATATCTCAAACACCCTAATTTGATTTTCAATACCTCCATTGCGATAAAATACTGATAAAACACCTCAACATTAACTCCTTCATTTTTAACCACAAAAATATATCCCTCATTTATATTCACATAAAATAAATATTTCCTTATCATATGAATCAATAATTAATTATTCACAAATATTACAGAATCACATTTATGACAACCAGACCGTTCCCAGGAAAGAGGGGGCTTTTCAATAAGAATTTTTCCTTACTGGCGCGCAATTAGATGACCAAACCTCTCATTAGACAGAACTCTCTAGACATTGCCAATAATGTTATCTAATAATATTATTTAAATAATATGAATTATTGATCTGATAATGGAAAATACTGTACAGTGACAATTATTAAAATAACAATAATATAAAATATCAACGCAGCAATTATTGAATCAATAAAATAAAATATTGAACAGTAATTACTGTGACAATTATTCAGTAGTGCCTTCTTACGTAAGAATCAATAATTTTAAAAATACTGTGCAATACCGTGTGCTACTGTGCAATAACGCGTATTACTGTATTTTAACCACCTGGTATTCCAACAGTGTTAACGGTAACAACTACGTCGTTATTTATAAAAACTCAAATTTGTCGTTATCTTCATCCGACAGTTATTCGTTATGGGGCCCACAAATAGCGGCGCCGTCATACGAATATTCCCCAACAGAAAGAATATTCCACGACCAAACGAATATTCCCCGACAACAATGATTATTTTATAACCACTTGCTTATTTTGAAAAAAAATTCATATATCACCTTTAACTTTAACTTTTTATCAATTTAACCATTTACTGAATCGTAATTATAAAAAAAATTGAATACTTTTATTTCATAAAATTCGGGGTCTTACAAGGGGGTTTTCCAATAAGGATTTCTCCTTACTAGCGCGTAATTAGATGACCAAACCTCTCCTTAGACAGAACTTTCTAGACATTGCCAATAATGCTATCTAATAATATTATTCAAATAATATGAATTATTGATCTGATAATGGAAAATACTGTGCAGCAACAATTATTGAAACAACAATAATATAAAATATCAACGCAACAATTATTGAATCAATAAAATAAAATATTGAACAATAACTACTGTAACAATTATTGAGTAGTGCCTTCTTACGTAAGAATCAATAATTGAAAAAAATACAGTGAAATACCGTGTGCTACTGTGCAACTACGCGTATTACTGTATTTTAACCGCCGGATATTCCAACAGTGTTAACAATAAAAACTACGCCGTTATTTATAAAAACTCAATTTTATCGTTTTCTTCATCCGACAGTTATTCTGTTATGGGGCCCACAAACAGTTATGCCGTCGTTCGAATATTCCTCGACAGAAAGAATATTCCACGACCAACGAATATTCCCCGACAACAATGATTATTTTATAACCACTTGTGTATTTTGAAAATAATTCATATATCACTCTTAACTTTAACTTTTATCAATTTAACCATTTACTGAATAGTAATTATAAGAAAAATTGAATACTTTTATTTCATAAAATTCGGGGTCTTACAGGTTTGGTCACCTAATTGCGCGTCAATAAGGAGAAATCCTTATCGAAAAGTCCCCTCTTTTCTGAGAACGACTTGGTTGTTAAATATTGTGAGTTATAATATTAATGATGAATAAGTTCGTGTTGATTAAAGATGAAATTGATAGTTTTATTGTGTGAGAATTATTAGTTTTAGTGAAAATCGACATTTATTTCGATAATAATTGATGTCTGGAAGTTATCGGGTAATTAACCAGATAAATGAGCAATTAATTGCTATTAATTCACATGATTATAACTATTTGTTCACATGTGTGTACTATTGATTCACATTCATTTACTATTAGGGGAGTTGGTGCAAGATTGATAATACTTGCATGACTAAGTTAAAACTAGAGGTATAGATGGAGGTACTATACTGTAATTAGTTTTTTCATATGATTATACTATTGAGTCACATGATTTTACTATTGATTCACATGATTTACTATTAGGGGAGGCGGTGCAAGTTTGATAATACTTGCAGGACTAAATTAAAAATGAAGAAAAAGATGAAGGTATTATACTGTAATATTTCGAGCCCCCAAAATGTGTAATTATTGAAAGTATATTTTCCTATAAATAGAAGCTCATTCTTCCATCATTTCTCGCCAACTCACAAAAGCTATAGAGCAATTATTATAGAGAGAAATTATAGAGAGAAAGAAGAAGAGAAGTCTGCTACCTCACTATTCTAGTATCCAGTTTCTTCTAAGGTAAGGGGTATTATTCCTTCGTATTCATGAAGAGAGTTATTTTCTTTCAATACTCGTAAGGGTTGTTATTTCATTTTTTATTATTTTGTCGGAATAACCTGTCTATGCGAAGTACCGCATACATGGTGAAATTCTTTTGTTATTCCATTCTTTATTATTCTGTTGGAATAACCTATCTGTGCGATCTATCGCATGCTTGGTGAATTCTGTTGTTATTCGGTTCTTTATTATTCTGTTGAAATATCCTGTCTGTGCGGCTTATGCATGACCTGGTTCCCTTCTTTATTATTCTGTTGGAATATTCTGTCTGTGCGGATTACGCATGACCTGGTTCTATTCTTCATTATTCTGTTGGAATATCCTGTCTGTGCGTATTACGTATGACCTGGTTCCATTATTTATTATTATGTTGGAACCTATCTGTGCGGTCTACCGCATGCCTGGTGAAGTCTTCTGTTATTCTATTCTTTATTATTCTGTTGGAATAACCTGTCTATGTGGATTACCGCATGCATGGTGAATGATCCTTCGTATTCATTTTTTATTAAATTATGAAAATGATCTGTCTACGTGAATTACCGCATGACGGGTGAAAATCCATTTATAATTTCGTATATTCTATTATACTCGTATGAGATATCATTTCTTTTGTACTCGTCATGGAATATCATTTTTTTTGGTATTTTTTTTACGAGTTACTATTCACCCGGTTACTATTCACTCTAGTATTATTCACTCGGGTATTCGGGGCACTTTTCGTGCCGAAGTACTATTCACGAAATACTATTCACGGGTTACTATTCACTCTAGTATCATTCACTCGGGTATTCGGAACACTTTTCGTGTCGGGGTACTATTCACGGGGTACTATTCACCCGAAAAATATATTCTTTTCTGTCCAAATTATTTTTAGTACATGAATATTATTCTTGAATTTTACTCCACAAAACAGTATCATGTTGACAATTTGGACGTTATTGATTTATGGATAAATTAAATTATAAATCATTAAAATTTATCCGAACTTGTTTTATTGAATTATTATGTCATTGTCATCATCTTCATGCTTATATTACGATGAAAGTCATCTTTAGCTTACGTGCATAGATGGACTTGGTATGATTATGACCAGGGATTATTCGGTATAATCATGACCGTAATGTGACGAATGATGTGGTAAAAGTCCTGATTGGCCTGTAGTTCATTGATGGACAGTTGTTGGTATGATTATGACCATGGATTATTCGATATAATCATGACCATTGACGATTACATGAATATCCTTGGCCGTGGTGCAGGGATGATTCGATTTTATTTATTAAGTTGAGTCTCAGCGATAAAGTTGATGACAAACTTTTTAAATCATAGAAGATAATAGATATCATGCTCTACTTGACTCTTCTAAAATAAAGTTGTATGTCTTTGGCCTGTAGTGCAAAGATGAATTGTTAATGAATATCTTTGGCAGTAGTGCAGAGATGAATTTATTAGTATGATTATGAGCATGAATTGTGATTTGGTATAACCATGATTTTTGATATTTCAGGTGAAGATAGGTGATAAAAATTATCTTCGTCCTGGGTGCGAAGAGGAATTTAGAATCACAATTATGATTATGAGTTATTCATATGATTGTGGACAGGAATTGTTGATTGATATTATAGGGATAAAATATTATTGGTGGACTTTTAACATGGAGAATATAATAGACCTGATGGTCTATTTGACTCTTCTAATGAATTGCTCGTTCCGCTGCAATTATGGTTGAAAAGTTTTATCATCTACCATGTCCTAAATATCTGATTTATTACTGATGAAGGCTATTGATGATGTAAATTATCTTTAGTCATGATATTATTTACTGGGCTAGTTGTGCTCACCCTTTTTGCTTCACAATTCCTTTCAGGTAATAAGTGTGACAACCCCAAAATAGGTCCATTCCATCCAATCTATTCTGAGTCGCTAAATACATGGTACAGAAAATAACTACAACTTTATTACAACAATTGTCGTACAAAATACAACAACACATATGCTGTGAGTTTGGATACAAATATATACCAAATGTGACTCATGTTCCAACCGTAGACATCACCTCACAATGACACCTTACATAAAGGTATAGTCAAAAACTGTTTTAGAAATTAGAATCTTTGAGAAGTGCTCAAGAAAACCTTCGTACATGGGAGGCCATGCGTCTAGGTTATGATAGATATCATATGGCCACAGAATTATCCTTGGTTGACCCAATAGACCCCAAAGAAAAACGAGAAGATTACTATCATATTCTTCCCAATGGTGAGTCTTCTCTTGACATATCATTATCTCTACTGTCTCTAATTGAGAATTATACTTCAAACAAACACCAAGATTATATAGATAGTGCTCGTATATATACTCAGCAAGTGGATGAGCACAATCATGTCTTATGATGACACGAGGTTGTATGTCATTAGACATCTTGTATGATAGTTGTAAAACACCCTTCCAACGTTGGGTTCGCTTCACCCTAGATGATTCACCAAATATAACTCCTAAATGATGACCACCGTTCTATTCCCCCGTTACCCTCGCTCGACCCAGCTACACTCTTATTACCTGAAAGAAATTGTGAAGCAAAAGGGTGAGCACAAGTAGCTCAGTAAAGAATATCATGACTAAAGATAATTAAATTATCAATAGCCTTTATCAATAATAAATCAGAGATTTAGGACATATGGTAAATGATAAAAATTTCATCCATAGTTGCAGCGGAACGAGCAATCCATTAGAAGAGTCAAAAAGACCATAAAGTCTATTATCTCCTCCATGTTAAAAATCCACCAACAATGTTTTATCAATGTAACATCACTCAACAGTTCCTTTCCACAATCATATGAATAACTCATAATCATAATTGTGACTCTAAATTTTTCTTCGCACCCAGGACGAAGAATATTTTCATCACCTGTCTTTACCTGAAACATCAAAGATCATGGTTATACCAAATCACAGTTCCTGTTCATAATCATACTAATAACTTCATCTTTGCACTACGGCCAAAGATATTCATTTGTACCAGTTGGTCATGTTCATCTCAACACCTGTTCATCTTTGCACTACTGGCCAAAGATATTCAACAACATGTCATCTTTGCACTACAGGCCAAAGATATTCATCAACAATTCATCTTTGCACTACAGGCCAAAGATATTCATCAACAGTTCATATTTGCACTACAGGTCAAATATATTCATATCTCAAATAAATATATAATCATTTCAGAATTTATATAAACAATAATTATAACCATGTTGATCATTTCACCTTTGCACTTAAGCTAAAGATATTCACTTACAAATTCAACGGTCATGATCATACCAGTCACCAATTCAACTTTGCACAACTGGCCAAAGAGAACTCTAGTCATGATCATACCAATAATCTACCCATCTTTACACTCAAGTGAAAGAGAATATCATCATTAGGGTTATAAAAATGTTATATATGATAATAAAAATAATATGATCAACATATAGTTTTAATCTCAAGAGTAATATTCATAAATTAACTATAATTTGGTCAAAAAAAGAAATCAATTTTATCGTGAATAGTACCCGTGAATAGTAAGTCGTGAATAGTAACTCATGAATAGTAACTCATGAATAGTAATCCCGACACAAAAAAGTAAAAATACCACAATAAAATCTATACCAATATTTCGGTATAATGATATTGAAAGAATAACATTTCTTAAACTTATAAACAATTTATTTTAATTGTTTACACTTTACTAAATAATGCATTTAATCATTCTAAAATGTCAAACTCATAAGATTTCATCACCAATAACCAAAACCCTCATAAAAAATCTGCATATACCTCATATAGGATTCTCAAGCCATAAAATCTTATTTTTTAATTTTTGTACTTCACATAACATATTTAATTTATTTACTCATAACCAGTCCATTTTCATGAAAAATACCAAATCAGTTTTAAAAATATTTCTTTTCTGGGATTTAGCAGAATATAGTCCCATATTGAACATATATTTTTCTCAAAATTTTTAAAACTCATTTACTATTTTTCATACGGCCAAAACTGCCGAATATTTAAACATTTATCATAAATTGTACCTTTATCCAAAAATTCCGAAATTCACAGAGTACACTGACATTATATAAAATAAACTTCCAATAAAAATTTTATCAATTTTAGAGTTAACCACAAGGAGTTATAAGCGGTTACTTTTAAAATAATCTTTTTTCATAAAATTCATAACTCTTAATCTATACATCCAAAAATTACCATTTTTGGACACAATCAAGAAAACTCATCAAAATATCATTTCAAATTTTTTCAGAATTTTTGAAGGTCAGAAAAATTACGAAACTGAAAAACATAACAACCCTTAAAATCTCTTACTATCCCTTACCTCAAAAGTGCAGTATTTCTGACTGGAATGCAAAGCCGAAGGAAACTTGCACTGAATAACAACTCTCAAAGTATCTAAATACTCACAAAATATGCTTCATAATATAGAGAGAGAAATAGAGAAAGTGTAAGACCCCAACTTTTATAATAAAAGATGAATTTTCTATAAATATCATTTTTGAATATTATGGAGTTAATTTGATATAATGTTATAGTTGTGGGTAATATTTATAAATTTTATAAAAGTACGCAAGTTGTTATATAATATTCGATTGGTCGGGGAATATTCATTTTAACAGGAAATAATTGTACAACGGCACAATCATTGGTGGACCCCACAACGGAATTATTGTCGGATTGAGAAAACGATAAAAATATTTTATTAAAAATAACGGCGACAGTTTTACCATTGATACTGTTGAACTACTCGGTAGTAAAAGTACAGTAATACGTGTGGTTGCATAGTAGCACACGGTATTGATTATTAATGCTTATGTGAGAAGTCACTCAGTTTGATTCAATTATTGTCAGTTAATAATATGAATTATTTAGCGATAATGAAGTTTTGTTTTATTCGTATTATTAACGTAATAAAACAGAAACATCTTTTTATATAAAACAGAATACTTTATTAAAGTTATTCTATAAATAGAATATATTATATTTTATTTAAAAGATTTTTCTTTAAATATGGACCGTCAAATTAAAGTAATCAATCTGGACTGTTCATGGATTAGTTACTATGCATTCCATTTTTCTATAAATAGCAGCTCATTCCTTCATTATTTCTTACGAATTCACTGAACTCTAGAGAGAGAAACTATAGAGAGAGAGAGAAGAAAAGTATTCTGCTACTTAACTACTTTCTTATTTCAGTTCTTCTTTAAAACGGTAAGGGGTGTTATTCTTTCTTATTCATGAAGAGATCTGTTGTTATTCCATTTTTTATTATTCAGTTGGAATAACCTGTATACACGGTCTATCCTATACTTGGTGACATTCTTCTGTTATTCTATTGGAATATCCTGTCTGTGTGTTTTACACCGGACCTGGTTCCGTCTTGTTATTATTCTGTTAGAACATCCTGTCTGTGTGTTTTACACCGGACCTGGTTTCGTTTTTACTATTATTCTGTTGGAACATCCTGTCTGTGTGTTTTACACCGGACTTGGTTCCGTCTTGTTATTATTCTGTCGGAACATCCTGTCTGTGCGTTTACGCCGAACCTGGTTCCATTATTTATTATTCTATTAGAATAACCTGTCTGTGCGGTCTATCGCATGTCGGGTGATTTCTTTTGTTATTCCATTCTTTATTATACTCAATTGGTTAAGTTTTAACTTCTATACTCCATGAAATTAGTGGAATATCCTTGATAATTACGGTTCATCCAGTATCTTTTCATGAAAATATTCTTCTAAGCATTCTTGAATTTTATTCCACAAAGCAGTATCATGTTGACAATTTGGACGTTGTTAATTCTTGAACTTGTTTTATTGAATTTTTATATCATTGTCATCATCCTCGTGTTTATAAAATGTTAAAAGTCATCTATGGCATGTAATGCATAGATGGACTTGGTATGATTATAACCAGGGATTATTCGGTGTAATCATGACCGTAATGTTACAAATGAAGTGGTAAAAGTCCTCATTGGCCCGTAGTGCATTGATGGACTGTTGTTGGCATGATCATGACCATTAATGAATACACGAATATCCTTGGCCGTAGTGCAGGGGTGATTCGATGATGTGAATTATTTTATTAAGCTAAGTCCCAGCGATAACAGTGTTGAATAACCTTTTAAATCATAGAAGATAGTAGATTTTATTCTCTACTTGACTCTTTTAATGGATTGCTTGTCCCGCTGCAGTTAAACTTGATGTTCGTTATATTTTATCAGTTTAACATTGTTGAAGGCTAATGATAATTTATTCTGCATTATCTTAGTCATAATATTTCTTACTGGGCTAGTTGAGCTCACCCTTTCTTTCACTGTTCTCTTCAGGAAATGAGAATATAGCTGGGACGAGTCAGGGAACGGAGTGATAGACCAGATGATAGTATTAGTAGTCCTCACTGTTCTATTAAATAGTGTGATAATAATTGTAATGAGGACTCCTTTTGAGTTTGTATAGTCTCTAGTAGACAATAATTATATTCAAACTCACAGTTATGTTTTGTCGTATTGTACACGACAGTTGTATTAGTAAGTTATATTTGTATTCTGTACCATGTATCTAACGACCCAAGATGGGTGATGTATACCTAATTTTGGGGGCGTCACAGAAAGCTTATGTTTCTGGTGTGTTTTTTAATTCTAACTTAGCCCTCTATTTATAGGAAAATGTTAGCATGCCGAATCAGACTTAACCTGTAACCTATTGGCTTTACCTGCTACTATTCCTATCCACCATATTTGAATAAAAATCTTAGCACATTTCTTCACCAACCAAGAGTGGGGCCCACCAATTCTAGAATTTTCCACCAAAATTATAAATTTCGAAACTTCAACAATTTCTAAACCAGTCATCTCTTAAAATTCATAACAAATCTTACGTTCATTTTTAACGATTCAAAATTTGTGGACATATACTCAACTTATATATGTATAACATATCCAAGAATCACAACGATCCAACGGTCGGATTAAAAATTATAACCCCCGCAATATATCTCAAAAACCCTGATTGATTTTTAATACCTCCATTCTGACAAAAATATTGATAAAACACCTCAACATTAACTCCTTCATTTTTAACCACAAAATATATCCAACATTTATATTCACATAAAATAAATATTTCTTTATCATATGAATCAATAATTAATTATTCACAATTAATATTACAGAATCACATTTATGACAACCAGACCGTTCCCAGGAAAGAGGGGGCTTTCCAATAAGAATTTTTTCTTACTGGCGCGCAATTAGGTGACCAAACCTCTCCTTAGACAGAACTTTCTAGACATTGCCAATAATGTTATCTAATAATATTATTCAAATAATATGAATTATTGATTTGATAATGGAAAATACTGTGCAGTGACAATTATTGAACAACAATAATATAAAATTTTAACGTAGCAATTATTGAATTAATAAAATAAAATATTGAACAGTAATTACTGTAACAATTATTGAGTAGTGCCTTCTTACGTAAGAATCAATAATTTCAAAAATACTATGCAATACCGTGTGCTACTGTGCAACAACGCGTGCTACTGTATTTTAACCACCGGGTATTCCAACAGTGTTAACGGTAACAACTACGCCGTTAATTATAAAAACTCAATTTTTGTCGTTATCTTCATCCGACAGTTATTCTGTTATGGGGCCCACATGGCTGCGCCGTCGTACGAATATTCCCCGACAGAAAGAATATTCCACGACCAAACGAATATTCCCCGACAACAATGAATATTTTATAACCACTTGTTTATTTTGAAAAAAATTTATATATCACCCTTAACTTTAACATTTATCAATTTAACTATTTACTGAATAGTAATTATTGAATACTTTTATTTCATAAAATTCGGGGTCTTACAATAAGAGTGTAGCTGGGTCGAGCGGGGGTAACAGGAGAATAGAACGGTGGCCTATAGCTGTTGAGGTTCTCCCTAAATAGTATGAAAATAATTTTATTGAGAACTTTAGATAAGTGTGTCGTATTGTATATGTCATTTGATATTTAATTTTGGTGAACAAAATAGGGTGAGGTGAACCCAACTTTGGATGGTTGTTTTGCCACTATCATACAAGATGTCTAATGACATATAACCTCGTGTTATCATAAGACAGGATTGTGCACATCCACTTGCTGAATATATCTACGAGCACTACCTATATGATATTGGAGTTTGGTTGAAATATAATTTTCAAATGCAGACAGTGGAGATAGTTATATGTCAAGATAAGACTCACCATTGAAAAGAACATGATAGTAATCTTTTCGTTTTTCTTTGGGGTCTATTGGGTCAACCAAGGTTAATTCTGTGGACATATGATATCTATCGTAAACTAGACGGATGACCTCCCATGTACGAAGGTTTCCTTGAGCACTTTTCAAAGATTTTAATTTCTAAAACAGTTTTTGACTGTACTTTTATGTAAAGTACCATTGCAAGGTTGTGGTCGAGGCACCATGAGAGTTACATACATTTGTATTAAAACTCACAGTTTAACTGTGGTCGTATTCTGTACGACAGTTCAACAGTTGCATAAAAGAAGTTTGTATTTGATTTTTATAGTGCGATATCTGGCGACTCAGAATGGGTCGTGTGGACCTATTTTGGGGGCTTCACAAATGGTATCAGAACTTAGGGATATGGTCTCCGACGGAGATCCGGGATTAGAACAAGGAGGGGAGAGACGAGTAATATCCTTCGCTAGTGTGTGTCCTACCTAAGCTTAATTTTCTTACTTAAGTTGACAAATTGTGATATGTCAATTAACATTTATTTGAAGATATATTCTAGAATGATATTTGAAATACAGGAGATGAGCAATGGAAAAATCATGATACAGAGGAAATAACCAGGAAGGTACAATCTGAAAAGAAAGCAATGTATTCTCATCTCTTCAAATACCAGGTACGTACGTAAATTTCGAGGGCGAAATTTCATAAGGAGGGGAGATTGTGAGATCCCAAATTTTATGAAATGAAAGTATTCAATTTTCTTATAATTATTTCATTTCGTAAATGGTTAAATTGATAAAAGATTAAAGTTAAGGGTGATATTTGAAATTTTTTACAAAGTAAGTAAGTTGTTATTCGTTGTGCCAGGGAATATTCGATTGGTCGGAGAATATTCGTTTTCACATGGAATATTCGTACGACGGCATAATCATTGGTGGACCCCACAACGGAAGTATTGTCGTATTTAGAAAACGACAGAATTATCTTTTTATAAAAATAACGGCAAAAGTGTTATCGTTAAAACTGTTGAACTACTCGGTAGTAAACGTACAGTAATACGCGTGGTTGTATAGTAGCACACGATATTGATTATTGATGCTTACTTAAGAAGTCACTCAGTTATATTCAATTATTGCTATAGTAATTGCTGCATCATATCTCTCATATTATTAATTCAATTATTGTCACAGTATCATCTTCATAATATGTTATATTATTAAATCAATAATTGAGATGACAAAGTTATTCATATTATTGTTAAAATATTGACAATGTCTAGAAGTTCTGTCAAGGAGAGGTTTGGTCACCTAATTGCGCGCCAATAAGGAAAAATCCTTATCGGAAAGTCCCCTCTTTCCTGGGAACGACCTGGTTGTTAAATATTATGAGTTATAATATTAATGATGAATAAGTTCGAGTTGGTTAAAGATGAAATAGATAGTTCCATTGTGTGGAAATTATTAGTGTTAGTGAAAATCGACATTTATTTCGATAATAATTGATGTCTGGAAGTTATTGGGTAATTAACCAGATAAATGAGCAATTAATTGCTATTGATTCACATGAATATAACTATTTGCTCACATGTATGTACTATTGATTCACATTCATTTACTATTAGGGGAGTTGGTGCAAGATTGATAATACTTGCATGACTAAGTTAAAACTGGAGGTATAGATGGAGGTACTATACTGTAATTAGTTTTTTTACATGATTATACTATTGAATCACATGATTTTACTATTGATTCACATAATTTACTATTAGGGGAGGTGGTTCAAGTTTGATAATACTTGCAGGACTAAATTAAAAATGAAGAAAAAGATGAAGGTATTATACTGTAATATTTCGAGCCCCAAAATGTGTAATTATTGAAAGTATATTTTCCTATAAATAGAAGCTCATTCTTCCATCATTTCTCGCCAACTCACAAAAGCTATAGAGCAATTATTATAGAGAGAAATTATAGAGAGAAAGAAGAAGAGAAGTCTGCTACCTCACTATTCTAGTATCCGGTTTCTTCTAAGGTAAGGGGTATTATTCCTTCGTATTCATGAAGAGAGTTATTTTCTTTCAATACTTGTAAGGGTTGTTATTCCATTCTTTATTATTTTGTTGGAATAACCTGTCTATGCGAAGCACCGTATACATAGTGAAATTTCTCTGTTATTCCATTCTTTATTATTCTGTTGGAATAACCTGTCTGTGCGGTCTATCGCATGCCTGGTGATTTCTGTTGTTATTCCGTTCTTTATTATTCTGTTGGAATATCCTGTCTGTGCAAATTACGCATGACCTGGTTCCCTTCTTTATTATTCTGTTGGAATACCCTGTCTGTGCGGATTACGCATGACCTGGTTCTATTCTTTATTATTCTGTTGAAATATCCTATCTGTGCGTATTACGCATGACCTAATTTAATTATTTATTATTCTGTTGGAATAACCTATCTGTGCGGTCTATCGCATGCTTGGTGAATTCTTCTGTTATTCCATTCTTTATTATTATGTTGGAATAAACTGTCTATGTGGATTATCACATGCATGGTGAATGATCCTTTGTATTCATTCTTTATTAAATTGTGAAAATGACTTGTCTACGTGGATTACCGCATGGCTGGTGAAAATCTATTTGCAGTTTCGTATATTCTATTATACTCGTACGAGATATCATTTCTTTTGTGCTCGTCATGGAATATCATTTTCTTTGGTATTTTTTTACGAGTTACTATTCATGGGTTACTATTCACTCTAGTATTATTCACTCGGGTATTCGGGGCACTTTTCGTGCTGAAGTACTATTCACGAGTTACTATTCACGGGTTACTATTCACCCGATTACTATTCATCCGATTACTATCATTCACTCGGGTATTCGAAACACTTTTCGTGTCGAGATACTATTCACGGGGTACTATTCCCGAAGTACTATTCACGGAGTACTATTCACCCAAAAAATATATTTTTTTCTGTCCAAATTATTTTTGGTACATGAATATTATTCTTGAATTTTACTCCACAAAGCAGTATCATGTTGACAATTTGGACGTTATTGATTTATGGATAAATTAAATTATAAATCATTAAAATTTATCCTTGAACTTGTTTTATTGAATTATTATGTTATCGTCATCATCTTCATGCTTATATTGTGATGAAAGTCATTTTTGACTTACGTGCATAGATGGACTTGGTATGATTATGATCAGGGATTATTCAGTATAATCATGACCGTAATGTGACGAATGATGTGGTAAAAGTCCTCATTGGCCTGTAGTTCATTGATGGACAGTTGTTGGTATGATTATGACCAGTGATTATTCGGTATAATCATGACCATTGATGATTACATGAATATTCTTGGCCGTGGTGCAGGGATGATTCGATTTTATTTATTAAGCTGAGTCTCAGTGATAAAGTTGATGAAAAACTTTTTAAATCATAGAAGATAGTAGATATCATGCTCTACTTGACTCTTTTAAAATACAGTTGTATGACTTTGGCCTGTAGTGCAAAGATGAATTGTTAATGAATATCTTTGACCGTAGTGCAAAGATGAATTTATTAGTATGATTATGAGCAGGAATTGTGATTTGGTATAACCATGATTTTTTATGTTTCAGGTGAAAATAGGTGATAAAAATTATCTTTGTCCTGGGTGCGAAGAGGAATTTAGAATCACAATTATGATTATGAGTTATTCATATGTTTGTGGACAGGAATTGTTGATTGATGTTACAAGGATAAAACATTATTGGTGGACTTTTAACGTGGAGAAGATAATAGACCTGATGGTCTATTTGACTCTTCTAATGGATTGCTCGTTCCGCTGCAACTATGGTTAAAAAGTTTTATCATCTACCATATGTCCTAAATCTCTGATTTATTACTGATGAAGGCTATTGATGATGTAAATTATCTTTATTCATGATATTCTTTACTGGGCTAGTTGTGCTCACCCTTTTTGCTTCATAATTCCTTTCAGGTAATAAGAGTGTAACTGGGTCGAGCGGGGGTAGCAAGAGAATAGAACGGTGGTCTATAGCTGTTGAGGTTCTCCCTAAATATTATGAAAATAATTTTATTGAGAACTTTAGATAAGTGTGTCGTATTGTATACGTCATTTGATATTTAATTTTGGTGAACCAAATAGGGTGAGGTGAACCCAACTTTGGAAGGGTGTTTTGTCGCTATCATACAAGATGTCTAATGACATACAACCTCGTGTTATCATAAGACAGGGTTGTGCATATCCACTTGCTGAGTATATCTACGAGCACTACCTATATGATCTTGGAGTTTGGTTGAAATATAATTTTCAATTACAGATAGTGGAGATAGTTATATGTCAAGAGAAGACTCACCATTGAAAAGAACATGATAGTAATCTTCTCGTTTTTCTTTGGAGTCTATTGGGTCAACCAAGGTTAATTCTGTGGACATATGATATCTATCGTGACCTAGACACATGGCCTCCCATGTACGAAGGTTTCCTTGAGCAATTCCCAAAGATTTTAATTTCTAAAATAGTTTTTGACTTTATTTTTATGTAAAGTACCATTGTAAGGTTGTGGTCGAGGCACCATGAGAGTTACATACATTTGTATTAAAACTCACAGCTTAACTATGGTCGTATCCTGTACGACAGTTCAACAGTTGTATAAATGAAGTTTGTATTTGATTTTTATAGTGCGAGATCTGGCGACTCAGAATGGGTCGTGTGGACCAATTTTGGGGGCGACACATGGTGGCTGTAGTAGTCCTCACTATTTTATAAAATAGTGTAATAATAATTGTAATGAGGACTCCATTTGAGTTTGGATATTGTCTAGAAGATAATATTAGTGTTAAAACTCTCAGCTATGTTTTGTCGTATTTTACACGACAGTTGTATAATTAAGTTTATATTTGATTGATGTACCATGTATTTGGCGACTCAAGATGGGTAATATATACCTATTTTGGGGGTGTCACACATGCTTTGGTGTATCGAAGGAAGATCCCGCGCCGACTAACCACCACGCCGCTAGGATCGATTGTTTTCTCTCATGTGTTAATTCATTCTTTAGATAACAAATCATGGGGTTCTAGTCTACAGAGTTTTTAATTATTTGCTCTATTTTTAATGGCATCAATTAATCACTATTTTGCTTCTTAAAGAGAAATAGGCTACAAGATTTCTTATTGGGGAAAAATAAGTGACAAACGAGGTAAACAAAGATTGAGAATGAAATTTGGTTTGACTAGGTAGTGGGTTAATTAGCTAGTTGGGGTGTGCTTGTAAATGTGAAGTTTAAACATAATAATTAGTTTTCAAAATTAAAAATAAAAATTAGTTTTCAAATTTTAAAATAATAACTAGCGTTCAATACTTTTTTATATTTTAAAATTTGAATTAGTTTATTAAATATTATTTTGATTTTGTATTTTAATAATATATATTATATATTTGAAAATTTGTACCTTATTTTTTTATTAAAATTTATATTATAACAATAATGTTATAAATTAATTTAGTATATAATATATTCTTTGAGTATGTATTGATGGGTACATTTGTCTGTTCATATTCTCTTGGAGAATATGAATTGATTTAATACAAAACTTAATTCTAGGGATTATTTATCAATTAGGTTCGTAGTGCTTAAGTGGTCTCATGGTTAAAATTTCAAACTATGGATTTTGGGTTCGAATATTGGGAAGAACCATTTTTCGCAATTAATTGGAAAATGTCCACGTCAGTGGTGCCAGCTGGTGCCACGTAGGCAACACGTAGGCAAGTTAACACACATGTGGCACATGTGGGCTCAATATCCAAATTTTTGAACAGAAAGGGGCTCGATTTGTGCTTACCAAAATAAAGGGGCACAATACCTAAAAACACCTAAAGTTCAGTGGTCACATTTGCATTTTACCCTATGAATATATCAAATTTATTTCCTCCTTCTCCGATAAACAAATGGCTTGGAAGCAAGACTGAGTATTCGGTTATAACCGAATCGAATAGGCTATTCGGTCATAACCAAAAATCGAAATTTGTGTACTTTTGGTGTGACGCCCCCAAAATGGGTTCACACAACCCATTCTGGGTCGCCAAATACCCACTACAGAATCTAAATACAAACTTTATTTATACAACTGTCGTGCAAAATACGACAACACATAAACTGTGAGTTTCAGTACAAATAACAATACCCACACTCCAAATTAATGATACTCTACATAAAGGTACAGTCGATAACTATTTTAAAAATTAAAATATTTGAAAAATGCTCAAAGAATTCTTCATACATGGGAGGTCATGCATCTAAGTTATAATAAATATCATAAGACTTGAGAATTAACCTTGGTTGACCCAATGGACCCCAAAGAAGACCGAGAAGATCACTATCATATTCATTCAAATGATGTGTATCTTCTTGCACAATAATTACCTTTACTGTCTCAAACTGAGAATTATACTCCAACCATACTCCAAGATTATATAGATAATGCTCAAAGATATAGTCAACAAGTGGATCTGCACAACCATATCTTATGATACCACGAGTTTATATGTGGTTAGACATCATGTATGATAGTGGAAACACACCCTTAAACCTTTTAGTACAATTATGTCCTTCTCATTCTAATGGGGTGCATTTTTGACACTTTCACGGTCGGGTTCTCCTCACCCTATTATTATTCGCCAAAATCAATTATTAAATGACATATAAAATATGACACACATTTTAAGTTCTCGATATAATTATATATTGTCATGCTATTTTATAATGTATTGAGAAACTTTAACAGTAACAGACCATCACTCTATTCTCATGTTATCCCTGCTCGACCCAACTGCACCCTTATTACCTGAAAGGAATTGTGAAGCATAAGGATGAGCACGAATAACCCAGTAAAGAATATTATGACTAAGATAATGTAGAACAAATTATCATTAGTCCTCAACAAGAAAAAATCTGATAAAATACAATTGACAACAAATTTTAGATCAACAACTGCAGCGAAAACATCAATCTATTAGAAGAGTCAAGTAGAACATAATGTCTACTATATCCCCCAAATTAAAAATCCATCATTAATATTTCATCCCTGCAATACCCATTAACAGTTCTTTGTTCTACCCAAGACAAAGAGAACTTTCATCACCTGTCTTCACCTGAACTACCAAAGATTATAGTTAAATTCACAATTCATGTTTATAATAATGTAAATCAATAGTTTCTCCTTACCATAAAGGCTTAATAGAACTTTCACTCAATGTCCTTTCCCCAAAGACTAAAGACATTCAAATGTAATAACAATGATCATACCGATTAATTGTCCATCTTTGCACTACGGGCTAAAGATATTCAACTATAAAACCAATGGTCATGATCATGCCAATCAATTATCTAGCAGTGCACTACGGCCAAAGACATTTAACTGTAAAACTAATGGTCATGATCCTGCCAAACAATAGTCTATCTTTGCACTACAGGCCAAAAATATTTATTTTTATCATCAGTGATCACGATCATGTCATACACTTGTCCATCATTGCACTACGACCAAAGAAATACAACTGTAAAATCAATAATCAACAGTCCATCTTTACACTACGGGCCAAAGACATACAATTATAAAATCAATAATCAACAGTCTATCTTTGCACTTCGGGCCAAAGATATACAACTGTAAAATCAGAAATCAAAAGTCCATCTTTGCACTACAGGCCAAAGATATACAACTGTGACGCCCCCAAAATAGGTATACAACACCCATTCTGAGTCGCCAAATACATGGTACAAAAAGCAAACTACAACTTCAATAATACAATTGTCGTGCAAAATACGACAACACATACTGTGAGTTTAAATTCAAATATTGTCTTCTGGACAATATCCATACTCAAATAAATTCTCATTACAATTATTCAAACACTATTTTACAGAAATAGTGAGGACTGCTAATACATCTTTCTAGAACCATCACTCCATATCCCGACTAGATCCTGCTATGTTCTCACCTCCTGAGAAGAAAAATGGAACAAAAAGGAAAAGGGTGAGCTCAACTAGCCCAGTAAAGAATATTATGACTAAGATAATATACAACAAATTATCGTTAGTCTTCAACAGGGAAAAATCTGATAAAATATAATCGACAACAAGTTTTAGATCAACAACTGCAGCGGAAACAGCAAACCATTAGAAGAGTCAAGTAGAGAAAGAATTCTACTATCTTCTAAGATTTAAAAGTCCATCATCAATATTTTATCCCTGTAACATCAATTAATAATCATCTTTAACCAAATATTCATCTTTGCACTACAGGCCAAAGATATTCATTTGTATCATCAGTCGGTCATGTTCATCTCAACACCTGTTCATCTTTGCACTACAGGCCAAAGATATTCATCAAGTAATTATACATCTTTGCACTACAAGCCAAAGATATTCAGTAATATCATCATTTAGGACTGAGGATGATGAAAAATATCTTAAAGAGAACGAATCCAGTGAGACAGAAGGACAAATATTAGGGATTCGTATAACAGTTTATCCAAGATCAATAATACTTCATAATAATCAATTGTGAAGCAGAATTCAAAAATAAAGATCAAAACATGGATACAATCAAAGATAGTAACCATAATAGACATCTTGGACAAAAAGGGAAAATTTTATTTTTCGGTGAATAGTGCCGTATTCGTGAATAGTGCCGTATACGTGAATAGTGCCGTATACGTGAATAGTAACCCCCGACACAAAAAGTTCCAAATTTGATAAAAACTCATATCAATATTTCAGCATAATGATATTGAAGAAAATAATATCATTTAAGAAGAAAATAATATCCCTTACCTCAAAATATCAGTACTTCTGGTCGGAATACCGGTATAAGGCTGAAAGAAACTTGCTCTGATGAATAGAAACTCTCAAAGTATCTAAATACTCACAAAATACACTCAATAATCTAGAGAGAGAAAGAGAGAAAACTTGTTTCTGGTGTGATTTTCAATTCTAACTTAGCCCTCTATTTATAGGAAAATTTTGGTAGGTTTGACCTGCAACCTGATGGCTTTACCTGCTACTATTCCCACCCACCACATTTGAAATATAATTCAGCACATTTCTTCACCAACCACAAGTGGGGCCCACCAATTCTAGAATTTTCCACCAAAATGATAAACTCCGAAAATTCAACAATTTCTGAACCAGTCATCTTGTAAAATTCGTAATAAATCATACGTTCATTTTTAACGGTTCAAAATTTGTGGACATATACTCAACTTATATATGTATAACATATCCAAAAATTACCACGATCCAACGGTCGGATTAAAAATTATAACCCCCGCAAACTATCTCAAAAACCCTGATTTTTAATACCTCCATTCCGACAAAAATACTGACAAAAACCTCAACATTAACTCCTTCATTTTTAACCACAAAAATATATCCCTCATTTATATCCACATAAAATAAATATTTCCTTATCATATGAATCAATAATTAATTATTCACAAATAATATTACAGAATCACATTTATGACAACCAGGCCGTTCCCAGGAAAGAGGGGGCTTTCCAATAAGGATTTCTCCTTACTGGCGCGCAATTAGATGACCAAACCTCTCCTTAGACAGAACTTTCTAGACATTGCCAATAATGTTATCTAATAATATTATTCAAATAATATGAATTATTGATCTGATAAATGAAAATACTGTGCAGCAACAATTATTGAAACAACAATAATATAAAATATCAACGCAGCAATTATTGAATCAATAAAATAAAATATTGAATAATAACTACTGTAACAATTATTGAGTAGTGCCTTCTTACGTAAGAATCAATAATTGGTGCAATACCGTGTGCTACTGTATTTTAACCACCGGGTATTCCAACAGTATTAACGGTAACAACAACTTATACTTGTCGTTTTCTTCATCCAATCGCTTTCCGTTATGGGGCCCACACAAGGCTGCGTCGTCGTACGAATATTCCCCGACAGCAAGAATATTCCACGACCAATCGAATATTCACCGACCAAAAATAAATATTTTATAACCACTTGCTTATTTTGCAAAATTTGCACATTTCACCCATAACCAAAGTATTATATCAAATTAACCCCTTATTATTCACAATAATATTTAGAGAAAATTTGATTTTATTCATTAATAAGTTGGGGTCTTACAACCTCCCCTCCTTATGAAATTTCGTCCTCGAAATTGACGTACGTACCTGATGTTTCAAAAAGGTGAGGATACCTCGCTTTCATTTCTGATTCCAACTCCCAGGTCATTTCTTCAATAGCATGATTTCTCCACAAAACCTTAACTTGTGGTATAACCTTCGTGCGTAGGACATGCTCTTTCCTATCCAAGATCTTAACAGGTACCTCCTCGTACGTTAAATCTTCAGCTATCTCGTCTGGTTCTAACTCAATAATGTGGTTCGGGTCTTTAACATATTTACGAAGCATAGATATGTGAAAAACATTATGAACACGAGACATGCTTGGAGGTAATGCGAGTCTATATGCCACATTTCCTATTCGCTCAAGAATCTCAAATGGACCAACAAATCTTGGATTGAGCTTTCCTCTCTTCCCAAATCTTGTAACTCCCTTCCATGGTGCAACACGTAACAATACATGATCCCCAATATTAAATTCCACGTCCTTCCGATGAAGATCCGCATAACTCTTTTGTCGATCCTGTGCCGTTTGTATACGTTGTCGAATCGTTTGGATCTTCTCTGTAGTAATGCGTACCAATTCTGGTCCCAACAATGTTGCTTCACCCACCTCGTCCCAGCATACTGGAGAACGACATTTTCTTCCATACAACGCCTCAAATGGAGCCACACCTATGCTCGCCTGATAACTGTTGTTGTAGGAGAATTCCACCAATGGTAGGTACTTATCCCAACTCCCTTTGAGATCTAGGACACAAAGTCTTAATAGATCTTCAAGAGTTTGAATAGTCCTCTCTGATTGTCCGTCCGTTTGAGGATGGTATGCTGAACTGAATCGTAAATCCGTGCCCATAGCTTTCTGCAAGCTAACCCAAAATCGTGAAGTGAATCTTGGGTCACGATCCGAAACTATGGATACTGGCATGCCATGCAATCTCACAATCTCGTTCACGTACATACTAGCAAGACGTTCAAGGGAATAAGTCTCACGTATCGGCAAGAAATGAGCGGACTTGGTTAATCTATCAACAATAACCCAAATCGCATCTATGCCTTGAGAAACCTTGGGAAGACCTGTAACAAAATCCATAGTAATGTGTTCCCACTTCCATTTCGGAATCTCAAGTGGTTGCAATGGACCCTTTGGTACTTGATGCTCCGCTTTTACACGTTGACAAGTTAAACATCTCGAGATAAACTCCGCGATCTCTCTTTTCATATTGCTCCACCAAAATGTATGTCGAAGATCGTGATACATTTTGGTACTCCCAGGATGGATTGCAAACGGTGTGTTGTGTGCCTCCATCATTATTCTATGCTTCAAGTCAAAATCGTTAGGAACACAAAGTCTGGAGTTGACTCGAAGTATTCCTTCTTCATCGATTCTTGCTTCTGGAATAGCACCTTCTTGCACTTTCTTCTTCATACGCATCAGCTCTATATCCGTAGCTTGAGCAGCTTTAACTTTATCGATTAAAGTCGGTTCTACTCGTATATTTGATATCATCATGTGGGTACTTGGAGCCTTCATCTCTATCTCCATCCTTTGCAAGTCATACAAAATGGGCCTTTGTGTTAAAAACATTGCACTCGTACCCGCATATGATCTTCTACTCAATGCGTCAGCTACTACGTTTGCTTTTCCAGGATGATATTGGATGGTATGATCGTAATCTTTCAACAGCTCGAGCCAACGTCGCTGCCGCATGTTGAGTTCCTTTTGGGTGAAGAAATATTTGAGGCTTTTATGATCTGTATAGATCTCCACTTTCTCCCCATAAAGGTAGTGTCTCCAGATCTTCAACGCAAAAACGACTGCTGCCAACTCCAAATCATGAGTAGGATAATTCCTCTCATATTCTTTGAGTTGTCGTGAGGCATAGGCTATGACTTTCCCATGTTGCATGAGAACACATCCTAACCCTTTGCCTGAAGCATCGCTGTAGATAACAAATCCATCCGAACCAGATGGTATTGTCAGAACAGGTGCCGAAATGAGTCTCCTCTTGAGTTCTTGGAAACTCTTCTCGCATTCCTCACTCCATACGAATTTTGTATCTTTCCGAGTCAGCTGAGTTAACGGAGTAGCGATTCGAGAAAATCCTTCCACAAATCTCCGATAATAACCAGCTAAGCCCAGAAAGCTACGTACTTCGGTTACCGACTTCGGTTGCTCCCAACTTTGTATGGCTTCAATCTTCGCCGGGTCGACAGATACTCCATGTTTTGACACCACGTGCCCAAGGAATGCTACTTCCTCAAGCCAGAACTCGCATTTCTTCAGTTTGGCATATAGCTTGTTTTCACGAAGCCTTTGCAGTACCAGCTTCAAATGGCGCTCATGATCTTCACGGCTTTTGGAATAGATGAGGATGTCATCAATAAAGACAACAACGAACTGATCCAAATATTCTTTGAATACACGGTTCATCATATCCATGAAGGCAGCAGGAGCATTAGTCAATCCAAAAGACATTACTAAGAATTCATAATGCCCGTACCGAGTTCTGAAGGCAGTCTTTGGAATATCCTCAGTTTTAATCTTCAGCTGATGATATCCAGAACGAAGATCGATCTTTGAAAAGAATTGTGCTCCTTGCAACTGGTCAAACAGGTCATCAATGCGAGGTAGCGGATACCTATTCTTGATGGTGACATGGTTCAATTCTCGATAGTCAATACAAAGTCGCATACTCCCGTCTTTCTTCTTTACGAATAAAACAGGAGCACCCCAAGGAGACGTACTAGGACGAATAAAACCGATGTCCAACAACTCCTGTAGTTGGACTTTTAACTCCTGAAGTTCAATAGGAGCCATTCGATATGGAGTTTTAGAAATGGGCTTTGTACCGGGTTCAAGGTCAATAAAGAATTCAATTTCTCGTTCCGGGGGTAGACCGGGAAGTTCTTCAGGAAATACATCGGGAAATTCTCTAACAATAGAAATATTATTCAAATCTGACTTGTCTTTGTTCAAATCCATAACATGGGCTAAGAAAGCTTGACATCCGTTTTTCAATAAACGAATAGCTTTGTGGCTTGATATGACAGTGACTGATTTTAGTGGTTTAGTAGTTTGAATTCGTATGACAGGTTGGTTAGGAATATGAAAACTAACAACCTTACGAAAACAATCAATTTTAGCATGATGAGTGGTTAACCAATCAATTCCTAAAATCACATCAAAAGCAAGTATCTTTAAAGAGATAAGATCAACAGGTAATGTGATAGTGCCAACTTGGATCATGCAAGATTTATAAACTGTAGATGTAACGAAGGTTTCACCCAACGGAGTTTCAACAGATAAGTTAAAGTCCAATTTCTCCGGAGTCAAGTTTAAACGTTGAGCACAAGCAGGAGAGATAAAAGAATGGGTAGAACCGGTATCTAGTAAAGTATAAACTTCGCAAGAATTCAAGATTAGCTTACCCGTGATCACCTCGTTCGGGTTTCTCGCGTTTTGGCCAGTCACGACAAACGCCCTTCCAGGAACCGCTGATTTCGACTTATCCGGGATAACTTTTGGAGTCACCATCCCCGCTGAACTTGGTTTTGCTACAGAACACTCTCGAGCTATATGACCTTCCTTTCCACAGTTATAACATACCTTGGATTGTTGTGGGCAGTTTGGGCTGATATGTCCCTCTTTCCCACATTTGTAACATACGACCGGTGGTCGTTCTCCTCCCCTAGAAACAGTTGATGTTTGTGCTGACGTCTTCACGTTATCATTGTTGTACCTTCTCTTCTTGAAATCTCCTCCCGACTCGCTCCTTCTATTATCACGACCACGATTACCACCAGAGTGGTTACCGCTTTTGTCCGAATGTTTTCCTCCCTGCTGGTTTTCATTGTTTCGATGACTGCCGCCACCGGTATGACCCTGGTTGTGGTCCCTCGGTTGCACATACTCATTATCTCGCTCTAATAATTGAGCCCTGTTTACAACATCTGAATATAAAGAAAATTTATGAGAGATAAGATATTGCCGAATCTCGGGTTTTAGACCTCTCAGAAACATCCTTGTCATTCGTTCCTCATTTTCGACCAAATGAGGTGCAAACCTGGATAACTCTGCAAACTTCGCCTCGTACTGGGACACCGTCATGTTGTTTTGTTCCAGTCTAATAAACTCAACCTCCTTCATATGACGAATACTTTCAGGAAAGTACTTGTCATTGAACAGTTTTTGAAATGTTTCCCAGGACATGTTGAGTGCGTCAGGCTGGGTACGCTTCACAGACTCCCACCAGTAGTCTGCCTCACCGCGGAACATAAATGTGGCGAATGGAACCTTCTGTTCCTCCGTGCATCCCAAGACATCAAATATCTTGGTAATTTGCTTGACCCACGTTTCCGCCATGATCGGATCCGGCTTTCCCTTAAATTCTGGTGGTCCCAATTCTTTGAACTGCTTAGCTGTGACAAACCGCGCGTTGTTATCATTTCCACCCGTATTCTGCACACGAGTCTCCCTCGTCTGATTTTGCATGAACTGCAAAAAGCTCCTAAACATTCCATCATTCATCGTTTGCTCGGTAACGTTGTTTACAGGAGGAATATTGCCTTCCTGTTGCACGTTCCCCTGGGTAGTGATCAAAGGTGTCTCCACGGTCTGATTTACTCCATTATTAACGTTCTCAGCTGCCATTCTTAAATACTGCCATAAAACAAGGGTTAATAGTCATGTCATATATTATCCCTATACTCTGACCGACCAAATAGACACCAAATAAACTTAGTCAGGTCATACTAGCGAAGGAATTCTCCGTCTCTCCCCTCCTAGTTCTTGTCTCACATCTCAGCCAGGGATCATATCCCTAAGCTCTGATGCCAACTGTGACGCCCCCAAAATAGGTATACAACACCCATTCTGAGTCGCCAAATACATGGTACAAAAAGCAAACTACAACTTCAATAATACAATTGTCGTGCAAAATACGACAACACATACTGTGAGTTTAAATTCAAATATTGTCTTCTGGACAATATCCATACTCAAATAAATTCTCATTACAATTATTCAAACACTATTTTACAGAAATAGTGAGGACTGCTAATACATCTTTCTAGAACCATCACTCCATATCCCGACTAGATCCTGCTATGTTCTCACCTCCTGAGAAGAAAAATGGAACAAAAAGGAAAAGGGTGAGCTCAACTAGCCCAGTAAAGAATATTATGACTAAGATAATATACAACAAATTATCGTTAGTCTTCAACAGGGAAAAATCTGATAAAATATAATCGACAACAAGTTTTAGATCAACAACTGCAGCGGAAACAGCAAATCATTAGAAGAGTCAAGTAGAGAAAGAATTCTACTATCTTCTAAGATTTAAAAGTCCATCATCAATATTTTATCCCTGTAACATCAATTAATAATCATCTTTAACCAAATATTCATCTTTGCACTACAGGCCAAAGATATTCATTTGTATCATCAGTCGGTCATGTTCATCTCAACACCTGTTCATCTTTGCACTACAGGCCAAAGATATTCATCAAGTAATTATACATCTTTGCACTACAAGCCAAAGATATTCAGTAATATCATCATTTAGGACTGAGGATGATGAAAAATATCTTAAAGAGAACGAATCCAGTGAGACAGAAGGACAAATATTAGGGATTCGTATAACAGTTTATCCAAGATCAATAATACTTCATAATAATCAATTGTGAAGCAGAATTCAAAAATAAAGATCAAAACATGGATACAATCAAAGATAGTAACCATAATAGACATCTTGGACAAAAAGGGAAAATTTTATTTTTCGATGAATAGTGCCGTATTCGTGAATAGTACCGTATACGTGAATAGTAACCCCCGACACAAAAAGTTCCAAATTTGATAAAAACTCATATCAATATTTCAGCATAATGATATTGAAGAAAATAATATCATTTAAGAAGAAAATAATATCCCTTACCTCAAAATATCAGTACTTCTGGTCGGAATACCGGTATAAGGCTGAAAGAAACTTGCTCTGATGAATAGAAACTCTCAAAGTATCTAAATACTCACAAAATACACTCAATAATCTAGAGAGAGAAAGAGAGAAAACTTGTTTCTGGTGTGATTTTCAATTCTAACTTAGCCCTCTATTTATAGGAAAATTTTGGTAGGTTTGACCTGCAACCTGATGGCTTTACCTGCTACTATTCCCACCCACCACATTTGAAATATAATTCAGCACATTTCTTCACCAACCACAAGTGGGGCCCACCAATTCTAGAATTTTCCACCAAAATGATAAACTCCGAAAATTCAACAATTTCTGAACCAGTCATCTTGTAAAATTCGTAATAAATCATACGTTCATTTTTAACGGTTCAAAATTTGTGGACATATACTCAACTTATATATGTATAACATATCCAAAAATTACCACGATCCAACGGTCGGATTAAAAATTATAACCCCCGCAAACTATCTCAAAAACCCTGATTTTTAATACCTCCATTCCGACAAAAATACTGACAAAAACCTCAACATTAACTCCTTCATTTTTAACCACAAAAAATATATCCCTCATTTATATCCACATAAAATAAATATTTCCTTATCATATGAATCAATAATTAATTATTCACAAATAATATTACAGAATCACATTTATGACAACCAGGCCGTTCCCAGGAAAGAGGGGGCTTTCCAATAAGGATTTCTCCTTACTGGCGCGCAATTAGATGACCAAACCTCTCCTTAGACAGAACTTTCTAGACATTGCCAATAATGTTATCTAATAATATTATTCAAATAATATGAATTATTGATCTGATAAATGAAAATACTGTGCAGCAACAATTATTGAAACAACAATAATATAAAATATCAACGCAGCAATTATTGAATCAATAAAATAAAATATTGAATAATAACTACTGTAACAATTATTGAGTAGTGCCTTCTTACGTAAGAATCAATAATTGGTGCAATACCGTGTGCTACTGTATTTTAACCACTGGGTATTCCAACAGTATTAACGGTAACAACAACTTATACTTGTCGTTTTCTTCATCCAATCGCTTTCTGTTATGGGGCCCACACAAGGCTGCGTCGTCGTACGAATATTCCCCGACAGCAAGAATATTCCACGACCAATCGAATATTCACCGACCAAAAATAAATATTTTATAACCACTTACTTATTTTACAAAATTTGCACATTTCACCCATAACCAAAGTATTATATCAAATTAACCCCTTATTATTCACAATAATATTTAGAGAAAATTTGATTTTATTCATTAATAAGTTGGGGTCTTACAACAACTGTAAAATCAATAATCAACAGTCCATCTTTGCACTACGGGCAAAAAAGGACTTTTACCACATCATTTGTTTGTAACATTATAGGTCATGATTATACTAATACACAATTTCTGGTCATAATCATACCAATCAATAGTCCATCTGTGCATTACAGGCTAAAGATGACTTTTACCATATCATTTGTCTATAACATTACAAGTCATGATTATACCAATACACAATTCTTAGTCATAATCATACCAATAAACAGTTCATTTATGCACTACGGGCCAAAGATGACTTTCACCGCATTATTTGTCTGTAACATTACAGGTCATGATTATACCAATATACAATTCCTGGTCATAATCATGCTAATCAACAGTCCATCTATGTACTACGGGCTAAAGATGACTTTCACCACAATATAAGCATGAGGATGATGACAATGATATAAGGAATCAATCAAGTGAGATCAAGGATAAATATTAGATATTTATAGTTCAATTTATCCAGAGTTCAAGAATATCCAAATTGTCAACATGATAATTAATTGTGGAGTAAAATTCAAGAATGATATTCATGTATCAAAAATAATTTAGACAGAAAAAATTATTTTTGTCATGAATAGTACCCCATAAATAGTACCCGAATGAATAGTACCATGTCATGCAAAGTACCCCAAATAAATAGTACACGGGTGAATAGTACCCCGAATGAAAATATTGAAATTAATAATAAAGTTCAGACCAATATTTTCATGAAACGATACTAGATGAAGCGCAAAACTCAAGGATATTCTACTAATTTCAGGGATTATAAAAGCAATACTTACCATAGTAAGTTTTGATTTAAGAATATGAAAATAAATAATATACGAAACTGCAAATAGATTTTCACCCGTCATGCGATAATCTGCGACAGATCTTTTTCACAAATAAAGAATGAGTACTAATGGTTATTCACTATGTATGCGCTAATCTGCGTAGACAGGTTATTCCCACAGATTAAAGAATGAATACGAAAAATAATATTCCTTACCATACAAAAAATAACATCTCTTACGAATACAACAAATAATATTCCTTACATTAGTAGGAGATTGGATATTGCAACAATAAAGTAGCAAAATACTCTTCTTCTTTCTCTCTATAATTTCTCTTGTGAATCTTAGTGAATTGGTGAGAATGAAAGAAGAAATAAGCTTCTATTTATAGGAGAATAGACTAAATAGTAACTGATTCACAGACGGTCCAGATTGATTTACTATTAAAACGGACGGTCCATATTGATTTACTATTAAAACCACAATCGACGGTCCATATTGATTTACTATTAAAACCATAAACGACAGTCCATATTGATTTATAATTAAAACCACAACCGTCGGTCCATATTAATTTACTATTAAAACCACCACCGACGGTCCGAAAAATTATTACATCTCCCCTTGAAATAATAAATTCAATTTACAACAAACGCCTCATGACAAACTCCTCTATTTATATAAAAAATTGAATAAATATTTACTGTAAGACCCCGAATTTTTATGAAATAAAAGTATTTAATTTTTTTTATAATTACTATTCAGTAAATGGTTAAATTGATAAATGTTAAAGTTAAGGGTGATATATGAATTTTTTTTTTCAAAATACACAAGTGGTTATAAAATATTCATTGTTGTCGGGGAATATTCGTTTGGTCGTCGAATATTCTTTCTGTCGGAGAATATTCGTACGACGGCGCAACCATTTGTGGGCCCCATAACAGAATAACTGTCGGGTGAAGAAAACGACAAAGTTGAGTTTTTACAAATAACGGCGTAGTTGTTACCGTTAACACTGTTAGAATTCTCGGTGGTTAAAATACAGTAATACGCGTTATTGCACAGTAGCACACGGTATTGCATAGTATATTTGAAATTATTGATTATTACGTAAGAAGGCACTACTCAATAATTATTACAGTAATTATTGTTTAATATTTTATTTTACTGATTCAATAATTGCTACGTTGAAATTTTATATTATTGTTGTTCAATAATTGTCACTGCACAGTATTTTCCATTATCAGATCAATAATTCATATTATTTGAATAATATTATTAGATAACATTATTGGCAATGTCTAGAAAGTTCTGTCTAAGGAGAGGTTTGGTCACCTAATTGCACGCCAGTAAGGAAAAATTCTTATTGGAAAGCCCCCTCTTTCCTGGGAACGGCCTGGTTGTCATAAATGTGATTCTGTAATATTATTTGTGAATAATTAATTATTGATTCATATGATAAGGAAATATTTATTTTATGTGAATATAAATGAGGGATATATTTTTGTGGTTAAAAATGAAGGAGTTAATGTTGAGGTATTTTATCAGTATTTTTGTCAGAACGGAGGTATTGAAAATCAAATTATGGTTTTTGAGATATTTTGCGAGGGTTATAATTTTTAATCCGACTGTTGGATCGTGGTAATATTTGGATATGTTATACATATATAAGTTGAGTATATGTCCACAAATTTTGAACCGTTAAAAATGAATGTATAATTTACTATAAATTTTACGAAATGACTGGTTCAGAAAGTGTTGAATTTTCGGAGTTAATCATTTTGGTGGTAAATTCTAGAATTGGTGGGCCTCACTCTTGGGTTGTGAAGAAATGTGCTGAGATTTTTATTTAAATGTGGTGGGTGAGAATAGTAGCAGGTAAAGCCATCAGGTTGCAGGTTAAGTCTGCTTCGGCGTGCTAACATTTTTCTATAAATAGAGGGCTAAGTTAGAATTAAAAATAACACTAGAAATATAAGCTTTCTCTCTTTCTCTCTCTATATTATGAAGCATATTTTGTGAGTATTTAGATACTGTGAGAGTTGCTATCCAGTGCAAGTTTCCTTCGGCTTTGCATTCCAATCAGAAATACTGCACTTTTGAGGTAAGGGACAATAAGGGATTTAAAGGGTTGTTATATTTTCCAGTTTCATAATTTTTCTGACCTTCAAAAATTCCGAAAAAATTTAAAATGATATTTTGATGAGTTTTCTTGATTGTGTCCAAAAATGGTGATTTTTGGATGTATAGATTGAGAGTTATGAATTTTATGAGAAAAGACTATTTTAAAAGTAATCGCTTATAATTCCTTGTGGTTAACTCCAAAATTGATGAAATTTTTATTGGGAGTACATGTATATGATAGAAGTATACTCTGTAAATTTTAGAATTTTTGGGCAAAAGTACAATTTTTGATAAATGTCTAAATATTCGGCTGTTTTGGCCATATGAAAAATAGTAAATGACTTTTAAAAATTCTGAGAAAAATATATGTTTACTATGGGACTATATTATGCTAAATCCCAGAAAAGAAATATTTTTGGAACTGATTTAGTATTTTTCATGAAAATAGTCTAGTTATGAGTAAATGAATTAAATATGTTTTGTGAAGTAAGAAAATTGGAAAATAAGATTTTATGACTTGAGAATCCTATATGAGGTATATGCAGATTTTTGATGAGGGTTTTGGTTATTGGTGATGAAATCTTATGAGTTTGACATTTTAGAATGATTAAATGCATTATTTAGTAAAGTGTAAACAATTAAAATAAATTGTTTATAAGCTTAAGAAATATTATTCTTTCAATATCATTATATCGAAATATTGGTATATATTTTATTGTGGAATTTGTACCTTTTTGTGTCGGAGTTACTATTCATGAGTTACTATTTATGAGTTACTATTCACGAGTTACTATTCACGGGTACTATTCACAACAAAAATTGGTTTCTTTTTCTGACCAAATTATCGTTGATTTATGATTGTTGCTCTCGAAAATAAATGTAGTTGTTGATCATATTATTTTTATTATGATATATAACATTTTTATAACCCTGATGTTGAAGTTCTCTTTCACCTTAGTGTAATGATGGGTAGATTATTAGTATGATCATGACTAGGGTTCTCTTTGGCCAGTAGTGGAAAAGTTGAATTGTGACTGGTATGATCATGACCATTGAATTTATAATTGAATATCTTTAGCTTAAGTGCAAAGGTGAATTGATCAACATGGTTATAATTATTGTTTATATAAATTCTTAAATGATTATATATTTCTTTGAGATATTAATATATTTGGCATGTAGTGCAAATATGAACTGTTGATGAATATATTTAGCCTGTAGTGCAAATATGAACTGTTGAGGAATATCTTTGGCCTGTAGTGCAAAGATGAATTGTTAATGAATATCTTTGGCATGTAGTGCAAAGATGACTTGTTGTTGAATATCTTTGGCCTGTAGTGCAAAGATGAAATGATAATGAATATCTTTGGTCATAGTGCAAAGATAAAATTGTTAGTATGATTATAAACAAGAACTGTGATTTGGTATAACCATGATCTTTGATGTTTCAGGTAAAGACATGTGATAAAAATTATCTTCGTCCTGGATGCGAAGAGGAATTTAGAATTACAATTATGATTATGAGTTATTCATATAATTGTGGAAAGGAACTGTTGATTGATGTTACAGGGATAAAATATTGTTGGTGGATTTTTAATGTGGAGAAGATAATAGACTTTATGGTCTATTTGACTCTCCTAATGGTTTACTCGTTCTGCTACAACTATGGTTGAAATTTTTATCATCTACCATATGTTCTAAATCTCTGATTTATTACTGATGAAGACTATTGATAATTTATTTATCTTTAGTCATGATATTCTTTACTGAGCTAGTTGTGCTCACCCTTTTATTTTACAATTCCTTTCAGGTAATAAGAGTGTAGCTGGGTCGAGCGGGGGTAACAAGGGAATAGAACGGTGGTCATCATTTAGTAGTTATATTTGATGAAGAAAATAGGGTGAGGCGAACCCAACGTTGGAAGGGTGTTTCGTCACTATCATACAAGATGTCTAATGACATACAACCTCGTGTCATCATAAGACAGGGTTGTGCTCATCCACTTGCTGAGTATCTTTACGAGCACTACCTATATAATCTCGGTATTTGTTTGAAGTATAATTCTCAATTAGAGACAGTGGAGATAATGATAAGTCAAGAGAAGACTCACCATTAGGAAGAATATGATAGTAATCTTCTCGTTTTTCTTTGGGGTATATGGGGTCAACCAAGGATAATTCTGTGGTCATATGATATCTATCACAACCTAGAAGCATGGCCTCACATGTACCAAAGTTTCCTTGAGCACTTCCCAAATATTCTAATTTCTAAAACAGTTTTTGACTATACCTTTATGTAAGGTGTCATTGTGAGGTGATGTCCACGGTTGGAACATGAGTCACATTTGGTATATATTTGTATCCAAACTCACAGCATATGTGTTGTTGTATTTTGCACGACAATTGTTATAATAAAGTTGTAGTTATTTTCTGTACCATGTATTTGGCGACTCAGAATAGGTTGAATAGAATTGACCTATTTTGGGGTTGTCACATTTACCACAAATTACTTATCTTTAATAAACACGTTTTTAATCTTTCAATAATTATTCATCATTAATATTATAACTCACAATATTAAAAACAGATCATTCCAAGGAAATAGTGGGCTTTCCGATAAGGATTTCCCCTTATTAGAGCGCAATTAAATAACCTAACCCCTTTCATCGACAAAACTTTCTAGACATTGTCAATAATGCAAATAAAAATATGAATAAATCTGTTGTCTCAATTATTGATTTAATAATATAAAATATTGTGTAGATGATATTATGACAATAATTGAATCAATAATATGACATACTATGCAGCAACTATTGTTGCAATAATTGAATAAAACTAAATGACTTCTTACGTAAACATCAATAATCAGAGATACTGTACAATACCGTGTGTTACTGTACAACCACGCGTATAACTATTCTTTTATCACCGATATTTTAACAGTTAACGGTAAAAGTTTTACCGTTATTTTTATAAAAATGTTATTTCTGTCGCTTTCTAAATCCGACAGTTATTTCGTTGTGGGGTCCACCAATTATTGCGTCGTCGTACAAATATTTTATGACAAAAAGAATATTCTCTGACCAAACAAATATTACCCGACACAACGAATATTTTATGACAACTTGCTTACTTTGTAAAATTTTTACATATCACATTTAATTTTAAACTTTTATTAATTTAATCATTTATTGAATAGAAAAATTGAATATTTTTATTTAATAAAATTCAGGGTCTTACATTTGGTATCCGTACAAATAATCGAATTATCCATTAACCGAATTACCGAATTTACTATTCGGTTATTCAGGTAATAACCGAATTATAAAAAATGAGACTTTACTATTGTAGGTTATATCCTTATCTAAGAAGCTGCAAGCTAAGGAGGTGACCCAAGTACAAATGCCGGATCAGAAACCTCCCGCTGAAGCTGCTGCTGATATTCCTTTCCTTCGAGCCACGATGAAGGCAGGGGATCGTCTGAGTATGGGGAGCAGCGGAAGTGTAATGGTGGATAATGAGGACGGACCGCAGCTGGTGGATAGCGGTGATTCTTACTTCCCCAACAATGACTACCCTGACTGTATTGGCCCAGTGGATCAAAGAGATTCAGAAGAGAATGATGGCCATAGTTATTTCTCCCATGTGTTTGTGGAGGAGGCAAAACAGCAGCAACAAACACCCAAATCTTATTCAGTTAAACCGAATAACGCAAAACTGAAACCTAAACCCGTAACCGTAAACCGATTTTTTTTGGATATAACTGAATTGTAAAAATTGCCTGAATTATCAAGTTGATAAAGTTCAGTTAAATTATTTCGGTTCTGTTCGATTATTCGGTTATACCCGTTTTTTTCTCAGTCCTAGTTGGAAGTAAGGGCCTAAATGATCGAGTCGAGTATTTTGTTTATAAAATTTATGGAGTATAAAATAAGTTTTTATTGAAACTCGTTTAGCTACTAAGCTGAGCACTATTTCGAATCGAGCCCAATCAGTTTGAACTTTTTGAACGAGAATATGATTCGAGTATCAATAGAAAATTATAATTTAAAGATGTTCGAGTAAATTATTGAACTTTAAAATTTGTTCATATTTGACTCATTTATATTTCGAGTCGAGCTCGAATCGAACTTTTACTCGAACGAGTAGGAATCGAACCCGAACTGTTTGTTTATTTTACGGCCTTAGGTGGAGGCCATGTATAAACTGCTCTAATTTATTTATTTTTTATAATGCATTTAGGAAGGAGAAAGTAAGTCTAATATATGGAATTGATATTTTAAAATGTTATTTTTACGATATTCTCCTTCGTATAAGAGTGTACCACACTTACTCTATCAATTCCCTAGATTTACTCTTTGAAATTGCATTTACATCTCCACTCAAAACTTCCAACTTTTTTTAATATAGAAAAAAATATTTTTGCAAATTATTGATTTTTCTTAGAAGGAAGATTTTAGTTATAATGTGTAAAAAAATAAAAACAGTCGTCTCAAATAGGAAGAAGAACCAAAAACATAGAAAAAAATTCGATTATTTCTTTAAATACAATTAGAGATGGAATTTGACTATTCACTAGAAAGATCTGGCAATATTAATGTTATAAGCATAATAAATAAAAAGATGGAATATTAACTAATGTATGGTACGTGTCAAGAAAGTAGAATATAATTGCACTTTTAATTGTGCTTTGTATTTTTCGGGAGAATAATGCTACATACACAAATTATTTTACAAACTGCTGATGTGGCGTACTCCACCTCAGCGTATTATCAACAAATTGTTTCAATGTAGTCTTTAGCCCCACACAATATATTGAGGTGGAGTATGCCACATCAACAATTTATAAAATATTTGTAGGATAATTTATGTCTTTAGCATTAATCTTTTCGGGAATGTACTTTGGACTTATTAGGGTTTTTTTGATGGGCATTAAATATTTAGTTACATGTTTAGACAATTTTAAGGCTATTTAGTTATGAGAAATGCATCTGTCTTCTCATTTTATTTTCTTTCTTTTTTGGTTAAAAGGGCTTTGGGCTATTAACTACTACTAAAAATCTTATCAAATCTAAAATTTAACTAGAACGAAAACACTATTTATGATTTTAAAAAACTTTAGAGTGACTTATTATTTTGAAGCAATTTGAAATAGTACTTATAACATAAATGACATAATTATTATAATAGATTTTATAAATAGATTAAGTTGTAAAGAGACATAATTATAATGTTTTATGTGTATTTAATATTTTAGTTTTTTTTTAAATAAGGCAAAACAAGCATTATTTTTAATATTTTATTTGTTTTATAGATGATGTTTATAAAAAAAATTAAATTTCACAAATTATCGTACTATTCGTATTAGAATGATTACAATGTTTAATTTAAAAAATTAAATAAATACAAATTACATACAATTGTCTACTATAATTAATATTATATTATTTTATAAACAATTTATTTTTTATAAAATTCTTTTAGCTCATTAATAATACATTTTCGAGCAATTAAAGTTTGTAAACTGTGACGCCCCCAAAATAGGTATACATCATCCATTCTGAGTTTTTAAATAGATGGTACAGAAATAAATACATCTTCATTAATATAATTATCGTGCAAAATACGATAACACATATACTATGAGTTTAAATACAAATATTGTCTAATAGACAGTATTAAAACTCAGAAGGAGTCCTCATTATAATTATTGATATACTATTTTATAAAAATAGTGATGACTACGAAAATAACTTTTCTAGAACCATCACTCCATACCCCGGCTAGTTCCTGTTATATTCTCACCTCCTGAGAAGAAAAATGGAACAAAAAAGAAAAGGGTGAGCTCAACTAGCCCAGTAAAGAATATTATGACTAAGATAATATACAACAAATTATCAATAGTCTTCAACAGGGAAAAATCTGATAGAATATAATAGACAACAAATTTTAGATTAACAACTGCATCGGAAACAGCAATTCATTAGAAGAGTTAAGTAGAGAATGAAATCTACTATCATCTATGAATTTAAAAGCCCATCATCAATATTTTATCCCTGTAACATCAATCAATATACATCTTGAATCAAATATTTATCTTTGCACTACAGGCCAAAAATATTCATTTGTATCACCCGTTGGTCATGTTCATCTCAACACATATTCATCTTTGCACTACGGGCCAAAGATATTTATCAGTTAATCATTCATCTTTGCACTACAGGCCAAAGATATTCAGTAATATCATCATTTAGGACTGAAAATGATGAAAAATATCTTAAAGAAAACGAATCCAGTGAGACCAAAGAACAAATATTAGGGATTCGTACTACAGTTTATCCAAGTTCAAAAATACTCCATAATAATCAATTGTGGAGCAGAATTCAAAAATAAAGATCAAAACATGGATACAATCAAAGATAGTAACCATAATAGACATCTTGGACAAAGAAGAGAAAATTTTATTTTTCTGTGAATAGTGTCGTATACGTGAATAGTGCTGTATACGTGAATAGTAACCCTAACACAATAAGGTAGAAATTTCACAATAAAATTCATATCAATATTTCGGCATAATAATATTGAAGAAAATAATATCATTTATGAAGAAAATAACATCACTTACCTCAAAATAACAGTATTTCTGATCGAAATATCGGATGTAAAGCCGAACAAAACTTGCACTGAATAGCAACTCTCAAAGTATCTAAATACTCACAAAATATATAGAGAGAAAACTTATTTCTGGTGTGATTTTTAATTCTAACTAAGCACCCTATTTATAGAAAATTGCTAGAACGCCAAAGGAGACTAAATGAATAAAATAATATATTATATTTTCTTCATTCTACGCATGCTAGCCATCCAAGACCAGCATGCCATCTTGAAAAAAAATTAGTTGCCCACATGTTTTAAAAACAAAAGTGGTTCCCACCCATAATTTTAATAAAAATATTTTATTTTTTGAAACTTCAATAATTCATAATAAATAGCTCTTTTATCGAAAAATTCAAATCTCATGTCATTTCCATAGAAAATTTATTTCTCTACAACTTTGTAGAATAAAACTTTTCCAAATTTCAAACAAAAAAGGTCTGAAATTCACATTCGGACGATTTTTAATACCTCTATTCTGACAAAATATTGATAAAATACCTCAACATTAATTCTTTCATTTTATATCCACATAAAATAAATATTTCCCTTTCTATCTACATAAAATAAATATTTCATATCATATAAATCAATAATTAATTATTCACAAATAATATCACGGAATCACAATTATGACAACCAGTGTAAGACCCCAAATTATTAATAAATGAAATTTAATTTCCTCTATTTATTATTCTGAAATAGTAAGAGTTGATTTGATTAATGTGGTTAGTTATGGGTAAAATGCGCAAATATTTTAAATAAGCAAGTGGTTATAAAATATTCATTGTTGTCGGGGAATATTTGTTTGGTCGTGGAATATTCTTGTTGTCGGGGAATATTCGTACGACGGCGCAGCCTTGTGTGGGCCCCATAACAGAAAACGATTGGATGAAGAAAACGACAAAAATAAGTTATTTATAAATAACGGCGTAGTTGTTACCATTAATACTGTTAGAATACCCGGTGGTTAAAACACGGTAATACGTGTAGCACACGGTATTACACCAATTATTGATTCTTACGTAAGAAGGCACTACTCAATAATTGTTACAGTAATTACTGTTCAATATTATATTTTATTGATTCAATAATTGCTGCGTTGATATTTTATATTACTGTTGTTTCAATAATTGTCACTACGCAGTATTTTTCATTATCGGAGCAATAATTCATATTATCTGAATAATATTATTAGATAACATTATTGGCAATGTCTAGAAAGTTCTGTCTAAGGAGAGGTTTGGTCATCTAATTGCGCGCCAGTAAGGAGAGATCCTTATTGGAAAGCCCCCTCTTTCTTGGGAACGGCCTGGTTGCTAGTACTGTGATTCTGTAATATTATTTGTGTATAATTAATTATTAATTTATATGACGAGGAAAATAGTGATTTTATGTGGATATAGATAGAGAAAAATTTTAATGTGACAATTGTTGAAAATTAATATTTTATCTTTTTCTGATAAAATAATTCATTTAAATATATTATTTTAATAATATATTGATGGTGGTATTTTTACAATGAATGTGGGATATATGAGTATATGAGGAGGAAGAGTATTTTTGTGGCATTAAATGATTAACACGTGTTTTGTGTGTTGGTGGACATAATTCTTGACCGAAAATTTATTATTGACTATAAAATCGTCCGTTTGTGAATTTCGGTCAATTTCTGTTTAGAATTTGGAAAAACTTTCTTCTGTAAAGTTGTAGAGAATTGAATTTCCTATAAAAATTCGCGAGATTCGAATTTTCTGATAAAAGGGCTATTTATTATGAATTATTGAAGTTCTGAAGTTCCGAAATAATTAATTTTTGGAAGTTTTATTTATTATTTTGAAGAAAAACGTTTCTTGGCATTTAAGTGGGCTAACATGTGATATAAATGGGCTGAGATCAGATATCTAGAGGTGGGCTAAGGAAAATTTGATAAATATATTATTATTATATTAAATTTTCTACTTTGGTGTTCTAAGCATTTTCCTATAAATAGGGTGCTTAGGTTAGAATTGAAATCACACTAGAAACACAAGTTTCTCTCTATTTCTCTCTCTATAACGAGCGTATTCTTGTGAGTATTTGATACTTTGAGTGTTGCTTTACGGTGCAAGTTTCCTTCAGCACTATATCTAGTATTCTAGTCAGAAGTACCGTCTTTCCGAGGTAAGGGATGTTATTTATTCTTAAATGATATTATTTTCTTCAATATCATTATGCCGAAGTATTGATCTGAATTTTTATCAAATTTGGAACTTTTCATGTCGGGGTTACTATTCATGAGTTACTATTCATGAGTTACTATTCACGAGTTACTATTCACCGAAAAATGAAATTTCCTTCTTTTCGTCCAAATATCTATTCTGGATACTAGCTTTGATTGTATCCATGTTTTGATCATTCTTGAATTTTACTTCACTATGATAAGGTATTTTTGGATATGGATAAATTGAAATACGAATCCTTAATATTTATTATTTTGCTTCACTGGATTCGTTTTCTTTAAAATATTTTTCATCATCCTCAGTCTTAAATGATGATATAACTGAATATCTTTGGCCTGTAGTGCAAAGATGAATAATTTCTGATGAATATCTTTGGCCCGTAGTGCAAAGATGAACAGGTGTTGAGGTGAACATGACCAACTGATGGATATCTTTGGCCTGTAGTGCAAAGATGACTATTTGATTCAAGATATTTATTGATTGATGTTACAGGGATAAAATGTTGATGATGGGCTTTTAAATTCATAGATAATCGTAGATTTCATTCTCTACGTAACTTCTCTATGAATTATTATTTTCCGCTGCGAATATTGAATTAAAACTTGTTGTCTATTGTATTCTATTAAATTTTTCCCTGTTGAAGACTAACGATAATTTGTTGTATATTATTTTAGTCATAATATTCTTTACTGGGCTAGTTGAGCTCACCCTTTTCCTTGTTGTTCCATTTTCTTCTCAGGAGGCGAGAATGTAGCAGGTACTAGTCGGGGTATGGAATGAAGGTTCTAGGAAGTTGTTTTAGTAGTCCTCACCATTTTTTTTTGTAAAATATTGTTCTAATAATTGTAATGAGGACTTATTTGAGTGTGGATATTGTCTAGATGACAATATTTATATTTACACTCACAGTTTTTATGTTGTATTAATAAAGTTGTAGTTGTTTCTGTACCATGTTATTGACGACTCAGAATAGGTGTTGTATACCTGTTTTGGGGGCGTCACAGTTGGTATCAGAGCTTAGGGATATGATCTCTGGCGGAGATCGGGGAATAGAACTAGGAGGGGAGAGACGAGTAAATCTTTCGCTAGTGTGTCCTACCTAAGCTTATTTGTTGGTTGGTCATAATATAGGGATATTATGTGATTTGTTAATTTGTTAAATTAACCCTTGTTTTATGGCAGTATTTGAGAATGTCGACTGAGAATGTTAACAGTGGAGTAAATGAAACCGTGGAGACACCTGTACTCACTAACGAGGAGAACGTGCAACAGGCTGGCAATGTTCCTCCTGTGAATAACACCACTGAGCAGACGGTGAACGATGAGATGTTTAGAAGTTTTTTGCGATTCATGCAAAACCAGACGAAGGAGATTCCTGTTCAAAATATAGGAAGAAACAATGGCAACGCACAGCTGGTCACAGCCAAGCAGTTCAAAGAGTTGGGACCACCAGAATTCTGGGAAAAGCCGGATCCGATTAAGGCGGAGACATGGTTCAAGCAAATTACCAAGATATTTGATGTCTTGGGATGCACGGAGGAACGGAAGGTTTCATTTGCCACCTTTATGTTCCGTGGCGAGGCAAACTACTGGTGGGAATCTGTGAAGTGTACCTGTAAGACCCCAACTTTTATAAATAAAGATGAATTTTCTATAAATATCATTTTTGAATATTATGAAGTTAATTTGATATAATGTTATAGTTGTGGGTAATATTTATAAATTTTACAAAGTAAGCAAGTTGTTATAAAATATTCGTTTGGTCGGGGAATATTCTTTTTGTCGGGGAATATTCGTACGACGGCACAATCATTGGTGGACCCCACAACGGAATTATTGTCGGATTGAGAAAACGACAGAATTATCTTTCTATAAAAATAACAGCTGAGGTGTTACCGTTAAAATCGTTAAAACTTTTGAACTACTTGGTAGTAAAAGTACAGTAATACGCGTGGTTGCATAGTAGCACACGGTATTGATTATTGATGCTTACGTGAGAAGTCACTCAGCTATACTCAATTATTGCTACAGTAATTGCTGCATCATATCTCTTAAATTATTGTCATAGTATCATCTGTATAATATGTTATATTATTGAGACGTTGTGGTAAGTTTGGTTATTTTATGGGGGGCCATATGTCATCATCTAAGAGTCTCTTCGTCAATAGTAATTACCGTCGTCAATAGTAATTACTGTCGTCAATAGTATTTACCTTGGTCAATAGTAATTACATTCGTCAATAGTATTTACCTTGGTCAATAGTAATTACCTTCGTCAATAGTATTTACCTTGGTCAATAGTATTTACCTTGGTCAATAGTAATTACCTTCGTCAATAGTATTTACCTTGATCAATAGTAATTACTTTCGTCAATAGTAGTTGTCCCTTCAATATTACCAAGAGTCATTTGACCCTTCGTTAAGACCAAGAGTCATTTGACCCTTCGTTAAGACCAAGAGCCACCCTCAGTTTTTCTATAAATAGAGGCCTAGGGCTTCATTATTTTTTACGAATTCATTCAAGCTATAGAGAGAGAAAGTATAGAGAGAATAAGAGAGAGAGAGAGACTAAAAGTATTCTGCTACATCACTTTTCTAATATCCAGTTCTTTTAAGGTAGGGAATATTATTTCTTTTATATTCATGAAGAGAACTTCTGTTATTCCATTCGTTATTATTCTGTTGGAATAACCAGTATACGCGGTCTACCCTATACTTGGTGACATTCTTCTATTATTCTGTTGGAACATCCTGTCTGTGTGTTTTACACCGGACCTGGTTCCGTTTATTATTCTGTTGGAACATCCTGTCTGTGTGTTTTACACCGGACCTGGTTCCGTTTTTATTATTATTCTGTTGGAACATCCTGTCTGTGTATTTTACACCGGACCTGGTTCCATTATTTATTATTCTGTCGGAATATCCTGTCTGTGCGTTTACGCCGGACCTGGTTCCATTATTTATTATTCTGTTGGAATAACCTGTCTGTGCGGTCTATCGCATGCATGGTGATTTCTTTTGTTATTCCATTCTTTATTATACTCAGTTGGTTAAGTTTTGACTTCTATACTCCATGAAATTTGTGGAATATCCTTGATAGTTGCGTTTCATCCAGTATCTTTTCAAGAAAATATTCTTCTAAGCATTCTTGAATTTTACTCCACAATGCAGTATCATGTTGACAATTTGGACGTTGTTAATTCCTGGATAAATTAATTCTTGAACTTGTTTTATTGAATTCTTATATCATTGTCATCATCCTCATGTTTATAAAATGTTGAAAGTCATCTGTGGCCTGTAGTGCATAGATGGACTTGGTATGATTATGACCAGGGATTATTCGGTATAATCATGACCGTAATGTTACAAATAATGTGGTAAAAGTCCTCATTGGCCCGTAGTGCATTGATGGACAGTTGTTGGCATGATCATGACCATTAATGAATACACGAATATCCTTGGCCGTAGTGCAGGGGTGATTCGATGATGTGGATTATTTTATTAAGCTGAGTCTCAGCGATTACAGTGTTGAAAAACTTTTTAAATCATAAAAGATAGTAGAGTTTATTTTCTACTTGACTCTTTTAATGGATTGCTTGTTCCGCTACAGTTAAACTTGATGTCTATTATATTTTATCAGTTTAACATTGTTGAAGGCTAATGATAATTTATTCTGCATTATCTTAGTCATAATATTTCTTACTGGGCTAGTTGAGCTCACCCTTTCTTTCACTGTTCTCTTCAGGAAATGAGAACGTAGCTGGGACAAGTCGGGGTACGGAGTGATGGTCCGAATGATAGTATTAGTTAGTAGTCCTCACTATTCTATGTAATGGTGTGTTAATAAATGTAATGAGGACTCCTTTTGAGTATGAATACTCTCTAGAAGATAATATTTGTATTCAAACTCACAGTTTATGTTTTGTCGTATTGTACACGACAGATGTATTAATCAGTTGTATTTGTATTCTGTACTATGTATCTGACGACCCAAGATGGGTGATGTATACCTAATTTTGGGGGCGTCACAGTTGGTATCAGAGCTTAGGGATATGATCCCTGGCTAAGATGTGAGAATAGAACTAGGAGGGGAGAGACGGGGAATTCCTTCGCTAGTATGGCATACCTAAGTTTATTTGCATGGTATTTAATTGGTCGGTCATAATATAAGGATAATATATGACATATCAATTAATTTTTATTTTGTGAAAGTATCTGAAAATGGCATCTGAGAATGTTGAGAATAGCAATGGAGCACAGACGACAGTTGATTCACCACATATCAATAATCAGGATAATGTGCATCAGGAAGGTGTCAATCCTCATGCAAACAACAACACTGACCAAATGATGAATGATCAAATGTTCAGAGGCTTTATGCAATTCATGCAACAACAGGTGAAAGCGGCTCCTGTCCACAACGTAGGTGGAAATACTGGAAACTCTCAGGCGGTCACCGCTAAACAGTTTAAGGAGCTGGGACCACCGGAGTTTAAGGGAGAACCCAAACCACTTGTAGCTGAAACATGGATAAAGCAGATCACCAAGATATTTGATGTCTTGGGTTGCTCCGAGGAGCAAAAGGTTCCCTTTTCCGCCTTTATGTTGCGAGGAGAGGCAGATTACTGGTGGGAATCGATAAAGCGTACTCAACCTGCCGCACTGAAGATGTCTTGGGAGAAGTTTCAAGATCTGTTTAACGACAAATACTTTCTCGAGAGTATTCGTCACATGAAGGAGGTGGAGTTCATCAAATTGGAGCAGAATAATATGACCGTGTCGCAGTACGAGGCAAAATTTACGGAGTTATCCCGGTTTGCGTCCCACCTGGTGGATAATGAAGAAAGAATGACGCGGATGTTTTTAAGAGGTTTGAAGCCGGAGATACGTCAACATCTTGTTTCTCATAAACTGTGTTTGTATTCAGATGTTGTAAATAGGGCTCAGTTGGTGGAGCGCGATAACGAGACAACGCAACCAAAAGAGAGCAGCCGGCAAAATGATAATACCAGTGAGAGCAGTCATCGAAGCGGTGACAACAAGCGTGGAGGGAATCAACAGGCCAGAAATGGTAACCACTTCGGTGGTAATCAGGGCCAAAACAATAAGAATGGACATTTCAAGAAGAGGAGATTCAACAATGATGGAAAGACGTCAGCACCAGCACCTGTCGTTAAGGAAGGAGAACGACCACCTATCATATGTTTCAAATGCGGAGGGGAGGGACACATCAGTCCAAACTGCGCGATGCCGTCCAAAGCATGTTATAATTGTGGAAGAGAAGGTCATTTAGCCCGATTTTGTCGTTTACCGAAAACAAATTCAGCTAGGATGGAGGCACCAAAAGCCGTCCCAGAAAAGTCAAAACCGGTTGTGCAAGGGAGAGCGTTTGTTGTGAACTCCCAGAGAGCAAGGAACCCGAATGAGGTCATCACGGGTAAGCTTATCATAAACTCTAAAGAAGTTTATACTTTATTTGATACCGGTTCAACCCATTCTTTTATTTCTCCTACTTGCGCTCATCGATTAAATTTGATTCCGGAGAAATTAGACTTTGACTTATCTGTGGAAACTCCGTTGGGAGAAACCTTCATTACCTCCACTGGTTATAAGTCTTGTTTGGTTCAAGTTGGTACCCACACATTACCTATCGATCTGATTTCATTAAAAATACTTGCATTTGACGTGATTCTAGGGATTGATTGGTTAACTACTCATTATGCAAAAATTGATTGTTTTCGTAAGGTTGTTAGTTTTCATATTCCTAATCGACCTATTATGCGAATTCAAGCAACCAAACCATTAAAATCAATCGCTGTCATCTCAAGCCATAAAGCTATTCGTTTATTGAAAAACGGATGTCAAGCTTTCTTAGCTCATGTCACAGATCTAAACAAAAATACGTCAGCTTTGAATGATATTTCTGTTGTTAATAAATTTCCTGACGTATTTCCCGAAGAACTTCCTGGCCTACCCCCAGAGCGTGAAATTGAATTTTGTATCGACCTTGAACCCGGTACAAAACCCATTTCCAAAGCCCCATATCGAATGGCTCCTATTGAACTTCAGGAGTTAAAGACCCAACTGCAGGAATTGTTAGACATTGGTTTTATTCGTCCTAGTACTTCTCCTTGGGGTGCTCCTGTTCTGTTCGTGAAGAAGAAAGATGGGAGTATGCGACTTTGTATTGATTATCGGGAGTTGAATCATGTCACCATCAAAAATAGGTACCCATTGCCACGTATTGATGACCTGTTTGACCAGTTGCAAGGAGCACAATTCTTTTCAAAGATCGATCTTCGTTCTGGATATCATCAGCTGAAGGTTAGAACTGAGGATATTCCAAAGACTGCCTTCAGAACTCGGTATGGGCATTATGAATTCTTAGTTATGTCTTTTGGATTGACTAATGCTCCTGCTGCCTTCATGGATATGATGAACAGGGTATTTAAGGAATATTTGGATCACTTTGTGGTCGTCTTTATCGATGACATCCTTGTTTATTCCAAAAGCCGTGAAGATCATGAGCAACACTTGAGGCTGGTACTCCAAAAGCTTCGTGAATACAAACTTTATGCCAAGTTGAAGAAATGCGAGTTCTGGCTGGAAGAGGTAGCATTCCTTGGGCACGTAGTATCAAGTCGTGGAATATCGGTTGACCCGGCAAAGATTGAAGCTATTCAAAGCTGGGAGCAACCTAAATCAGTGACCGAAGTACGTAGCTTTCTTGGTTTAGCTGGTTATTATCGGAGATTCGTGGAAGGATTTTCTCGAATCGCTACTCCATTAACTCAGCTGACTCGAAAAGATACAAAGTTCGGTTGGAGCGAAGAATGTGAGCAGAGTTTTCAAGAACTCAAGAGGAGACTCATTTCAGCACCTGTTCTAACAATACCATCTGGCTCGGAGGGATTTGTCATCTACAGTGATGCTTCGAGCAAAGGGTTGGGATGTGTTCTCATGCAACATGGAAAAGTCATAGCCTATGCATCAAGACAACTCAAGGAATATGAGAGGAATTATCCTACTCATGATCTAGAGTTGGCAGCTGTTGTCTTTGCACTTAAAATTTGGAGGCATTACTTGTATGGGGAGAAGGTGGAGATCTTTACGGATCATAAAAGCCTCAAATATTTCTTCACTCAAAAGGAACTCAACATGCGACAACGACGTTGGCTTGAACTGTTGAAAGATTATGATCATACCATTCAATACCATCCTGGAAAAGCGAACGTGGTAGCTGACGCATTGAGTAGAAGATCATATGCAAGTACGAGTGCGATATTGTCAACACAAAGACCCATTTTGTGTGATTTGCAAAGGATGGAGATAGAGTTAAAGACTCCAGGGACCCATGTGATGATGGCGAATATACGAGTAGAACCGACTTTAATCGATAAAGTTAAAGCTGCTCAAGCTACAGACCTGGAGCTGATGCGTATGAAGAAGAAAGTGCAAGAAGGTGCTATACCGGAAGCAAGAATCGATGAAGAAGGAATACTTCGAGTCAACTCCAGACTTTGTGTTCCTAACAACCCTGATTTAAAGTATGAAATCATGATGGAGGCGCACAACACACCGTTTGCAATCCATCCTGGAAGTACCAAAATGTATCATGATCTTCGTCATACATTTTGGTGGAGCAATATGAAGAGAGAGATAGCGTTGTTTATCTCAAGGTGTCTAACTTGTCAACGAGTCAAAGCGGAGCATCAAGTACCAAAAGGTCCATTGCAACCACTTGAAATTCCAGAATGGAAGTGGGAGCACATTACCATGGATTTCGTTACCGGTCTTCCTAGGGTTTCTCAAGGTATTGATGCGATTTGGGTCATTGTTGATAGATTGACCAAGTCTGCTCATTTCTTACCGATACGAGAAACTTATACACTTGAACGTCTTGCTCGTATGTACATAAACGAGATTGTAAGACTGCATGGTATGCCAGTATCCATAGTTTCTGACCGAGACCCAAGATTCACTTCACGATTTTGGGTTAGTTTACAAAAAGCTATGGGCACGGAGTTACGATTTAGTTCAGCATATCATCCTCAGACGGACGGACAATCAGAGAGGACTATTCAAACTCTTGAAGATCTATTAAGACTCTGTGTCTTTGACTTCAAAGGAAGTTGGGACAAGTTCTTACCATTGGTGGAGTTTTCCTACAACAACAGTTATCAAGCAAGTATTGGCATGGCTCCATTCGAAGCATTGTATGGAAGAAAATGTCGTTCTCCAGTATGCTGGGATGAGGTGGGCGAAGCAACGTTGTTGGGACCGGAGTTGGTACGTATGACTACAGAAAAGATTCAAACGATCCGACAACGTATAAAAACCTCACAAGATCGACAAAAGAGTTATGCTGATCTTCATCGAAAGGACGTGGAATTTGATGTAGGAGATCATGTGTTCTTACGTGTTGCTCCATGGAAAGGAGTTACGAGATTTGGAAAGAGAGGAAAGCTAAATCCTCGATTCATCGGTCCATTTTTAATCCTCGATCGAGTAGGAACTGTGGCTTATAGACTCGCTTTACCGCCAAGTATGTCTCGTGTTCATAACGTTTTCCACATATCCATGTTACGCAAATATGTGGAAGACCCGAACCACATTATTGAGTTAGAACCGGACGAAATAGCGGAGGATTTGACGTATGAAGAAGTTCCTGTTCAAATCTTGGATAAGAAGGAACATATTCTACGCTCCAAGGTTATACCTCAAGTTAAAGTTTTGTGGAGAAACCACGATGTTGAGGAAATGACTTGGGAGTTAGAATCAGAAATGAAATCAAGGTATCCTTACCTCTTCGACATACCAGGTACGTACCCTAATTTCGAGGGCGAAATTTCATAAGAAGGGGAGGTTGTAAGACCCCAACTTTTATAAATAAAGATGAATTTTCTATAAATATCATTTTTGAATATTATGGAGTTAATTTGATATAATGTTATAGTTGTGGGTAATATTTATAAATTTTGCAAAGTAAGCAAGTTGTTATAAAATATTCGTTTGGTCGGGGAATATTCTTTTTGTCGGGGAATATTCGTACGACGGCACAATCATTGGTGGACCCCACAACGGAATTATTGTCGGATTGAGAAAACGACAGAATTATCTTTCTATAAAAATAACAGCTGAGGTGTTACCGTTAAAATCGTTAAAACTGTTGAACTACTTGGTAGTAAAAGTACAGTAATACGCGTGGTTGCATAGTAGCACACGGTATTGATTATTGATGCTTACGTGAGAAGTCACTCAGCTATACTCAATTATTGCTACAGTAATTGCTGCATCATATCTCTTAAATTATTGTCATAGTATCATCTGTATAATATGTTATATTATTGAGACGTTGTGGTAAGTTTGGTTATTTTATGGGGGGCCATATGTCATCATCTAAGAGTCTCTTCGTCAATAGTAATTACCGTCGTCAATAGTAATTACCGTCGTCAATAGTATTTACCTTGGTCAATAGTAATTACCTTCGTCAATAGTATTTACCTTGGTCAATAGTAATTACCTTCGTCAATAGTATTTACCTTGGTCAATAGTATATACCTTGGTCAATAGTAATTACCTTCGTCAATAGTATTTACCTTGGTCAATAGTAATTACTTTCGTCAATAGTAGTTGTCCCTTCAATATTACCAAGAGTCATTTGACCCTTCGTTAAGACCAAGAGTCATTTGACCCTTCGTTAAGACCAAGAGCCACCCTCAGTTTTTCTATAAATAGAGGCCTAGGGCTTCATTATTTTTCACGAATTCATTCAAGCTATAGAGAGAGAAAGTATAGAGAGAATAAGAGAGAGAGAGACTAAAAGTATTCTGCTACATCACTTTTCCAATATCCAGTTCTTTTAAGGTAGGGAATATTATTTCTTTTATATTCATGAAGAGAACTTCTGTTATTCCATTCGTTATTATTCTGTTGGAATAACCAGTATACGCGGTCTACCCTATACTTGGTGACATTCTTCTATTATTCTGTTGGAACATCCTGTCTGTGTGTTTTACACCGGACCTGGTTCCGTTTATTATTCTGTTGGAACATCCTGTCTGTGTGTTTTACACCGGACCTGGTTCCGTTTTTCTATTATTCTGTTGGAACATCCTGTCTGTGTGTTTTACACCGGACCTGGTTCCATTATTTATTATTCTGTCGGAATATCCTGTCTGTGCGTTTACGCCGGACCTGGTTCCATTATTTATTATTCTGTTGGAATAACCTGTCTGTGCGGTCTATCGCATGCATGGTGATTTCTTTTGTTATTCCATTCTTTATTATACTCAGTTGGTTAAGTTTTGACTTCTATACTCCATGAAATTTGTGGAATATCCTTGATAGTTGCGTTTCATCCAGTATCTTTTCAAGAAAATATTCTTCTAAGCATTCTTGAATTTTACTCCACAATGCAGTATCATGTTGACAATTTGGACGTTGTTAATTCCTGGATAAATTAATTCTTGAACTTGTTTTATTGAATTCTTATATCATTGTCATCATCCTCATGTTTATAAAATGTTGAAAGTCATCTGTGGCCTGTAGTGCATAGATGGACTTGGTATGATTATGACCAGGGATTATTCGGTATAATCATGACCGTAATGTTACAAATAATGTGGTAAAAGTCCTCATTGGCCCGTAGTGCATTGATGGACAGTTGTTGGCATGATCATGACCATTAATGAATACACGAATATCCTTGGCCGTAGTGCAGGGGTGATTCGATGATGTGGATTATTTTATTAAGCTGAGTCTCAGCGATCACAGTGTTGGAAAATCTTTTAAATCATAAAAGATAGTAGAGTTTATCTTCTACTTGACTCTTTTAATGGATTGCTTGTTCCGCTGCAGTTAAACTTGATGTCTATTGTATTTTATCAGTTTAACATTGTTGAAGGCTAATGATAATTTATTCTACATTATCTTAGTCATAATATTTCTTACTGGGCTAGTTGAGCTCACCCTTTCTTTCACTGTTCTCTTCAGGAAATGAGAACGTAGCTGGGGCAAGTCGGGAAACGGAGTGATGGTCCGAATGATAGTATTAGTTAGTAGTCCTCACTATTCTATGTAATGGTGTGTTAATAAATGTAAGGAGGACTCCTTTTGAGTATGAATACTCTCTAAAAGATAATATTTGTATTCAAACTCACAGTTTATGTTTTGTCGTATTGTACACGACAGATGTATTAATCAGTTGTATTTGTATTCTGTACTATATATCTGACGACCCAAGATGGGTGATGTATACCTAATTTTGGGGGCGTCACAGTACCCATCCAGCTGCACTCAGCATGTCTTGGGAGATATTTCAGAAGCTATTCAATGACAAGTACTTTCCTGAAAGTATTCGTCATATGAAGAAGGTAAAGTTTATTAGACTGGAGCAGAATAACATGACTGTGTCCCAGTACGAGGCGAAGTTTGCGGGGTTGTCCAGGTTTGCACCTCATTTGGTGGAGAATGAGGAACGTATGACGCGGATGTTTCTGAGAGGTTTGAAACCCGGCATACGTCAATATGTCATTTCTCATAAATTTTCTCTCTATTCAGATGTTGTTAACAGAGCTCAATTATTAGAGCGAGATAACGAGTACGGTCAACCGAGGGACCACAACCAGGATCATATCGATGACAACAGTCATCAGAACAATGATAACCAGCGGAGAAAGAAAAATACAGACAAGAACGGCAACCACTCTGGTGGTAATCGTGGCTATGAAAATAGAAGAAGCGAGTCGGGAGGAGATTTTAAAAAGAGGAGATTCAACAATGACAATACGAAGACGTCAGCACCAGCAGCAACTGGTTCCAAGGGAGGAGAACGACCACCGGTCATATGCTATAAATGTGGAAAAGAGGGACATATCAGCCCAAACTGTCCACAACAGTTCAAGGTATGCTATAATTGTGGAAAGGAAGGACATATCGCTCGAGATTGTACGATAGCGAAACCAAGTTCAGCAGGGACGGTGACTCAAAAGGCTGCCCCAGAAAAGTCAAAGTCAACGGTTCCTGGAAGAGCGTTTGTCGTGACTGGTCAACATGCGAGGAACCCAAACGAGGTGATCACGGGTAAGCTAATCATAAATTCATGTGAAGTTTATACCTTACTAGATACCGGTGCTACCCATTCATTTATTTCTCCTGCTTGTGCTCAACGTTTAAACTTGACTCCGGAGAAATTAGACTTTGATTTATCTGTGGAGACTCCGTTAGGGGAAACTTTCATCACATCCACTGTTTATAAATCTTGTTTGATCCAAGTTGGTACCATCACCTTACCTGTTGACCTTATCTCTTTAAAGATACTTGCATTTGACGTGATTTTAGGAATTGATTGGTTAACTACTCATCATGCCAAAATTGATTGTTTTCGTAAGGTGATTAGTTTTCATATTCCTAATCAACCTGTTGTTCGAATTCAAGCAACAAAGCCATTAAAATCAATCACTGTCATATCAAGTCATAAAGCCATTCATTTATTGAAAAACGGATGTCAAGCTTTCTTAGCCCATGCTATGGATTTGAATAAAGACACGTCAAATTTGAATAATATTCCTGTTGTTAGTAACTTTCCTGACGTATTTCCTGAAGAACTTCTCGGTCTACCCCCGGAACGTGAAGTTGAATTCTTTATTGATCTTGAACCTGGTACAAAGCCTATTTCTAAAACCCCATATCGAATGGCTCCTATTGAACTTCAGGAGTTAAAAGTCCAACTACAAGAGTTGTTGGACATCGGTTTCATTCGTCCTAGTACATCTTCTTGGGGTGCTCCTGTTTTATTTGTAAAGAAGAAAGACGGGAGTATGCGACTTTGTATCGATTACCGGGAATTAAACCATGTCACCATCAAGAATAGGTATCCGCTACCTCGTATTGATGACCTGTTTGACCAGTTACAAGGAGCATAATTCTTTTCAAAAATCGATCTTCGTTCTGGATATCATCAGCTGAAGGTTAAAACTGAGGATATTCCGAAGACTGCCTTTAGAACTCGGTACGGGCATTATGAATTCTTAGTCATGTCTTTTGGATTGACTAATGCTCCTGCGGCTTTCATGGATATGATGAACCGAGTATTCAAGGATTATTTGGATCAGTTCGTTGTTGTCTTTATTGATGACATCCTCATATATTCCAAAAGCCGTGAAGATCATGAGCACCATTTGAAGCTGGTACTCCAAAGGCTGCGTGAAAACAAGTTATATGCTAAGTTGAAGAAATGCGAGTTCTGGCTTGAGGAAGTAGCATTCCTAGGGCACGTGGTGTCAAAACATGGAGTATCTGTGGACCCGGCGAAGATTGAAGCAATACAAAGCTGGGAGCAACCGAAGACGGTGACCGATGTACGTAGCTTTCTAGGCTTAGCTGGTTATTATCGGAGATTCGTAGAAGGGTTTTCTCGAATCGCTACCCCATTAACTCAGCTGACTCGGAAGGATATCAAATTCGTATGGAGCGAAGAATGCGAGAAGAGTTTCCAAGAGCTTAAGAGGAGACTCATTTCGGCACCTGTTCTGACAATACCATCTGGTTCGGATGGATTTGTTATCTACAGCGATGCTTCAGGCAAAGGGTTAGGATGTGTTCTCATGCAACGTGGGAAAGTCATAGCCTATGCCTCGCGACAACTTAAAGAATATGAGAGGAATTATCCTACTCATGATCTAGAGTTGGCAGCAGTCGTTTTCGCACTAAAGATCTGGAGGCACTATCTATATGGGGAGAAGGTGGAGATATATTCAGACCATAAAAGTCTCAAATATTTCTTCACTCAAAAAGAACTCAACATGCGGCAACGACGTTGGCTCGAGCTGTTGAAAGATTACGACCACACTATTCAATACCATCCTGGAAAAGCAAACGTGGTAGCTGACGCGTTGAGTAGAAGATCATATGCAGGAACGAGTGCGATGATGTCAAGTATACGCGTAGAACCAACTTTAATCGATAAAGTTAAAGTTGCTCAAGCTACAGACCCGGAGCTAATGCGTATGAAGAAGAAAGTGCAAGAAGGTGCTATTCCAGAAGCAAGAATCGATGAAGAAGGAATACTTCGAGTCCACTCCAGACTTTGTGTTCCTAACGATTCTGATTTAAAGTACAAGATCATGATGGAGGCACACAATACACCATTTGCAATCCATCCTGGAAGTACTAAAATGTATCGTGATCTTCGACATACATTTTGGTAGAACAATATGAAGAGAGAGATTACAAAGTTTATCTCGAGGTGTTTAACTTGTCAACGTGTAAAGGCGGAGCATCAAGTACCAAAGGGTCCATTGCAACCACTTGAGATTCCGAAATGGAAGTGGGAACACATTACCATGGATTTTGTTACGGGTCTTCCCACGGTTTCTCAAGGTATAAATGCTATTTGGGTTATAGTTGATAGATTAACCAAGTCTGCTCATTTCTTGCCGATACGGGAGACTTATTCCCTTGAACGTCTTGCTAGTATGTACGTGAATGAGATTGTAAGGTTGCATGGCATGCCAGTATCCATAGTTTCGGATCGTGACCCAAGATTCACTTCAAGATTTTGGGTTAGCTTGCAAAAAGCTATGGGCATGGATTTACGGTTCAGTTCGGCATACCATCCTCAAACGGACGGGCAATCAGAGAGGACTATTCAAACTCTTGAAGATTTATTAAGACTTTGTGTCCTAGATTTCAAAGGAAGTTGGGATAAGTACCTACCATTGGTGGAATTCTCCTACAACAACAGTTATCAGGCAAGTATAGGTGTGGCTCCCTTTGAAGCATTGTATGGACGAAAGTGTCGCTCTCCAGTATGTTGGGATGAGGTAGGAGAAGCAACTTTGTTGGGACCAGAGTTGGTACGAATGACTACAGAGAAGATCCAAACGATTCGACAACGTATACAAACGGCACAGGATCGAGAAAAGAGTTATGTGGATCTTCATCGAAAGGACGTGGAATTTGACATTGGGGATCATGTATTATTACGTGTAGCTCCATGGAAAGGAGTTACAAGATTTGGGAAGAGAGGAAAGCTCAATCCACGATTTATTGGTCCATTTCAGATTCTTGACCGAGTAGGAAATGTGGCCTATAGACTTGCGTTACCTCCAAGTATGTCTCGTGTTCATAATATTTTTCATATATCTGTGCTTCGTAAATATGTGAAAGACCCGAACCATGTTATTGAGTTAGAACCGGACGAGATAGCTGAAGACTTAACGTACGAGGAGGTACCTGTCAAGATCATGGATAAGAAGGAGCATGTCCTACGCACGAAGGTCATACCACAAGTTAAAGTTTTGTGGAGAAACCATGCTATTGAGGAAATGACCTGGGAGTTGGAAACGGAAATGAAAGCGAGGTATCCTCATCTTTTCGAAACACCAGGTACGTATGTCAATTTCGAGGACGAAATTTCATAAGGAGGGGAGGTTGTAAGACCCCAAATTATTAATAAATGAAATTTAATTTCCTATATTTATTATTCTGAAATAGTAAGAGTTGATTTGATTAATGTGGTTAGTTATGGGTAAAATGCGCAAATATTTTAAAGAAGCAAGTGGTTATAAAATATTTATTGTTGTCGGGGAATATTTGTTTGGTCGTGAAATATTCTTGTCGTCGGGGAATATTCGTACGACGGCGCAGCCTTGTGTGGGCCCCATAACAGAAAATGATTGGATGAAGAAAACGACAAAAATAAGTTGTTTATAAATAACGGCGTAGTTGTTACCATTAATACTGTTGGAATACCCGGTGGTTAAAACACGGTAATACGCGTAGCACACGGTATTGCACCAATTATTGATTCTTACGTAAGAAGGCATTACTCAATAATTGTTACAGTAATTACTGTTCAATATTATATTTTATTGATTCAATAATTGCTGCGTTGATATTTTATATTACTGTTGTTTCAATAATTGTCACTACGCAGTATTTTTCATTATCGGAGCAATAATTCATATTATCTGAATAATATTATTAGATAATAGTATTGGCAATGTCTAGAAAGTTCTGTCTAAGGAGAGGTTTGGTCATCTAATTGCGCGCCAGTAAGGAGAGATCCTTATTGGAAAGCCTCCTCTTTCCTGGGAACGGCCTGGTTGCTAGTACTGTGATTCTGTAATATTATTTGTGTATAATTAATTATTGATTTATATGACGAGAAAAATAGTGATTTTATGTGGATATAGATAGAAAAAAAATTTAATGTGACAATTGTTGAAAATTAATATTTTATCTTTTTCTGATAAAATAATTCATTTAAATATATTATTTTAATAATATATTGATGGTGGTATTTTTATAATGAATGTGGGATATATGAGTATATGAGGAGGAAGAGTATTTTTGTGGCATTAAATGATTAACACATGTTTTGTGTGTTGGTGGACATAATTCTTGACCAAAAATTTATTATTGACTATAAAATCGCCCGTTTGTGAATTTCGGTCAATTTCTGTTTAGAATTTGGAAAAACTTTCTTCTTCAAAGTTGTAGAGAATTGAATTTCCTATAAAAACTCGCGAGATTCGAATTTTCTGATAAAAGGGCTATTTATTATGAATTATTAAAGTTCTGAAGTTCCGAAATAATTAATTTTTGGAAGTTTTATTTATTATTTTGAAGAAAAACGTTTCTTGGCATTTAAGTGGGCTAACATGTGATATAAATGGGCTGAGATCAGATGTCTAGAGGTGGGCTAAGGAAAATTTGATAAATATATTATTATTATATTAAATTTTCTGCTTTGGTGTTCTAAGTATTTTCCTATAAATAGGGTGCTTAGGTTAGAATTGAAATCACACTAGAAACACAAGTTTCTCTCTATTTCTCTCTCTATAACGAGCGTATTCTTGTGAGTATTTGATACTTTGAGTGTTGCTTTACGGTGCAAGTTTTCTTCAGCACTATATCTAGTATTCCAGTCAGAAGTACCGTCTTTCCGAGGTAAGGGATGTTATTTATTCTTAAATGATATTATTTTCTTCAATATCATTATGCCGAAGTATTGATCTGAATTTTTATTAAATTTGGAACTTTTCATGTCGGGGTTACTATTCATGAGTTACTATTCATGAGTTACTATTCACGAGTTATTCACCGAAAAATGAAATTTCCTTCTTTTCGTCCAAATATCTATTCTGGATACTAGCTTTGATTGTATCCATGTTTTGATCATTCTTGAATTTTACTTCACTATGATAAGGTATTTTTGGATATGGATAAATTGAAATACGAATCCTTAATATTTGTTATTTTGCTTCACTGGATTCGTTTTCTTTAAAATATTTTTCATCATCCTCAGTCTTAAATGATGATATAACTGAATATCTTTGGCCTGTAGTGCAAAGATGAATAATTTCTGATGAATATCTTTGGCCCGTAGTGCAAAGATGAACAGGTGTTGAGGTGAACATGACCAACTGATGGATATCTTTGGCCTGTAGTGCAAAGATGACTATTATATTCAAGATATTTATTGATTGATGTTACAGGGATAAAATATTGATGATGGGCTTTTAAATTCATAGATAATCGTAGATTTCATTCTCTACGTAACTTCTCTATGAATTATTATTTTCCGCTGCGAATATTGAATTAAAACTTGTTGTCTATTGTATTCTATTAAATTTTTCCCTGTTGAAGACTAACGATAATTTGTTGTATATTATCTTAGTCATAATATTCTTTACTGGGCTAGTTGAGCTCACCCTTTTCCTTGTTGTTCCATTTTCTTCTCAGGAGGCGAGAATGTAGCAGGTACTAGTCGGGGTATGGAATGAAGGTTCTAGGAAGTTGTTTTAGTAGTCCTCACCATTTTTTTTTGTAAAATATTGTTCCAATAATTGTAATGAGGACTTATTTGAGTGTGGATATTGTCTAGATGACAATATTTATATTTACACTCACAGTTTTTATGTTGTGTAAGACCCCAAATTATTAATAAATGAAATTTAAATTCCCTCTATTTATTATTTTGAAATAGTAAGTGTTAAATTGATTAATGAGGTTAGTTATGGGTAAAATGCGTAAATATTTTAAATAAGCAAGTGGTTATAAAATATTCATTGTTGTCGGGGAATATTCGTTTGGTCGTGGAATATTCTTCCTGTCGGGGAATATTCGTACGACGGCGCAGTCTTTTGTGGGCCCCATAACGGAAAGCGATTGGATGAAGAAAACGACAAGTATATGTTTTTTATTAATAACGGCGTAGTTGTTACCGTTAATACTGTTGGAATACCCGGTGGTTAAAACACAGTAATACGCGTTGTTACACAGTAGCACACTGTATTGCATCAATTATTGATTCTTACGTAAGAAGGCACTACTCAATAATGGTTACAGTAATTACTGTTCAGTATTTTATTTTATTGATTCAATAATTGCTGCGTTGATATTTTATATTACTGTTGTTTCAATAATTGTCACTACACAGTATTTCCCATTATCAGATCAATAATTCATATTATTTGAATAATATTATTAGATAACATTATTGGCAATGTCTAGAAAGTTCTGTCTAAGGAGAGGTTTGGTCATCTAATTACGCGCCAGTAAGGAGAAATCCTTATTGGAAAGCCCCCTCTTTCCTGGGAACGACCTGGTTGTCATAAATGTGATTCTGTAATATTATTTGTAAATAATTAATTATTGATTCATATGATAAGGAAATATTTATTTTTGTGGATATAAATGAGGGATATATTTTTGTGGTTAAAAATGAAGGAGTTAATGTTGAGGTTTTTATCAGTATTTTTGTCGGAATGGAGGTATTAAAAATCAGGGTTTTTGAGATATTTTGCGGGAGTTATAATTTTTAATCCGACCGTTGGATCGTGGTAATTTTTGGATATGTTATACATATATAAGTTGAGTATATGTCCACAAATTTTGAACCGTTAAAAATGAACGTATGATTTATTATGAATTTTACGAGATGACTGGTTCAGAAATTGTTGAATTTTCGGAGTTAATCATTTTGGTAGAAAATTCTAGAATTGGTGGGCCCCACTCTTGGTTGGTGAAGAAATGTGCTGAGATTTTTATTCAAATGTGGTGGGTGGGAATAGTAGCAGGTAAAGCCATCAGGTTGCAGGTTAAGTCTGCTTCGGCGTGCTAACATTTTCCTATAAATAGAGGGCTAAGTTAGAATTGAAAATCACACCAGAAACAAGTTTTCTCTCTTTCTCTCTCTAGATTATTGAGTGTATTTTGTGAGTATTTAGATACTTTGAGAGTTTCTATTCATCAGAGCAAGTGTCTTTCAGCCTTATACCGGTATTCCGACCAGAAGTACTGTCTGTACGAGGTAAGGGATGTTATTTTATTCGAAAATGATATTATTTCTTCAATATCATTATGCCGAAATATTGGTTGGAAATTTTTATCAAATTTGGAACTTTTCACGTCGGGGTTACTATTCATGAGTTACTATTCACGAGTTACTATTCACGAGTTACTATTCACCGAAAAATAAAATTTTCTTCTTTTCGTCCAAAATATCTATTCTGGGTACTAGCTTTGATTGTATCCATGTTTTGATCATTCTTGAATTCTACTTCACTATGAATAATTATAAGGTATTTTTGGACATGAATAAATCGAAATACGAATCCTTAATATTTGTTATTTTGTTTCACTGGATTCGTTTTCTTTAATATATTTTTTATCATCCTCAGTCCTAAATGATGATATTACTGAATATCTTTGGCCGTAGTGCAAAGATGAATGATTAACTGATGAATATCTTTGGCCCGTAGTGCAAAGATGAACAGGTGTTGAGATGAACATGACCGACTGGTGATACAAATGAATATCTTTGGCCTGTAGTGCAAAGATGAATATTTGATTAAAAATGGTTATTGATTGTTGTTACAGGGATAAAATATTGATGATGGACTTTTAAATCTTAGAAGATAGTAGAACTCATTCTCTACTTGACTCTTTTAATGGTTTGCTGTTTCCGCTGCAGTTATTGATTTAAAACTTGTTGTCTATTGTATTCTATTAGATTTTTCCCTGTTGAAGACTAACGATAATTTGTTCTGTATTATCTTAGTCATAACGTTCTTTACTGGGCTAGTTGAGCTCATCCTTTTCCTTTTTGTTCCATTTTTCTCAGGAGGCGAGAATGTAGCGAGTACTAGTCGGGGTATGGAATGATGGTTCTAGAAGTTACTTTAGTAGTCCTCACTATTTTTGTGAAATAATGTATCAATAATTGTAATGAGGGCTTATTTGAGTGTGGATATTGTCTAAATGACAATATTTGTATTTAAACTCACAGTTCTTGTGTTGTAATAATAAAGATGTAGTTGTTTCTGTACCATATATTTTGGCGACTCAGAATGGGTGTTGTATACCTATTTTGGGGGCGTCACAGTTGGTATCAGAGCTTAGGGATATGATCTCTGGCGGAGATCGGGGAATAGAACTAGGAGGGGAGAGACGAATCCTTCGCTAGTGTGTCCTACCTAAGCTTATTTATTGGTCAGTCATAATATAGGGGTATTATGTGATTTGTTAATTTATTTAATTAACCCTTGTTTTATGGCAGTATTTGAGAATGTCGACTGAGAATGTTAATAGTGGAGTAAATGAGACCGTGGAGACACCGGTGCTTACCAACGAGGAGAACGTGCAACAGGCTGGCAATGTTCCTCCTGTGAACAACACCAATGAGCAGATGATGAACGATGGAATGTTTAGAAGTTTTTTGCAATTCATGCAAAACCAGACAAGGGAGACTCGTGTTCAAAATACAGGAGGAAATGATAGCAATTCACGGTTTGTCACAGCCAAACAGTTCAAAGAATTGGGACCACCAGAATTTAAGGGAAAGCCGGATCCGATCATGGCGGAAACGTGGGTCAAGCAAATTACCAAGATATTCGATGTCTTGGGATGCACGGAGGAACAGAAGGTTCCATTCGCCACCTTTATGTTCCGTGGCGAGGCAGATTACTGGTGGGAGTCTGTGAAGCGTACCCATCCAACCGCACTCAGCATGTCTTGGGAGACATTTCAAAAACTGTTCAATGACAAGTACTTTCCTGAAAGTATTCGTCATATGAAGGAGGTAGAGTTTATTAGACTAGAGCAGAATAATATGACGGTATCTCAGTACGAGGCAAAGTTTGCAGAGTTGTCCAGGTTTGCACCTCATTTGGTGGAGAATGAGGAACGTATGACGAGGATGTTTCTGAGAGGTTTGAAACCCGGCATACGTCAATATCTCATTTCTCATAAATTTTCTCTCTATTCAGATGTTGTCAACAGGGCTCAATTATTAGAGCGAGATAACGAGTACGGTCAACTGAGGGATCACAACCAGGATCATATCGGTGACAGCAGTCATCAGAACAATGATAACCAGCGGAGAAAGAAAAATACAGACATGAACGGCAACCACTCTGGTGGTAATCGTGGCTATGAAAATAGAAGAAGCGAGTCGGGAGGAGATTTTAAAAAGAGGAGATTCAACAATGACAATACGAAGACGTCAGCACCAACAGCAATTGGTTCCAAGGGAGGAGAACGACCACCGGTTATATGCTATAAGTGCGGAAAAGAAGGACATATCAGCCCAAACTGCCCACAACAGTTTAAGGTATGTTATAATTGTGGAAAGGAAGGACATATCGCTCGAGATTGCACTGTAGCAAAACCAAGTCCAGCGGGGATGGTGACTCAAAAAGCTGTCCCAGAAAAGATAAAGTCAACGGTTCCTGGAAGAGCGTTTGTCGTGACTGGTCAACATGCGAGGAACCCAAACGAGGTGATCACGGGTAAGCTAATCATAAATTCATGCGAAGTTTATACCTTATTAGATACCGGTTCTACCCATTCTTTTATCTCTCCTGCTTGTGCTCAACGTTTAAACTTGACTCCGGAGAAGTTAGACTTTGATTTATCTGTGGAGACTCCGTTAGGAGAAACTTTCATCACATCCACTGTTTATAAATCTTGTGTGATCCAAGTTGGTACCATCACCTTACCTGTTGACCTTATCTCTTTAAAGATACTTGTTTTTGATGTGATTTTAGGGATTGATTGGCTAACTACTCATCATGCCAAAATTGATTATTTTCGTAAGGTTGTTAGTTTTCATATTCCTAACCAACCTGTTGTACGAATTCAAACAACTAAGCCATTAAAATCAATCACTGTTATATCAAGCCATAAAGCCATTCGTTTATTAAAAAACGGATGTCAAGCTTTCTTAGCCCATGTTATGGATTTGAATAAAGACACGTCAAATTTGAATAATATTCCTGTTGTTATTGACTTTCCTGACGTATTTCCTGAAGAACTTCCCGGTCTACCCCCGGAACGAGAAATTGAATTCTTTATTGATCTTGAACCTGGTACAAAGCCCATTTCTAAAACCCCATATCGAATGGCTCCTATTGAACTTCAGGAGTTAAAGGTCCAACTACAAGAGTTGTTGGACATCGGTTTCATTCGTCCTAGTACATCTCCTTGGGGTGCTCCTGTTTTATTTGTAAAGAAAAAAGACGGGAGTATGCGACTTTGTATTGATTACCGGGAATTAAACCATGTCACTATTAAGAATAGGTATCCGCTACCTCGTATTGATGACCTGTTTGACCAGTTACAAGGAGCACAGTTCTTTTCAAAGATCGATCTTCGTTCTGGATATCATCAGCTGAAGGTTAAAACTGAGGATATTCCAAAGACTGCCTTCAGAACTCGGTACGGGCATTATGAGTTCCTAGTTATGTCTTTTGGATTGACTAATGCTCCTGCGGCTTTCATGGATATGATGAACCGAGTATTTAAGGATTATTTGGATCAGTTCGTTGTTGTCTTTATTGATGACATCCTCATATATTCTAAAAGCCGTGAAGATCATGAGCATCATTTGAAGCTGGTACTCCAAAGGCTGCGTGAAAATAAGTTATATGCCAAGTTGAAGAAATGCGAGTTCTGGCTTGAGGAAGTAGCTTTCCTAGGGCACGTGGTGTCAAAACATGGAGTATCTGTTGACCCGGCGAAGATTGAAGCAATACAAAGTTGGGAGCAACCAAAGACGGTGACCGAAGTACGTAGCTTTCTAGGCTTAGCTGGTTATTATCGAAGATTCGTGGAAGGGTTTTCTCGAATCGCTACCCCGTTAACTCAGCTGACTCGGAAAGATATCAAATTCGTATGGAGCGAGGAATGCGAGAAGAGTTTTCAAGAGCTTAAGAGGAGACTCATTTCGGCACCTGTTCTGACAATACCATCTGGTTCGGATGGATTTGTTATCTACAGTGATGCTTCAGGCAAAGGGTTAGGATGTGTTCTCATGCAACATGGGAAAGTCATAGCCTATGCCTCGCGACAACTCAAAGAATATGAGAGGAATTATCCTACTCATGATTTGGAGTTGGCAGCAGTAGTTTTCGCGTTGAAGATCTGGAGACACTACCTGTATGGGGAGAAAGTGGAGATCTATACAGATCATAAAAGCCTTAAATATTTCTTCACCCAAAAGGAACTCAACATGCGGCAGCGACGTTGGCTCGAGCTGTTAAAAGATTACGATCATACCATCCAATATCATCCTGGAAAAGCAAACGTAGTAGCTGACGCATTGAGTAGAAGATCATATGCGGGTACGAGTGCAATGTTGTTAACACAAAGGCCCATTTTGTATGACTTGCAAAGGATGGAGATAGAGATGAAGGCTCCAAGTACCCACATGATGATATCAAATATACGAGTAGAACCGACTTTAATCGATAAAGTTAAAGCTGCTCAAGCTACGGACATAGAGCTGATGCGTATGAAGAAGAAAGTGCAAGAAGGTTCTATTCCAGAAGCAAGAATCGATGAAGAAGGAATACTTCGAGTTCACTCTAGACTCTGTGTTCCTAACAATTCTGATTTGAAGTACAAGATCATGATGGAAGCACACAATACACCATTTGCAATCCATCCTGGAAGTACCAAAATGTATCGTGATCTACGACATACATTTTGGTGGAATAATATGAAGAGAGAGATTGCAAAGTTTATCTCGAGGTGTTTAACTTGTCAACGTGTAAAGGCGGAACATCAAGTACCAAAGGGTCCATTGCAACCACTTGAGATTCCGAAATGGAAGTGGGAACACATTACCATGGATTTCGTTACGGGTCTTCCCACGGTTTCTCAAGGCATAAATGTTATTTGGGTTATTGTTGATAGATTAACCAAGTCTGCTCATTTCTTGCCGATACGGGAGACTTATTCCCTTGAACGTCTTGCTCGTATATACGTAGATGAGATTGTGAGACTGCATGGCATGCCAGTATCCATAGTTTCGGATCGTGACCCAAGATTCACTTCAAGATTTTGGGTTAGCTTGCAAAAAGCTATGGGCACAGATTTACGATTTAGTTCGGCATACCATCCTCAAACGGACGGACAATCAGAGAGGACTATTCAAACTCTTGAAGATCTATTAAGACTTTGTGTCCTAGATTTCAAAGGGAGTTGGGATAAGTACCTACCATTGGTGGAATTCTCTTACAATAACAGTTATCAGGCAAGTATAGGTGTGGCCCCATTTGAAGCATTATATGGACGAAAGTGTCGCTCTCCAGTATGCTGGGACGAGGTGGGTGAAGCAACATTGTTGGGACCAGAGTTGGTACGCATGACTACAGAGAAGATCCAAACGATTCGACAACGTATACAAACGGCACAGGATCGACAAAAGAGTTATGCGGATCTTCATCGGAAGGACGTGGAATTTGACATTGGGGATCATGTATTGTTGCGTGTGGCTCCATGGAAAGGAGTTTCAAGATTTGGAAAGAGAGGAAAGCTCAATCCACGATTTATTGGTCCATTTCAGATTCTTGACCGAGTAGGAAATGTGGCCTATAGACTTGCGTTACCTCCAAGTATGTCTCGTGTTCATAATGTTTTTCATATATCTGTGTTACGTAAATATGTGAAAGACCCAGACCACGTTATTGAGTTAGAACCGGACGAGATAGCTGAAGACTTAACGTACGAAGAGGTACCTGTCAAGATCTTGGATAGAAAGGAGCATGTCCTACGCACGAAGGTCATACCACAAGTTAAAGTTTTGTGGAGAAACCATGCTATTGAGGAAATGACCTGGGAGTTGGAAACAGAAATGAAAGCGAGGTATCCTCATCTTTTCGAAACACCAGGTACGTACGTCAATTTCGAGGACGAAATTTCATAAGGAGGGGAGGTTGTAAGACCCCAAATTATTAATAAATGAAATTTAAATTCCCTCTATTTATTATTTTGAAATAGTAAGTGTTAAATTGATTAATGAGGTTAGTTATGGGTAAAATGCGTAAATATTTTAAATAAGCAAGTGGTTATAAAATATTCATTGTTGTCGGGGAATATTCGTTTGGTCGTGGAATATTCTTCCTGTCGGGGAATATTCGTACGACGGCGCAGTCTTTTGTGGGCCCCATAACGGAAAGCGATTGGATGAAGAAAACGACAAGTATATGTTTTTTATTAATAACGGCGTAGTTGTTACCGTTAATACTGTTGGAATACCCGGTGGTTAAAACACAGTAATACGCGTTGTTACACAGTAGCACACTGTATTGCATCAATTATTGATTCTTACGTAAGAAGGCACTACTCAATAATGGTTACAGTAATTACTGTTCAGTATTTTATTTTATTGATTCAATAATTGCTGCGTTGATATTTTATATTACTGTTGTTTCAATAATTGTCACTACACAGTATTTCCCATTATCAGATCAATAATTCATATTATTTGAATAATATTATTAGATAACATTATTGGCAATGTCTAGAAAGTTCTGTCTAAGGAGAGGTTTGGTCATCTAATTACGCGCCAGTAAGGAGAAATCCTTATTGGAAAGCCCCCTCTTTCCTGGGAACGACCTGGTTGTCATAAATGTGATTCTGTAATATTATTTGTAAATAATTAATTATTGATTCATATGATAAGGAAATATTTATTTTTGTGGATATAAATGAGGGATATATTTTTGTGGTTAAAAATGAAGGAGTTAATGTTGAGGTTTTTATCAGTATTTTTGTCGGAATGGAGGTATTAAAAATCAGGGTTTTTGAGATATTTTGCGGGAGTTATAATTTTTAATCCGACCGTTGGATCGTGGTAATTTTTGGATATGTTATACATATATAAGTTGAGTATATGTCCACAAATTTTGAACCGTTAAAAATGAACGTATGATTTATTATGAATTTTACGAGATGACTGGTTCAGAAATTGTTGAATTTTCGGAGTTAATCATTTTGGTAGAAAATTCTAGAATTGGTGGGCCCCACTCTTGGTTGGTGAAGAAATGTGCTGAGATTTTTATTCAAATGTGGTGGGTGGGAATAGTAGCAGGTAAAGCCATCAGGTTGCAGGTTAAGTCTGCTTCGGCGTGCTAACATTTTCCTATAAATAGAGGGCTAAGTTAGAATTGAAAATCACACCAGAAACAAGTTTTCTCTCTTTCTCTCTCTAGATTATTGAGTGTATTTTGTGAGTATTTAGATACTTTGAGAGTTTCTATTCATCAGAGCAAGTGTCTTTCAGCCTTATACCGGTATTCCGACCAGAAGTACTGTCTGTACGAGGTAAGGGATGTTATTTTATTCGAAAATGATATTATTTCTTCAATATCATTATGCCGAAATATTGGTTGGAAATTTTTATCAAATTTGGAACTTTTCACATCGGGGTTACTATTCATGAGTTACTATTCACGAGTTACTATTCACGAGTTACTATTCACCGAAAAATAAAATTTTCTTCTTTTCGTCCAAAATATCTATTCTGGGTACTAGCTTTGATTGTATCCATATTTTGATCATTCTTGAATTCTACTTCACTATGAATAATTATAAGGTATTTTTGGACATGAATAAATCGAAATACGAATCCTTAATATTTGTTATTTTGTTTCACTGGATTCGTTTTCTTTAATATATTTTTCATCATCCTCAGTCCTAAATGATGATATTACTGAATATCTTTGGCCGTAGTGCAAAGATGAATGATTAACTGATGAATATCTTTGGCCCGTAGTGCAAAGATGAACAGGTGTTGAGATGAACATGACCGACTGGTGATACAAATGAATATCTTTGGCCTGTAGTGCAAAGATGAATATTTGATTAAAAATGGTTATTGATTGTTGTTACAGGGATAAAATATTGATGATGGACTTTTAAATCTTAGAAGATAGTAGAACTCATTCTCTACTTGACTCTTCTAATGGTTTGCTGTTTCCGCTGCAGTTATTGATTTAAAACTTGTTGTCTATTGTATTCTATTAGATTTTTCCCTGTTGAAGACTAACGATAATTTGTTCTGTATTATCTTAGTCATAACGTTCTTTACTGGGCTAGTTGAGCTCATCCTTTTCCTTTTTGTTCCATTTTTCTCAGGAGGCGAGAATGTAGCGAGTACTAGTCGGGGTATGGAATGATGGTTCTAGAAGTTACTTTAGTAGTCCTCACTATTTTTGTGAAATAATGTATCAATAATTGTAATGAGGGCTTATTTGAGTGTGGATATTGTCTAAATGACAATATTTGTATTTAAACTCACAGTTCTTGTGTTGTAATAATAAAGATGTAGTTGTTTCTGTACCATATATTTTGGCGACTCAGAATGGGTGTTGTATACCTATTTTGGGGGCGTCACATGTTGTATTAATAAAGTTGTAGTTGTTTCTGTACCATGTTATTGACGACTCAGAATAGGTGTTGTATACCTGTTTTGGGGGCGTCACAACCAGGTCGTTCCCAGGAAAGAGGGGGCTTTCCGATAAGGATTTCTCCTTACTGGCGCGCAATTAGGTGACCAAACCTTTCCTTAGACAGAACTTCCTTAGACATTACCAATAATGATATCTAGTAATATTATTCAAATAATATGAATTACTGATCTGATAATGGGAAATACTGTACAGTGACAATTATTGAAATAACAATAATATAAAATATCAACGTAGCAATTATTGAATCAATAAAATAAAATATTGAACAGTAATTACTGTAACAATTATTGAGTAGTGCCTTCTTACGTAAGGATCAATAATTCAACAATACTGTACAACACCGTGTGCTACTGTACAACCACGCATATTATTATATTTTAACCACTGGGTATTCCAACAGTGTTAACGGTAACTACTACGTCGTTATTTGTAAAAACTCAAACTTGTCATTTTCTTCATCTGACCGTTTTTCGTTATGGGGCCCATAAATAGATGTGCCATCGTACGAATATTCCCCGACAGTAATAATATTCCACGACCAAACGAATATTTCCCGAAAATAATGAATATTTTATAACCACTTGCTTATTTTATAAAATTTGCACATTTCACCCATAACCAAAGCATTATATGAAATTAACACCTCATTATTCAAAAGAATGAATAGAGAAAATTCGATTTTATTTATAAAAAGTTGGGGTCTTACAACCTCCCCTCTTTATGAAATTTCGTCCTCGAAATTGACGTACGTACCTGGTGTTTCGAAAAGGTGAGGGTACCTCATTTTCATTTTTGATTTCAACTCCCAAGTCATTTTCTCAATAGCATGGTTCCTCCACAAAACCTTAACTTGTGGTATAACCTTGGTGCGTAGGACATGTTCTTTCCTATCCAAGATCTTAACAGGTACTTCCTCGTACGTTAAATCTTCGGCTATCTCGTTTGGTTCTAACTCAATAATGTGGTTCGGGTCTTTCATATATTTACGAAACATAGATATGTGAAAAATATTATGAACATGAGACATGCTTGGAGGTAATGCGAGTCTATATGCCACATTTCCTATTCGGTCAAGAATCTCAAATAGACAAACAATCGTGGATTGAGCTTTCCTCTCTCCCCAAATCTTGTAACTCCCTTCCATGGTGCAACACATAACAATACATGATCCCCAATATTAAATTTCACGTCCTTTCGTTGAAGATCCGCATAACTCCTTTGTCGATCATGTTGCTGTTTGTATACGTTGTCGAATCGTTTGGGTCTTTTTCGTAGTCATACGTACTAATTCTGGTCCCAACAACGTTGCTTCACCTACCTTGTCCCAGCATACTGGAGAACGATATTTTCTTCCGTACAACGCCTCGAATGGAGCCATACCTATACTTGCTTGATAACAGTTGTTGAAGGAGAATTCGACCAATGGTAGGTACTTATCCCAACTCCTTTTGAAATTTAGGACACAGAGTCTTAATAGATCTTCAAGAGTTTGAATAATCCTTTCTGATTGCCCGTCCGTTTGAGGATGGTATGCCGAACTGAATCGTAAATCTGTGCCCATAGCTTTTTGCAAGCTAACCCAAAATTGTGAAGTGAATCTTGGGTTACGATCCGAAACTATGGATATTGGCATGCCATGCAATCTTATAATCTCATTTACGTACATACGAGCAAGACGTTCAAGGGAATAAGTCTTACATATAGGCAAGAAATGAGCAGACTTGGTTAATTTATCAACAATAACCCAAATCGCATCTATACCTTGAGAAACCTTAGGAAGACCTGTAACGAAATCCATAGTAATGTGTTCCCACTTTCATTTCGAAATCTCTAGTGGTTGCAATGGACCCTTTGGCACTTGATGCTCCGCTTTCACACGTTGACATGTTAAACACCTTGAGATAAACTCCGTGATCTCTCTCTTTATATTGCTCCACCAAAATGTTGTTGGTTTTTGATTTTATGATGTTTTGAATAATGACTAATTTAAGTATATTAGACGTGTGCATGGTTCATGGTTTGTTATAATATTATTAAATATGCATGGATTATGGTTTATAAATAATTTATAATATTAAAATTAATATGCATGGTTTATAGTTTATAATATTATATCTAATATGAATGAGTTATGGTTATTACATGGTTTGGAGATTATTAAGGAAGGATGATTTGAATTTGAGTTTATTAAGGAATATTGGTATTTATAATTTTTAATGCTATCAAATATTATTAGATGGGTTTATATATGTTATTCCAGCTGGCTCAAATTTTCTTCTTCTATTATACAGAGTATTTCGTGGGTACTATAATTTATTTAAGGATATACTCTTGCTTAGTGGGACCCATAACTGTTAGTGGTACTTAGTATTCTATTTGAAAAAAGGAGTTTTACAGAAGCTTTTTATAGTCTTATCTTATCTCCTTGTGACTCTCCTGTTTAAAATAGTTGACTGGGTATAAGAGGTTCAATCCTTTATTTCAGCTACAAATAGTTGGCAGTTGGCGCATAATATTTCTTATTCAAATTTGCTAAAATCGTGGATTCACTTTAACGGGACTGAGATTTATTTGCTAACAGATTTTTTAGCCGTTGCTTGTCTCGTTATATATACTCCTTCTCTTCGGATGAACAAGACACGACTCTGAAATCTGCAATCAAGTTGATATACTACATCAGAGCGCTTCAGTTGTTTTATTCCAGCCACTTATTGTAATCTACTATATTCTTTTGTGCTGGAAATTTTATTCTTTGTAAACCGAACGTAAGCATAGTTTTGGCTTGAGATTTCTTATTTAGTTAGTTTGTTCAAAGAAGGCTTCAAAGGTCTCAGAGGTGAGAAAAAGCGCAGAGGTGTACAAGTTACAGAGGTGCAAAGGGGGCATTGGTGTCCAACATCTGAATTGAAGCTTCTTTGTAACAGGGAGTTCTTTTTATTGTATTTAATTGAATATTAAGTTTAATAAAAAGAGTCTCCAATCCTAGTTGGGATTGGACGTGGATTAGGCCACTAGATTAGAGGATAAGGGTTGAACCACGTAAAAATCTTGGTGTGATTTTTACTTCTGTTTATCTCTTTAATTGTCATTCACGTTCTGCACTTTGTGTTATTCAACCCACTAATCCAGACACTAAAGCAGACATGTCTAGCTGTCTGATAATAAGAAACGAAGAACATAAGCTAAAGCAGACATTAAAGCAGACAGGCGTAGCTGTCTGAATTATACCTGTTGTAGAAAATTTTAAAAAGTTTTCATCGTTTATCACTTTTAGCTTAAACACCTATTCACCCCCCTCTAAGTGTGCACATACATAGAATTACATTTGGCATCAGAGCAAGACTCTACTATTATTGATCGTTGCAGGTCGTAGGGAAAGATCCTATGACACACCTAAACTTTCAAGAAGGTCAGTGCACAAGTAGGCCACCGCTGCTGTTTGGAAGTGAGAACTTCAACTTTTGGAAGTTCAGAATGAAGATCTTTCTGAACCGTGACCTATAGGAATGGTGGGTAGTCGAAAATGGACCAGTCATTCCGCGACATGATGATGGCAAACCAAAGAATCTCATGAAAATGGACTCAAATGAATTGTATATGGTATCTTATAATTCCAAGGCCATGAATACACTTTTAAGTGGCATGGTTCAGTCAGAGATAGATAAAGTATCTTCTTGTACTACGGCTAAGGAAATTTGGGGCACAGTCATCATGAGCCATGAAGGTACTACTAAAGTGAAGGAGGTCAAGCTGAGCATGTTAATGCACGAATATGAACTATTCAAATTGGAGAAAAATGAATCAATTAGAGATGTCCAAGCAAGATTTCTTACTCTAATGAATTCTCTAAGCATGCTCGGACGAAAGATTGATCAAAAGGAAATCAACCGAAAGCTTCTCAGAGTCATGCCAAAGCGATTCGCTCCAAAGGTTACTACACTTCAAGACTCGGTCACAATTAGCACAATGGAAACTCTTACCTTATTTGGAGAACTTGAAGAGTTTGAAAACCAATTAAAATTGTAAGATGAAGAAGATGAGGCACCTAAGAAGAAGACCTTGGCTCTACAAGCTGAAAGCTACATAGAAGGCAATAATGAAGATTTTGATGAAGAAATTGAAATGCTCTCAAGAAAACTCGAGAGACTACTTCAAAGAAAGGAACAAAGGAAGAATCAAGAAGGCATCTCAACTCCAAGGAGCAAGTCCAAAACAGAACAAGATGAAGAAATTGGCCAATTATGTTTCATGGGACTAGAAGACGATAATCAACTTGAGGTAACGAATTTTCATGAAAATTTTGAAATATCTACATCTAATTATCTTGCTTTACAAAATGAAAATCAAAGGCTTAAAAAGAAAACTGCTTATTTTAAGAACTGCGTAAATGAGCTAATGAATGAAGTTGAGTCACTTATTGAAAAAAGAAAAGAAAATGAATATCTTAAAAATGAAAATCAAAGTTTAAAAGAAAAATTAAAAATGAGAGATGTATGAATAGATGCTTTTAATGATGGAAAAATTATGAATATGCAACATGATGATAATGTAATAAATGCAGAAATAACATCTTTAAAAAAATGATCTTGCTAAATTTGTGCAAGCAGAAGAGAACCTAAATGCTATGTTAGGGGCACAAAGGTCCAGTCTTGATAAACAAGGGATTGGGTATAATCCTATTAAAAATGTGAAAAATAGGACTAATAATAATATTAGAATGATTAATAGTAAATCAAGGCATAAACCACTTTATTATTCACCGTTTGTTACTTGTAAAAAATGTGGTTTTAAAGGTCATTTTGATTCTAATTGTAATAAAATTAGAATAAAACAAATTTGGGTAAAGAAATGTGATTTATATGCTACTAACTCAAATGGACCCAAGAAAATTTGGGTACCAAAAAGGTAGAGAAGATTTGTCTATTTTGTAGATATCTCAAAATGTTGATATATGTATATATATATAGTTAACAAATCGCAAAGGTATGATCATTTTGTTTACTTGTTATATGTGGTTTTGTTATAAACTTGCTCCAATGATATTCTTTATCTTTGCACTTATTCTTTTTTTTTATTTGGCAAATGGGGTGAGATAACTAACTTCAACTAAATTGATATGAATTATTTTTTGTTGATGATAAATGGGGAGAGATATAACTTGATGATTTATTTCTTTTTGATAATGACAAAGGGGGAAAGATATTTGGGTATATTTAACTTGGTTTGAATTGGTATTCATGTTGATATTGAGATACTATATTATGCTGGAATATGCAATGATGGTTATTTGGATAAAATAATTTTCTTTTGCTCCTTAATATGCATAAATTTAGGGGAGTCATATACTTAGGGGGAGCATGTTGGTGCATAAATTGTCATCATCAAAAAGGGGGAGAATGTTGATTTTTGATTTTATGATGTTTTGAATGATGACTAATTTAAGTATATTAGACGTGTGAATGGTTCATGGTTTGTTATAATATTATTAAATATACATGGATTATGGTTTATAAATGTTTTATAATATTAAAATTAATATGCATGGTTTATGGTTTATAATATTATATCTAATATGCATGAGTTATGGTTATTACATGGTTTGGAGATTATTAAGAAAAATTTGAATTGGAGTTTATTAAGGAAGATTTGATTTGGAGTCTATTAAGGAAGATTTGAAATTTAAATTGGAGTTTATTAAGGAAGATTTGATTTGGAGTCTATTAAGGAAGATTTGATTTGGAGTCTATTAAGGATGATTTGAATTTGAGTTTATTAAGGAATATTGGTATTTATAATTTTTAATGCTATCATATATTATTAGATGGGTTTATATATGTTATTCCAGCTGGCTCAAATTTTCTTCTTCTATTATACAGAGTATTTCGTGGGTACTATAATTTATTTAAGGATATACTCTTGCTTAGTGGGACCCATAACTGTTAGTGGTACTTAGTATTCTATTTGAAAAAAGGAGTTTTACAGAAGCTTTTTATAGTCTTATCTTATCTCCTTGTGACTCTCCTGTTTAAAATAGTTGACTGGGTATAAGAGGTTCAATCCTTTATTTCAGCTACAAATAGTTGGCAATTGGCGCATAATATTTCTTATTCAAATTTGCTAAAATCGTGGATTCACTTTAACGGGACTGAGATTTATTTACTAACAGATTTTTTAGCCATTGCTTGTCTCGTTATATATACTCCTTCTCTTCGGATGAACAAGACACGACTCTGAAATCTGCAATCAAGTTGATATACTACATCAGAGCGCTTCAGTTGTTTTATTCCAGCCACTTATTGTAATCTACTATATTCTTTTGTGCTGGAAATTTTATTCTTTGTAAACCGAACGTAAGCATAGTTTTGGCTTGAGATTTCTTATTTAGTTAGTTTGTTCAAAGAAGGCTTCAAAGGTCTCAGAGGTGAGAACAGGTGCAGACGTGTACAAGTTGCAGAGGTGCAAAGGGGGCATTGGTGTCCAACATCTGAATTGAAACTTCTTTGTAACAGGGAGTTCTTTTTATTGTATTTAATTGAATATTAAGTTTAATAAAAAGAGTCTCCAATCCTAGTTGGGATTGAACGTGGATTAGGCCACTAGATTAGAGGATAGGGGCTGAACCACGTAAAAATCTTGGTGTAATTTTTACTTCTGTTTATCTCTTTAATTGTCATTCACGTTCTGCACTTTTTGTTATTTATGCCACTAATCCAGACACTAAAGCAGACAGGTCTAGCTGTCTGATAATAAGAAACAAAGAACATAAGCTAAAGCAGACACTAAAGCAGACAGGCGTAGCTGTCTGAATTATACCTATTGCAAAAAATTTCAAAAAGTTTTCACCGTTTATCACTTTTAACTTAAACACCTATTTACCCCCCTCTAGGTGTGCACATACATAGAATTACAAATGTATGTCGAAGATCATGATACATTTTGGTACTCCCAGGATGGATTACAAATGGTGTGTTATGTGCCTCCATCATGATTCTATGCTTCAAGTCAGAATCGTTAGGAACACAAAGTCTAGAGTTGACTCGAAGTATTCATTCTTCATCGATTCTTGCTTCTGGAATAGCACATTCTTGCACTTTCTTCTTCATACGCATTAGCCCCAGGTCCGTAGCTTGAGCAGCTTTAACTTTATCGATTAAAGTCGATTCTACTTGTATGTTTGATATCATCACGTGGGTACTTGGAGCCTTTACCTCTATCTCCATCCTTTGCATGTCATACAAAATGGGCCTTTGTGTTGACAATATCGTACTTGTACCCGAATATGATCTTCTACTTAATGTGTCAGCTACCACGTTTATTTTTCCAAGATGGTATTGGATGGTATGATCGTAATCTTTCAACAGCTCAAGCCAACGTCGTTGTCACATGTTGAGTTCCTTTTGGGTGAAGAAATATTTAAGGCTCTTATGATCCGTATAAATTTCCACTTTCTCCCCATACAAGTAGTTTCTCCAGATCTTCAACGCGAAAACGACTGCTGCCAACTCCAGATCATGAGTAGGATAATTCTTCTCATATTCTTTGAGTTGTCGTGAGGTATAGGCTATGACTTTCCCATGTTGCATGAGAACACATCCTAACCCTTTGCCTGAAGTATCGCTGTAGATAACAAATCCATCCAAACCAGATGGTATTGTCAGAACAGATGCCGAAATGAGTCTCCTCTTGAGCTCTTGGAAACTCTTCTCGCATTCCTCGCTCCAACCGAATTTTGTATCTTTTCGAGTCAGTTGAGTTAACAGAGTAGTGATTCGAGAAAATCCTTCCACAAATCTCCGATAATAACCAGCTAAGCCCAGAAAACAACGTACTTCGGTCACCGACTTCGGTTGCTCCCAACTTTGTATGGCTTCAATCTTCGCTGGGTCAACAGATACTCCATGTTTTGACACCTCGTGCCCAAGGAATGCTGCTTCCTCAAGCCAGAACTTACATTTCTTCAGCTTGGCATATAGTTTGTTATCGTGAAGCCTTTGGAGTACTAGCTTCAAATGGTGCTCATGATCTTCACGGCTTTTGGAATAGATGAGGATGTCATCAATAAAGACAACAACGAACTGATCCAAATATTCCTTGAACACACGGTTCATCATATCCATGACAACAGTAGGAGCATTAGTCAATCTAAAAGACATGACTAAGAATTCATAATGTCCGTACCGAGTTCTGAAGGCAGTCTTCGGAATATCCTCAGTTATAATCTTCAGCTGATGATATCCAGAACGAAGATCGATCTTTGAAAAGAATTGTGCTCCTTACAACTGGTAGAACAGGTCATCAATGCGAGGTAGTGGATACCTATTCTTGATGGTAACATGGTTTAATTCCCGGTAGTCAATACAAAGTCGCATACTCCCGTCTTTCTTCTTTACAAATAAAATAAGAGCACCCCAAGGAGATGTACTAGGACGAATGAAACTGATGTCCAACAACTGCTGTAGTTGGACCTTTAACTCCTGAAGTTCAATAGGAGTTATTATATATGGGATTTTAAAAATGGGCTTTGTACCAGGTTCAAGGTCAATAAAGAATTCAACTTCACGTTTTAGGGGTAGACCGGGAAGTTCTTCAGGAAATACGACAGAAAATTCACTAACAATAGAAATATTATTCAAATCTGACGTGTTTTTGTTCAAGTCCGTGACATGGGCTAAGAAAGCTTGACATCCGTTTTTCAATAAATGAATGGCTTTATGGCTTGATATGACAATGATTGATTTTAGTGGTTTAGTTGCTTGAATTCGCATAACAGGTTGGTTAGGAATATGAAAACTAACAACCTTACAAAAATAATCGATTTTGGCATGATGAATAGTTAACTAATCAATCCCTAAAATCACATCAAATGCAAGTATTTTTAAAGAAATAAGATCGACAGGTAATGTGATGATTCCAACTTGGATCAAACAAGATTTCTAAACAGTGGATGTAATGAAAGTTTCTCCTAACTAACTCTCCACAGATAAGTCAAAGTCTAATTTATTCGGAGTCAAGTTCAAACGTTGAGCACAAGCAGGAGAGAAAAAAGAATGGATAGAACCGGTATCTAACGAAGTATAAACTTCGCAAGAATTTATGATTAGCTTACCCGTGATCACCTCGTTCGAGTTTCTCGCGTTTTGACCAGTCACGACAAATGCTCTTCCAGGAACCGCTGATTTTAACTTGTCCAGAACAGCTTTTTGAGTCACCATCCCCGCTGGACTTGGTTTTGCTACAGAACAATCTCGAGCTATATGACATTCTTTTCCACAGTTATAACATATCTTGAACTGTTGTGGGTAGTTTGGGCTGATATGTCCCTCTTTCCCGCATTTGTAACATACGACCGGTGGTTGTTTTCCTCCCCTAAAAATAGTTGATGTTGGTGCTGACGTATTCACGTTGTCATTGTTGTACCTTCTCTTCTTGAAATCTTCTCCCGACTCGCTTCGTCTATTATCATGGCCATGATTACCACAGAGTGGTTACCGCTTTTGTCTGAATGTTTTCCTCCCCGCTGGTTTTCATTGCTTCGATGACTGCTGCCACCGGTATGACCCTGTTTGTGGTCCGTCGGTTGAACATACTTATTATCTCGCTCTAATAATTGAGCCATGTTTACAACATCTAAATATAAAGAAAATTTATGAGAGATAAGATATTGTCGAATCTCGGGTTTTAGACCTCTCAGAAACATCCGTATCATTCGTTCCTCATCCTCTCATAACTCTGCGAACTTCGCCTCGTACTGAGACACAGTCATGTTATTTTATTCTAGTATGATAAACTCTACCACTTTCATATGATGAATACTTTCAGAAAAGTACTTATCATTGAACAGTTTCTGAAATATTTTTCAAGACATGTTGAGTGCTGTAGGTTGGGTACGCTTCACAGATTCCCACCAGTAATCTGCCTCACCACGGAGCATAAAGGTGGTGAATGGAACCTTCTGTTTCTCAGTGCATCCCAAGACATCAAATATCTTGGCAATTTGCTTGACCCACGTTTTCGCCTTGATCGGATCCGGCTTTCCCCAGAATTCTGGTGGTCCCAACTCTTTGAACTGCTTGGCTATGACAAGCCGTGCGTTGCTATCATTTCCACTCGTATTTTGTACACGAGTCTCCCTTGTCTGATTTTGCATGAACTGCAAAAAGCTTCTAAACATTCCATCATTCATCATTTGTTCGGTAGTGTTGTTTACAGGAGGAATATTGCCTTCCTGTTGCACGTTCCCTTGGTTTATGATTAAAGGTGTTTCCACGGTCTCATACACTCCATTGTTAACGTTCTCAGCTGCCATTATTAAATACTGCCATAAAATAAGGGTGAATTGAACAAATTAAAATATCACATAATATTCCTATATTATGACCGACCAACAAATAAGCTTAGGTAGGACACACTAGCGAAGGATTTACTTGTCTCTCCCCTCCTAATTCTATTCTCCGATCTCTGCCAGAGACTATATCCCTAAGCTTTCATACCAACTGTGACACCCTCAAAATAGGTATACATCACCTATTCTGAGTTGTCAAATACATGGTACATAAATAAATACAACTTCATTAATACAATTGTCGTGCAAAATATGACAACACATATACTGTGAGTTTAAATACAAATATTGTATAATAGACAGTATTAAAACTCAAAAGGAGTCCTCATGACAATTATTGATACACTATTTTACAAAAATAGTGAGGACTGCTAAAACAACTTTCTAGAACCATCATTCCATACCCCGGCTAGTTCCTGCTATATTCTCACCTCCTGAGAAGAAAAATGGAACAAAAAGGAAAAGGGTGAGCTCAACTAGCCCAGTAAAGAATATTATGACTAAGATAATATACAACAAATTATCAATAGTCTTCAACAGGAAAAAATCTGATAGAATATAATAGACAACAAATTTTAGATCAACAACTGCAGCAGAAACAACAATTTATTAGAAGAGTTAAGTAGAGAATGAAATCTACTATCATCTATGAATTTAAAAGTCCATCATCAATATTTTATCCCTGTAACATCAATTAATATACATCTTGAGTCAAATATTCATCTTTGCACTACAGGCCAAAGATATTCATTTGTATCACCCGTTGGTCATGTTCATCTCAACACCTATTCATCTTTGAACTACGGGTCAAAGATATTCTTCAGTTAATCATTCATCTTTGCACTACAGGCCAAATATATTCAGTAATTGTGACGCCCCCAAAATAGGTCCACACGACCCATTCTGAGTCGCCAGATATCACACTATAAAAATTAAATACAAACTTCATTTATGCAACTGTTGAACTGTCGTATAGAATACGACCACAGTTAACTGTGAGTTTTAATACAAATATTTGTAACTCTCATGGTGCCTCGACCACATCCTTACAATGACACATTACATAAAAGTATAGTCAAAAATTATTTTAGAAATTAAAATCTTTGTGAAGTACTCAAGGAAATCTTAGTACATGGGAGGCCATGCATCTAGGTTATGATAGATATCATATGTCCACAGAATTATCCTTGGTTGACCCAATAGACCCCAAAAAAAATGAGAAGATTACTATTATCTTCTTTCCAATGGTGAGTCTTCTCTTGACACATAACTATCTCCACTGTCTCCAAGTGAAAATTATATTTCAAATAAACTTCAAGATCATATAGGTAGTGCACGTATATATACTCAGCAAGTGGATGTGCACAACCCTGTGTTATGATAACCCGAGGTTGTATATCATTAGACATCTTGTATGATAGTGGCAAAACACCCTTCCAAAGTTGGGTTCACCTGAACTATTTAGGAAGAACCTCAACAGCTATAGACCACCGTTCTATTCCCCTGTTATCCCCGCTCGACCCAGCTACACTCTTATTACCTAAAAGGAATTGTGAAGCAAAAAGGGTGAGCACAACTAGCCCAGTAAATAATATCATGACTAAAGATAATTTACATCATCAATAGCCTTCATCAGTAATAAATCAGAGATTTAGAACATATGGTAGATGATAAAATTTTTCAACCATAGTTGCAGCGGAATGAGCAATCCATTAGAAGAGTCAAATAGACCATCAGATCTATTATCTTCTCTATGTTAAAAGTCCACCGATAATGTTTTATCGCTGTAACATCAATTAACAATTCCTGTCCATAATTATATGAATAACTCATAATCATAATTGTGATTCTAAATTCCTCTTCGCACCCAGGACGAAGATAATTTTCATCACCTATCTTCACCTGAAATATCAAAAATCATGGTTATACCAAATCACAATTTTTGCTCATAATCATACTAATAAATGCATCTTTGCACTACGGCCAAAGATATTTAACTGTATTTTAGAAGAGTCAAGTAGAGTATGATATCTACTATCTTTTACGAATTAAAAATTTATTATCAATATTTTATCGCTAAGACTCAGCTTAATAAATAATCCACATCATCGAATCACCCCTGCACTATAGACCAAGGATATTCGTTAATATCACATCTATGAATTATCCATGCACTACGGGCCAAGGATATTCATTATTATCACATCCATGAATTAATATTTCATTGCTGAGACTCAGCTCAATAATTAAACCACATCATCGAATCATCCCTGCACTACAGGCCAAGGATATTCGTTAATATCACGACCACAAATTATCTATGCACTACGGGCCAAAGATAATCGTATTTTCATCAACGGCCCTGATCATGCCATAAAAAAATTCATTTTTGCACCCTTAGACGAAGAGAATCCATAGCCATAATCATACCAAAAAAATATACATCAACGCACTACGGGCCAATGAGGACTTTTACCACATCATTTGTAACATTACGGTCATGATTATACCGATTAATCCCTGGTCATAATCATACCAAGCCCATTTATGCACTACAGGCCATAGATGGCTTTCAACATAATATAAACATGAGGATGATGACAATGATATAAGAATTCAATAAAACAAGTTCAAGAAATAATTTATCCAGGAACCAATAACGTCCAAATTGTCAACATGATACTTCTTTGTGGAGTAAAATTTAAGAATGCTCAGAAGAATATTTTCATGAAAAGATACTGGATGAAGCGCAAATATCAAGGATATTCCACTAATTTCATGGAGTATAGAAGTCAAAACTTTAACCAACTGAGTATAAGAGAATATATGAAACTGTAAATGGATTTTCGTCCGCTGTGACACCCCCAAAATAGATATTCAACACCTATTCTGAGTTGTCAAAATACATTGTACAGAAACAACTACAACTTTATTAATACAACAATAAAACTGTGAGTTTAAAAATATAAATATTATCATCTAGACAATATCCACACTTAAATAAGTCCTCATTATAATTATTGATACACTATTTTATAAAATAGTGAGGACTACTAAAATAACTTCTAGAACCATCATTCCACACCCCGACTAGTACTCGCTACATTCTCGCCTCCTGAGAAGAAAAATGGGACAAAAAGGAAAAGGGTGAGCTCAACTAGCCCAGTAAAGAACATTATGACTAAGATAATATAGAACAAATTATCGTTAGTCCTCAACAGGGAAAAATTCAATAGAATACAATAGACAATAAATTTTAAATCAATATTCGTAGCGAAAAGAATAATTCATTAGAAGAGTAAAGTAGAGAATAAAATCTACTATCTTCTATATATGAATTTAAAAGTTCAACGTCATTATTTTATCCCTGTAACATCAATCAAGATATATCTGGAATCAAATATTCATCTTTGCACTACAGGCCAAAGATATTCATCAGTTGGTCATGCTCACCTCAACACCTGTTCATCTTTGCACTACGGCCAAAGATATTCATCATAAAATCATTAATATTTGCACTACAGGCCAAAGATATTCAGTTATATCATCATTTAGGACTGAGGATGATGAAAAATATTTTAAAGAAAACGAATCTAGTGAAACAAAAGAACCATTATTAAGGATTCGTACTTTAAACAATCCAAGTTCAAAAATACTTCATAAATAATCATAGTGGAGTAAAATTCAAGAATGAAGACCAAAACATGGATACAATCAAAGTTAGTATCCATAATAGATATTTTGGACAAAAAGATTTAATATTTTTTTTTCGGTGAATAGTGTCGTATTCGTGAATAGTGCCGTATACGTGAATAGTGTCGTATACGTGAATAGTAACCACGACATAAAAAATTCTAAATTTGATAAAAATTCAGATCAATATTTTGGCATAATGATATTGAAAGAAATAATATCATTTATATAAAAAAATAACATCCCTTACCGTGTAAAGACATTACTTCTAGTTGAAACACCGGATATAGGCTATGACTTGAACTTGCACCGTATAGCAACACTCAAAATATTAAAATACTCACAAGAATACGCTCAATATATCGAGAGAGAAAAAGAGAGAAAACTTCAATTTCTGGTGTGATTTTTAATTCTAACCTAAGCACCATATTTATAGGAAAATGCTTAGAACACCAAAGCAGAAAATTTAATAAAATATTATTATATTTACAAAATTTTCACGCCCATCTTTGAAATCTGATTTCAGCCCATTTGTAACACATATGAAACCCACTTAACTTGAAAAAAAATGTTTTTCTTTTAAAAATTATTTAAAACTTCGAAAATCAATTATTCTGTAACTTCGGAACTTCAATAATTCATAATAAATAGCTCTTTTGTCAGAAAAATTCGAACCACATGTCTTTTCCATACGAAATTTCATTATCTACAACTTTGCAGAAAAAAAAATTTCTAAATTCTCCATAAAAATTGACCGAAATCCACAAATGGGCGATTCTGCAGGCTATAATCAAATTTTAGTCAAGAACTGGGCCCACAGACATGTTTAACATGTTTTAAATAACTTTTGCAACAAAAATACTCTTCCTTCTCATATATTCATATATCGCACATTTATATCTGGCAAACGGGTGGGCCGGGCCGGGCCGAGGCCGGGCCGGGCCAACGGCGGGCCGGGCCAAAAAGGCCCGGGTTTTGGTGGGCTGGAAATGGCCAGCCCGTGGCCCGTGGCGGGCGGGCCGGGCCGGCCCACGGGCTTCGGCCATTAAATTTTATTTTTTTTCCAAACTCTTTGTTACACCAAAAATAATAATAATAAATATTAAAAATAATAAAATAATTAATAATAAACAATAATACAAACAAACATGATTAATTAATTACATACATTAACTACATATCTCAATTAATTAAAATTGTAATAGTATTATAAATTAGTATTATTAATTAATTTTTAATTATAGTTAAAATATATTGAAGATTACATTAAAAACAAATAGTTGTTGTAGCTTAGTTGGTTTGAACTCTTATTTATTTACTTACAAGTCTTGTGTTCAAGTCTCACAACCTAACACTTTATTTTTTTTAAAAAAAATAAAAATAAAAATAATTGTTGGCGGGCGGGCCGGGCCTCCACGGGCCGGGCCAAAAAGGCCCGGATTTTTATGGGCTTAAAAATAGTGGCCCAAAGCCCGGGTTTTGGCGGGCGGGCTTTGGGCCCGTTTGCCAGGTCTACGCGCATTCATTGTAAAAATATCATCATTATTATATTATAATAATACAATAAAATATTATTTTTGTAAGACCCCAACTTTTATAAATAAAGATGAATTTTCTATAAATATCATTTTTGAATATTATGGAGTTAATTTGATATAATGTTATAGTTGTGGGTAATATTTATAAATTTTGCAAAGTAAGCAAGTTGTTATAAAATATTCGTTTGGTCGGGGAATATTCTGTTTGTCGGAGAATATTTGTACGACGACACAATCATTGGTGGACCCCACAACAGAAGTATTGTCGTAGTTAGAAAACGACAAAAATTATCGTTCTATAAAATAACGGCTGAGGTGTTACCGTTAAAACCGTTAAAACTGTTGAACTACCCGGTAGTAAAAGTACAGTAATACGCGTGGTTGCATAGTAGCACACGGTATTGATTATTGATACTTACGTAAGAAGTCACTCAGCTATACTCAATTATTGCTACAGAAATTGCTGCATCATATCTCTTAAATTATTGTCATAGTATCATCTGTATAATATGTTATATTATTAAATCAATAATTGAGACATTGTGGTAAGTTTGGTTATTTTTATGGGGGGGCCCATATGTCATCATCTAAGAGTCTCTTCGTCAATAGTATTTACCTTGGTCAATAGTATTTACCTTGATCAATAGTAATTACCTTCGTCAATAGTATTTACCTTGGACAATAGTATTTACCTTGGTCAATAGTAATTACCTTCGTCAATAGTATTTACCTTGGTCAATAGTATTTACCTTGGTCAATAGTAATTACCTTCGTCAATAGTATTTATCTTGGTCAATAGTAATTACTTTCATCAATAGTAGTTGTCCCTTCAATATTACCAAGAGTCATTTGACCCTTCGTTAAGACCAAGAGTTATTTGACCCTTCGTTAAGACCAAGAGTCATTTGACCCTTCGTTAAGACCAAGAGTCACCCTCAGTTTTTCTATAAATAGAGGCCTAGGGCTTCATTATTTTTCACGAATTCATTCAAGCTATAGAGAGAGAAAGTATAGAGAGAATAAGAGAGAGAGAATAAAAGTATTCTGTTACTTCACTTTTCCAATATCCAGTTCTTTTAAGGTAAGGGATATTATTCTTTTGTATTCAAGAAGAGAACTTCTGTTATTCTATTTTTTTATTATTCTGTTGGAATAACCTGTATATGCGGTCTATCCTATACTTGGTGATATTCTTCTATTATTCTGTTGGAACATCCTGTCTGTGTGTTTTACATCGGACCTGGTTCCATTATTTATTATTCTGTTGGAACATCCTGTCTGTGTGTTTTACACCGGACCTGGTTCCATTATTTATTATTCTGTCAGAATATCCTGTCTGTGCTTTTACGCCGGACCTGGTTCTATTATTTATTATTCTGTCGGAATATCCTGTCTATACGTTTACGCCGGACCTAGTTCCATTATTTATTATTCTGTCGAAATATCCTGTCTGTGCGTTTACGCCGGACTTGGTTCCATTATTATTATTCTGTTAAGAATAACCTGTCTGTGTGGTCTATCGCATGCATGGTGATTTCTTTTGTTATTCCATTCTTTATTACACTCAGTTGATTAAAAATTTGACTTCTATACTCCATGAAATTAGTGGAATATCCTTGATATTTGCGCTTCATCTAGTATCTATTCATGAAAATATTCTCCTGATCAGTCTTGAAGTTTACTCCACAAAGCAGTATCATGTTGACAATTTGGACGTTATTAATTCCTGGATAAACTAATTCTTGAACTTGTTTTATTGAATTCTTATATCATTGTCATCATCCTCATGTTTATAAAATATTGAAAGTCATCTGTGGCCTGTAGTGCATAGATAGACTTGGTATGATTATGACCAGGGATTATTCGGTATAATCATGACCGTAATGTTACAAATGATGTGGTAAAAGTCCTCATTGGCCCGTAGTGCATTGATGGACAGTTGTTGGCATGATCATGACCATTAATGAATACACGAATATCCTTGGCCGTAGTGCAGGGGTGATTCGATGATGTGGATTATTTTATTAAGCTGAGTCCCAGCGATAACAGTGTTGAAAAACCTTTTAAATTATAAAAGATAGTAGAGTTTATTTTCTACTTGACTCTTTTAATGGATTGCTTGTTCCACTGCAGTTAAACTTGATGTCTATTATATTTTATCAGTTTAACATTGTCGAAGGCTAATGATAATTTATTCTGCATTATCTTAGTCATAATATTTCTTACTGGGCTAGTTGAGCTCACCCTTTCTTTCACTGTTCTCTTCAGGAACTGAGAACGTAGCCGGGACAAGTCGGGGAACGGAGTGATGGTCCGAATGATAGTATTAGTTAGTAGTCCTCACTATTCTATGTAACGGTGTGTTAATAAATGTAATGAGGACTCCTTTTGAGTATGAATACTCTCTAGAAGATAATATTTGTATTCAAATACACAGTTTATGTTTTGTCATATTGTACACGACAGTTGTATTAGTAAGTTGTATTTGTATTTTATATTATGTATCTGACGACCCAAGATGGGTGATGTATACCTAATTTTGGGGGCGTCACAGTTGGTATTAGAGCTTAGGGATATGATCCTTGGCTAAGATGTGAGAATAGAACTAGGAGAGGAGAGACGGGAAATTCCTTCGCTAGTATGACCTACCTAAGTTTATTTGCGTGGTATTTAATTGGTCGGTCATAATATAAGGATAATATATGATATATCAATTAACTTTTATTTTGTGGCAGTATCTGAAAATGGCATCTGAGAATGTTGAGAATAGAAATGGAGCACAGGTGACTATTGATTCACCACATATCAATAATCAGGATAATGTTCATCAGGAAGGTGACAATCCTCATGCAAACAACAACACTGACCCGATGATGAATGATGGAATGTTCAGAGGCTTTATGCAATTCATGCAACAACAGGTGAAAGCGACTCCTGTCCACAACGTAGGTGGAAATACTGGAAACTCTCAGGCGGTCACCGCTAAACAGTTTAAGGAGCTGGGACCACCAAAGTTTAAGGGAGAACCCAAACCACTTGTAGCTGAACATGGATAAAGCAGATCACCAAGATATTTGATGTCTTGGGTTGCTCCGAGGAGCAAAAGGTTCTCTTTGCCGCCTTTATGTTGCGAGGAGATGCAGATTACTGGTGGGAATCGATAAAGCGTACTCAACCTGCCGCACTGAAGATGTCTTGGGAGAAGTTCCATGAGCTGTTTAACGATAAATACTTTCTCGAGAGTATTCGTCACATGAAGGAGGTGGAGTTTATCAAATTGGAGCAGAATAATATGACCGTGTCGCAGTACGAGGCAAAATTTGCGGAGTTATCCCGGTTTGTGTCCCACCTGGTGGATAATGAAGAAAGAATGACGCGGATGTTTTTAAGAGGTTTGAAGCCGGAGATACGTCAACATCTTGTTTCTCATAAACTGTGTTTGTATTCAGATGTTGTAAATAGGGCTCAGTTGGTGGAGCGCGATAACGAGACAACGCAACCAAAAGAGAGCAGCCGGCAAAATGATAATACCAGTGAGAGCAGTCATCGAAGCGGTGACAACAAGCGTGGAGGGAATCAACAGGCCAGAAATGGTAACCACTTCGGTGGTAATCAGGGCCAAAACAATAAGAATGGGCATTTCAAGAAGAGGAGATTCAACAATGATGGAAAGACGTCAGCACCAGCACCTGTCGTTAAGGAAGGAGAACGACCACCTATCATATGTTTCAAATACGGAGGGGAGGGGCACATCAGTCCAAATTGCGCGATGCCGTCCAAAGCATGTTATAATTGTGGAAGAGAAGGTCATTTAGCCCGATTTTGTCGTTTACCGAAGACAAATTCTGCTAGGATGGAGGCACCAAAGGCCGTCCCAGAAAAGTCAAAACCGGTTGTGCAAGGGAGAGCGTTTGTTGTGAACTCCCAGAGAGCAAGGAACCCGAATGAGGTCATCACGGGTAAGCTTATCATAAACTCTAACGAAGTCTATACTTTATTTGATACCTGTTTTACGCATTCTTTTATTTCTCCTACTTGCGCTCATCGATTAAATTTGATTCCGGAGAAATTAGACTTTGACTTAGCAGTTGAAACTCCATTGGGAGAAACCTTCATTACATCCACGGTTTATAAGTCTTGTTTGGTTCAAGTTGGTACCCATACATTACCTGTCGATCTTATTTCATTAAAAATACTTGCATTTGACGTGATTCTAGGGATTGATTGGTTAACTACTCATCATGCAAAAATTGATTGTTTTCGTAAGGTTGTTAGCTTTCATATTCCTAATCGACCTATTATGCGAATTCAAGCAACCAAACCATTAAAATCAATCGTTGTCATCTCAAGCCATAAAGCTATTCGTTTATTGAAAAACGGATGTCAAGCTTTCTTAGCTCATGTCACAGATCTAAACAAAAATACGTCAGCTTTGAATGATATTTCTGTTGTTAATAAATTTCCTGACGTATTTCCCGAAGAACTTCCTGGCCTACCCCCAGAGCGTGAAATTGAATTTTGTATCGACCTTGAACCCGGTACAAAACCCATTTCCAAAGCCCCATATCGAATGGCTCATATTGAACTTCAGGAGTTAAAGACCCAACTGCAGGAATTGTTAGACATTGGTTTTATTCGTCCTAGTACTTCTCCTCGGGGTGCTCCTGTTCTGTTCTTGAAGAAGAAAGATGGGAGTATGTGACTTTGTATTGATTATCGGGAGTTGAATCATGTCACCATCAAAAATAGGTACCCATTGCCACGTATTGATGACCTGTTTGACCAGTTGCAAGGAGCACAATTCTTTTCAAAGATCGATCTTCGTTCTGGATATCATCAGCTGAAGGTTAGAACTGAGGATATTCCAAAGACTACCTTCAGAACTCGGTATGGGCATTATGAATTCTTAGTTATGTCTTTTGGATTGACTAATGCTCCTGCTGCCTTCATGGATATGATGAACAGGGTATTCAAGGAATATTTAGATCACTTTGTGGTCGTCTTTATCGATGACATCCTTGTTTATTCCAAAAGCCGTGAAGATCATGAGCAACACTTGAGGCTGGTACTCCAAAAGCTTCGTGAATACAAACTTTATGCCAAGTTGAAGAAATGTGAAGAGGTAGCATTCCTTGGGCACGTAGTATCAAATCGTGGAATATCTGTTGACCCGGCAAAGATTTAAGCAATTCAAAGCTGGGAGCAACCTAAATCAGTAACCGAAGTACGTAGCTTTCTCGGTCTAGCTGGTTATTATCGGAGATTCGTGGAAGGATTTTCTTGAATCGCTACTCTATTAACTCAGCTGACTCGGAAAGATACAAAGTTCGGTTGGAGCGAAGAATGTGAGCAGAGTTTTTAAGAACTCAAGAGGACACTCATTTCAGCACCTGTTCTAACAATACCATCTGGCTCGGAGGGATTTGTCATCTACAGTGATGCTTCGAGCAAAGGGTTGGGATGCGTTCTCATACAACATGGAAAAGTCATAGCCTATGCATCAAGACAACTCAAGGAATATGAGAGGAATTATCCTACTCATGATCTAGAGTTGGCAGCTGTTATCTTTACACTTAAAATTTGGAGGCATTACTTGTATGGGGAGAAGGTGGAGATCTTTACGGATCATAAAAGCCTCAAATATTTCTTCACTCAAAAGGAACTCAACATGCGACAACGACGTTGGCTTGAACTGTTGAAAGATTATGATCATACCATTCAATACCATCCTGGAAAAGCGAACGTGGTAGCTGACGCATTGAGTAGAAGATCATATGCAAGTACGAGTGCATTATTGTCAACACAAAAGCCCATTTTGTGTGAATTGCAAAGGATTGAGATAGAGTTAAAGACTCCAGGGACCCATGTGATGATGGCGAATATACAAGTAGAACCAACTTTAATCGATAAAGTTAAAGCTGCTCAAGGTACAGACCTGAAGCTGATGCGTATGAGGAAGAAAGTGCAAGAAGGTTCTATGGTGGAAGCAAGAATCGATGAAGAAGGAATACTTCGAGTCAACTCCAGACTTTGTGTTCCTAACAACCATGATCTAAAGTATGAAATCATGATGTAGGCGCACAACACACCGTTTACAATTCATCCTGGAAGTACCAAAATGTATCATGATCTTCGTCATACATTTTGGTGGAGCAATATGAAGAGAGAGATAGCGTTGTTTATCTCAAGGTGTCTAACTTGTCAACGAGTCAAGATTCACTTCACGATTTTGGGTTAGTTTACAAAAAGCTATGGGCACAGATTTACGATTTAGTTCGGCATATCATCCTCAGACGGACAGACAATCAGAGAGGACTATTCAAACTCTAGAAGATTTATTAAGACTCTGTATCTTTGACTTCAAGGGAAGTTGGGACAAGTTCTTACCATTGGTGGAGTTTTCTTACAACAACAGCTATCAAGCAAGTATTGGCATGGCTCCATTCGAAGCATTGTATGGAAGAAAATGTCGTTCTCCAGTATGCTGGGATGAGGTAGGTGAAGCAACGTTGTTGGGACCGGAGTTGGTACGTATGACTACAGAAAAGATTCAAACGATCCGACAACGTATAAAAACCTCACAAGATCGACAAAAGAGTTATGTTGATCTTCATCGAAAGGACGTGAAATTTGATGTAGGAGATCATGTGTTCTTACGTGTTGCTCCATGGAAAGGAGTTACGAGATTTGGAAAGAGAGAAAAGCTCAATCCTCGATTCATCGGTCCATTTTTAATCCTCGATCGAGTAGGAACTGTGGCTTATAGACTCGCTTTACCGCCAAGTATGTCTCGTGTTCATAACGTTTTTCACATATCCATGTTATGCAAATATGTGGAAGACCCGAACCACATTATTGAGTTAGAACCGGACGAAATAGCGGAGGATTTGACGTATGAAGAAGTTCCTGTTCAAATCTTGGATAAGAAGGAACATATTCTACGCTCCAAGGTTATACCTCAAGTCAAAGTTTTGTGGAGAAACCACGATGTTGAGGAAATGACCTGGGAGTTAGAATCTGAAATGAAATCAAGGTATCCTTACCTCTTCGACATACCATGTATGTACCCTAATTTCGAGGGTGAAATTTCATAAGAAGGGGAGGTTGTAAGACCCCAACTTTTATAAATAAAGATGAATTTTCTATAAATATCATTTTTGAATATTATGGAGTTAATTTGATATAATGTTATAGTTGTGGGTAATATTTATAAATTTTGCAAAGTAAGCAAGTTGTTATAAAATATTCGTTTGGTCGAAGAATATTCTGTTTGTCGGGAAATATTTGTACGACGGCACAATCATTGGTGGACCCCACAACAGAAGTATTGTCGTAGTTAGAAAACGACAAAAATTATCTTTCTATAAAATAACGGCTGAGGTGTTACCGTTAAAACCGTTAAAACTGTTGAACTACCCGGTAGTAAAAGTACAGTAATACGCGTGGTTGCATAGTAGCACACGGTATTGATTATTGATGCTTACGTAAGAAGTCACTCAGCTATACTCAATTATTGCTACAGAAATTTCTGCATCATATCTCTTAAATTATTGTCATAGTATCATCTGTATAATATGTTATATTATTAAATCAATAATTGAGACATTGGGTAAGTTTGGTTATTTTTATGGGGGGCCCATATGTCATCATCTAAGAGTCTCTTCGTCAATAGTATTTACCTTGGTCAATAGTATTTATCTTGATCAATAGTAATTACCTTCGTCAATAGTATTTACCTTGGACAATAGTATTTACCTTGGTCAATAGTAATTACCTTCGTCAATAGTATTTACCTTGGTCAATAGTATTTACCTTGGTCAATAGTAATTACCTTCGTCAATAGTATTTATCTTGGTCAATAGTAATTACTTTCATCAATAGTAGTTGTCCCTTCAATATTACCAAGAGTCATTTGACCCTTCGTTAAGACCAAGAGTCACCCTCAGTTTTTCTATAAATAGAGGCCTAGGGCTTCATTATTTTTCACGAATTCATTCAAGCTATAGAGAGAGAAAGTATAGAGAGAATAAGAGAGAGAGAATAAAAGTATTCTGCTACTTCACTTTTCCAATATCCAGTTCTTTTAAGGTAAGGGATATTATTCTTTTGTATTCAAGAAGAGAACTTCTGTTATTCCATTTCTTTATTATTCTGTTGGAATAACCTGTATATGCGGTCTACCCTATACTTGGTGATATTCTTCTATTATTCTGTTGAAACATCCTGTCAGTGTGTTTTACACCGGACCTGGTTCCATTATTTATTATTCTGTTGGAACATCCTGTCTGTGTGTTTTACACTGGACCTGGTTCCATTATTTATTATTCTATCGGAATATCCTGTCTGTGCGTTTACGCCGGACCTGGTTCCATTATTTATTATTCTGTCGGAATATCCTGTCTGTGCGTTTACATCCGGACCTGGTTCCATTATTTATTATTCTGTCAGAATATCCTGTCTGTGCGTTTACGCCGGACCTGGTTCCATTATTATTATTCTGTTAAGAATAATCTGTCTGTGCGGTCTATCGCATGCATGGTGATTTCTTTTGTTATTCCATTCTTTATTATACTCAGTTGATTAAAACTTTAACTTCTATACTCCATGAAATTAGTGGAATATCCTTGATATTTGCGCTTCATCTAGTATCTATTCATGAAAATATTCTCCTGATCAGTCTTGAAGTTTACTCCACAAAGCAGTATCATGTTGACAATTTGGACGTTATTAATTCCTAGATAAACTAATTCTTGAACTTGTTTTATTGAATTCTTATATCATTGTCATCATCCTCATGTTTATAAAATGTTGAAAGTCATCTGTGGCCTGTAGTGCATAGATGGACTTGGTATGATTATAACCAGGGATTATTCGGTATAATCATGACCATAATGTTACAAATGATGTGGTAAAAGTCCTCATTGGCCCGTAGTACATTGATGGACAGTTGTTGGCATGATCATGACCATTAATGAATACACGAATATCCTTGGCCGTAGTGCAGGGGTGATTCGATGATGTGGATTATTTTATTAAGCTGAGTCCCAGCGATAACAGTGTTGAAAAACCTTTTAAATCATAAAAGATAGTAGAGTTTATTTTCTACTTGACTCTTTTAATGGATTGCTTGTTCCACTGCAGTTAAACTTGATGTCTATTATATTTTATCAGTTTAACATTGTCGAAGGCTAATGATAATTTATTCTGCATTATCTTAGTCATAATATTTCTTACTGAGCTAGTTGAGCTCACCCTTTCTTTCACTGTTCTCTTCACGAAATGAAAACGTAGCCGGGGCAAGTTGGGGAACGGAGTGATGGTCCGAATGATAGTATTAGTTAGTAGTCCTCACTATTCTATATAACGGTGTGTTAATAAATGTAATGAGGACTCCTTTTGAGTATGAATACTCTCTAGAAGATAATATTTGTATTCAAACTCACAGTTTATGTTTTGTCGTATTGTACACGACAGTTGTATTTGTAAGTTGTATTTGTATTTTGTACTATGTATCTGACGACCCAAAATGGGTGATGTATACCTAATTTTGGGGGCGTCACAATTTTATCAAAAAAGATAAAATATCGATTTTCAACAATTGTCACTTTAAAATTTTTTTACATCTATATCCATATAAAATGAATATTTTCCTCATCATATAAATTAATAATTAATTATTCACAAATAATATTACAGAATCACAATACTGACAACCAGACAGTTCTTAGGAAAGAGGGGGCTTTTCAATAAGGATTTCTCCTTACTGGCGCGCAATTAGGTGACCAAACCTCTCCTTAAACAGAACTTTTTAGACATTGCCAATAATGTTATCTAATAATATTATTCAGATAATATGAATTATTGCTCAGATAATAGAAAATATTGTGTAGTGATAATTATTGAAACAACAGTAATATAAAATATCAACGCAACAATTATTGAATCAATAAAATAAAATGCTGAACAGTAATTACTGTAACAATTATTGAGTAGTGCCTTCTTACGTAAGAATCAATAATTGGTGCAATACTGTGTGCTACTGTGCAACAACGCGTATTACTGTGTTTTAACCACCGGGTATTCTAACAGTATTAACGGTAACAACTACGCCGTTATTATAAACAACTTATACTTGTCGTTTTCTTCATCCAATCGCTTTCCGTTATGGGGCCCACAAAAGACTGTGCAGCCGTACGAATATTTTTCGACAGGAACAATATTCCACGACCAAACGAATATTCTCGGACAACAATGAATATTTTATAACCACTTGCTTATTTAAAATATTTACGCATTTTACCCATAACTAACCTCATTAATCAATTCAACCCTTACTATTTCAAAATAATAAATAGAGGAATTTAAATTTTATTTATTAATAATTTGGGGTCTTACATCCGCTATGCGGTAATCCACTTAGACAAATCATTTCCATAATTTAATAAGAAATGAATACAAAGGATCATTCACCATGCATGTGGTAATCCACATAGATAGGTTATTCCAACAGAATAATAAAGAATGGAATAACATAAGAATTCACCATGCATGCGATAGATAGCACAGCCAGGTTATTCTCAACAGAATAATAAATAATGAAACTAGGTCATGCGTAAACGCACAGACAGGATATTCCGACAGAATAATAAAGAATGGAATAACAACAGAATTCACCATCCATGCGATAGACTGCACAAACATGTTATTCCAACAGAATAATAAATAATGGAACCAGGTCATGCGTAAACGCACAGACAGGATATTTCGATAGAATAATAAAGGATGGAATAATAGAAGAATTTCACCATGTATGCGATACTTCGCATATACAGGTTATTCCAACATAATAATAAAGAATGGAATAATAGAAGAATTTCACCATGTATACGGTACTTCGCATAGACAGGTTATTCCAACATAATAATAAATAATGGAATAACAATAGCTCTCTTCATGAATACGAAAGAAATAATACCCCTTACGAGTATTGAAAGAAAATAGTTCTCTTCGTGAATACAAAAGAAATAACACCCCTTACGAGTACAACAAATAATATCCCTTACCTTAGAAGAAACTAGATATAGGAGTAGTGAAGTAGCAAAATACTTTTCTTCTTTCACTCTATAGTTTCTCTCTCTAGAGTTTCAGTGAATTCATAAGAAATAATGAAGGAATGAGCTTCTATTTATAGGAGAATGGACTGAATAGTAACTAATTCATGAACGGTCCAGATTGATTTACTTTTAAACGGACGGTCCATATTAATTTACTATGCAGTATTAATAAAATATTCTAATAAAACAAAATCTTTTAAATAAAATATAATATGTTCTATTTATAATCTAATAAAACGAATAGCTTTATAAAAGTATTCTGTTTTATACAAAAAGATTTTACTATACAAACACTATGTAGGCACTATGCAAATACTATGCATAATAGAATATTATATATTCTATTTATAGTCTAATAAAATAAATAACTTTATAAAAGTATTCTGTTTTATATAAAAAGATTTTACTATGCAAATACTATGCAGACACTATGCATAATAGAATATCATATATTCTATTTATAGTCTAATAAAATAAATAACTTTATAAAAGTATTTTGTTTTATATAAAAAGTTTTCTGTTTTATTGCATTTATAATAATAATAAAACAAAATTTATCACCTTTATTATAATTCACAATATTAATCGACCAGGTTGTTCCCAGGAAATATGGAGCTTTCCAATAAAGATTTCTCCCTATTGACGCGCAATTAGGTGACCAAACCTCTCCTTGGCAGAACTTCTAGACATCGTTAATATTGTAAATAATAATATTAATAACTTCGTCGTCTCAATTATTGATTTAATAATATATAAAATATCGACAATAATTGAATCAAATAACGTGAGATACTATGCAACAATTACTGTAACAATAGTTGAGTATAACTGAGTGACTTCTTACGTAAGTATCAATAATCAATATCGTGTGCTACTATGCAACCACGTGCATTACTGTACTTTTACTATCGAGTAGTTCAACAGTTTTAACGGTAAAACTTCCGTCGTTATTTTCATCAAAATATTTTTGTCGTTTTCTCAATCCGATAATAATTCCGTTATGGGGTCCACCAATGATTGTGCCGTTGCACGAATATTCCCCGACAAAAAGAATATTCTCCGACCAAACGAATATTATATAACAACTTGCATACTTTAAAAAATTTATATATACTACCCACAACTATAACACTATCTCAAATCCACACCATAATATTAAAAAATATATTTCAACAAAATTAAATCTTTATTCATAAAATTTGGGGTCTCACAATAATATCATCATTTAAGACTGAAGATGATGAAAAATATTTTAAAAAAAATAAATTCAGCGAGACCAAAGAACAAATATTAGGGATTCGTACTATAATTTATCCAAATTCAAAAATACTCCATAACAATCAATTGTGGAGCAGAATTTAAAAATAAAGATCAAAACCTGGATACAATCAAAGATAATAACCATAATAGACATCTTGGACAAAGAAGAGAAAATTTTATTTTTCTGTGAATAGTGGCGTATACGTGAATAGTGTCGTATACGTGAATAGTAATCTCGACACAAAAAGGTAAAAATTCCATAATAAAATTTATATCAATATTTAGGCATAATGATATTGAAGGAAATAATATCATTTACGAAAAAAATAACATCCCTTACCTCAAAATAACAGTATTTGTGATTAGAATATCGGATGTAAAATCAAAAGAAACTTGCACTGAATAGCAACTCTCAAAGTATCTAAATACTCACAAAATACGCTCGATAATATATAGAGAGAGAAAATTTATTTCTGGTGTGATTTTCAATTCTAACTAAGCACCCTATTTATAGAAAAATGTTAAAACGCCAAAGGAGCCTAAATTAATAAAATAATATATTATATTTTCTTCATTCTACGCATGCTAGCCATCCAAGACCAACATGCCATCTTGGAAAAAAATTAGCAACCCACATGTTTTAAAAATAAAAGTGGGTCCCACTCATAATTTTAATAAAAATATTTTATTTTTTTAAACTTCAATAATTCATAATAAATAGCTCTTTTATAAAAAAAATTCAAATCTCATATTCTTTTCATAGGAAATTTAATTCTCTACAACTTTGTAGAAGAAAATTTTTCTAAATTCCAAACAGAAAATGTTTGAAATCCATATACGGACGATTTTTAATACCTCAATTCTGTCAAAATACTGATAAAACACATCAACATTAATTCCTTCATTTATATCCACACAAAATAAATATTTCTCTATCCATCCACATAAAATAAATATTTCTTTATCATATAAATTAATAATTAATTATTCACAAATAATATCACAGAATCACAATTATGACAACCAGGTCGTTCCCAGAAAAGAGGGGGCTTTTCGATAAGAATTTCTCCTTACTGGCATGCAATTAAGTGACCAAACCTCTCCTTAGACAGAACTTTCTTAGACATTGCGAATAATGCAATCTAGTAATATTATTCAAATAATATGAATTATTGATCTGATAATGGGAAATACTGTGCAGTGACAATTATTGAAACAACAATAATATAAAATATCAACGTAGCAATTATTGAATTAATAAAATAAAATATTGAACAGTACTTACCGTAACAATTATTGAGTAGTGTCTTCTTACGTAAGGATCAATAATTCAACAATAATGTGCAATACCGTGTGCTACTGTGCAATCACGCATATTACTATATTTTAACCACCGGGTATTCTAACAGTATTAACGGTAACTACTACGCTATTATTTATAAAAATTCAAACTTGTCATTTTTTTCATCCGACCGTTTTTCATTATGGGACCCACAAATGGCTGCGCCATCGTACGAATATTCCCCGACAGCAAGAATATTCCACGACCAAACGAATATTCCCCGACAATAATGAATATTTTATAACCACTTGCTTATTTTATAAAATTTGCACATTTCACTCATAACCAAAGCATTATATCAAATTAACACCTTATTATTCAAAATAATGAATAGAGGAAATTCGATTTTATTTATAAAAAGTTCTGATCTTACATAAACATTGTAAGAGCAATAGTGAGTTAATTTGTGAAATTTAAAAAAATATTTCATAATCATTAAATATAAAATGAATAAGTAATTATAAAATATGCTATTTGAAAAATAAACTCGTGTTTCGCACTTGATTTTTTGGTGTTTGGAATGGGCTTATAATTTAACTACAACCAAAACACTTTTTAAAGTCTCCCTAAATTTATTTTAAAACAATTTAAATAACTACTAATAAAACTCAAACTTAATAGAATTCATTTATATATGTTTCATGAAGATTTTGGTTGATTCATGTAATTGTTTTTCAATCCCAAAAGAATATGATCACGGTGTAACATTATAAGATTTTAATAATAAATAATAAAATAAAATAAAATTATATGTGATTGGTAAGTTAAGTTGTTAAGTTATTAATTACTAGTTGATAGCCCGTGCAATGCACGGCACGGGCTAGTTTGTTTTTCGATTGTATAATTTTTTAAAATTGGAATGAGAAAGATTTTTCATAATAATAATATTTTTTTCATATAAACTTTTCGATTCCTTTTTGCATGGCATAGCAATTACATGTATAAATATGTTGCTATTGCTATTTTATTACTTCCACTTTTATGGTGATAACCCATTTTATTTAAGGTCATTCAGTTGTTACTCAATTTTCTAAATCTTCGCTTCGATCTTTGTTTGTAACGTAACAATAGTTTTTTCGATCCTTGCATTCTTGGCATATCCATAACGACCATTGTCACTATTGCTATCATCTCTTATTTTAATAATTTGGCGTTTGTTCGGCCCTTTGTTTTTTGTTGGTATAGATCTGCAAAAAATTGAAAACACATAAAATTTTAAAAATAATATGCAAAATAGGAAGAATATATTAGTTAAGAAAGTCATACTAATTACTTTACCTGATATCCATTATTTAGTATGTTGTATGATATTGTTTGTGTATTGGGGTTTTTTGTTTATGTGATAGTGGTATTTATAGGTGTATTCTTAAATGACAAGTGGAAAAATTAGAGAAAGATCTAGGCTTTTATATAACAAAACAAAGAGATGTCTCCTGATTGTTGCATAATTTGATCTATAGCATAGAAAATTATCTTTCCCCTCTCTATTTTTAACTCAGATTCACATATTGTTAATTAAAAATAAATTGCATCCTAAATTTCCATAGGCATACATAAATCTCAAAACTCCTAATAAATATAGAAGCTAAAAGACATTCATAAAATGAAACTAATTATCCATCAGATACCATTGCATCCAAGAACAAATAGTAACCCAACAGAGCAGAACAAATAATGTGTGTGATAATTTGAAATATCAAAATTTAAATCGCTTACGGCGCTGGATATTGAAGAACATGAGTGCTTTATCTAGAGCAACCGTGTAATTATCTGGCGATGGTGTATGGGATGAATTTGATATAATGTTATAGTTGTGGGTAATATTTATAAATTTTGCAAAGTATACAAGCTGTTATATAATATTCGATTGGTCGGGGAATATTCGTTTTAACAGGGAATATTCGTACAACGGCACAATCATTGGTAGACCCCACAACAGAATTATTGTCGGATTGAGAAAATGACAAAAATATTTTATGAAAATAACGGCGAAAGTTTTACCGTTAAAACTGTTGAACTACTCGATAGTAAAAGTACAGTAATACGCGTGGTTGCATAGTAGCACACGGTATTGATTATTGATGCTTACGTAAGAAGTCACTCAGTTATACTCAATTATTGCTACAGTAATTGATGTATCATATCTCTCATATTATTGATTAAATTATTGTCACAGTAGCATCTGTATAATATGTTATGTTATTAAATCAATAATTGAGACGGCAAAATTATTCATATTATTATTTGTAATATTAACGATGTCTAAAAGTTCTGCCAATGAGAGGTTTGGTCACCTAATTACGCGCTAATAGGGAGAAATCCTTATTGGAAAGCCCCCTCTTTCTTGGGAACGACCTGGTCAATTAATATTGTGAATTAAAATAAAGGTGATAAGTTTTGTTTTATTATTATCATAAATATAATAAAACATAAAACTTTTTATATAAAACATAATACTTTTATAAAGTTATTTATTTTATTAGACAATAAATAGAATATATGATATTCTATTATGCATAGTGTTTGCATAGTGTCTGCATAGTATTTGTATAGTAAAATCTTTTTATTTAAAACAGAATACTTTTATAAAGTTATTTATTTTATTAGACTATAAATAGAATATATAATATTCTATTATACATAGTATTTGCATAGTGCCTGCATAGTATTTGCATAGTAAAATTTTTTTATATAAAACAGAATACTTTTATAAAGTTATTCGTTTTATTAGATTATAAATAGAATATATTATATTTTATTTAAAAGATTTTGTTTTATTAGAATATTTTATTAATACTGCATATTAAATTAATATGGGCCGTCCGTTTAAAAGTAAATCAATTTGGACCGTTCATGAATTAGTTACTATTCAGTCCATTCTCCTATAAATAGAAGCTCATTCCTTCATTATTTTTTACGAATTCACTGAAACTTTAGAGAGAGAAACTATAGACAAAAAGAAGAAAAGTATTCTGCTACTTCACTACTCCTATATCCAGTTTCTTCTAAGGTAAGGGGTATTATTTCTTTCGTATTTATGAAGAGAACTTTTGTTATTCCATTCTTTATTATTATGTTGGAATAACCTGTATATGCGAAGTACCGCATACATGGTGAAATTTTTCTGTTATTCCATTCTTTATTATTCTGTTGGAACATCATGTCTGTGCGATTTACACATGACCTGGTTCCGTTCTTTATTTTTCTGTTGAAACATCCTGTCTGTGTGGTTTACGTATGACATGGTTCCGTTCTTTATTATTCTGTTGGAACATCCTGTCTGTGCGTTTACGCATGACCTGGTTCCGTTCTTTATTATTCTGTTGGAACATCCTGCTGTCTGTGCGGTTTACGCATGACCTGGTTCCATTCTTTATTATTCTGTTGGAATAACCTGTCTGTGCGGTCTATCGCATGCATGGTGATTTCTTCTGTTATTCCATTCTTTATTATTCTGTTGGAATAACCTGTCTATGTGGATTATCACATGCATGGTGAATTATCCTTTGTATTTATTCCTTATTAAATTGTTGAAATGATCTGTCTAAGTGGATTACCGCATGGCGGACGAAAATCTATTTGCAATTTCATATATTCTCTTATACTCAGTTGATTAAAGCTTTGACTTCTATACTCCATGAAATTAGTGGAATATCCTTGATATTTGCGCTTCATCCAGTATCTTTTCATGAAAATATTCTTCTGAGCATTCTTGAATTTTACTCCACAAAGAAGTATCATGTTGACAATTTGGACGTTATTGGTTCCTGGATAAATTAATTCTTGAACTTGTTTTATTGAATTCTTATATCATTGTCATCATTCTCATGTTTATATTATGTTGAAAGCCATCTGCGGCCAGTAGCGCATAGATGGGCTTGGTATGATTATGACCAGGGATTAATCGGTATAATCATGACCGTAATATTATAAATGATGTGGTAAAAGTCCTCATTGGCCCGTAGTGCATTGATGGACAGTTGTTGGCATGATAATAACCATTGATGAATACACGAATATCCTTGGCCTGTAGTGCATGGATAATTTGTAGTTGTGATACTAATGAATATCCTTGGTCGTAGTGTAGGGATGATGTGGATTATTTATTGAGTTGAGTCACAGCGATAAAAGTGATGAAAAACTTTTTAAATCATAAAAGATAGTAGATTTTATTCTCTACTTGACTCTTTTAATGGATTGCTAGTTCCCCTGCGTTAAACTTGATATTTGTTATATTGTATCAGTTTAACACTGTTGAAGGCTAATGATAATTTATTCTGCATTATCTTAGTCATAATATTTCTTACTGGGCTAGTTGAGCTCACCCTTTTGCTTTCATTGTTCTCTTCAGGAAATGAGAACGCAGTAGGGACTAGTCGGAGAATTGAGTGACGGTCTAGATGATAGTATTAGTAGTTCTCACTATTCTATGAAATAGTGTGATAATAAATATATTGAGGACTTATTTTGAGTTTGAATACTGTCTAGAGGACAATATTTGTATTAAAACTCACAGTTTATGTTGTATATTTAAGTTTGTATTTGTATTATGTACCATGTATTTGGCGACTCAGAATGGAGATGTATACCTGTTTTGGGGGCGTGACAGCCCAACCCATGGATCTCTTCCATACATACTCATTTTTTAAGCACAAAAGCTTGTAGCTTTACCACCCAGAATCAAAACCCCCCAAGCATGCACTGCAAATCATAACCTTAGACATGGAGGCTATGATGTTATGTGTTTAGCCCAACTTACATTTAGTTCAATTTGAGTTTGCTACAATTTTGCAGTGTTTTTTGTTAATACCTGTATATACATGCTGCTATTCGGAAGAGAAAAGAAAAAGGAAAAACAATGGATTGGAAAAGACAACTGGATTGCAGTTTTGAAGATGAAAGAAAAAGACTTGGAAGAGGCAGCTGAATTAATGATTTTCTGTTATGTATTAATGGTTAATTGATTTCAAATTAATCTAAACTATTTTCTGTATTAATGGTTTTATTAATATAAATTGTATATGGGATTTCAATTGATTAAAATTGGGTGTGTTAATTGATTGATTTAAAATTAATTAAGTTAACTCTGTTGGAAATCAAATTGGAAGCTAGATTAATTAATTGATTTGAAATTAATTGAGTTAACTTTGTTGAAAATCAAATTGTATGCTAAATAATTTCAAATTAAGTGAGTTGACTCACCTAATTATGCAATTTAAAGGATAGGCTGTGATGCCTTTATATATAAACTAGTTGATAGCCCGTGCAATACACGGGCTAGTTTATTTTTTGATTGTATAATTTTCTAAAATTGGAATGAGAAAGATTTTTTACCATTATATATTCATCATATATGTACTTTATTGTCTTTCCTTTTTTTTTTGTTTAGATTTCATTTTCCCCATTCATTGTAGGGATGAATTCAGATTAAGTATTATTTGTAATTTCAGAATTCACCAACAAAAAAGTTAAATTTCTTCAAAAACTAAAACTAAATTTCATTCAAAAAAAAGAGAAAAACCTCAAAAAAAATTCAATAAAACAAAGGAAATAATCAACAATTATCTGATTTGTTCCCGAAATCGAATAAATCGGATCGAAAAATCCTACAAATTACATCAAAAAATTTCAATAAAACAAAAGAAATAATCATCAGTTACCTGATATGTTCTCGAAATCAAATAAATCGGATCGATCGAGCGATTTTGAGCCCACAAAACCAAAATCGAGTGTGGTTCAGGAAAGAGAAGGACAAAGCGATGTCAGATCTGTAACAAAAGAGTAAAATTTAACAGAATATAGAGCCAATAAATCCACATAAACATATATATATATATATATATATAAGTGGAAGAAGGAGAGGGGAAAGTGGAACTCTCTGGAAGCGGAAGTGGAAGTGGAAGTGGAAGAGGAAGAGGAGAAGGGGAAGAAACTGAAGTGAAGAACTGAAGAGGAGGAGGAGAAGAGGAAGAGACAACTGAAATTAATATCAAGTAAAGTGAATTTGTATTTTATTTTATTGAAGGACCATTTTTCTCCTTTAATTTTATTTTTTATTTTTATTGTTAAGACTTTTTTTTCGGTCTTATTGATTGATTTTCCATTATTGTTTGATTTTTGCAATTGATTTGATTATGTGTATTTATATTGACTGAGTTTAGTTTTTTTTTTTCAATTTTATTGTTAAGACTTTTTTTCGTTCTTATTGTTTGATTTTCCATTATTGTTTGATTTTTGCAATTGATTTGATTATGTGTATTTTCATTTTATTGCAGGACCATTTTTCTCCTTTAGTTTTTTTTTTCATTTTTATTGTTAAAACTTTTTTTTCGTTCTTATTGTTTGATTTTCCATTATTGTTTAATTTTTGACTGAGTTTAGTTTTTTTTTTTTTTTGCAATTGATTTGATTATGTGTATTTATATTGACTGAGTTTAGTTTTTTTTTTTCATTTTTATTGTTAAGACTTTTTTTTCATTCTCATTGTTTGATTTTCCATTATTGTTTGATTTTTACAATTGATTTGATTATGTGTATTTATATATTGTTATTGAAGAGAAAATAAAAATAAAAAAATTATTTATGTGTATCATCATTTATGTGTATTTATATATAAGAATAGAAGAATAGATGAGTTATCAAATTAAGTGAGTTAACTCACTTAATTAATTAAGAGTGGACTCAACGATTTTTCCAATTGATGATGTCATCATTTCAATTGATTTCAAATTAATTGGTTGTGATGCCTTTATATATAATTATAAATCAAATTGTATGATAAATAATTTCAAATTAAGTGAGTTGACTCACCTAATTATGCAATTTAAAGGATAGGCTGTGAGACCTTTATATATAAGGTATAATTAAAAATAATTAATAGTTAATGTTAGATAGCCAAAATTCTTCTTATAATCAATTCCCTAATTTTATTCTATATATAGTTCTTTAATTACTTAGTTATACAATAAATTTTAATTTTAAAAACATATTTAGAATTTTATTTTACTCAACTTTAGATTCCAAATAACTAAATATTAGAAATATAGAAAAAATATTATGATTACATAATAACTAATGTAGGAGACATTTAGTTAATTAATGTTAAAAATAATTATGACTTATATATTGTGATTAAACTTTAGTTAATTTTTAAAACTAAAAGTCATAATGGTAACTTATTATTCAATAACAATTTTGTTCCTAAACAACTATATATCAAACATATAGAAAAAATATTATGAAAAAATAATAATTAATATTAAAAAGTGTAATATATACTACAAAATATAATAATGATTTAAACTTTAATTACTAATTTTATTTCATATAGGAGATCTTTGGTTAATCAATGTTAGAAAAAAATATCACTTATATATGGTTATTAAAATTTAAGTTACCGTTAAAAATAAAAAACCATGATGGTAACTTATTAATGTATAACTATTTTATGTAAAAAGATTAAAAATAAAAACTAAATATTAAATTTAAAAATTATATAAACTGAATATTAAATTAAAAAAATAAAAATATGCATATTACTAATATTGAATTGCAAATCTTTGATAATTGTTTGTTTGTGCAAAGTTTGTAGTAATTTTATAATAAATTAAACTAAAATTCAGAAAAATATTTTATAATCATTATATAGATAGAATAAATAAGGAATTAAAAATAATTTATTTAAAAAAAATACCTGTGCTTCTCTCGGGGAAGTTGGCTAGTTTATAGATACGTTTTAATTTTTTGACATCAAATTATAAAATTTAAATTTGCCCTTACAGTTTTATTCATATTATTATTTTGTCATTTTTACATTAGATTTTTTATATCTTTTTGTTTAGTCATTTAAATTTAACACACATATAACACGTGTGCCTGAGTATTAGTAGTACTTAAAATGTGAGCTAATTTGAGGATGACTTATTTTAAAATAATTTATAAGTTAAAATTTAAAGTGAGTTATAAATAAAAGTGTTTGACACTATTTTGATTTATAAGTAAGAAAATAAATTTAAATAAAATGTGAACGTAATTAGTTAAAATGACTTATAAGTTAAACTAAAGTGTAAAAATTATTAACATAAAGTCAAAATGTATTTCCATTTAGTCAAACGTACTTATTTTAATTAAAATGACTTATAAATTATTTTTTAAGAAGTAAAAAATAATTATTTTTCAAAAATTACTTATAAGTCAAAAAATAAGTCATAGTCAAACAAGTGATATATTGAAAAACAGCTGCAGTCGAACACAAGCCCTTAATACACTATTGTAAAATATTAGTGACCATAAGTTTTATTTGTACTAAATTTAATTTCTATTATAATTTTTTGAAGTTAATTCCTAATATTTGTAAAATATTAGGTTTTTTTGGGTACATCTCAATGTACTATTATCACCACTTGTATTAATTAGAATCGGCATTATTAGGAGAATTGCCACATCAGTTTTCATCTAACGTGATAAAAAATTACTCGTCTCTTTTTGCTATTGTAGTAATAATGTATTTAGTTATGAATTATCTTATATTTTTATAAAGTGGAGCTTCAAAAAATATTATTTTAATACTCCATTAATTGTTAGATTATTAAATTTAGGCTTAAATATGAATTAGTACCCTAAACTATAGGCCATATTCCACTTCGGTGATTCACCTTTCAATTTTTTCAATCAGATCATTAAACTATTAATTTTTTCCATTCCAATCTAATTGAACCTGCCATATCATAAATTAATGACATGGCATCACCACGTGGCAATACAATGCTTATGTGTTAAAAGTAGACTAATTTTTAGATTATTTTATGGACTTGAAAGGGTAAAAGAATAATATAATATTTTATATTAATTTAAACTAAATTTAAACAAAAATAAAAACCAAACTCAGATCGAATAGCTGAGCTTGGAATAAATATATCCTATATCAGATCTCGATCTAAACATTAGTCGAGCTTGGAATCGGCGGTGTCGAGGAAGAGGAGAGGCGTTCGGTACTGTTCGCGGCGGGTAGGCCGGGGATGACGTGGACTTGGCGGAGGGTGCCGACGTTGCCGTCGCCGATGAGGAGGTGACAGCTTTTGACGAAGTGTTTGTAGGCTTGGGGGATGTCGAAGCGGCGGACGATTTGTATACTCGCTGAGGACTTGATGATTTCAATAATTGTATTGCCGTTTCATAAGGAGCAACAGACGGATGAAAGGCTTAATAGAGGGAACCCAGGGTTTCGGAACATAAATCGAAAGGTAGTGGATTTTATCCAACCTTGTAGAACTTGTGTGTTCTTTGTTTATAAAAAAAACTGAACTTGTGTTTTGTTTTACCCAACCTCGTAACCTTTGTGTGTTTCTGGCTTTGTATGGGAAAGAAAATAACATCGAACAAATTTTTCATTATTTTCTTTACCTTCCATTTTAAAGCTCAGAAACTTAATCGAAGTAAAGGAAATTGCACTAAATAAGCTTTAAACAAGTCTGTCTAAGTTTTGATGTTGGTGTTAGTGTGAAACAGGTTTTACGCTACGCCCCTTGCTCGGTTGGAATACTAGTGGACCGTGGTTTCGGATCAACGAGAATCTCGAGATCAAGTGTATCCATCAGCATCGCCGTGGTTTTCATCGACGGGAAAGATGGCCAGGAAGCGCTACCGTTTGCCGGGCGTATGGCTCGACATCCTGGAGTGAAACTATCAGTGATACGATTCCTGTTGGATTTGAACAACGAGAGCAGCGTATCAACAAGGCTTTGATTTGAGGAATATAGGATTTTGATTTTGATCGTTAGGGTTCTGTTTTTGTTGAAATTTTTTTATAGATCTGAGTTTGGTTTTTATTTTTGTTTAAATTTAGTTTAAATTAATATAAAATATTATATTACTCTTTTACCCTTTCAAGTCCATAAAATAATCTAAAAATTAGTCTTCCTTTAACACATAAGCATTGTATTGCCACGTGGTGATGTCATGTCATTAATTTATGACATGGCAGGTTCAATTAGACTGAAATGGAAAAAATTGATAGTTTAATGATCTGATTGAAAAAATTGAAAGGTGAATCACCGAAGTGGAATATGACTTATAGTTTAGGGTATTAATTCATATTTAAGCCTTAAATTTACTGTTTTGCTTTCGGTCATTGATTTTTTATCTTCTGTTCAAATCTCAATTATTGAACACAATAATGGCTTCTAAACTTTCGATACACGCTGTCATGATGTGTGCATGTCTAGCTAAGGGGATACGCAAATGAAGCATAAAATCCATCAATCAATTATAGCTAGACCGTTAATAAACGAATCTGATTATCATGAAATTAATTTTAACATAAATTAATATACACACATAGCGAAAGATTATCTCTCAGCCTACGTATTGATATTATTGATCAATTAATTAAAATTAACTTTATATTAACCACTCCTTAATAGAGTAATAGATAAATATCATTAACCTCTAAGTATCTAATGTCAATAAAGTACGACAACTGAATATAATTTTTGTCTCCCAAAATTAATCCATAATATTAATCACTAATTAAACAATTAGCCCAGAAATAAAACTAAAAATAGAAGAGAATTAAGAATAGGCACAATATTAATCCCTTTCACTCTTTACACAAACTTCTTCATAATATCCTAAATGAATTAAATAACATAACTTTAATAGCATCCCTTTATCATAAAATTAACTTCATAGTAAGTTGGTTAATTGACCAATACAGTACTGACATGCAAAAGAGAGATAATCTCCCGGTCTGCTTGTCGACACTGTATTGTTCAATTTACCAAAGTTAACTTCATGGTAACTTTAATAATATATTTTCAGGTCCATTACCAAAACTTCTTTATTCATTAATTCATCCGTGAATTTTGTTGTTCACCTGAAAAATGAGATCCAAATATATAGTAATAGAATAATTAAGAAATACGTACCTAGAAAATATAATTAAAATTAGGAAGGGTTCTTAATTAGTAATTTCTTACATTTGCTCCGGCGGCATTGCCCGCTCTGTGTCCTTTAGATCTACGATGTGGCATGGCACGTAGACGTTGTCGGTGAGCTGATCTATCTGGAGGAGGAATGTAGGAATGAGTCTCAGGACCTCTATAATCAATCTCATAAACCACCTCTGAATCCATATCCATGGCTCCTCCTATTAACATACATGCAAAAACACACACACACACACAATTTTAATTACAATTTAAGTTATTATATCGCGTTGTCGCGAATTAATTAATTCATATAAAAAGAATAAAATACATATACTAACCTCTTGAAAAACAAGGGATCGCAAAGAGGAGGAGGAGGAGGAGGAGGCAGACAGTAGTTGTGATATTGCTACGTCTGATCGCCATTAATTTCTTTTTCTCAAAAAAAATATCAAAAGAGATGATGGATCACTTGCAGAAGAATACGTTTTGTTGGTAGAGATCAGTAGGGAGGAGGTGATAAATTAATTAAGTCGATCTTGGAAGAAGCATAAGCATGGGCATGGGGGGAATTATAAAAGATATATACACACACACCGTGCAGCTCTGGGCACTTCAAATTAACCACCGTCCCCATCAGCACAGCAATTTGCTGCAAGGTATTGACATGGATGTTTTGAATATCAACATACCTAGAGGACAATAAAAATAATAATAATAATAATAATAATAATAATAATAATAATAATAATAATAAATTGAAGTCCTCCACTGAACAGGACAGTGCCATGTGTGTATCATCAATATATATTGTAATTGTCTTAAGAGGGACAATCACAGAAATTAAGTTTGGCTGGAGTTGCACCTACCCTTTTTAATTGAGTCTTTCTACGCCGACCGTCATCTACCGACCGGATTAGTGACCGGTCGGATTTTTTTTTTTTATTTTGTTTTTTTTTGCTTTTGATTATTAAATAATTAATGTGATTTATTGGAACTGAAATTTTTACAAAATACAGTGATTTAGGTATTATTTAGATACATGTAAAAAACAAGGTTGCACAGACTGTACAACCCTGTTTTTTATATGTATCCAAATGACACTTAAATCACTGTATTTTATAAAAATCTCAATTCCAATAAATCACATTAATTATTTAGTAACCAAAAACAAAAAAAAAATTAAAAAAAATATAAAAATTCCGACCGGTCACTAACCCGGTCGGTAGACGACGGTCGGCCTAGACTTATTGTTTTTAATTTCCTCTTTCTTTACATATGTTTCTTTCCGCCATTAATCCCCTGCCCCCAAGACATAACTCCATCCAAAGCATGACAGAGATAGAATATACTACTACAGACTTTATGGTTTTTGAGTTTGTTCTGATCAGTTGTTATTAATTACTTATGGTTGAGAATTTATACGTGAAAAATGATATATATATCTTCAAAGTTAGATTGCTGCAAACGTGTAATTTTAAGTAAAATTAGCTTTTTTCTAACCACTGCCTCTTGTCTTAATTAATATAGTTAATATTTATAGATATCCGGCCTGTCAATTATAGTTGTCAGAAATATTATAAAAAATTATTGAGCATGATACTATTTTTTTTATTGGTTAAATTCTAAATGACATCAAACTTTTCTAAGGTAATGTGAAATTTTCTTATAAATCATTTTAACAATGACACAAGTAACAACCATGATACAATAAAAAATTCTACCTTATACGTTTTGTTTCTTCTTGTGACATTGAGTCGAGTAATAAATTTACAACATAAAGAATCATATTAACATCGTCGGAAATTATAACTAAATGAGCACAAATATAGTTAAAAATATGTAAAATATTAGGTTTTTTCAAAGTGAGTGTGAGAGAAACAACTTAACTTGTTCTATTAAGAAAACAATAAAAAAATTTACAATTACGTGTACATATAGGGTCCCCATCTGTGACAACTGGTTGTTACAGGTACTATTACAACAACCATAATCTACACCGTTGATTTCAATATTAGACGACACAGATTAAAATGAATTTCTCTCCTGCCGCTAGAGGCCGAAGCGACAATGAAATGACTTGTAGCGGCACCGACTATTACCCATTTACTTTTTATTTGCCCATATACTACGCTGCTTGTACTTCAATATAGCTAAATAATAAATTAGAGTGACGTAGCCGTAGTTGGATAGCCCAATAAATTAGAGTGGCAATTATTCATACATAATTCTTGGTTATGGACACATTAAACTTAAAAATGTAAATATGTGACTTCTTTAATTTGTTTACATATTTGGGCTTTCAACTGTCTCCGTTGACATTATGAAGACCACATGGTCTTGTGGTCAAATATAGTTAAATCCATCCTGTACAGCTCAGCTCTATCATACTTGGATTGGATTGGCTCTGGAATGGGCTTTCACAATCCAATTAGTGTTTTGGTAAAACACAAATCTTATGCTTTAGACCACCACCCAACATATATGCAATTTAACAACTACGTATTCCAAAAAATAATAAAATATAAATTATTTTAGGTATTTTTGGAACATGAACTACATATGAACAGAGAAAAGATAAAATCATATATATATATATATATATATATATATATATATATATATATGGAAAAATATATGTACACAGCTGTGTATTACACAGTCGACTATGACGACGGTTTTTTGGGCTACAGCGACAGTTTCACCCGTCGCCATAGTTATTCTGGTCTATTGTGACGGATGAACCGTCGTTATAGCCCAAAAAATCCGTCGTCATAGCCTTACTGTGTAATACACAGCTATGTATATACATATAGCCCATATATACGTATACATCTTTATGAATATAAATTTAATTATTTATACTTCCAAAAAATCTAATAGGCAATAACAATGTTAAAACATAATGTAAATTTATATTTTTCATCCTCGTGAGATTAAAGCCGTAGTCAAAGACTTGTAATTGGCCTGTAAAGACTTGTCTAATACAATCTCATTCAAAAATAATTAAAAGAAAATATAGCCTAAGGAGCAAGTAATCCTCATATGAGACCTTGGTCACGTTTGCTTCAGATTTTCTTTATATTTGCCAAAAAACTGGATCAATTCAGCTTTATATAGATTTATCCAAAAAATAAAAATTGTTTTACCATAACCAGAAATAAAAAGATACAAAAAGTTTTAGCAGGCCTCATGCAAAAAGGCGCTTGACAAATAATAAAAGCGACACTTGGATAAACTTTACTAACGGCTAGTAATAAATCAATGAACCACTCAGACCTCATCTAGGACTAGGAGAGTATCTGTTTGATGTGTGGAAAGAGTTAAAAACCTCCTCGATCACATTTTTTCCATCTTCCTTCCAGTTTTCAAGCTCATCTTATAAGTCAAACATCCAAATAATGGCCATCCAAATAATAACTTTCTGCTCGACTCGATAGTTAAACGAGTCGAGCCTCAATCAAATTTTATTTTATATTCTATAAATTTTATAAACTATATCTGAGCAATTTAATACTCGACTCGACTCGACTCGGTGCATTTACACCCTTATGTCCACCTATCATTAATTATAACCTTGGTGATCATACTAAATTAGACGGGACTTCTAACTTTTTAAAATCTGTTAGTTCATGATTATCTGAAGCATGCATTTAACTATATATGATTATGATATTATTTCCCATATATATATATATATATATATATACCTGTATGAGAATGTGTGATGAGAGTGATCGACGGCAGTACTTTTCACCAAAGCTAAGCATTTTTTTTTCTTGGGCAATCTAGAAGCAAGGACTTGAGTGAGAAAGATTTTTGGGCTTTTAGCTGATGGAATATGGTGTGGGCCATTCTTATATATCTTGTACAGAATTAAAAGCTGCTAAACTTTCCTTTTCCAATTAACCTTTTAAATTTATGCTTTCACACACACACAGACACACGCATATGGCCTAATCCATAATAACCAAGGTCCGACAGGTTATATCCCGGACGGTTTTTATTGACTTATGTGGTCTTGCATTTTGTATGTGGAATGCATGGTTAATATAAAATACCGCCCCACATATAATATATTTACTCTATAGATAATCATTATAAACATATTGATAATATGTATTTAGTTTCCGCAGTTTTGGATTAGTCAGTCTCATAAAAGTAACCGAGTCTGTCTATGTAGCTATGTGTTATGCATCGTAACTCACAGGCTCAACTTTTTACCAAAATTCAATTTGATGGAAATGGTTGTTGTTAGGGAGTGATACCCCGAGGGTGGTAAAACCCCAAATCTTTGTTGGGGCTCGATTCACTTAAGTACATGTTGAATCGATCGGTTCGGTTAGCTCTGCTCTGTTCATGATTCTTATCCATATCAGTCCATCCATATTTGGACTTATCAATAACGATTCACGTCATACTAGGGGAGAAATCATAACAGACAGAAATCCTAACATCAGATACAAATACAAAGGAGTACCTCTGATCTGATATGTTTTTTTATACACTCCTTAATATTCTCATATTACCAATCTCAACAAACCCTCTGTGCATTCGTTCATTTTCACATATCTCGGAGCACTCAGTTTCGGTGATTGAGCCGACCGAAATCCAGCGTTATTAGTTGTGTTTTCACTTATGTAGCCAACCAAACAAGAGTGAAAATTATTGTAAACCGAAATATGAAGCTGTAAGTAGTTTAATTTTCCAGGAAAAGTACTACTATTAATTATGGTGGTTGTTGTATTTAATTAATTGCCACGTTTCAAAGCAAGAACAGTTATAGTATATTGCGTTAGAAAGCAGTGGAAAATTAAAATTAGTACTCCCTATTTGTTGGTTTGGCTTGAAGAGAAAGATTTGATTGAAAAACAAACGACCAGCTTGACTTTTTCATCTTCAATTCTAGTAAGCTAGATTAAGAGGAAAGTAATAAAGTCAAATCAGGATTGATAGTAATGAGTGGATCAAATAATCAACCAGACAACGATTGAATGAGACAGAAATGTCTTGAATCATATCATCCACATTTAACGTTAATTGCCCCCTCTAACTACTGGAGTCTGGATGGAATCCATGGACGCTACTCAGCCAACCAACAATATTTGATTGGGTTTTGTTTGGACATTAAACATTATTACTCTTATGACATTATTTTTTTAAAGTAATATTACTTTATAGTTGTATTAATTAAAATTAAATAAATATAAATTATTATTATTATTATTTTTAAAAAGTACTCTTATATTGAAAACGAATAGAGTAAAATAATACCTCGGCACACTCTGTGTAATACTAGAGTGATCTTTAAGGCACATTTTGTTGTTGTGGCATTGTGGCAAGGGGTTAAATATTTTTTTGATCAATATATTTAAGGTCAATTTACAAATATATAACTAAATTTATTGTTTTTACAGTCAACTAACTGTACTTAACTTTTCTAACACAAAGTTAAATTTCCGTCACCGGGGTTAAGTTTTTTAATGGAATAATTACATGAAAATGTCACGTATTTACGGAATCCTAGCTAGAAGATACATTTAACAACATTTTAAACATTAGGTATAACCCACCTATCAAAAACAATTACTCATGCCCGCCCGAACCGACCCAACGAATTTCATTCATGTTAAATAAGGAATCGGACATCAAAAGGGAAAAAAATTAGGATTCTTCGTAAGAGTAGAGATTAGACATTAAAAGGCGAATAGTTTAAAGTAATTAAAATTGAGAATCCAATACATAGGGGGATTTAAAAAAGATGAATACCTCAAGGGGGGTAGAGAGCTTGTATAGAAGGAAAATGGTGAACAAGTGTGCAGATTTTGAGTGCGACTCTGCCGAATTCAATCCCATCGTCTGCGGCTGTGGAATCGTGCGGCTCGATTTGGGTCCCAAGGAATACATGTGTTTTGTACATGTGGGGTCAACCACAGGTTGTTTTGGAGAGAGTATTTCCCTCTAGATCCACATAATCATGGTCACTGTTGGGTCATGATATTTCTCCTATTGGGCCCTACGAATTGGGCTTGTTCACTTAATTAGTCCCTTGGATCTCTTTTGTTGGGTCGTGAAGTTATTGGGCCTAATCCCTACGTCATCTCTCCTTAACATTGAACCGGGCCCATAGGCTAACCCATTAAATCTTTTTATATCTAAGCCTTTGACTAGTAATGATGAAAAAGAAGAGCAGTTGACTCAAAGTCTGCAGATCATTAATGTGGATGAGATTTTATCCAGCCGGCGGTAGGTACAGTGGAAAAAAGGTGACAACCTGCATGCACACGGCTGAGACCATAGAGGAGTGGGGGGCTGTGTCACCTTGGGGTTGGTGGCACAAAAAACTGGGCACGAGAGTATAACCAAGCAAGGGAGGCTTCTAACAGGAGGTACGCACACATTTTATCTCTCTCTTGACGCTAGACATTTTACATCCTCCATTGTTAACCCTTGTGACTGCCTGTACTTACTCTTACGCCGGAGCTATCCCCCGACGGTCCAGCCGTCAAGCTTTGTGTGTTGATCGTGTTTACTGTGCAGGATCGGGACGTCTTACGTGATTGGGACGTGGCAGAAGATCTTGGCGTTAACATTGGCGCTAGAAGGAGGGCTGAGTTCTAGTGTTCAAGAGCTTTCAATCACAAATATTTATTTGTTCTACGTTTTCAAAGATGGGGAAGAGTAGAGCAGATACACCTGAAGGACAGCCAATGACTGTCGGTGATTCACCACCACGAGTTTCTGCTAAAGATCGTTTGGAACCTACATTAAGTGTTCATGCCAGCACAGCGTCCAAACATTCGCATGGAGATTCCCCGACAACAATGATTATTTTATAACCACTTGCTTATTTTGAAAAAAAATCATATTTCACTCATAACTTTAAACTTTTATCAATTTAACCATTTACTGAATAGTAATTATAAGAAAAATTGAATAATTTTATTTCATAAAATTCGGGGTCTTACAATCTCCCCTCCTTATGAAATTTCGTCCCCGAAATTTACGTATCTGGTATTTCAAAGAGTTGAGAATACCTTGCTTTCATTTCAGATTCCATCTTCCCTATCATCATGATTTCTCCATTGCTCATCTCCTGTATTTCAGATATCATTCTAGAATACAGCTTCAAAATAAGGGTTAACTGAACAAATTAACATATCACATAATATCCCAATATTATGACTGACCAACAAATAAGCTTAGGCAGGACACACTAGCGAAGGATTTACTCATCTCTCCCCTCCTAGTTATATTTTCCGATCTCCGCCAGAGATCATATCCCTAAGCTCTGATACCACCTGTGACAACCCCAAAATAGGTCCATTCCACCCAACCCATTCTGAGTCGTCAAATACATGGTACAGAAAATAACTACAACTTTATTACAACAATTGTCGTGCAAAATACAACAACACATATGCTGTGAGTTTGGATACAAATATATACCAAATGTGACTCATGTTCTAACCGTGGACATCACCTCACAATAACACCTTACATAAAGGTATAGTCAAAAACTGTTTTAGAAATTAGAATCTTTGGGAAGTGCTCAAGGAAACCTTCGTACATGGGAGGCCACGCATCTATGTTATGATAGATATCATATGGCCACAGAATTATCCTTGGTTGACCCAATAGACCCCAAAGAAAAACGAGAAGATTACTATCATATTCTTCCCAATGGTGAGTCTTCTCTTGACTTATCATTATCTCCACTGTCTCTAATTGAGAATTATACTTCAAACAAATATCAAGATTATATAGGTAGTGCCCATAGATATACTCAGCAAGTGGATGAGCACAACCCTGTCTTATGATGACACGAGGTTGTATGTCATTAGACATCTTGTATGATAGTGACAAAACACCCTTCCAACGTTGGGTTCGCCTCACCCTATTTTCTTCACCAAATATAACTACTAAATGATGACCACCGTTCTATTCCCTTGTTACCCCCGCTCGACCCAGCTACACTCTTAATACCTGAAAGGAATTGTGAAGCAAAAGGGTGAGCACAACTAGCTCAGTAAAGAATATCATGACTAAAGATAATTAAATTATTAATAGCCTTCATCAATAATAAATCAGAGATTTAGAACATATGGTAAATGATAAAAATTTCAACCATAGTTGCAGCGGAACGAGCAATCCATTAGAAGAGTCAAATAGACTATAAAGTCTATTATCTTCTCCATGTTAAAAATCCACCAACAATGTTTTATCCATGTAACATCACTCAACAGTTTCTTTCCACAATCATATGAATAACTCATAATCATAATTGTGACTATAAATTTTTCTTCGCACCCAGGACGAAGAATATTTTCATCACCTGTCTTTACCTGAAACATCAAAGATCATGGTTATACCAAATCACAATTCCTGTTTATAATCATACTAACAAATCCATCTTTGCACTACGGGCCAAAGATATTCATCAACAAACCATCTTTGCACTACGGGCCAAAGATATTCATCAACAAACCATCTTTGCACTACAGGCCAAAGATATTCATCAACAGTTCATCTTTGCACTACAGGCCAAAGATATTCATCAACAGGCCATCTTTGCACTACATGCCAAAGATATTCATCAACAATTCATATTTGCACTACAGGCCAAATATATTCATATCTCAAAGAAATATATAATCATTTCAGAATTTATATAAACAATAATTATAACCATGTTGATCAATTCACCTTTGCACTTAAGCTTAAGATATTCAATTATAAATTCAATGGTCATGATCATACCAGTCACAATTCAACTTTGCACTACAGGCCAAAGAGAACCCTAGTCATGATCATACCAATAATCTACCCATCTTTACACTCCAGTGAAAGAGAATTTCAACATCAGGGTTATAAAAATGTTATATATGATGATAAAAATAATATGATCAACATATAGTTTTAATCTCAAGAGTAATATTCGTAACTCATGAATAGTAACCCCGACACAAAAGATAGAAATTCTACAATAAAATTCATACCAATATTTCGGTATAATGATATTGAAAGAATAACATTACTTAAATTTATAAACAATTTATTTTAATTATTTACACTTTACTAATTAATGCATTTAATCATCATAAAATGCCAACTCTTACAATTTCATCATCAATAACCAAAACCCTCATCAAAAATCTGCATATACCTCATATAGGATTCTCAAGCCATAAAATCCTATTTTCTAATTTTCTTTCTTCACAAAATATATTTAATTCATTTACTCATAACTAGACCATTTTTATAAAAAATACCAAATCAGTTCCAAAAATATTTCTTTTCTGGGATTTAGCATAATATAGTCCCATAGTGAACATATATTTTTCTCAGAATTTTTAAAATTCATTTACTATTTTTCATATGACCAAAACAGCCGAATATTTAGACATTTATCAAAAATTATACTTTTGTCCAAAAATTCTGAAATTTACAGAGTATACTTCTATCATATACATGTACTCCCAATAAAAATTTCATCAATTTTGGAGTTAACCACAAGAAATTATAAGCGATTACCTTTAAAATAGTCTTTTCTCATAAAATTCATAACTCTCAATCTATACATCCAAAAATCACCATTTTTGGACACAATCAAGAAAACTCATCAAAATATCATTTCAAATTTTTCCAGAATTTTTGAAGTTCAGAAAAATTACGAAACTGAAAATCATAACAACCCTTAAAATCCCTTACTATCCCTTACCATCCCTTACAATCCCTTACCTCAAAACAGCAGTACTTCTGATCGGAATGTAAAGCCGAAGGAAACTTGCACTGAATAGCAACTCTCAAAGTATCTAAATACTCACAAAATATGCTTCATAATATAGAGAGAGAAAGAGAGAAAGCTTATGTTTCTGGTGTGATTTTCAATTCTAACTTAGCCCTCTATTTATAGGAAAATTTTGGTAGGTTTGACCTGCAACCTGATGGCTTTACCTGCTACTATTCCCACCCACCACATTTGAAATATAATTCAGCACATTTCTTCACCAACCACAAGTGGGGCCCACCAATTCTAGAATTTTCTACCAAAATGATAAACTCCGAAAATTCAACAATTTCTGAACCAGTCATCTCGTAAAATTCATAATAAATCATACGTTCATTTTTAACGGTTCAAAATTTGTGGGCATATACTCAACTTATATATGTATAACATATCCAAAAATTACTACGATCCAACGGTCGGATTAAAAATTATAACCCCCGCAAAATATCTCAAAAACTCTGATTTTTAATACCTCCATTCCGACAAAAATACTGATAAAAACCTCAACATTAACTCCTTTATTTTTAACCACAAAAATATATTCCTCATTTATATCCACATAAAATAAATATTTCCTTATCATATGAATCAATAATTAATTATTCACAAATAATATTACAGAATCACATTTATGACAACCAGGCCGTTCCCAGGAAAGAGGGGGCTTTCCAATAAGAATTTCTCCTTACTGGCGAGCAATTAGATGACCAAACCTCTCCTTAGACAGAACTTTCTAGACATTGACAATAATGTTATCTAATAATATTATTTAAATAATATGAATTATTGATCTGATAATGGGAAATACTGTGCAGTGACAATTATTGAACAACAATAATATAAAATTTTAACGTAGCAATTATTGAATCAATAAAATAAAATATTGAACAGTAATTACTGTAACAATTATTGAATAGTGCCTTCTTACGTAAGAATCAATAATTTCAAAAATACTATGCAATACCGTGTGCTACTGTGCAATAACGCGTATTACTGTATTTTAACCACCGGGTATTCCAACAGTGTTAACGGTAACAACTACGCCGTTATTTGTAAAAACTCAAATTTGTCGTTTTCTTCACCCGACAGTTATTCTGTTATGGGCCCACAAATGGCTGCGCCGTCGTACGAATATTCTCCGACAGAAAGAATATTTCACGACCAAACGAATATTCCCCGACAACAATGATTATTTTATAACCACTTGCTTATTTTGAAAAAAAATCATATTTCACTCATAACTTTAAACTTTTATCAATTTAACCATTTACTGAATAGTAATTATAAGAAAAATTGAATAATTTTATTTCATAAAATTCGGGGTCTTACAATCTCCCCTCCTTATGAAATTTCGTCCCCGAAATTTACGTATCTGGTATTTCAAAGAGTTGAGAATACCTTGCTTTCATTTCAGATTCCATCTTCCCTATCATCATGATTTCTCCATTGCTCATCTCCTGTATTTCAGATATCATTCTAGAATACAGCTTCAAAATAAGGGTTAACTGAACAAATTAACATATCACATAATATCCCAATATTATGACTGACCAACAAATAAGCTTAGGCAGGACACACTAGCGAAGGATTTACTCATCTCTCCCCTCCTAGTTATATTTTCCGATCTCCGCCAGAGATCATATCCCTAAGCTCTGATACCACCTGTGACAACCCCAAAATAGGTCCATTCCACCCAACCCATTCTGAGTCGTCAAATACATGGTACAGAAAATAACTACAACTTTATTACAACAATTGTCGTGCAAAATACAACAACACATATGATGTGAGTTTGGATACAAATATATACCAAATGTGACTCATGTTCCAACCGTGGACATCACCTCACAATAACACCTTACATAAAGGTATAGTCAAAAACTGTTTTAGAAATTAGAATCTTTGGGAAGTGCTTAAGGAAACCTTCGTACATGGGAGGCCACGCATCTATGTTATGATAGATATCATATGGCCACAGAATTATCCTTGGTTGACCCAATAGACCCCAAAGAAAAACGAGAAGATTACTATCATATTCTTCCCAATGGTGAGTCTTCTCTTGACTTATCATTATCTCCACTGTCTCTAATTGAGAATTATACTTCAAACAAATATCAAGATTATATAGGTAGTGCCCATAGATATACTCAGCAAGTGGATGAGCACAACCCTGTCTTATGATGACACGAGGTTGTATGTCATTAGACATCTTGTATGATAGTGACAAAACACCCTTCCAACGTTGGGTTCGCCTCACCCTATTTTCTTCACCAAATATAACTACTAAATGATGACCATCGTTCTATTCCCTTGTTACCCCCGCTCGACCCAGCTACACTCTTAATACCTGAAAGGAATTGTGAAGCAAAAGGGTGAGCACAACTAGCTCAGTAAAGAATATCATGACTAAAGATAATTAAATTATTAATAGCCTTCATCAATAATAAATCAGAGATTTAGAACATATGGTAAATGATAAAAATTTCAACCATAGTTGCAGCGGAACGAGCAATCCATTAGAAGAGTCAAATAGACTATAAAGTCTATTATCTTCTCCATGTTAAAAATCCACCAACAATGTTTTATCCATGTAACATCACTCAACAGTTTCTTTCCACAATCATATGAATAACTCATAATCATAATTGTGACTATAAATTTTTCTTCGCACCCAGGACGAAGAATATTTTCATCACCTGTCTTTACCTGAAACATCAAAGATCATGGTTATACCAAATCACAATTCCTGTTTATAATCATACTAACAAATCCATCTTTGCACTACGGGCCAAAGATATTCATCAACAAACCATCTTTGCACTACGGGCCAAAGATATTCATCAACAAACCATCTTTGCACTACAGGCCAAAGATATTCATCAACAGTTCATCTTTGCACTACAGGCCAAAGATATTCATCAACAGGCCATCTTTGCACTACATGCCAAAGATATTCATCAACAATTCATATTTGCACTACAGGCCAAATATATTCATATCTCAAAGAAATATATAATCATTTCAGAATTTATATAAACAATAATTATAACCATGTTGATCAATTCACCTTTGCACTTAAGCTTAAGATATTCAATTATAAATTCAATGGTCATGATCATACCAGTCACAATTCAACTTTGCACTACAGGCCAAAGAGAACCCTAGTCATGATCATACCAATAATCTACCCATCTTTACACTCCAGTGAAAGAGAATTTCAACATCAGGGTTATAAAAATGTTATATATGATGATAAAAATAATATGATCAACATATAGTTTTTGTAAGACCCCAATTTTTATAAATAAAGATGAATTTTCTATAAATATCATTTTTGAATATTATGGAGTTAATTTGATATAATGTTATAGTTGTGGGTAATATTTATAAATTTTGCAAAGTAAGCAAGTTGTTATAAAATATTCGTTTGGTCGGAGAATATTCTTTTTGTCGGGGAATATTCGTACGACGGCACAATCATTGGTGGACCCCACAACGGAATTATTGTCGGATTGAGAAAACGACAGAATTATCTTTCTATAAAAATAACGGCTGAGGTGTTACCGTTAAAACCGTTAAAACTGTTGAACTACTCGGTAGTAAAAGTACAGTAATACGCGTGGTTGCATAGTAGCACACGGTATTGATTATTGATGCTTACGTGAGAAGTCACTCAGCTATACTCAATTATTGCTACAGTAATTGCTGCATCATATCTCTTAAATTATTGTCATAGTATCATCTGTATAATATGTTATATTATTAAATCAATAATTGAGACGTTGTGGTAAGTTTGGTTATTTTATGGGGGGCCATATGTCATCATCTAAGAGTCTCTTCGTCAATAGTAATTACCGTCGTCAATAGTAATTACCGTCGTCAATAGTATTTACCTTGGTCAATAGTAATTACCTTCGTCAATAGTATTTACCTTGGTCAATAGTAATTACCTTCGTCAATAGTATTTACCTTGGTCAATAGTAATTACTTTCGTCAATAGTAGTTGTCCCTTCAATATTACCAAGAGTCATTTGACCCTTCGTTAAGACCAAGAGCCACCCTCAGTTTTTCTATAAATAGAGGCCTAGGGCTTCATTATTTTTCACGAATTCATTTAAGCTATAGAGAGAGAAAGTATAGAGAGAATAAGAGAGAGAGAGACTAAAAGTATTCTGCTACATCACTTTTCCAATATCCAGTTCTTTTAAGGTAGGGAATATTATTTCTTTTATATTCATGAAGAGAACTTCTGTTATTCCATTTGTTATTATTCTGTTGGAATAACCAGTATACGCGGTCTACCCTATACTTGGTGACATTCTTCTATTATTCTGTTGGAACATCCTGTCTGTGTGTTTTACACCGGACCTGGTTCCGTTTATTATTCTGTTGGAACATCCTGTCTGTGTGTTTTACACCGGACCTGGTTCCGTTTTATTATTATTCTGTTGGAATATCCTGTCTGTGTATTTTACACAGGACCTGGTTCCATTATTTATTATTCTGTCGGAATATCCTGTCTGTGCGTTTACGCCGGACCTGGTTCCATTATTTATTATTCTATTGGAATAACCTGTCTGTGCGGTCTATCGCATGCATGGTGATTTCTTTTGTTATTCCATTCTTTATTGTACTCAGTTGGTTAAGTTTTGACTTCTATACTCCATGAAATTTGTGGAATATCCTTGATAGTTGCGTTTCATCCAGTATTTTTTTCAAGAAAATATTCTTCTAAGCATTCTTGAATTTTACTCCACAGTGCAGTATCATGTTGACAATTTGGACGTTGTTAATTCCTGGATAAATTAATTCTTGAACTTATTTTATTGAATTCTTATATCATTGTCATCATCCTCATGTTTATAAAATGTTGAAAGTCATCTGTGGCCTGTAGTGCATAGATGGACTTGGTATGATTATGACCAGGGATTATTCGGTATAATCATGACCGTAATGTTACAAATGATGTGGTAAAAGTCCTCATTGGCCCGTAGTGCATTGATGGACAGTTGTTGGCATGATCATGACCATTAATGAATACACGAATATCCTTGGCCGTAGTGCAGGGGTGATTCGATGATGTGGATTATTTTATTAAGCTGAGTCTCAGCGATCACAGTGTTGAAAAACTTTTTAAATCATAAAAGATAGTAGAGTTTATTTTCTACTTGACTCTTTTAATGGATTGCTTGTTCCGCTACAGTTAAACTTGATGTCTATTATATTTTATCAGTTTAACATTGTTGAAGGCTAATGATAATTTATTCTGCATTATCTTAGTCATAATATTTCTTACTGGGCTAGTTGAGCTCACCCTTTCTTTCACTGTTCTCTTCAGGAAATGAGAACGTAGCTGGGGCAAGTCGGGGAACGGAGTGATGGTCCGAAGAATAGTATTAGTTAGTAGTCCTCACTATTCTATATAATGGTGTGTTAATAAATGTAATGAGGACTCCTTTTGAGTATGAATACTCTCTAGAAGATAATATTTGTATTCAAACTCACAGTTTATGTTTTGTCGTATTGTACACGACAGTTGTATTATTAAGTTGTATTTGTATTCTGTACTATGTATCTGACGACTCAAGATGGGTGATGTATACCTAATTTTGGGGGCGTCGCAGTTGGTATCAGAGCTTAGGGATATGATCCCTGGCTAAGATGTGAGAATAGAACTAGGAGGGGAGAGACGGGGAATTCCTTCGCTAGTATGGCATACCTAAGTTTATTTGCATGGTATTTAATTGGTCGGTCATAATATAAGGATAATATATGACATATCAATTAATTTTTATTTTGTGACAGTATCTGAAAATGGCATCTGAGAACGTTGAGAATAGCAATGGAGCACAGACGACTGTTGATTCACCACATATCAATAATCAGGATAATGTGCATCAGGAAGGTGTCAATCCTCATGCAAACAACAACACTGACCAAATGATGAATGATCAAATGTTCAGAGGCTTTATGCAATTCATGCAACAACAGGTGAAAGCGGCTCCTGTCCACAACGTGGGTGGAAATACTGGAAACTCTCTGGCGGTCACCGCTAAACAGTTTAAGGAGCTGGGACCACCGGAGTTTAAGGGAGAACCCAAACCACTTGTAGCTGAAACATGGATAAAGTAGATCACCAAGATATTTGATGTCTTGGGTTGCTCCGAGGAGCAAAAGGTTCCCTTTGCCGCCTTTATGTTGCGAGGAGAGGCAGATTACTGGTGGGAATCGATAAAGCGTACTCAACCTGCCGCACTGAAGATGTCTTGGGAGAAGTTTCAAGATCTGTTTAACGACAAATACTTTCCCGAGAGTATTCGTCACATGAAGGAGGTGGAGTTCATCAAATTGGAGCAGAATAATATGACCGTGTCGCAGTACGAGGCAAAATTTGCGGAGTTATCCCAGTTTGCGTCCCACCTGGTGGATAATAAAGAAAGAATGACGCGGATGTTTTTAAGAGGTTTGAAGCCGGAGATACGTCAACATCTTGTTTCTCATAAACTGTGTTTGTATTCAGATGTTGTAAATAGGGCTCAGTTGGTGGAGCGCGATAACGAGACAACGCAACCAAAAGAGAGCAGCCGGCAAAATGATAATACCAGTGAGAGCAGTCATCGAAGCGGTAACAACAAGCGTGGAGGGAATCAACAGACCAGAAATGGTAACCACTTCGGTGGTAATCAGGGCCAAAACAATAAGAATGGACATTTCAAGAAGAGGAGATTCAACAATGACGGAAAGACGTCAACACCAGCACCTGTCGTTAAGGAAGGAGAACGACCACCTATCATATGTTTCAAATGCGGAGGGGAGGGACACATCAGTCCAAACTGCGCGATGCCGTCCAAAGCATGTTATAATTGTGGAAGAGAAGGTCATTTAGCCCGATTTTGTCATTTACCGAAAACAAATTCAGCTAGGATGGAGGCACCAAAAGCCGTCCCAGAAAAGTCAAAACCGGTTGTGCAAGGGAGAGCGTTTGTTGTGAGCTCCCAGAGAGCAAGGAACCCGAATGAGGTCATCACGGGTAAGCTTATTATAAACTCTAAAGAAGTTTATACTTTATTTGATACCGGTTCAACCCATTCTTTTATTTCTCCTACTTGCGCTCATCGATTAAATTTGATTCCGGAGAAATTAGACTTTGACTTATCTGTGGAAACTCCATTGGGAGAAACCTTCATTACCTCCACTGGTTATAAGTCTTGTTTGGTTCAAGTTGGTACCCACACATTACCTATCGATCTGATTTCATTAAAAATACTTGCATTTGACGTGATTCTAGGGATTGATTGGTTAACTACTCATTATGCAAAAATTGATTGTTTTCGTAAGGTTGTTAGCTTTCATATTCCTAATCGACCTATTATGCGAATTCAAGCAACCAAACCATTAAAATCAATCGCTGTCATCTCAAGCCATAAAGCTATTCGTTTATTGAAAAACGGATGTCAAGCTTTCTTAGCTCATGTCACAGATCTAAACAAAAATACGTCAGCTTTGAATGATATTTCTGTTGTTAATAAATTTCCTGACGTATTTCCCGAAGAACTTCCTGGCCTACCCCCAGAGCGTGAAATTGAATTTTGTATCGACCTTGAACCCGGTACAAAACCCATTTCCAAAGCTCCATATCGAATGGCTCCTATTGAACTTCAGGAGTTAAAAACCCAACTGCAGGAATTGTTAGACATTGGTTTTATTCGTCCTAGTACTTCTCCTTGGGGTGCTCCTGTTCTGTTCGTGAAGAAGAAAGATGGGAGTATGCGACTTTGTATTGATTATCGGGAGTTGAATCATGTCACCATCAAAAATAGGTACCCATTGCCACGTATTAATGACCTGTTTGACCAGTTGCAAGGAGCACAACTCTTTTCAAAGATCGATCTTCGTTCTGGATATCATCAGCTGAAGGTTAGAACTGAGGATATTCCAAATACTGCCTTCAGAACTCGGTATGGGCATTATGAATTCTTAGTTATGTCTTTTGGATTGACTAATGCTCCTGCTGCCTTCATGGATATGATGAACAGGGTATTTAAGGAATATTTGGATCACTTTGTGGTCGTCTTTATCGATGACATCCTTGTTTATTCCAAAAGCCGTGAAGATCATGAGCAACACTTGAGGCTGGTACTCCAAAAGCTTCGTGAATACAAGCTTTATGCCAAGTTGAAGAAATGCGAGTTCTGGCTGGAGGAGGTAGCATTCCTTGGGCACGTAGTATCAAGTCGTGGAATATTGGTTGACCCGGCAAAGATTGAAGCTATTCAAAGCTGGGAGCAACCTAAATCAGTGACCGAGGTACATAGCTTTCTTGGTTTAGCTGGTTATTATCGGAGATTCGTGGAAGGATTTTCTCGAATCGCTACTCCATTAACTCAGCTGACTCGAAAAGATACAAAGTTTGGTTGGAGCGAAAAATGTGAGCAGAGTTTTCAAGAACTCAAGAGGAGACTCATTTCAGCACCTGTTCTAACAATACCATCTGGCTCGGAGGGATTTGTCATCTACAGTGATGCTTCGAGCAAAGGGTTGGGATGCGTTCTCATGCAACATGAAAAAGTCATAGCCTATGCATCAAGACAACTCAAGGAATATGAGAGGAATTATCCTACTCATGATCTAGAGTTGGCAGCTGTTGTCTTTGCACTTAAAATTTGGAGGCATTACTTGTATGGGGAGAAGGTGGAGATCTTTACGGATCATAAAAGTCTCAAATATTTCTTCACTCAAAAGGAACTCAACATGCGACAACGACGTTGGCTTGAACTGTTGAAAGATTATGATCATACCATTCAATACCATCCTGGAAAAGCGAACGTGGTAGCTGACGCATTGAGTAGAAGATCATATGCGGGTACAAGTGCAATATTAACAACGCAAAGGCCCATTTTGTGTGACTTGCAAAGGATGGAGATAGAGTTGAAGACTCCAGGGACCCATGTGATGATAGCGAATATACGAGTAGAACCGACTTTAATCGATAAAGTTAAAGCTGCTCAAGCTACAGACCTGGAGCTGATGCGTATGAGGAAAAAAGTGCAAGAAGGTGTTATGCCGGAAGCAAGAATCGATGAGGAAGGAATACTTCGAGTCAACTCCAGACTTTGTGTTCCTAACAACCCTGATTTAAAGTATGAAATCATGATGGAGGCGCACAACACACCGTTTGCAATCCATCCTGGAAGTACCAAAATGTATCATGATCTTCGTCATACATTTTGGTGGAGCAATATGAAGAGAGAGATAGCGTTGTTTATCTCAAGGTGTCTAACTTGTCAACGAGTCAAAGCGGAGCATCAAGTACCAAAAGGTCCATTGCAACCACTTGAAATTCCAGAATGGAAGTGGGAGCACATTAACATGGATTTCGTTACCGGTCTTCCTAGGGTTTCTCAAGGTATTGATGCGATTTGGGTGGGTCATTGTTGATAGATTGACCAAGTCTGCTCATTTCTTACCGATACGAGAAACTTATACACTTGAACGTCTTGCTCGTATGTACATAAACGAGATTGTAAGACTGCATGGTATGCCAGTATCCATAATTTCTGATCGAGACCCAAGATTCACTTCACGATTTTGGGTTAGTTTACAAAAAGCTATGGGCACGGAGTTACGATTTAGTTCAGCATATCATCCTCAGACGGACGGACAATCAGAGAGGACTATTCAAACTCTTGAAGATCTATTAAGACTCTGTGTCTTTGACTTCAAGGGAAGTTGGGACAAGTTCTTACCATTGGTGGAGTTTTCCTACAACAACAGTTATCAAGCAAGTATTGGCATGGCTCCATTCGAAGCATTGTATGGAAGAAAATGTCGTTCTCCAGTATGCTGGGATGAGGTGGGCGAAGCAACGTTGTTGGGACCGGAGTTGGTACGTATGACTACAGAAAAGATTCAAACGATCCGACAACGTATAAAAACCTCACAAGATCGACAAAAGAGTTATGCTGATCTTCATTGAAAGGACGTGGAATTTGATGTAGGAGATCATGTGTTCTTACGTGTTGCTCCATGGAAAGGAGTTACGAGATTTGGAAAGAGAGGAAAGCTAAATCCTCGATTCAACGGTCCATTTTTAATCCTCGATCGAGTAGAAACTGTGGCTTATAGACTCACTTTACCGCCAAGTATGTCTCGTGTTCATAACGTTTTCCACATATCCATGTTACGCAAACATGTGGAAGACCCGAACCACATTATTGAGTTAGAACCGGACGAAATAGCGGAGGATTTGACGTATGAAGAAGTTCCTGTTCAAATCTTGGATAAGAAGGAACATATTCTATGCTCCAAGGTTGTGACGCCCCCAAAATAGGTATACAACACCCATTCTGAGTCGCCAAAATATATGGTACAGAAACAACTACATCTTTATTATTACAACACAAGAACTGTGAGTTTAAATACAAATATTGTCATTTAGACAATATCCACACTCAAATAAGCCCTCATTACAATTATTGATACATTATTTCACAAAAATAGTGAGGACTACTAAAGTAACTTCTAGAACCATCATTCCATACCCCGACTAGTACTCGCTACATTCTCGCCTCCTGAGAAAAATGGAACAAAAAGGAAAAGGATGAGCTCAACTAGCCCAGTAAAGAACGTTATGACTAAGATAATACAGAACAAATTATCGTTAGTCTTCAACAGGGAAAAATCTAATAGAATACAATAGACAACAAGTTTTAAATCAATAACTGCAGCGGAAACAGCAAACCATTAGAAGAGTCAAGTAGAGAATGAGTTCTACTATCTTCTAAGATTTAAAAGTCCATCATCAATATTTTATCCCTGTAACAACAATCAATAACCATCTTTAATCAAATATTCATCTTTGCACTACATGCCAAAGATATTCATTTGTATCACCAGTCGGTCATGTTCATCTCAACACCTGTTCATCTTTGCACTACGGGCCAAAGATATTCATCAGTTAATCATTCATCTTTGCACTACGGCCAAAGATATTCAGTAATATCATCATTTAGGACTGAGGATGATGAAAAATATATTAAAGAAAACGAATCCAGTGAAACAAAATAACAAATATTAAGGATTCGTATTTCGATTTATTCATGTCCAAAAATACCTTATAATTATTCATAGTGAAGTAGAATTCAAGAATGATCAAAACATGGATACAATCAAAGCTAGTACCCAGAATAGATATTTTGGACGAAAAGAAGAAAATTTTATTTTTCGGTGAATAGTAACTCGTGAATAGTAACTCGTGAATAGTAACTCATGAATAGTAACCCCGACGTGAAAAGTTCCAAATTTGATAAAAATTTCTAACCAATATTTCGGCATAATGATATTGAAGAAATAATATCATTTTTGAATAAAATAACATCCCTTACCTCGTACAGACAGTACTTCTGGTCGGAATACCGGTATAAGGCTGAAAGACACTTGCTCTGATGAATAGAAACTCTCAAAGTATCTAAATACTCACAAAATACACTCAATAATCTAGAGAGAGAAAGAGAGAAAACTTGTTTCTGGTGTGATTTTCAATACTAACTTAGCCCTCTATTTATAGGAGAATGTTAGCACGCCGAAGCAGACTTAACCTGCAACCTGATGGCTTTACCTGCTACTATTCCCACCCACCACATTTGAATAAAAATCTCAGCACATTTCTTCACCAACCAAGAGTGGGGCCCACTAATTCTAGAATTTTCTACCAAAATGATTAACTCCGAAAATTCAACAATTTCTGAACCAGTCATCTCGTAAAATTCATAATAAATCATACGTTCATTTTTAACGGTTCAAAATTTGTGGACATATACTCAACTTATATATGTATAACATATCCAAAAATTACCACGATCCAACGGTCGGATTAAAAATTATAACTCCCGCAAAATATCTCAAAAACCCTAATTTTTAATACCTCCATTCCGACAAAAATACTGATAAAAACCTCAACATTAACTCCTTCATTTTTAACCACAAAAATATATCCCTCATTTATATCCACAAAAATAAATATTTCCTTATCATATGAATCAATAATTAATTATTTACAAATAATATTACAGAATCACATTTATGACAACCAGGTCGTTCCCAGGAAAGAGGGGGCTTTCCAATAAGGATTTCTCCTTACTGGCGCGCAATTAGATGACCAAACCTCTCCTTAGACAGAACTTTCTAGACATTGCCAATAATGTTATCTAATAATATTATTCAAATAATATGAATTATTGATCTGATAATGGGAAATACTGTGTAGTGACAATTATTGAAACAACAGTAATATAAAATATCAACGCAGCAATTATTGAATCAATAAAATAAAATACTGAACAGTAATTACTGTAACCATTATTGAGTAGTGCCTTCTTACGTAAGAATCAATAATTGATGCAATACAGTGTGCTACTGTGTAACAACGCGTATTACTGTGTTTTAACCACCGGGTATTCCAACAGTATTAACGGTAACAACTACGCCGTTATTAATAAAAAACATATACTTGTCGTTTTCTTCATCCAATCGCTTTCCGTTATGGGGCCCACAAAAGACTGCGCCGTCGTACGAATATTCCCCGACAGGAAGAATATTCCACGACCAAACGAATATTCCCCGACAACAATGAATATTTTATAACCACTTGCTTATTTAAAATATTTACGCATTTTACCCATAACTAACCTCATTAATCAATTTAACACTTACTATTTCAAAATAATAAATAGAGGGAATTTAAATTTTATTTATTAATAATTTGGGGTCTTACAACCTCCCCTCCTTATGAAATTTCGTCCTCGAAATTGACGTACGTACCTGGTGTTTCGAAAAGATGAGGATACCTCGCTTTCATTTCTGTTTCTAACTCCCAGGTCATTTCCTCAATAGCATGGTTTCTCCACAAAACTTTAACTTGTGGTATGACCTTCGTGCGTAGGACATGCTCCTTTCTATCCAAGATCTTGACAGGTACCTCTTCGTACGTTAAGTCTTCAGCTATCTCGTCCGGTTCTAACTCAATAACGTGGTCTGGGTCTTTCACATATTTACGTAACACAGATATATGAAAAACATTATGAACACGAGACATACTTGGAGGTAACGCAAGTCTATAGGCCACATTTCCTACTCGGTCAAGAATCTGAAATGGACCAATAAATCGTGGATTGAGCTTTCCTCTCTTTTCAAATCTTGTAACTCCTTTCCATGGAGCCACACGCAACAATACATGATCCCCAATGTCAAATTCCACGTCCTTCCGATGAAGATCCGCATAACTCTTTTGTCGATCCTGTGCCGTTTGTATACGTTGTCGAATCGTTTGGATCTTCTCTGTAGTCATGCGTACCAACTCTGGTCCCAACAATGTTGCTTCACCCACCTCGTCCCAGCATACTGGAGAGCGACACTTTCGTCCATATAATGCTTCAAATGGGGCCACACCTATACTTGCCTGATAACTGTTATTGTAAGAGAATTCCACCAATGGTAGGTACTTATCCCAACTCCCTTTGAAATCTAGGACACAAAGTCTTAATAGATCTTCAAGAGTTTGAATAGTCCTCTCTGATTGTCCGTCCGTTTGAGGATGGTATGCCAAACTAAATCGTAAATCTGTGCCCATAGCTTTTTGCAAGCTAACCCAAAATCTTGAAGTGAATCTTGGGTCACGATCCGAAACTATGGATACTGGCATGCCATGCAGTCTCACAATCTCATCTACGTATATACGAGTAAGACGTTCAAGGGAATAAGTCTCCCGTATCGGCAAGAAATGAGCAGACTTGGTTAATCTATCAACAATAACCCAAATAGCATTTATGCCTTGAGAAACCGTGGGAAGACCCGTAACGAAATCCATGGTAATGTGTTCCCACTTCCATTTCGGAATCTCAAGTGGTTGCAATGGACCCTTTGGTACTTGATGTTCCGCCTTTACACGTTGACAAGTTAAACACCTCGAGATAAACTTTGCAATCTCTCTCTTCATATTATTCCACCAAAATGTATGTCGTAGATCACGATACATTTTGGTACTTCCAGGATGGATTGCAAATGGTGTATTGTGTGCTTCCATCATGATCTTGTACTTCAAATCAGAATTGTTAGGAACACAGAGTCTAGAGTGAACTCGAAGTATTCCTTCTTCATCGATTCTTGCTTCTGGAATAGAACCTTCTTGCACTTTCTTCTTCATACGCATCAGCTCTATGTCCGTAGCTTGAGCAGCTTTAACTTTATCGATTAAAGTCGGTTCTACTCGTATATTTGATATCATCATGTGGGTACTTGGAGCCTTCATCTCTATCTCCATCCTTTGCAAGTCATACAAAATGGGCCTTTGTGTTAACAACATTGCACTCGTACCCGCATATGATCTTCTACTCAATGCGTCAGCTACTACGTTTGCTTTTCCAGGATGATATTGGATGGTATGATCGTAATCTTTTAACAGCTCGAGCCAACGTCGCTGCCGCATGTTGAGTTCCTTTTGGGTGAAGAAATATTTAAGGCTTTTATGATCTGTATAGATCTCCACTTTCTCCCCATACAGGTAGTGTCTCCAGATCTTCAACGCGAAAACTACTGCTGCCAACTCCAAATCATGAGTAGGATAATTCCTCTCATATTCTTTGAGTTGTCGCGAGGCATAGGCTATGACTTTCCCATGTTGCACGAGAACACATCCTAACCCTTTGCCTGAAGCATCACTGTAGATAACAAATCCATCCGAACCAGATGGTATTGTCAGAACAGGTGCCGAAATGAGTCTCCTCTTAAGCTCTTGAAAACTCTTCTCACATTCCTCGCTCCATACGAATTTGATATCTTTCCGAGTCAGCTGAGTTAACGGGGTAGCGATTCGAGAAAACCCTTCCACGAATCTTCGATAATAACCAGCTAAGCCTAGAAAGCTACGTACTTCGGTCACCGTCTTTGGTTGCTCCCAACTTTGTATTGCTTCAATCTTCGCCGGGTCAACAGATACTCCATGTTTTGACACCACGTGCCCTAGGAAAGCTACTTCCTCAAGCCAGAACTCGCATTTCTTCAACTTGGCATATAACTTATTTTCACGCAGCCTTTGGAGTACCAGCTTCAAATGATGCTCATGATCTTCACGGCTTTTGGAATATATGAGGATGTCATCAATAAAGACAACAACGAACTGATCCAAATAATCCTTAAATACTCGGTTCATCATATCCATGAAAGCCGCAGGAGCATTAGTCAATCCAAAAGACATAACTAGGAACTCATAATGCCCGTACCGAGTTCTGAAGGCAGTCTTTGGAATATCCTCAGTTTTAACCTTCAGCTGATGATATCCAGAACGAAGATCGATCTTTGAAAAGAACTGTGCTCCTTGTAACTGGTCAAACAGGTCATCAATACGAGGTAGCGGATACCTATTCTTAATAGTGACATGGTTTAATTCCCGGTAATCAATACAAAGTCGCATACTCCCGTCTTTTTTCTTTACAAATAAAACAGGAGCACCCCAAGGAGATGTACTAGGACGAATGAAACCGATGTCCAACAACTCTTGTAGTTGGACCTTTAACTCCTGAAGTTCAATAGGAGCCATTCGATATGGGGTTTTAGAAATGGGCTTTGTACCAGGTTCAAGATCAATAAAGAATTCAATTTCTCGTTCCGGGGGTAGACCGGGAAGTTCTTCAGGAAATACGTCAGGAAAGTCAATAACAACAGGAATATTATTCAAATTTGACGTGTCTTTATTCAAATCCATAACATGGGCTAAGAAAGCTTGACATCCGTTTTTTAATAAACGAATGGCTTTATGGCTTGATATAACAGTGATTGATTTTAATGGCTTAGTTATTTGAATTCGTACAACAGGTTGGTTAGGAATATGAAAACTAACAACCTTACGAAAACAATCAATTTTGGCATGATGAGTAGTTAGCCAATCAATCCCTAAAATCACATCAAAAGCAAGTATCTTTAAAGAGATAAGGTCAACAGGTAAGGTGATGGTACCAACTTGGATCACACAAGATTTATAAACAGTGGATGTGATGAAAGTTTCTCCTAACGGAGTCTCCACAGATAAATCAAAGTCTAACTTCTCCGGAGTCAAGTTTAAACGTTGAGCACAAGCAGGAGAGATAAAAGAATGGGTAGAACCGGTATCTAATAAGGTATAAACTTCGCATGAATTTATGATTAGCTTACCCGTGATCACCTCGTTTGGGTTCCTCGCATGTTGACCAGTCACGACAAACGCTCTTCCAGGAACCGTTGACTTTATCTTTTCTGGGACAGCTTTTTGAGTCACCATCCCCGCTGGACTTGGTTTTGCTACAGTGCAATCTCGAGCGATATGTCCTTCCTTTCCACAATTATAACATACCTTAAACTGTTGTGGGCAGTTTGGACTGATATGTCCTTCTTTTCCGCACTTATAGCATATAACCGGTGGTCGTTCTCCTCCCTTGGAACCAATTGCTGTTGGTGCTGACGTCTTCGTATTGTCATTGTTGAATCTCCTCTTTTTAAAATCTCCTCCCGACTCGCTTCTTCTATTTTCATAGCCACGATTACCACCAGAGTGGTTGCCGTTCTTGTCTGTATTTTTCTTTCTCCGCTGGTTATCATTGTTCTGATGACTGCTGTCACCGATATGATCCTGGTTGTGATCCCTCAGTTGACCGTACTGTTATCTCGCTCTAATAATTGAGCCCTGTTGACAACATCTGAATAGAGAGAAAATTTATGAGAAATGAGATATTGACGTATGCCGGGTTTCAAACCTCTCAGAAACATCCTCGTCATACGTTCCTCATTCTCCACCAAATGAGGTGCAAACCTGGACAACTCTGCAAACTTTGCCTCGTACTGAGATACCGTCATATTATTCTGCTCTAGTCTAATAAACTCTACCTCCTTCATATGACGAATACTTTCAGGAAAGTACTTGTCATTGAACAGTTTTTAAAATGTCTCCCAAGACATGCTGAGTGCGGTTGGATGGGTACGCTTCACAGACTCCCACCAGTAATCTGCCTCGCCACGGAACATAAAGGTGGCGAATGGAACCTTCTGTTCCTCCGGTTCCTCCGTGCATCCCAAGACATCGAATATCTTGGTAATTTGCTTGACCCACGTTTCCGCCATGATCGGATCCGGCTTTCCCTTAAATTCTGGTGGTCCCAATTCTTTGAACTGTTTGGCTGTGACAAACCGTGAATTGCTATCATTTCCTCCTGTATTTTGAACACGAGTCTCCCTTGTCTGGTTTTGCATGAATTGCAAAAAACTTCTAAACATTCCATCGTTCATCATCTGCTCATTGGTGTTGTTCACAGGAGGAACATTGCCAGCCTGTTGCACGTTCTCCTCGTTGGTAAGCACCGGTGTCTCCACGGTCTCATTTACTCCACTATTAACATTCTCAGTCGACATTCTCAAATACTGCCATAAAACAAGGGTTAATTAAATAAATTAACAAATCACATAATACCCCTATATTATGACTGACCAATAAATAAGCTTAGGTAGGACATACTAGCGAAGGATTCGTCTCTCCCCTCCTAGTTCTATTCCCCGATCTCCGCCAGAGATCATATCCCTAAGCTCTGATACCAACTGTGACGCCCCCAAAATAGGTATACAACACCCATTCTGAGTCGCCAAAATATATGGTACAGAAACAACTACATCTTTATTATTACAACACAAGAACTGTGAGTTTAAATACAAATATTGTCATTTAGACAATATCCACACTCAAATAAGCCCTCATTACAATTATTGATACATTATTTCACAAAAATAGTGAGGACTACTAAAGTAACTTCTAGAACCATCATTCCATACCCCGACTAGTACTCGCTACATTCTCGCCTCCTGAGAAAAATGGAACAAAAAGGAAAAGGATGAGCTCAACTAGCCCAGTAAAGAACGTTATGACTAAGATAATACAGAACAAATTATCGTTAGTCTTCAACAGGGAAAAATCTAATAGAATACAATAGACAACAAATTTTAAATCAATAACTGCAGCGGAAACAGCAAACCATTAGAAGAGTCAAGTAGAGAATGAGTTCTACTATCTTCTAAGATTTAAAAGTCCATCATCAATATTTTATCCCTGTAACAACAATCAATAACCATCTTTAATCAAATATTCATCTTTGCACTACATGCCAAAGATATTCATTTGTATCACCAGTCGGTCATGTTCATCTCAACACCTGTTCATCTTTGCACTACGGGCCAAAGATATTCATCAGTTAATCATTCATCTTTGCACTACGGCCAAAGATATTCAGTAATATCATCATTTAGGACTGAGGATGATGAAAAATATATTAAAGAAAACGAATCCAGTGAAACAAAATAACAAATATTAAGGATTCGTATTTCGATTTATTCATGTCCAAAAATACCTTATAATTATTCATAGTGAAGTAGAATTCAAGAATGATCAAAACATGGATACAATCAAAGCTAGTACCCAGAATAGATATTTTGGACGAAAAGAAGAAAATTTTATTTTTCGATGAATAGTAACTCGTGAATAGTAACTCGTGAATAGTAACTCATGAATAGTAACCCCGACGTGAAAAGTTCCAAATTTGATAAAAATTTCTAACCAATATTTCGGCATAATGATATTGAAGAAATAATATCATTTTTGAATAAAATAACATCCCTTACCTCGTACAGACAGTACTTCTGGTCGGAATACCGGTATAAGGCTGAAAGACACTTGCTCTGATGAATAGAAACTCTCAAAGTATCTAAATACTCACAAAATACACTCAATAATCTAGAGAGAGAAAGAGAGAAAACTTGTTTCTGGTGTGATTTTCAATTCTAACTTAGCCCTCTATTTATAGGAAAATGTTAGCACGCCGAAGCAGACTTAACCTGCAACCTGATGGCTTTACCTGCTACTATTCCCACCCACCACATTTGAATAAAAATCTCAGCACATTTCTTCACCAACCAAGAGTGGGGCCCACCAATTCTAGAATTTTCTACCAAAATGATTAACTCCGAAAATTCAACAATTTCTGAACCAGTCATCTCGTAAAATTCATAATAAATCATACGTTCATTTTTAACGGTTCAAAATTTGTAGACATATACTCAACTTATATATGTATAACATATCCAAAAATTACCACGATCCAACGGTCGGATTAAAAATTATAACTCCCGCAAAATATCTCAAAAACCCTGATTTTTAATACCTCCATTCCGACAAAAATACTGATAAAAACCTCAACATTAACTCCTTCATTTTTAACCACAAAAATATATCCCTCATTTATATCCACAAAAATAAATATTTCCTTATCATATGAATCAATAATTAATTATTTACAAATAATATTACAGAATCACATTTATGACAACCAGGTCGTTCCCAGGAAAGAGGGGGCTTTCCAATAAGGATTTCTCCTTACTGGCGCGCAATTAGATGACCAAACCTCTCCTTAGACAGAACTTTCTAGACATTGCCAATAATGTTATCTAATAATATTATTCAAATAATATGAATTATTGATCTGATAATGGGAAATACTGTGTAGTGACAATTATTGAAACAACAGTAATATAAAATATCAACGCAGCAATTATTGAATCAATAAAATAAAATACTGAACAGTAATTACTGTAACCATTATTGAGTAGTGCCTTCTTACGTAAGAATCAATAATTGATGCAATACAGTGTGCTACTGTGTAACAACGCGTATTACTGTGTTTTAACCACCGGGTATTCCAACAGTATTAACGGTAACAACTACGCCGTTATTAATAAAAAACATATACTTGTCGTTTTCTTCATCCAATCGCTTTCCGTTATGGGGCCCACAAAAGACTGCGCCGTCGAACGAATATTCCCCGACAGGAAGAATATTCCACGACCAAACGAATATTCCCCGACAACAATGAATATTTTATAACCACTTGCTTATTTAAAATATTTACGCATTTTACCCATAACTAACCTCATTAATCAATTTAACACTTACTATTTCAAAATAATAAATAGAGGGAATTTAAATTTCATTTATTAATAATTTGGGGTCTTACAAAGGTTATACCTCAAGTCAAAGTTTTGTGGAGAAACCACGATGTTGAGGAAATGACTTGGGAGTTAGAATCAGAAATGAAATCAAGGTATCCTTACCTCTTCGACATACCAGGTACGTACCCTAATTTCGAGGGCGAAATTTCATAAGAAGGGGAGGTTGTAAGACCCCAATTTTTATAAATAAAGATGAATTTTCTATAAATATCATTTTTGAATATTATGGAGTTAATTTGATATAATGTTATAGTTGTGGGTAATATTTATAAATTTTGCAAAGTAAGCAAGTTGTTATAAAATATTCGTTTGGTCGGAGAATATTCTTTTTGTCGGGGAATATTCGTACGACGGCACAATCATTGGTGGACCCCACAACGGAATTATTGTCGGATTGAGAAAACGACAGAATTAGCTTTCTATAAAAATAACGGCTGAGGTGTTACCGTTAAAACCGTTAAAACTGTTGAACTACTCGGTAGTAAAAGTACAGTAATACGCGTGGTTGCATAGTAGCACACGGTATTGATTATTGATGCTTACGTGAGAAGTCACTCAGCTATACTCAATTATTGCTACAGTAATTGCTGCATCATATCTCTTAAATTATTGTCATAGTATCATCTGTATAATATGTTATATTATTAAATCAATAATTGAGACGTTGTGGTAAGTTTGGTTATTTTATGGGGGGCCATATGTCATCATCTAAGAGTCTCTTCGTCAATAGTAATTACCGTCGTCAATAGTAATTACCGTCGTCAATAGTATTTACCTTGGTCAATAGTAATTACCTTCGTCAATAGTATTTACCTTGGTCAATAGTAATTACCTTCGTCAATAGTATTTACCTTGGTCAATAGTAATTACTTTCGTCAATAGTAGTTGTCCCTTCAATATTACCAAGAGTCATTTGACCCTTCGTTAAGACCAAGAGCCACCCTCAGTTTTTCTATAAATAGAGGCCTAGGGCTTCATTATTTTTCACGAATTCATTCAAGCTATAGAGAGAGAAAGTATGGAGAGAATAAGAGAGAGAGAGACTAAAAGTATTCTGCTACATCACTTTTCTAATATCCAGTTCTTTTAAGGTAGGGAATATTATTTCTTTTATATTCATGAAGAGAACTTCTGTTATTCCATTTGTTATTATTCTGTTGGAATAACCAGTATACGCGGTCTACCCTATACTTGGTGACATTCTTCTATTATTCTGTTGGAACATCCTGTCTGTGTGTTTTACACCGGACCTGGTTCCGTTTATTATTCTGTTGGAACATCATGTCTGTGTGTTTTACACCGGACCTGGTTCCGTTTTATTATTATTCTGTTGGAATATCCTGTCTGTGTATTTTACACCGGACCTCGTTCCATTATTTATTATTCTGTCGGAATATTCTGTCTGTGCGTTTACGCCGGACCTGGTTCCATTATTTATTATTCTATTGGAATAACCTGTCTGTGCGGTCTATCGCATGCATGGTGATTTCTTTTGTTATTCCATTCTTTATTGTACTCAGTTGGTTAAGTTTTGACTTCTATACTCCATGAAATTTGTGGAATATCCTTGATAGTTACGTTTCATCCAGTATTTTTTTCAAGAAAATATTCTTCTAAGCATTCTTGAATTTTACTCCACAGTGCAGTATCATGTTGACAATTTGGACGTTGTTAATTCCTGGATAAATTAATTCTTGAACTTATTTTATTGAATTCTTATATCATTGTCATCATCCTCATGTTTATAAAATGTTGAAAGTCATCTGTGGCCTGTAGTGCATAGATGGACTTGGTATGATTATGACCAGGGGTTATTCGGTATAATCATGACCGTAATGTTACAAATGATGTGGTAAAAGTCCTCATTGGCCCGTAGTGCATTGATGGACAGTTGTTGGCATGATCATGACCATTAATGAATACACGAATATCCTTGGCCGTAGTGCAGGGGTGATTCGATGATGTGGATTATTTTATTAAGCTGAGTCTCAGCGATCACAGTGTTGAAAAACTTTTTAAATCATAAAAGATAGTAGAGTTTATTTTCTACTTGACTCTTTTAATGGATTGCTTGTTCCGCTACAGTTAAACTTGATGTCTATTATATTTTATCAGTTTAACATTGTTGAAGGCTAATGATAATTTATTCTGCATTATCTTAATCATAATATTTCTTACTAGGCTAGTTGAGCTCACCCTTTCTTTCACTGTTCTCTTCAGGAAATGAGAACGTAGCTGGGGCAAGTCAGGGAACGGAGTGATGGTCCGAAGAATAGTATTAGTTAGTAGTCCTCACTATTCTATATAATGGTGTGTTAATAAATGTAATGAGGACTCCTTTTGAGTATGAATACTCTCTAGAAGATAATATTTGTATTCAAACTCACAGTTTATGTTTTGTCGTATTGTACACGACAGTTGTATTATTAAGTTGTATTTGTATTCTGTACTATGTATCTGACGACTCAAGATGGGTGATGTATACCTAATTTTGTGGGCGTCACAGTTTTAATCTCAAGAGTAATATTCGTAACTCATGAATAGTAACCCCGACACAAAAGATAAAAATTCTACAATAAAATTCATACCAATATTTCGGTATAATGATATTGAAAGAATAACATTACTTAAATTTATAAACAATTTATTTTAATTATTTACACTTTACTAATTAATGCATTTAATCATCATAAAATGTCAACTCTTACAATTTCATCATCAATAACCAAAACCCTCATCAAAAATCTGCATATACCTCATATAGGATTCTCAAGCCATAAAATCCTATTTTCTAATTTTCTTTCTTCACAAAACATATTTAATTCATTTACTCATAACTAGACTATTTTTATAAAAAATACCAAATCAGTTCCAAAAATATTTCTTTTCTGGGATTTAGCATAATATAGTCCCATAGTGAACATATATTTTTCTCAGAATTTTTAAAATTCATTTACTATTTTTCATATGACCAAAACAGCCGAATATTTAGACATTTATCAAAAATTATACTTTTGTCCAAAAATTCTGAAATTTACAGAGTATACTTCTATCATATACATGTACTCCCAATAAAAATTTCATCAATTTTGGAGTTAACCACAAGAAATTATAAGCGATTACCTTTAAAATAGTTTTTTCTCATAAAATTCATAACTCTCAATCTATACATCCAAAAATCACCATTTTTGGACACAATCAAGAAAACTCATCAAAATATCATTTCAAATTTTTCCAGAATTTTTGAAGTTCAGAAAAATTACGAAACTGAAAATCATAACAACCCTTAAAATCCCTTACTATCCCTTACCATCCCTTACAATCCCTTACCTCAAAACAGCAGTACTTCTGATCGGAATGTAAAGCCGAAGGAAACTTGCACTGAATAGCAACTCTCAAAGTATCTAAATACTCACAAAATATGCTTCATAATATAGAGAGAGAAAGAGAGAAAGCTTATGTTTCTGGTGTGATTTTCAATTCTAACTTAGCCCTCTATTTATAGGAAAATTTTGGTAGGTTTGACCTGCAACCTGATGGCTTTACCTGCTACTATTCTCACCCACCACATTTGAAATATAATTCAGCACATTTCTTCACCAACCACAAGTGGGGCCCACCAATTCTAGAATTTTCCACCAAAATGATAAACTCCGAAAATTCAACAATTTCTGAACCAGTCATCTCGTAAAATTCATAATAAATCATACGTTCATTTTTAACGGTTCAAAATTTGTGGGCATATACTCAACTTATATATGTATAACATATCCAAAAATTACTACGATCCAACGGTCGGATTAAAAATTATAACCCCCGCAAAATATCTCAAAAACTCTGATTTTTAATACCTCCATTCCGACAAAAATACTGATAAAAACCTCAACATTAACTCCTTTATTTTTAACCACAAAAATATATTCCTCATTTATATCCACATAAAATAAATATTTCCTTATCATATGAATCAATAATTAATTATTCACAAATAATATTACAGAATCACATTTATGACAACCAGGCCGTTCCCAGGAAAGAGGGGGCTTTCTAATAAGAATTTCTCCTTACTGGCGCGCAATTAGATGACCAAACCTCTCCTTAGACAGAACTTTCTAGACATTGACAATAATGTTATCTAATAATATTATTCAAATAATATGAATTATTGATCTGATAATGGGAAATACTGTGCAGTGACAATTATTGAACAACAATAATATAAAATTTCAACGTAGCAATTATTGAATCAATAAAATAAAATATTGAACAGTAATTACTGAAACAATTATTGAGTAGTGCCTTCTTACGTAAGAATCAATAATTTCAAAAATACTATGCAATACCGTGTGCTACTGTGCAATAACGCGTATTACTGTATTTTAACCACCGGGTATTCCAACAGTGTTAACGGTAACAACTACGCCGTTATTTGTAAAAACTCAAATTTGTCGTTTTCTTCACCCGACAGTTATTCTGTTATGGGGCCCACAAATGGCTGCGCCGTCGTACGAATATTCTCCGACAGAAAGAATATTCCACGACCAAACGAATATTCCCCGACAACAATGATTATTTTATAACCACTTGCTTATTTTGAAAAAAAATCATATTTCACTCATAACTTTAAACTTTTATCAATTTAACCATTTACTGAATAGTAATTATAAAAAAAATTGAATAATTTTATTTCATAAAATTCGGGGTCTTACATTCTCGTCCCAGGGCTGTGGGTAAGGCCAAGAGAAAGCTAGTTTTCACAGCAGAAAAAGAGTTCAGTCGCGGCCTGAAGCGAAAAGAAGATGAAAGAGCCTCCCGACTGGCTAAGATGGCTGACGAAACCGATAGAGCCATGGAGGCACTCATAAAGTAACGACAGGATATAGCTGAGCAAATGGCCCGAGTAGCAGAGTTGAGAGATGAGGAGTCTAGTTATGTTCAGTCCGAAGAGCGAGGACATAGGAGGGGGAAGGAACCTGCTCATTCGGAGCGGGGGTGTGACGCCCCCAAAATAGGTATACAACACCCATTCTGAGTTGCCAAATACATGGTACAGAAAATAAACTACAACTTTAATAATACAATTGTCGTGCAAAATACGACAACACATACTGTGAGTTTAAATACAAATATTGTCTTCTAGACAATATCTACACTTAAATAAGTCCTCATTATAATTATTCAAACAATATTTTATAGAAATAGTGAGGACTGCTAAAACATCTTTCTAGAACCATCACTCCATACCCCGACTAGATCTTGCTATGTTCTCACCTCCTGAGAAGAAAAATTGAACAAAAGGGAAAAGGGTAAGCTCAACTAGCCCAGTAAAGAATATTATGACTAAGATAATATACAACAAATTATCATTAGTATTCAACAGGGAAAAATCTGATAGAATATAATCGACAACAAGTTTTAGATCAACAACTACAGCAGAAATAACAAACCATTAGAAGAGTCAAGTAGAGAAAGAATTCTACTATCTTCTAAGATTTAAAAGTTCATCATCAATATTTTATCCCTGTAACATCAATCAATAATCATCTTTAACCAAATATTCATCTTTACACTACAGGCCAAAGATATTCATTTCTATCACCAGTCAGTCATGTTCATCTCAACACTTGTTCATCTTTGCACTACAGGCCAAAGATATTCATCAGGTAATCATACATCTTTGCACTATAGGCCAAAGATATTCAGTAATATCATCATTTAGGACTGAGGATGATGAAAAATATCTTAAAGAAAACCAATCCAGTGAGACAGGAGGACAAATAGTAGGGATTCGTATAACAGTTTATCCAAAATCAATAATACTTCATAATAATCAATTGTGAAGCAAAATTCAAAAATAAAGATCAAAACATGGATACAATCAAAGATAGTAACCATAATAGATATCTTGGACAAAAAGAGAAAATTTTATTTTTCGGTGAATAGTGCCGTATTCGTGAATAGTGCCGTATACGTGAATAGTAACCCCGACACAAAAAGTTCTAAATTTGATAAAAAACTCATATCAATATTTCAGTATAATGATATTGAAGAAAATAATATCATTTAAGAAGAAAATAATATCCCTTACCTCAAAATAACCGTACTTCTGACTGAATATCGGATATGAGGCTGAATGAAACTTGTGCTGAATAGCAACTCTCAAAGTATCTAAATACTCACAAAATACACTCAATAATCTAGAGAGAGAAAGAGAGAAAACTTATGAATTCTGGTGTGATTTTTAATTCTAACTTAGCCCTCTATTTATAGGAAAATGTTAGTATGCCGAAGCAGACTTAACCTACAACCTGATAGTTTTACCTGCTACTATTCAAGCCTACCACATTTGAATAAAAATCTCAGTACATTTCTTCACCAACCAAGAGTGGGGCCCACCAATTCTATAATTTTCCACCAAAATGATAAACTCCGAAAATTCAACAATTTCTGAACCAGTCATCTCGTAAAATTCATAATAAATCATACGTTCATTTTTAACGGTTCAAAATTTGTGGACATATACTCAACTTATATATGTATAACATATCCAAAAATTACCACGATCCAACGGTCAAATTAAAAATTATAACCCCCGCAAAATATCTCAAAAACCCTAATTTTTAATACCTCCATTTCGACAAAAATACTGATAAAAACCTCAACATTAACTCCTTCATTTTTAACCACAAAAATACATCCTTCATTTATATCCACATAAAATAAATATTTCCTTATCATATGAATCAATAATTAATTATTCACAAATTATATTACAGAATCACATTTATGACAACCAGGCCGTTCCCAGGAAAGAGGGGGCTTTCCAATAAGGATTTCTCCTTACTGGCGCGCAATTAGATGACCAAACCTCTCCTTAGACAGAACTTTCTAGACATTGCCAAAAATGTTATCTAATAATATTATTCAAATAATATTAATTATTGATCTGACAAAGGAAAATACTGTGCAACAACAATTATTAAAACAACAATAATATAAAATATCAACGCAGCAATTATTGAATCAATAAAATAAAATATTGAATAGTAACTACTGTAATAATTATTGAGTAGTGCCTTCTTACGTAAGAATCAATAATTGGTGCAATATCGTGTGCTACTGTGCAACCACGTGTATTACTGTATTTTAACCACCGGGTATTCCAACAGTATTAACGGTAACAACTACGCCGTTAATTATAAACAACTTATACTTGTCGTTTTCTTCATCCAATCGCTTTCCGTTATGGGGCCCACACAAGGCTGCGCCGTCGTACGAATATTCCCCGATAGCAAGAATATTCCACGACCAAACGAATATTCACCGACCAAAAATGAATATTTTATAACCACTTGCTTATTTGAAATATTTGCGCATTTTACCCATAACTAACCACATTAATCAAATCAACCCTTTCTATTCCAAAATAATAAATAGAGGAAATTTAATTTCATTTATTAATAAGTTGGGGTCTTACAGGGGGTCTCGAGGCCAGCATCGAGAAAGGAGAAGATCAAGAAGCTCTACTCCTCGGAGGTCGAAGCAGATGCAGCATCCTGCCGAATCTAGAGAATAGAGTTGAAGTGAACGGAAGGGACGATCCCGAGATCGCACTCCCGAGAACACGAAGAGGGCGCTTGTTGTTGCGCATTCTCACCATAGTCACCGGACCCAGAGACGAAGCAAATCCAGGGGCCGCACACCCGAAAGTCCACCTAGGGTACTTCGCTCTGGAGACCGTCATCATAAAAGTCCTTCGAAGATTGGGGGTATTGTGGCTAAGGACCGATTTGCTCAAAAAAGGAGGGAGTCATTGGAGAAAGAAGTCTCATCACAACCAGAAGGAGTAGAATATTTGGTAAAAGAGCTGAAGGCACTCCAGACGCAGTTAGCCGAGGTCCAACAGGTGAAGGATACTCCGGGAAAGAAAGCATCCCCATTTTCCTCGGATTTTCTTAAGGAGAAGGCAGACACCACCAAGAAGTTGCCTCGCATGGAAAGTTATGATGGTTCGGGAGATCCTTATGACCATAGCCAAGCATTTGACCGGTTAATGGATTATTACGATTTTACTGATGCTGCTAAATGTCACATGTTTGTTACGATGTTGAGAAAAGATGCGAGACAATGGATGGGGACTCTGCCTGCAGATTCAATTTCATCATGGTCCGAGCTCTGCGACAAATTCCATGCTCGTTTTGGGAGTAACCGAAGAAGAGGGAAGCCCACTGGTTCTTTGGCACAGGTCAGACAGTACACTAATGAGTCGTTGGGTCAGTATGTGAAGAGGTTCCGAGAAGCCGTCGGTCAGGTGTCAGATTTGAATGATCTCCAAGCTGTGGGATTGTTTCAGAATGGTTTGGACCTGGTAAAGTCTGAGAAGTTAGAAAAGAAGCTGATGTTCAATCATCCGAAGAGCCTGGCAGAGGCGTTCGACAAGGTAGAAGGTTATATTGTTGTGGAGGAGGCTATGAACAGCCTGAAGCGTCCCTCTTCGGATCAAATGAAAGAGGTAGATATTCCTAAGACCCAAAGTGATCAGAAGAAGACTGGGGGGGTATAATGATCGGTCAGAAGGCAGTTCGAAGAAGTATAACAGCTCATGGCGACAAGGAAATAGTCGTCCACCTGCTTTTGCCTCGAAGGTGAATAAAGTGTATACCAAACTGAACACAGATAGGTCGGTAATTTTAGACCAGATCAGAAACCAACCATTCTTCGAGCCACCTCGTGACAATTATAGGACAGGGCAAGGCAACCCTCGAAAATATTGTGGCTATCATCAAGCTGCGGGCCATGATACTAACGAGTGTTGCAACCTGAAGGATTTCTTGGAAAAGAAAATTCAGAGCGGTTTGCTGGTTCAATATGTGGCCGGGAGGGATCAGCAAGATCAACAGAATGTCGACCGTACTGTCCAGACGGTTCAAGTAGTTCCACCCGTTCAAACTACTTCAGTGCCGCCGCCGAGGCACGTCGTTGATGTTATAACCGGCGGGACGTCCGGGAAGATAGTAGGGAAGAAAAGGAAAGGATATCTGGACTCGGTCATGTCGGTGGCGAGTGCTCCCTCGAAGGCCGACAGGGCATTTCCAGGAACTGTTATCTCTTTTACCGATGCAGATTACCCTTTGGAGCCCATCGAACCACATGAAGGAGCGTTGGTGATCATTGCACAAGTGGGTTCGATGGATGTAAAACGAATGATGATAGACAACGGGTCTTCGGTGGATATTCTGTATGCCCATGCTTATCATAGGATGCATCTCGATGGACGAAAGATGGAGGTTAGACAGGAGGCTCCTTTGTACGGTTTTAGCAACGATCCAGTCAGGGTTGCAGGCACTATTGAACTCCCAGTGGTCTTCGGCACGGCTCCTTAGCAAGTAGAAATAACATGTAAATTTTATGTTGTGCATATAGATTCGGCTTACAATGCCATACTGGGAAGACCTACCTTGATGGCTCTCTAAGCAGTGACTTCCATCCCTTATTTTAAAATCAAGTTCCCTACGGCACATGGAGTAGGAGAGGTAGCAGGGGATTTGGATCTGGCCCGACGCTGTTATCGGAACGCTGTTATTTCCTCAGGAGTAGGGGTCAGCAAGCAGAAACAAACCATGGCAATCGAGATCGAACCCTTTACTGAAAGCAGTTCGGAGCCGTTGGTTATTCCCACAGGAGACACAGAGGAGATCGAGCTAGTTCTTGAAAAGAAAGACAAAATCGTGAAGATTGGTTCAGGCTTGCCGGAGCCTCTTCGGACAAACCTTATGGAGCTTCTTCGTTGTTATGCAGATATCCTTGCATGGGAGCCACAGGACATGCCTGGGATCAGTCGAAATATTATCGAGCATCGGCTGGATGTGGATCCATCAAAGAAGCCAGTTCGGCAAAAGAGGCGGATCTTTGCACCTGAACGACAAAGGATCATTGATGAAGAGATTGCGAAGCTGATAGCTGCTGACTTCATCTTCGAGATAGACTATCCGGAGTGGATGGAAAATGTAGTGTTGGTATAGAAGCAGAATGGGAAATGGCGGGTTTGCATCGACTACACCGACCTGAATAAAGCTTGTCCGAAGGACTTCTATCCTTTACCCCATATTGACCAACTTATTGATGCGACTTCGGGGTATGCACTACTAAGCTTTATGGATGTTTTTTCAGATTATCACCAAATTTCCATGTGTGAGAAAGACATTCCAAAGACAACATTCATCACACACCGTTCGATGTACGCCTATAAGAAGATGACCTTCGGCCTGATTAATGCTGGAGCCACTTACCAGAGAATGATGAATTTTATCTTCCAGAAGCAGCTGGGAAGGAACATGGAGGTGTATGTAGATGATATGATCGTGAAGAGCACGACGACTCAGAAGCATTTAGATGATCTGGAGGAATGCTTTCAGACAGTCCGCCATCGCAAGTTGAGGCTCAATCCTACAAAGTGTACCTTCGGACTCGGTGCAGGGAAATTCCTGGGTTATCTGGTCAGTCAGAGGGGCATTGAAGCCAATCCGAAGAAGATCCTGGCTATTCTAGACATGAAGACTCCCAGTCGTTCAAAGACGTTCAACGTCTGACCGGTAGGATTGCAGCCTTAAGGAGGTTCATGTCCAAATCTGCAGAGAGATGCTTACCATTCTTCAACACACTGAAGGGACCGAAGAACGCAAAGACATTCCAATGGACTTCGGAGTGTGAAGATGCCTTCCAAGGCATAAATACCTATCTGTCTTCTGCTCCCCTATTGGTGAAGCCTACCCCAACAGAAACCTTGTATTTATACCTTGCGGCGAATTCGTTAGCGGTTGGAGCAGTGCTGGTTCGGGAGGTCAGTGGAAAGCAGCATTCGGTCTATTATGTCAGCCATGTCCTAAGAGATGCTGAAATTAGGCATCCAAATATTGAAAAATCTGCTTTTGCTTTAGTAATTGCTAGCCGAAAACTTCGGCAATATTTTCAAGGCAGGCTCCTGATCGTCTACACGGATCAACCACTAAAGAAGGTGATGGGTAAACCAGAAATTTCGGGGAGGTTAGCAGCATGGACCATGGAATTATCCCAGTTTTTCATTGAGTATCATCCCCGAACTGCTATCAAGGGACAAGCTTTGGCCGATTTTATGGTGGAATGTTCATTCACCGAAGCATATGCTGAGTTACCAGAGGCTGAGACATCTGATCGAGCTGTTGCAGTTCTTCATCACGGTCAGAATGCGTGGACACTGTATGTAGATGGGTCTTCTACGGTGGATGTCAGTGGAGCAGGGATTGTCTTGACAAGTCCGGAGAGATTCAAGGTACAACAAGCCATTAGATTCGGATTTAAGGCTACAAACAACGAGGCCGAATATGAAGCGGTGTTGGCTGGAGCTCGGCTGGCGAAGAGTCTAGAAGTGCAGAGGCTGATTATTTATAGTGACTCTCAACTAGTCGTCAAGCAGTTATCAGGAGATTATGAGGCTCGTGGTACGAAGATAATCAAATATTTGGCGGAGTTAAAAGATCGACTTCAACACTTTGTCTCTTATGAGTTTCAAGGCATCAAGCGTAACGATAACTCTATCGCCGATGCATTGTCAAAGTTAGCCACCACGGATGCTGTTGTTTTCAATGGGACAGTCTATTTGGAGGTCTTGCAACACCCGAGTATCCAACACGAAGTAGTGATGTGCATCGAGAGATCTAACTGTTGGATGACTCCCTACATCGAATATTTGGCAGATGGCGTCCTCCCCTCGGATCAGATGCTAGCGAAGAAGATCAAGTACAAGAGTGCCAACTTCGTTCTTATTGATGGGGATCTCTTTCGAAGGGCATTTTCGTCGCCATTATTGAAGTGCCTGGTTCCATCTGAAGCTGAGTATGCCCTTCGGGAGGTTTATGAAGGCATCTGCGGCGATCATATGGCTGCTAAATCACTAGTATACAAAGTTCTTCGGCAGGGGTACTACTGGCCGACAATCTTCAAGGAAGCTACCGAATATGTGAAGAAGTGTGATACGTGTCAACTTAATAGCCCGATCCCACATCAGCCACCAGAAGAGCTATATTCGATATTGTCTCCTATACCCTTTGCTGTCTGGGGGGTTGATATACTAGGGCCGTTGCCAAAAGTTAAAGGATATGTCAGTTTTGTCATAGTTGCTATTGATTACATGACCAAATGGGTAGAGGCGAAACCACTTCGGCTGATAACGGAACAGGAGTGTCTGAAGTTTATGAAAGAATTCGTAGTGTTTCGTTTCAGAATTCCTAAAGTGGTGATATCAGACAACAGACGCCAGTTTGTGGGATCAAAATTTGAAGGATTTCTGAAAGAATTAGGGGTCCAATATAGGACGACTTCGGTGGCTCATCCACAATCAAATGGGTAGGTCGAGGTGATTAACAGAACACTATTGAACGGGATCAAGCGTAGATTGGACGAAGCCAAAGGAAGATGGCCGGAAGAGCTTCTCAGTGTATTGTGGGCTTACTGTACTACACCGAGGACTACGACAGGGGATTCACCTTTTCGATTAGCCTATGGTACTGATGCCTTAGTCCCAGTCGAAATTGGATCTCCAAGTCTTCGCGATAGTCAATTCAGAGAAATCTACAATGACGAAGGACTAAAAGCCAACTTGGATCTGTTAGAACAAGAAGTCAGAGAAGTAGCTTTGATCAAATTAGTAGCCTACCAGAGGAGAGTTGCCAAGTATTACAACAAAGGGGTAAAGCTCCGAAGGTTTGAAGTGGGAGACTTCGTTCTCAGAGAAGCCGAAGCATCTACACCACAGAACATGGGGAAGCTAATGCCGAATTGGGAAGGACCGTATGAAGTAACTGAAGTACCAAAGCCCGGGACGTACCGACTAAAGGCATTGGATGGATCCAAAATAAAGAACACTTGGCACGCTGGTAGACTCCAAAAATACTTTCAGTAGAGATCGAGTCAGTTTTCCGGAAGTCTATACATAACCGTCCATCATCAAAAAAAAGTCACTTTTTCACAACTGATCCTCTTCTTACTTGACCTAAGGCCACAATGGTGTAAGGAGGTATGGTAGGACTCGCTGTCCATTCGATGGTAGCCCAATTATTTGTTGCCCTGCGTGGTAGACAAATCCTGGATCCTATATTATTTTTACCAAGGGTGGTAAATCAATTGTCACCGAAGTAAGGAGGTATGGTAGGACTCGCTGGCCATTCGATGGTAGCCCAATTATTTGTTGCCCCGCGTGGTAGACAAATCCTGGATCCTATATTGTTTTTACCAAGGGCGGTAAATCAATGGTCACCGAAGTAAGAAGGTATGGTAGGACTCGCTGGCCATTCGATGGTAGCCCAATTATTTGTTGCCCCGCGTGGTAGACAAATCTTGGATCCTATATTATTTTTACCAAGGGTGGTAAATCAATGGTCACCGAAGTAAAGAGGTATGGTAGGACTCGCTGGCCATTCGATGGTAGCCTAATTATTTGTTGCCCCGTGTGGTAGACAAATCCTGGATCCTTATATACTTGTTCTATCCCGAGTGGTAAACAAGATCTTAATGGTGCAAGGAAGATCAGCCGAATTCACCTCACACATGACTTCTCTCACACTTCAGAAACGATAATTTAAAAGTAAGTGCATTCAGGTTCATTAATGTTGAATTATTGACAAGAAACGAAGTAAACAGAAGATATAGTAAAGAAAGTTAAAATTTCATTAAACATTTGAACAAATCTACTTAAATTTGTTTACAAAATTTCTACACAAAAGGTCAGAAGTAGCAAGATCCTATTTATACATCACTTTCAAAATCTAGCAAGGCCGGATCTAATTGGGCTGCCACCAGATTTTCCTTGCATTGACCTCGGCAATCTTCGAATCCTTCGTAATAGACTTTCATGACTTCTGCACCGAGCTCATCAGAAGTCCGATAATCCTCCTGAATTTGCTTACGCACTTCTTCAGTCAGAGGAGGATCTCGTTCTTGGAGTGCCTTGATCTCGCCACGAAGTTCACGACGTTTAGCCTTATATACCTTCCTATCATCCCTAGCCTTCGCCTGAACTTTGTTAAGTCGAACCGACAAATCTCGATGTGTTGCAACGATCACTTCATTCGTATTTTTCAGAGCTTCAGTCTCTGCAGCTAAGTGGACGTTCATATCAGCCAATTTCTACTCACTGGCCTTTGACGCCTTCAGCTTTTCTCTGGTCGAGCTCAGCACATCGAAAGTATCCTTCAGATCCCCCTTAGTTTGGGCCAACTCCCTCTGAAAGTCTTTGTAAGACCCCAACTTATTAATGAATAAAATCAAATTTTCTCTAAATATTATTGTGAATAATAAGGGGTTAATTTGATATAATACTTTGGTTATGGGTGAAATGTGCAAATTTTGCAAAATAAGCAAGTGGTTATAAAATATTTATTTTGTCGGAGAATATTCGTTTGGTCGTGGAATATTCTTGCTGTCGGGAAATATTCGTACGACGGCGCAGCCTTGTGTGGGCCCCATAACGGAAAGCGATTGGATGAAGAAAACGACAAGTATACGTAATTTATAAATAACGGCGTAGTTGTTACCGTTAATACTGTTGGAATACCCGGTGGTTAAAATACAGTAGCACACAGTATTGCACCAATTATTGATTCTTACGTAAGAAGGCACTACTCAATAATTGTTACAGTAATTATTGTTCAATATTTTATTTTATTGATTCAATAATTGTTGCGTTGATATTTTATGTTATTATTGTTTCAATAATTATTGCTGCACAGTATTTTTCATTATCAGATCAATAATTCATATTATTTGAATAATATTATTAGATAACATTATTGGTAATATCTAGAAAGTTCTATCTAAGGAGAGGTTTGGTCATCTAATTGCGCGCCAGTAAGGAGAAATCCTTATTTGAAAGCCCCCTCTTTCCTTGGAACGGCCTGGTTGTCATAAATGTGATTCTGTAATATTATTTGTGAATAATTAATTATTGATTCATATGATAAGAAAATATTTATTTTATGTGGATATAAATGTTGGATATATTTATTGTGGTTAAAAATGAAGGAGTTAATGTTGAGGTGTTTTATCAGTATTTTTATCGGAATGGAGGTATTAAAAATCAAATCAGGATTTTTGAGAAATATTGCGGGTGTTATAATTTTTAATCCGACCGTTGGATCGTGGTACTTTTTGGATATGTTATACATATATAAGTTGAGTATATGTCCACAAATTTTGAACCGTTAAAAATGAACGTATGATTTATTATGAATTTTACGAGATGACTGGTTCAGAAATTGTTGAATTTTCGGAGTTTATCATTTTGATGGAAAATTCTAGAATTGGTGGGCTCCACTTGTGGTTGGTGAAGAAATGTGCTGAATTATATTTCAAATGTGGTGGGTGAGAATAGTAGCAGGTAAAGCCATCAGGTTGTAGGTCAAACCTACTAAAATTTTCCTATAAATAGAGGGCTAAGTTAGAATTGAAAATCACACCAGAAACAAGTTTTCTCTCTTTCTCTCTCTAGATTATTGAGTGTATTTTGTTAGTATTTAGATACTTTGAGAGTTTCTATTCATCAGAGCAAGTTTCTTTCAGCCTTATACCGGTATTCCGACCAGAAGTACTGATATCTTGAGATAAGGGATATTATGTTCTTCTTAATGATATTATTTTCTTCAATATCATTATGCTGAAATATTGATATGAGTTTTTATCAAATTTGGAACTTTTTGTGTCGGGGTTACTATTCACGTATACGATACTATTCACGTATACGGTACTATTCACGAATACGACACTATTCACCGAAAAATAAAATTTTTCCTTTTTGTCCAAGATGTCTATTATGGTTACTATCTTTGATTGTATCCATGTTTTGATCTTTATTTTTGAATTCTGCTTCACAATTGATTATTATGAAGTATTATTGATCTTGGATAAACTGTTATACGAATCCCTAATATTTGTTCTTCTGTCTCACTGGATTCGTTCTCTTTAAGATATTTTTTATCATCCTCAGTCCTAAATGATGATAATACTGAATATCTTTGGCCTGTAGTACAAAGATGTATGATTGCTTGATGAATATATTTGGCCTGTAGTGCAAAGATGAACAGGTGTTGAGATGAACATGACTGACAGGTGATACAAATGAATATCTTTGGCCTGTAGTGCAAAGATGAATATTTGGATAAAGATGATTATTAATTGATGTTATAGGGATAAAATATTGATGATGGACTTTTAAATCTTAGAATATAGTAGAATTCTTTCTCTACTTGACTCTTCTAATGGTTTGCTATTTCCGCTGCAGTTGTTGATCTAAAACTTGTTGTCGATTATATTCTATCAGATTTTTTCCTGTTGAAGACTAACGATAATTTGTTGTATATTATCTTAGTCATAATATTCTTTACTGGGCTAGTTGAGCTCACCCTTTTCCTTTTTGTTCCATTTTTCTTCTTAGGAGGTGAGAACATAGCAGGATCTAGTCGGGGTATGGAGTGATGATTCTAGAAAGATGTTTTAGCAGTCCTCACTATTTCTGTAAAATAGTGTTTGAATAATTGTAATGAGGATTGATTTGAGTGTGGATATTGTCCAGAAGATAATATTTGTATTTAAACTCACAGTATGTGTTGTCGTATTTTGCACGACAATTGTATTATTGAAGTTGTAGTTTGCTTTCTGTACCATGTATTTGGCGACTCAGAATGGGTGTTGTATACCTATTTTGGGGGCGTCACAGTTGGTATCAGAGCTTAGGGATATGATCCCTGGCCGAGATGTGAGACAAGAACTAGGAGGGGAGAGACGGGGAATTCCTTCGCTAGTATGACCTGACTAAGTTTATTTGGTATTTATTTGGTCGGTCAGAGTATAGGGATAATATATGATATAACTATTAACCCTTGTTTTATGGCAGTATTTAAGAATGGCAGCTGAGAACGTTAATAATGGAGTAAATCAGACCGTGGAGACACCTTTGATCACCACCCAGGGGAACGTGCAACAGGAAGGCAATATTCCTCCTGTAAACAACGTTACCGAGCAAACGATGAATGATGGAATGTTTAGGAGCTTTTTGCAGTTCATGCAAAATCAGACGAGGGAGACTCGTGTGCAGAATACGGGTGGAAATGATAACAACGCACGGTTTGTCACAGCTAAGCAGTTCAAAGAATTGGGACCACCAGAATTTAAGGGAAAGCCGGATCCGATCATGGCAGAAACGTGGGTCAAGCAAATTACCAAGATATTCGATGTCTTGGGATACACGGAGGAACAGAAGGTTCCATTCGCCACCTTTATGTTCCGCGGTGAGGCAGACTACTGGTGGGAGTCTGTGAAGCGTACCCAGCCTGACGCACTCAGCATGTCCTGGGAATCATTTCAAAAACTGTTCAATGACAAGTACTTTTTTAGAAAGTATTCGTTGTAAGACCCCGAATTTTATGAAATAAAAGTATGCAATTTTTCTTATAATTACTATTCAGTAAATAGTTAAATTGATAAAAGTTTAAAGTTATGGGTGAAATATGAATTTTTTTTTTCAAAATAAGCAAGTGGTTATAAAATAATCATTGTTGTCGGGGAATATTCGTTTGGTCGTGGAATATTATTTCTGTCGGAGAATATTCGTACGACGGCGCAGCTATTTGTGGGCCCCATAACGAATAACTGTCGGGTGAAGGAAAACGATAAATTTGAGTTTTTACAAATAACGGCGTAGTTGTTACCGTTAACACTGTTGGAATACCCGGTGGTTAAAATACAGTAATACGCGTTATTGCACAGTAGCACACGGTATTGCATAGTATTTTTGAAATTATTGATTCTTACGTAAGAAGGCACTACTCAATAATTGTTACAGTAATTACTGTTCAATATTTTATTTTATTGATTCAATAATTGTTGCGTTGATATTTTATATTATTGTTGTTTCAATAATTGTTGCTGCACAGTATTTTCCTTTATCAGATCAATAATTCATATTATTTGAATAATATTATTAGATAACATTATTGTCAATGTCTAGAAAGTTCTGTCTAAGGAGAGGTTTGGTCATCTAATTGCGCGCCAGTAAGGAGAAATTCTTATTGGAAAGCCCCCTCTTTCCTGGGAACGGCCTGGTTTTCATAAATGTGATTCTGTAATATTATTTGTGAATAATTAATTATTGATTCATATGATAAGTAAATATTTATATTATGTGGATATAAATGAGGGATATATTTTTGTGGTTAAAAATGAAGGAGTTAATGTTGAGGTTTTTATCAGTATTTTTGTCGGAATGGAGGTATTAAAAATCAGGGTTTTTGAGATATTTTGCGGGGGTTATAATTTTTAATCCGACCGTTGGATCGTGGTAATTTTTGGATATGTTATACATATATAAGTTGAGTATATGTCCATAAATTTTGAACCGTTAAAAACAAACGTATGATTTGTTATGAATTTTAAGAGGTGGCTGATTCGGAAATCAGGTTATAAATCATTTTTGGTGGAAAATTCTAGAATTGGTGGGCCCCACTTGTGGTTGGTGAAGAAATGTGCTGAATTATATTTCAAATGTGGTGGGTGGGAATAGTAGCAGGTAAAGCCATCAGGTTGCAGGTCAAACCTACCAAAATTTTCCTATAAATAGAGGGCGAAGTTAGAATTGAAAATCACACCAGAAACATAAGTTTTCTCTCTTTCTCTCTCTAGATTATTGAGTATATTTTGTGAGTATTTAGATACTCTGTGAGTTTCTATTCATCAGTGCAAGTTTCCTTCAGCCTTATACCGATCAGAAGTACTGCTCTTTTGAGGTAAGGGATAGTAAGGGATTTTAAGGGTTGTTATGTTTTTCAGTTTCGTAATTTTTCTGAACTTCAAAAATTCTGGAAAAATTTGAAATGATATTTTGATGAGTTTTATTGATTGTGTCCAAAAATGGTGATTTTTGGATGTATAGATTGAGAGTTATGAATTTTATGAGAAAAGACTATTTTAAAAGTAACTGCTTATAATTTCTTGTGGTTAACTCCAAAATTGATAAAAATTTTATTGGGAGTACATGTATATGATGGAAGTATACTCTGTTAATTTCAGAATTTTTGGACAAAAGTACAATTTTTGATAAATGTCTAAATATTCGGCTGTTTTGACCATATGAAAAATAGTAAATGACTTTTAAAAATTCTGAGAAAAATATATGTTCAATATGCTACTATATTCTGATAAATCTCAGAAAAAAAATATTTTTGGAACTGATTTGGTATTTTTCATGAAAATGGACAAGTTATGAGAAAATAAATTAAATATGTTATGTGAAGTAAGAAAATTAGAAAATAGGATTTTATGGCTTGAGAATCCTATATGAGGTATATGCAGATTTTTGATGAGGGTTTTGGCTATTGATGATGAAATCTTAAGAGTTGACATTTTATGATGATTAAATGCATTAATTAGTAAAGTGTAAACAATTTAAATAAATTATTTATAAGCTTAAGAAATGTTATTCTTTCAATATCATTATACCGAAATATTGGTATAGATTTTATTGTGGAATTTCTACCTTTTTGAGTCGAGGTTACTATTCACGAGTTACTATTCACGAGTTACTATTCACGAGTTACTATTCACGACAAAATTAGTTTCTTTTTCTGACCAAATTATAGTTGATTTATGAATATTACTCTTGAGATTAAATCTATATGTTGATTATATTAATTTTATTATCATATATAACATTTTTATAACCCTAATGATGATATTTCTCTTTGACTTGAGTGTAAAGATGAGTAGATTTTTGGTATGATCATGACTATGGGTTCTCTTTGGCCAGTAGTGCAAAGTTGAATTGTTGACTGGTATGATCATGACCATTGAATTTATAATTGAATATCTTTAGCTTAAGTGCAAAGGTGAAATGATCAACATGGTTATAATTATTGTTTATATAAATTCTTAAATGATTATATATTCTTTGAGGTATTAATATCTTTGGCATGTAGTGCAAATATGAATTGTTGAGGAATATCTTTGGCCTGTAGTGCAAAGATGAATTGTAGATGAATATCTTTGGCCTGTAGTGCAAAGATGGTCTGTTGATGAATATCTTTGGCCCGTAGTGCAAAGATGACCTGTTGTTGAATATCTTTGGCCAGTAATGCAAAGATGAACTGTTGACGAATATCTTTGGCCTGTAGTGCAAAGATGACTTGTTGATGAATATCTTTGCCCCGTAGTGCAAAGATGAAGTTATTAGTATGATTATGAACAGGAACTGTGATTTGGTATAACCATGATGTTTGATGTTTCAGGTGATGAAAATTATCTTCGTCCTAGATGAGAAGAGGAATTTAGAACTACAGTTATGATTATGAGTTATTCATATGATTGTGGACCAGAATTGTTGATTGATGTTACAGGGATAAAACATTGTTGGTGGATTTTTAACATGGAGAAAATAATAGACTTTATAGTCTATTTGACTCTTCTAATGGATTGCTCGTTCCGCTGCAACTATGGTTAAAATTTTTATCATTTACCATATATTCTAAATCTCTGATTTATTATTGATGAAGGCTATTGATAATTTAATTTTCTTTAGTCATGATATTCTTTACTGAGCTAGTTGTGCTCACCCTTTTGCTTCACAATTCCTTTCAGGTAATAAGAGTGTAGCTGGGTCGAGCGAGGGTAACGGGGAAATAGAACGGTGGTCTCTAGCTGTGGATGTTCTCCCGAAGCAGTATAGAAAAGTTCATTTAGTAGTTATATTTGGTGAATCCAATAGGGTAAGGTGTACCCAACGTTGGAAGGGTGGTTTGCAACTATCATACAAGATGTCTAACGACATACAACCTCGTGTCATCATAAGACAGGGATGTGCTCATCCACTTGCTGAGTATATATACGAGCACTACCTATATAATCTTGGTGTTTGTTTAAAGTATAATTCTCAATTAGAGACAGTAGAGATAATGATATGTCAAGAGAAGACTCACCATTGGGAAGAATATGATAGTAATCTTCTCGTTTTTCTTTGGGGTCTATTGGGTAAACCAAGGATAATTCTGTGGCCATATGATATCTATCATAACCTAGATGCATGGCCTCCCATGTACGAAGGTTTCCTTGAGCACTTCCCAAAGATTCTAATTTCTAAAATAATTTTTGACTATACCTTTATGTAAGGTGTCATTGTGAGGTGATGTCCACGGTTGGAACATGAGTCACATTTGGTATATATTTGTATCCAAACTCACAGCATATGTGTTATTGTATTTTGCACGACAATTGTTGTAATAAATTTATAGTTGTTTTCTGTACCATGTATTTGGCGACTCAGAATAGGTTGGATGGAATGGATCTATTTTGGGGGCGTCACATTTGGTATCAGAGCTATAAGTAAAGAGCCCCGAGCCTCTCGCTGGTGACTTCCTGTTGATGGGGGATGCACCGAAGCCAGACTCTCCGTAGGGGACGCCGTTCTGCGGTGGCAAACTGATAGGTATCAATGTAAGGTGCTGACATAGGTTGGTGTCCAGAGTCACATTTGGTATCAGAGCTTAGGGATATGATCTCTGGCGGAGATCGGGGAATAGAACTAGGAGGGGAGAGATGAGTAAATCCTTCGCTAGTGTGTCCTACCTAAGCTTATTTGTTGGTCAGTCATAATATCGAGATATTATGTGATAGGTTAATTTGTTTAATTAACCCTTATTTTATGGCAGTATTTGAGAATGGCAGCTGAGAATGCTAACAATGGAGTGAATGAGACTGTGGGGATACCTCTAATCACTAACCATGATAATGTGATGTCAGACGAAGAAGGAATTAGAGATATCTATGTGGTGAGTGAAGAATTGATAGTTGCACCCGAGATAGTCGCAGAGGTAACAGCTGAGACTGAGGAAGAAGAGGAAGAAGAAGTACCAGAGGAGAGTTTATTAGAGGTATTATATGATCAAAATGTAGAATTTCAAAATCGTATTCATGAGTTAGAAGAGCAGGCAGAAGAACGACAGGCGGTCGTGGAACAAAAAGATGCAACAATTCAAGCTTGTGTTACCCGATATGTGATGCTTGAACAGAAGCATTCTTTGGCAGAGTATAAGATGATAAAAATGGAATCTGAGCTGAAAGAAGAAAAAATTGAACGAGTGAGAATAAGTGATGCATGGGCAAAAGCCGCACGACACGTGGATATTGTGGAAAGAGATGTTCGATCTAAGAAGGCTAAAATAGATGATATGAATTTCTCTTTTTGGAAAGCAATTGGGAGAACCCAACATCGAGTTTTGAATTACCCTGTACATAGCGGTCAACCTGAATCCGATATGGATCGAAGATTGATGATTCAGATCATGAATGAGGAGTACGAAGAGGCAGTTAAGGAGGAATATGTCCTATAGAAAGGTATATTCCAACGGTAATGATGACGCCAAATGTTGCTCCAGACAAGTCAAAGCCGAGTAGTTCGAGGGATGGCGGTTGTCATGACTTCCCAACAAATGAGGAACCCAAATGAAGTTATCATGGGAGAAGAGCAATGGAGAAATCATGATGATCTGAGAGATAGAATCTGAAATGGAAGCAAGGTATTCTCAACTCTTCGAAATACCAGGTACGTAAATTTCGGGGACGAAATTTCATAAGGAGGGGAGATTGTAAGATCCCGAATTTTATGAAATAAAAGTATGCAATTTTTCTTATAATTACTATTCAGTAAATAGTTAAATTGATAAAAGTTTAAAGTTATGGGTGAAATATGAATTTTTTTTTTTCAAAATAAGCAAGTGGTTATAAAATAATCATTGTTGTCGGGGAATATTCGTTTGGTCGTGGAATATTCTTTCTATCGGAGAATATTCGTACGACGGCGCAGCTATTTGTGGGCCCCATAACGAATAACTGTCGGGTGAAGGAAAACGACAAATTTGAGTTTTTACAAATAACGGCGTAGTTGTTACCGTTAACACTGTTGGAATACCCGGTGGTTAAAATATAGTAATACGCGTTATTGCACAGTAGCACACGGTATTGCATAGTATTTTTGAAATTATTGATTCTTACGTAAGAAGGCACTACTCAATATTTGTTACAGTAATTACTGTTCAATATTTTATTTTATTGATTCAATAATTGTTGCGTTGATATTTTATATTATTGTTGTTTCAATAATTGTTGCTGCACAGTATTTTCCTTTATCAGATCAATAATTCATATTATTTGAATAATATTATTAGATAACATTATTGTCAATGTCTAGAAAGTTCTGTCTAAGGAGAGGTTTGGTCATCTAATTGCGCGCCAGTAAGGAGAAATTCTTATTGGAAAGCCCCATCTTTCCTGGGAACGGCCTGGTTGTCATAAATGTGATTCTGTAATATTATTTGTGAATAATTAATTATTGATTCATATGATAAGGAAATATTTATATTATGTGGATATAAATGAGTGATATATTTTTGTGGTTAAAAATGAAGGAGTTAATGTTGAGATTTTTATCAGTATTTTTGTCGGAATGGAGGTATTAAAAATCAGGGTTTTTGAGATATTTTGCGGGGGTTATAATTTTTAATCCGACCGTTGGATCGTGGTAATTTTTGGATATGTTATACATATATAAGTTGAGTATATGTCCATAAATTTTGAACCGTTAAAAATGAACGTATGATTTGTTATGAATTTTAAGAGGTGGCTGATTCGGAAATCAGGTTATAAATCATTTTTGGTGGAAAATTCTAGAATTGGTGGGCCCCACTTGTGGTTGGTGAAGAAATGTGCTGAATTATATTTCAAATGTGGTGGGTGGGAATAGTAGCAGGTAAAGCCATCAGGTTGCAGGTCAAACCTACCAAAATTTTTCTATAAATAGAGGGCTAAGTTAGAATTGAAAATCACACCAGAAACATAAGTTTTCTCTCTTTCTCTCTCTAGATTATTGAGTATATTTTGTGAGTATTTAGATACTCTGTGAGTTTCTATTCATCAGTGCAAGTTTCCTTCAGCCTTATACCGATCAGAAGTACTGCTCTTTTGAGGTAAGGGATAGTAAGGGATTTTAAGGGTTGTTATGTTTTTCAGTTTCGTAATTTTTCTGAACTTCAAAAATTCTGGAAAAATTTGAAATGATATTTTGATGAGTTTTATTGATTGTGTCCAAAAATGGTGATTTTTGGATGTATAGATTGAGAGTTATGAATTTTATGAGAAAAGACTATTTTAAAAGTAACTGCTTATAATTTCTTGTGGTTAACTCCAAAATTGATAAAATTTTTATTGGGAGTACATGTATATGATGAAGTATACTCTGTTAATTTCAGAATTTTTGGACAAAAGTACAATTTTTGATAAATGTCTAAATATTCGGCTGTTTTGACCATATGAAAAATAGTAAATGACTTTTAAAAATTCTGAGAAATATATATGTTCAATATGGGACTATATTCTGATAAATCCCAGAAAAGAAATATTTTTGGAACTGATTTGGTATTTTTCATGAAAATGGACAAGTTATGAGAAAATAAATTAAATATGTTATGTGAAGTAAGAAAATTGAAAAATAGGATTTTATAGCTTGAGAATCCTATATGAGGTATATGCAGATTTTTGATGAGGGTTTTGGCTATTGATGATGAAATCTTAAGAGTTGACATTTTATGATGATTAAATGCATTAATTAGTAAAGTGTAAACAATTAAAATAAATTGTTTATAAGCTTAAGAAATGTTATTCTTTCAATATCATTATACCGAAATATTGGTATAGATTTTATTGTGGAATTTCTACCTTTTTGAGTCGAGGTTACTATTCACGAGTTACTATTCACGAGTTACTATTCACGAGTTACTATTCACGACAAAATTGGTTTCTTTTTCTAACCAAATTATAGTTGATTTATGAATATTACTCTTGAGATTAAATCTATATGTTGATTATATTGATTTTATTATCATATATAACATTTTTATAACCCTAATGATGATATTTCTCTTTGACTTGAGTGTAAAGATGAGTAGATTTTTGGTATGATCATGACTATGGGTTCTCTTTGGCCAGTAGTGCAAAGTTGAATTGTTGACTGGTATGATCATGACCATTGAATTTATAATTGAATATCTTTAGCTTAAGTGCAAAGGTGAAATGATCAACATGGTTATAATTATTGTTTATATAAATTCTTAAATGATTATATATTCTTTGAGGTATTAATATCTTTGGCATGTAGTGCAAATATGAATTGTTGAGGAATATCTTTGGCCTGTAGTGCAAAGATGAATTGTAGATGAATATCTTTGGCCTGTAGTGCAAAGATGGTCTGTTGATGAATATCTTTGGCCCGTAGTGCAAAGATGACCTGTTGTTGAATATCTTTGGCCAGTAATGCAAAGATGAACTGTTGACGAATATCTTTGGCCTGTAGTGCAAAGATGACTTGTTGATGAATATCTTTGCCCCGTAGTGCAAAGATGAAGTTATTAGTATGATTATGAACAGGAACTGTGATTTGGTATAACCATGATGTTTGATGTTTCAGGTGATGAAAATTATCTTCGTCCTAGATGAGAAGAGGAATTTAGAACTACAGTTATGATTATGAGTTATTCATATGATTGTGGACCAGAATTGTTGATTGATGTTACAGGGATAAAACATTGTTGGTGGATTTTTAACATGGAGAAAATAATAGACTTTATAGTCTATTTGACTCTTCTAATGGATTGCTCGTTCCGCTGCAACTATGGTTGAAATTTTTATCATTTACCATATATTCTAAATCTCTGATTTATTATTGATGAAGGCTATTGATAATTTAATTATCTTTAGTCATGATATTCTTTACTGAGCTAGTTGTGCTCACCCTTTTGCTTCACAATTCCTTTCAGGTAATAAGAGTGTAGCTGGGTCGAGCGAGGGTAACGGGGAAATAGAACGGTGGTCTCTAGCTGTGGATGTTCTCCCGAAGCAGTATAGAAAAGTTCATTTAGTAGTTATATTTGGTGAATCCAATAGGGTAAGGTGTACCCAACGTTGGAAGGGTGGTTTGCAACTATCATACAAGATGTCTAACGACATACAACCTCGTGTCATCATAAGACAGGGATGTGCTCATCCACTTGCTGAGTATATATACGAGCACTACCTATATAATCTTGGTGTTTGTTTAAAGTATAATTCTCAATTAGAGACAGTAGAGATAATGATATGTCAAGAGAAGACTCACCATTGGGAAGAATATGATAGTAATCTTCTCGTTTTTCTTTGGGGTCTATTGGGTAAACCAAGGATAATTCTGTGGCCATATGATATCTATCATAACCTAGATGCATGGCCTCCCATGTACGAAGGTTTCCTTGAGCACTTCCCAAAGATTCTAATTTCTAAAACAATTTTTGACTATACCTTTATGTAAGGTGTCATTGTGAGGTGATGTCCACGGTTGGAACATGAGTCACATTTGGTATATATTTGTATCCAAACTCACAGCATATGTGTTATTGTATTTTGCACGACAATTGTTGTAATAAATTTATAGTTGTTTTCTGTACCATGTATTTGGCGACTCAGAATAGGTTGGATGGAATGGATCTATTTTGGGGGCGTCACATTTGGTATCAGAGCTATAAGTAAAGAGCCCCGAGCCTCTCGCTGGTGACTTCCTGTTGATGGGGGATGCACCGAAGCCAGACTCTCCGTAGGGGACGCCGTTCTGCGGTGGCAAACTGATAGGTATCAATGTAAGGTGCTGACATAGGTTGGTGTCCAGAGTCACATTTGGTATCAGAGCTTAGGGATATGATCTCTGGCGGAGATCGGGGAATAGAACTAGGAGGGGAGAGATGAGTAAATCCTTCGCTAGTGTGTCCTACCTAAGCTTATTTGTTGGTCAGTCATAATATCGAGATATTATGTGATAGGTTAATTTGTTTAATTAACCCTTATTTTATGGCAGTATTTGAGAATGGCAGCTGAGAATGCTAACAATGGAGTGAATGAGACTGTGGGGATACCTCTAATCACTAACCATGATAATGTGATGTCAGACGAAGAAGGAATTAGAGATATCTATGTGGTGAGTGAAGAATTGATAGTTGCACCCGAGATAGTCGCAGAGGTAACAGCTGAGACTGAGGAAGAAGAGGAAGAAGAAGTACCAGAGGAGAGTTTATTAGAGGTATTATATGATCAAAATGTAGAATTTCAAAATCGTATTCATGAGTTAGAAGAGCAGGCAGAAGAACGACAGGCGGTCGTGGAACAAAAAGATGCAACAATTCAAGCTTGTGTTACCCGATATGTGATGCTTGAACAGAAGCATTCTTTGGCAGAGTATAAGATGATAAAAATGGAATCTGAGCTGAAAGAAGAAAAAATTGAACGAGTGAGAATAAGTGATGCATGGGCAAAAGCCGCACGACACGTGGATATTGTGGAAAGAGATGTTCGATCTAAGAAGGCTAAAATAGATGATATGAATTTCTCTTTTTGGAAAGCAATTGGGAGAACCCAACATCGAGTTTTGAATTACCCTGTACATAGCGGTCAACCTGAATCCGATATGGATCGAAGATTGATGATTCAGATCATGAATGAGGAGTACGAAGAGGCAGTTAAGGAGGAATATGTCCTATAGAAAGGTATATTCCAACGGTAATGATGACGCCAAATGTTGCTCCAGACAAGTCAAAGCCGAGTAGTTCGAGGGATGGCGGTTGTCATGACTTCCCAACAAATGAGGAACCCAAATGAAGTTATCATGGGAGAAGAGCAATGGAGAAATCATGATGATCTGAGAGATAGAATCTGAAATGGAAGCAAGGTATTCTCAACTCTTCGAAATACCAGGTACGTAAATTTCGGGGACGAAATTTCATAAGGAGGGGAGATTGTAAGACCCCGAATTTTATGAAATAAAAGTATGCAATTTTTCTTATAATTACTATTCAGTAAATAGTTAAATTGATAAAAGTTTAAAGTTATGGGTGAAATATGAATTTTTTTTTTCAAAATAAGCAAGTGGTTATAAAATAATCATTGTTGTCGGGGAATATTCGTTTGGTCGTGGAATATTCTTTCTGTCAGAGAATATTCGTACGACGGCGCAGCTATTTGTGGGCCCCATAACGAATAACTGTCGGGTGAAGGAAAACGACAAATTTGAGTTTTTACAAATAACGGCGTAGTTGTTACCGTTAACACTGTTGGAATACCCGGTGGTTAAAATACAGTAATACGCGTTATTGCACAGTAGCACACGGTATTGCATAGTATTTTTGAAATTATTGATTCTTACGTAAGAAGGCACTACTCAATATTTGTTACAGTAATTACTGTTCAATATTTTATTTTATTGATTCAATAATTGTTGCGTTGATATTTTATATTATTGTTGTTTCAATAATTGTTGCTGCACAGTATTTTCCTTTATCAGATCAATAATTCATATTATTTGAATAATATTATTAGATAACATTATTGTCAATGTCTAGAAAGTTCTGTCTAAGGAGAGGTTTGGTCATCTAATTGCGCGCCAGTAAGGAGAAATTCTTATTGGAAAGCCCCATCTTTCCTGGGAACGGCCTGGTTGTCATAAATGTGATTCTGTAATATTATTTGTGAATAATTAATTATTGATTCATATGATAAGGAAATATTTATATTATGTGGATATAAATGAGGGATATATTTTTGTGGTTAAAAATGAAGGAGTTAATGTTGAGATTTTTATCAGTATTTTTGTCGGAATGGAGGTATTAAAAATCAGGGTTTTTGAGATATTTTGCGGGGGTTATAATTTTTAATCCGACCGTTGGATCGTGGTAATTTTTGGATATGTTATACATATATAAGTTGAGTATATGTCCATAAATTTTGAACCGTTAAAAATGAACGTATGATTTGTTATGAATTTTAAGAGGTGGCTGATTCGGAAATCAGGTTATAAATCATTTTTGGTAGAAAATTCTAGAATTGGTGGGCCCCACTTGTGGTTGGTGAAGAAATGTGCTGAATTATATTTCAAATGTGGTGGGTGGGAATAGTAGCAGGTAAAGCCATCAGGTTGCAGGTCAAACCTACCAAAATTTTTCTATAAATAGAGGGCTAAGTTAGAATTGAAAATCACACCAGAAACATAAGTTTTCTCTCTTTCTCTCTCTAGATTATTGAGTATATTTTGTGAGTATTTAGATACTCTGTGAGTTTCTATTCATCAGTGCAAGTTTCCTTCAGCCTTATACCGATCAGAAGTACTGCTCTTTTGAGGTAAGGGATAGTAAGGGATTTTAAGGGTTGTTATGTTTTTCAGTTTCGTAATTTTTCTGAACTTCAAAAATTCTGGAAAAATTTGAAATGATATTTTGATGAGTTTTATTGATTGTGTCCAAAAATGGTGATTTTTGGATGTATAGATTGAGAGTTATGAATTTTATGAGAAAAGACTATTTTAAAAGTAACTGCTTATAATTTCTTGTGGTTAACTCCAAAATTGATAAAATTTTTATTGGGAGTACATGTATATGATGGAAGTATACTCTGTTAATTTCAGAATTTTTGGACAAAAGTACAATTTTTGATAAATGTCTAAATATTCGGCTGTTTTGACCATATGAAAAATAGTAAATGACTTTTAAAAATTCTGAGAAAAATATATGTTCAATATGGTACTATATTCTGATAAATCCCAGAAAAAAAATATTTTTGGAACTGATTTGGTATTTTTCATGAAAATGGACAAGTTATGAGAAAATAAATTAAATATGTTATGTGAAGTAAGAAAATTGGAAAATAGGATTTTATGGCTTGAGAATCCTATATGAGGTATATGCAGATTTTTGATGAGGGTTTTGGCTATTGATGATGAAATCTTAAGAGTTGACATTTTATGATGATTAAATGCATTAATTAGTAAAGTGTAAACAATTTAAATAAATTGTTTATAAGCTTAAGAAATGTTATTCTTTCAATATCATTATACCGAAATATTGGTATAGATTTTATTGTAAAATTTCTACCTTTTTGAGTCGAGGTTACTATTCACGAGTTACTATTCACGAGTTACTATTCACGAGTTACTATTCATGAGTTACTATTCACGAGTTACTATTCACGACAAAATTAGTTTCTTTTTCTAACCAAATTATAGTTGATTTATGAATATTACTCTTGAGATTAAATCTATATGTTGATTATATTGATTTTATTATCATATATAACATTTTTATAACCCTAATGATGATATTTCTCTTTGACTTGAGTGTAAAGATGGGTAGATTTTTGGTATGATCATGACTATGGATTCTCTTTGGCCAGTAGTACAAAGTTGAATTGTTGACTGGTATGATCATGACCATTGAATTTATAATTGAATATCTTTAGCTTAAGTGCAAAGGTGAAATGATCAACATGGTTATAATTATTGTTTATATAAATTCTTAAATGATTATATATTCTTTGAGGTATTAATATATTTGGCATGTAGTGCAAATATGAATTGTTGAGGAATATCTTTGGCCTGTAGTGCAAAGATGAATTGTAGATGAATATCTTTGGCCTGTAGTGCAAAGATGGTCTGTTGATGAATATCTTTGGCCCGTAGTGCAAAGATGACCTGTTGTTGAATATCTTTGGCCAGTAATGCAAAGATGAACTGTTGACGAATATCTTTGGCCTGTAGTGCAAAGATGACTTGTTGATGAATATCTTTGCCCCGTAGTGCAAAGATGAAGTTATTAGTATGATTATGAACAGGAACTGTGATTTGGTATAACCATGATGTTTGATGTTTCAGGTGATGAAAATTATCTTCGTCCTAGATGAGAAGAGGAATTTAGAACTACAGTTATGATTATGAGTTATTCATATGATTGTGGACCAGAATTGTTGATTGATGTTACAGGGATAAAATATTGTTGGTGGATTTTTAACATGGAGAAAATAATAGACTTTATAGTCTATTTGACTCTTCTAATGGATTGCTCGTTCCGCTGCAACTATGGTTGAAATTTTTATCATTTACCATATATTCTAAATCTCTGATTTATTATTGATGAAGGCTATTGATAATTTAATTATCTTTAGTCATGATATTCTTTACTGAGCTAGTTGTGCTCACCCTTTTGCTTCACAATTCTTTTCAGGTAATAAGAGTGTAGCTGGGTCGAGCGAGGGTAACGGGGAAATAGAACGGTGGTCTCTAGCTGTGGATGTTCTCCCGAAGCAGTATAGAAAAGTTCATTTAGTAGTTATATTTGGTGAATCTAATAGGGTAAGGTGTACCCAACGTTGGAAGGGTGGTTTGCAACTATCATACAAGATGTCTAACGACATACAACCTCGTGTCATTATAAGACAGGGATGTGCTCATCCACTTGCTGAGTATATATACGAGCACTACCTATATAATCTTGGTGTTTGTTTAAAGTATAATTCTCAATTAGAGACAGTAGAGATAATGATATGTCAAGAGAAGACTCACCATTGGGAAGAATATGATAGTAATCTTCTCGTTTTTCTTTGGGGTCTATTGGGTAAACCAAGGATAATTCTGTGGCCATATGATATCTATCATAACCTAGATGCATGGCCTCCCATGTACGAAGGTTTCCTTGAGCACTTCCCAAAGATTCTAATTTCTAAAATAATTTTTGACTATACCTTTATGTAAGGTGTCATTGTGAGGTGATGTCCACAGTTGGAACATGAGTCACATTTGGTATATATTTGTATCCAAACTCACAGCATATGTGTTGTTGTATTTTGCACGACAATTGTTGTAATAAAGTTATAGTTATTTTCTGTACCATGTATTTGGCGACTCAGAATAGGTTGGATGGAATGGATCTATTTTGGGGGCGTCACATTCGTCATATGAAGGAGGTGGAGTTTATCAGACTGGAACAAAACAACATGACGATGTCCTAGTACGAGGCGAAGTTTGCAGAGTTATCCAGGTTTGCACCTCATTTGGTCGAAAATGAGGAACGAATGACAAGGATGTTTCTGAGAGGTCTAAAACCCGAGATTCGGCAATATCTTATCTCTCATAAATTTTCTTTATATTCAGATGTTGTAAACAGGGCTCAATTATTAGAGTGAGATAATGAGTATGTACAACCGAGGGACCACAACCAGGGTCATACCGGTGGCGGCAGTCATCGAAGCAATGAAAACTAGCAGGGAGGAAAACATTCGGATAAAAGCGGTAACCACTCTGGTGGTAATCGTGGTCGTGATAATAGAAGGAGCGAGTCGGGAGGAGATTTCAAGAAGAGAAGGTACAACAATGATAACGTGAAGATGTCAGCACAAACATCAACTGTTTCTAGGGGAGGAGAACGACCACTGGTCGTATGTTACAAATGTGGGAAAGAGGGACATATCAGCCCAAACTGCCCACAACAAACCAAGGTATGTTATAACTGTGGAAAGGAGGGTCATATAGCTCGAGATTGCACTGTAGCGAAACTAAGTCCAACGGGGGTGGTGACTCAAAAAGTTGTCCCAGAAAAGTCAAAGTCAACGGTTCCTGGAAGAGCGTTTTTCGTGACTGGTCAGAATGCGAGGAACCCGAACGAAGTTAGCACGGGTTAGTTAATTATAAATTTTTGTGAAGTCTATACCTTATTAGATACCGGTTCTACCCATTCATTTATCTCTCCTGCTTATACTCAACGTTTAAACTTGACTCCGGAGAAATTAGACTTTGACTTATCTGTTGAAACTCCGTTAGGAGAAACTTTCATCACATCCACTGTTTATAAATCTTGTTTGATCCAAGTTGGCACCATCACATTAGCTGTTGACCTTATCTCTTTAAAGATACTTGCTTTTGACGTGATTTTAGGGATTAATTGGTTAACTACTCATCATGCCAAAATTGATTGCTTTCGTAAGGTTGTTAGTTTTCATATTCCTAAGCAACCTGTTATTCAAATTCAAGCAACCAAATCATTGAAGTCAAACTCTTTCATATCAAGCCATAAAGTCATTCGTTTATTGAAAAACGGATGTCAAGCTTTCTTAGCTATGTCATGGACTTGAACAAAAATACGTCAGATTTGAATGATATTTCTGTTGTTAGTAAAAATTTTGACGTATTTCCTGAAGAATTTCTTGGCTTACTCCCAGAGCGTGATATTGAATTTTGTATCGACTTTGAACCCGGTACAAAACTCATTTCTAAAAATCTCATATCGAATGGCTCCTATTGAACTTCAGGAGTTAAAAACCTAACTGTAGAAGTTTGTACCCGAGCCTTTATCTGGTGACTTCCTTTGTGGAATGCACTGAATCCAGACTCTCCGTAGGGGACGCCATATTCGTGCGGTAGTAAACTGATAGGTGTCATTGTGACGTGCTATCCAAGATTGGGATATAAGTCACAGTTGAGAGCAACCTAAGCCAGTAATCGAAATACATAGCTTTCTAGGCTTAGCTGGTTATTATCGGAGATTTGTAAAAGGATTTTCTCGAATCGCTACTCCGTTAACTTAGCTGACTCGAAAAGATACAAACTTTGAATGGACCGAGGAATGCGAGAAGAGCTTTCAAGAATTCAACATGCGACACCGACGTTGGCTCGAGCTGTTGAAAGATTTCGATCATACCATCCAATACCATCATGAAAAAAACGAACGCGGTAGCTGACGCATTGAGTAGAAGATCATATGCAGGAACGAGTGCGATGATGTCAAGTATACGAGTAGAACTGACTTTAATCGATAAAGTTAAAGCTGCTCAAGCTACGGACATGGAGCTGATGCGTATGAAGAAGAAAGTGCAAGAAGGTGCTATTCCAGAAATAAGAATCGATGAAGAAGGAATACTTCGAGTCAACTCCAGACTTTGTGTTCCTAACGATTTTGACTTGAAGCATAGAATAATTATGGAGGCACACAACACACCGTTTGTAATCCATCCTGGGAGTACCAAAATGTATCACGATCTTCGACATATATTTTGGTGGAGCAATTTGAAAAGAGAGATCGCGGAGTTTATCTCGAGATGTTTAACTTGTCAACGTGTAAAAGCGGAGCATCAAGTACCAAAGGGTCCATTGCAACCACTTGAGATTCCGAAATGGAAGTGGGAACACATTACTATGGATTTTGTTACGGGTCTTCCCAAGGTTTCTCAAGGCATAGATGCGATTTGGGTTATTGTTGATAGATTAACCAAGTCCGCTCATTTCTTGCCGATATGTGAGACTTATTCCCTTGAACGTCTTGCTAGTATGTACGTGAACGAGATTGTGAGATTGCATGGCATGCCAGTATCCATAGTTTCGGATCGTGACCCAAGATTCACTTCACGATTTTGGGTTAGCTTGCAGAAAGCTATGGGCACGGATTTACGATTCAGTTCGGCATACCATCCTCAAACGGACGGACAATCAGAGAGGACTATTCAAACTCTTGAAGATCTATTAAGACTTTGTGTCCTAGATCTCAAAGGGAGTTGGGATAAGTACCTACCACTGGTGGAATTCTCCTACAACAACAATTATCAGGAGAGCATAGGTGTGGCTCCATTCGAGGCGTTGTATGGAAGAAAATGTCGTTCTCCAGTATGCTGGGATGAGGTGGGTAAAGCAATATTGTTGGAACCAGAGTTGGTACGCATTACTACAGAGAAGATCCAAACGATTCGACAACGTATACAAACGGCACAGGATCGACAAAAGAGTTATGCGGATCTTCATCGGAAGGACGTGGAATTTAATATTGGAGATCATGTATTGTTACGTGTTGCACCATAGAAGGGAGTTACAAGATTTGGGAAGAGAGGAAAGCTCAATCCAAGATTTGTTGGTCCATTTAAGATTCTTGAACGAATAGGAAATGTGGCATATAGACTCGCATTACCTCCAAGCATGTCTCGTGTTCATAATATTTTTTACATATGTATGCTTCGTAAATATGTTAAAGACCCGAACCACAATATTGAGTTAGAACCAGACGAGATAGTTGAAGATTTAACGTACGAGGAGGTACCTGTTAAGATCTTGGATAGGAAAGAGTATGTCCTACGCACGAAGGTTATACCACAAGTTAAGGTTTTGTGGAGAAACCATGCTATTGAAGAAATGACCTGGGAGTTGGAATCAAAAATGAAAGCGAGGTATCCTCACCTTTTTGAAACATCAGGTACGTACGTCAATTTCGAGGACGAAATTTCATAAGGAGGGGAGGTTGTAAGACCCCAACTTATTAATGAATAAAATCAAATTTTCTCTAAATATTATTGTGAATAATAAGGGGTTAATTTGATATAATACTTTGGTTATGGGTGAAATGTGCAAATTTTACAAAATAAGCAAGTGGTTATAAAATATTCATTTTGTCAGGGAATATTCGTTTGGTCGTGGAATATTCTTGCTGTCGGGGAATATTCGTACGACGGCGCAGCCTTGTGTGCGCCCCATAACGGAAAGCGATTGGATGAAGAAAACGACAAGTATACGTTATTTATAAATAACGGCGTAGTTGTTACCGTTAATACTGTTGGAATACCCGGTGGTTAAAATATAGTAGCACACAGTATTGCACCAATTATTGATTCTTACGTAAGAAGGCACTACTCAATAATTGTTACAGTAGTTATTGTTCAATATTTTATTTTATTGATTCAATAATTGTTGCGTTGATATTTTATGTTATTATTGTTTCAATAATTGTTGCTGCACAGTATTTTCCATTATCAGATCAATAATTCATATTATTTGAATAATATTATTAGATAACATTATTGGCAATGTCTAGAAAGTTCTATCTAAGGAGAGGTTTGGTCATCTAATTGCGCGCCAGTAAGGAGAAATCCTTATTGGAAAGCCCCCTCTTTCCTTGGAACGGCCTGGTTGTCATAAATGTGATTCTGTAATATTATTTGTGAATAATTAATTATTGATTCATATGATAAGGAAATATTTATTTTATGTGGATATAAATGTTGGATATATTTATTGTGGTTAAAAATGAAGGAGTTAATGTTGAGGTGTTTTATCAGTATTTTTATCGGAATGGAGGTATTAAAAATCAAATCAGGGTTTTTGAAAAATATTGCGGGTGTTATAATTTTTAATCCGACCGTTGGATCGTGGTAATTTTTGGATATGTTATACATATATAAGTTGAGTATATGTCCACAAATTTTGAACCGTTAAAAATGAACGTATGATTTATTATGAATTTTACGAGATGACTGGTTCAGAAATTGTTGAATTTTTGGAGTTTATCATTTTGATGGAAAATTCTAGAATTGGTGGGCCCCACTTGTGGTTGGTGAAGAAATGTGCTGAATTATATTTCAAATGTGGTGGGTGGGAATAGTAGCAGGTAAAGCCATCAGGTTGCAGGTCAAACCTACTAAAATTTTCCTATAAATAGAGGGCTAAGTTAGAATTAAAAATCACACCAGAAACAAGTTTTCTCTCTTTCTCTCTCTAGATTATTGAGTGTATTTTGTTAGTATTTAGATACTTTGAGAGTTTCTATTCATCAGAGCAAGTTTCTTTCAGCCTTATACCGGTATTCCGACCAGAAGTACTAATATCTTGAGGTAAGGGATATTATGTTCTTCTTAATGATATTATTTTCTTCAATATCATTATGCTGAAATATTGATATGAGTTTTTATCAAATTTAGAACTTTTTGTGTCGGGGTTACTATTCACGTATACGACACTATTCACGTATACGGTACTATTCACGAATACGGCACTATTCACCGAAAAATAAAATTTTCTCTTTTTGTCCAAGATGTCTATTATGGTTACTATCTTTGATTGTATCCATGTTTTGATCTTTATTTTTGAATTCTGCTTCACAATTGATTATTATGAAGTATTATTGATCTTGGATAAACTGTTATACGAATCCCTAATATTTGTTCTTCTGTCTCACTGGATTCGTTCTCTTTAAGATATTTTTCATCATCCTCAGTCCTAAATGATGATATTACTGAATATCTTTGGCCTGTAGTGCAAAGATGTATGATTGCTTGATGAATATCTTTGGCCTGTAGTGCAAAGATGAACATGTGTTGAGATGAACATGACTGACAGGTGATACAAATGAATATCTTTGACCTGTAGTGCAAAGATGAATATTTGGATAAAGATAATTATTAATTGATGTTACAGGGATAAAATATTGATGATGGAATTTTAAATCTTAGAAGATAATAGAATTCTTTCTCTACTTGACTCTTCTAATGGTTTGCTGTTTCCGCTGCAGTTGTTGATCTAAAACTTGTTGTCGATTATATTCTATCAGATTTTTCCCTGTTGAAGACTAACGATAATTTGTTGTATATTATCTTAGTCATAATATTCTTTACTGGGCTAGTTGAGATCACCCTTTTCCTTTTTGTTCCATTTTTCTTCTTAGGAGGTGAGAACATAGCAGGATCTAGTCGGGGTATGGAGTGATGATTCTAGAAAGATGTTTTAGCAGTCCTCACTATTTATGTAAAATAGTGTTTGAATAATTGTAATGAGGATTGATTTGAGTGTGGATATTGTCCAGAAGACAATATTTGTATTTAAACTCACAGTATGTGTTGTCGTATTTTGCACGACAATTGTATTATTGAAGTTGTAGTTTGCTTTCTGTACCATGTATTTGGTGACTCAGAATGGGTGTTGTATACCTATTTTGGGGGCGTCACAGTCTTCATTGGCTTGGAAAACTGATTCACGTTCCTCTTTCTCCCGAGTCAGTGTGGCCTTCAGCATATTGATCTCCCTCTTCAGGGTCTCTTCATCGGACTCGGTATTTATATATCTGGGACGTAAACGCCCGAAGACTGAATTCGCCTGCACATGTTCGACAGCATCTAATCAGTTCCAGATGTTTACACAAGAAAAGAAATATTCATCCAAGAAAATTACAACTTACCTTTGCCAGATAACTCATGCCTTCGTCAAGAAAATTCCCGTTCGTGTGGTTTTCGAATCGGTGATCATCGGTCTCCTGAACGAAGGCCTCGAAGAGCTGGAATAGAAAATTGGCATTGAACCGTGGCCACAAGGTCGGCGCCCCGGTAGCCTCATCATGGAATGTCCTTGGGGGAGGCCTTGGGGAAGGAGACGTAGGTTGGTCACGGGCGGGAGAAGGATCCATGTGGACGTTTTCGGTAGAAGAAGATTGAGCCGGGGTAGTGTCCCGAACTGGTATTGGAACGGGTTCTGAGATAGGAGGGCTATCCGAAGGCTGTTTTCTTTTCCGAGAGGGTGTTGCAGTGATATCCATTGGTCCTTCCTCATTAACTGATTGAATATTCACTGGAAGTTTCAGGGGAAGAACCTGGGAAGGAGGTACCCTGAGCTCATCGGGAGTCAAGGGGACGACCTTGGTCTTCAGCTTTTTTATTCGAAGGGACTGTCTGCGATCGCCTGCAGGAAGATCAAGTAGGCTCCTTCGAACGATTGTTTCTGCAGCTGATGGTGTGGGGTCAGCAGCCGGTGGTGTTGGTTCAGTGACTGGTAGTGGTAAGCCCGCGGTTGGCGGTATCGATTCGGTGACAGATGGGGGTATCGGGTTGGCGTTTGGTTCCGATTCAGAAAAGCCTTCGGAATCAGATGATATGGAGATTTGTCTAGGCTTTCGAGCAGCCTGCTTCATTCGGCGTGGCCTGAGTTGTATTTCCGGTAAAACGGGCTCTTCGTCTTCTGGTTCAAGGGTCTGAGTTTCAGCGTGGATTTGAGGCACCTTGGTAGGTGGTTTGAATTGGGAAGAGGTTTCCGGTTGTGAAGATTCAGCACTCACCCTTGCTGACTTTCTAGCTACATCATCTTCGGGTGGAAATTCCTGTTGGGAGGATTCGGCAGTAACTTCTATAGATTTGCCAGCCAAAAAATCCTCTAACTCCCTCGCCTCCAAAGACGTTGGTTTGATCAAAGTTACTGCAGAAAATTAACAGTTTCACATCAAATCCTTTACCACAGCAATTTCTAAAATAATGATAAAATAAATTCGTACTTACATTTGTGGTCGTACAACCACGTTTGCTTAGACAGAAGTCCAAATTTCCATTCCTCTTTTGGGAAATTGTCAAAGAGATCCACCATTTTAACTATGCGTTCTTCTGAAATGTCACCGAAGTCGGCAGATATTTTCTCATCAGTGGCCCAATCCGGAACAGTAGCAATTTCGGGTCCCTTGACGAAAAACCATTTCTCATTCTATCCTTTGTTGCTAGAGGGGGTAGTTACCAGCGAACGCCTTTCGAATTTTTCACCCGTCTTCGGCGCCTGCTTACCTATAACCTTAAACCCCTTCTCACGAGACTGACTGATCTTGTACACAGTAAAAAAGAAATCGATGGTAGGATCGACTCCACCTTCATGGCAGAATGCAATGAAGGCTAAGATGTATATGTAAGAGTTCGGTACCAATTGGGCGAACCCGACACCGACAAATCCTAGGATGGTTAGCAGAAATGGATGAAGAGGAAATCTGACCCCTTTCTCGAGAATGGTCGCAGCGACTGCCGTCCATCCCTCTGGTCTTTGAAACATCTTTTCCTCAGCCCTAGGAACCCTCACCAGATGAGTATTCGGAATATGGCATCGTTCCCGAATCCTCTGTAATTCCTTTTCAGTAATGGTCGATGGAGTGTTGGCATGGGTGAAGAATTCCTTGCTCCTAAAGAATTCGGAGGGAGTAAGGCGAGGTTTAGGAGGCATGTTCTTTTTGTTGGGAGTAACGGTTTGGGGATTAGAGCTTGAAGCCTCTTTGCTAGGACTTGGATTAGGTGGGACGGTTGTCATGAGATTCGCTCGGATTGGAGAACTTCGTTCAGAATTTTGAGAAGCCATTGTTGACGATTTGCAGAGGGAAGAAAGAAAGTTCGGAAGAGAAGAAGAAAACTCACAAGTCCGAAAATTTGAATTGGCAGGTAAAACTGTCAAATTTGGTAAAGTTTATCTTTTATACTGACGATTACGCAGCAATCGAGGGCGGCTCATTAAATGGACAGTCATGATTATGAATTTGAAAGGTTGCGTCCGGTTTGAGCTTTAGATATTTAGCAGTTTAGACTTTCCTTTTGGGCTTCCAGTTTTAATCCCTCTTTTCAGCCTGTTTTCGTCTTTAATCATTTGGGCCTCTGTAAAATCCAATTTGGGTTTATTTTAACCACTTGTAGTTTCCCATTAAATATCCTATTTAATAGAAAACTAGGGGGCAATGTTGGGTCATGATATTTCTCCTATTGGGCCCTACGAATTGGGCTTGCTCACTTAATTAGTCCCTTGGATCTCTTTTGTTGGGTCGTGGAGTTATTGGGCCTAATCCCTACGTCATCTCTCCTTAACATTGAACCGGACCCATAGGCTAACCCATTAAATCTTTTAATATCTAAGCCTTTGACTGGTAATGATGAAAAAGAAGAGCAGTTGACTCAAAGTCTGCAGATTATTAATGTGGATGGGATTTTATCCAGCCGGCGGCAGGTACAGTGGAAAAAAGGTGACAACCTGCATGCACATGGCTGAGACCATAGAGGAGTGGGGGGCTGTGTCAGCTTGGGGTTGGTGGCACAAAAAACCGGGCATGAGAGTATAACCAAGCAAGGGAGGCTTCTAACAGGAGGTACGCACACATTTTATCTCTCTCTAGACGCTAGATATTTTACATCCTCCATTGTTAACCCTTGTGACCGCCTGTACTTACTCTTATGCTGGAGCTATCCCCCGACGGTACAGTCGTCAAGCTTTGTGTGTTGATCGTGTTTATTGTGCAGGATCGGGACGTCTTACGTGATTGAGACGTGACAGGAGATCTTGGCGTTAACAGTCACGTAGCATAATTCTTGTCGCATCAATTTTTTTTAACATCTCAGCAGCCATCTTAAGTGTCTTTTTCCGTTTAAACTCAATGGACTTAACGATTTTTTTAATTTTGTGCTAAAAAAATTAAGTACAATTAATTGACTGTAACTTTTTTTTAATTATTTATTTATAAATTGACCTAAAATTAATTGAATAATAAAATATTTAACCCTTATGGCAAGTGATCAATCAAATATACTTATAATTTTAAATCGCGATTTGGATGGGACGGGACTTGGGGGTATGATCAAAACATAAAGGCATTAATGCGGTATTGTGGGGGCTTTCATACATTGATGATTTTAGGGATAGATGATGATTTTAGGGATAGATGAAGTACTTACTACTATTAGTATTAATTACTCATCTCATCTAACTGGATACTGCTACACCCATTTTGACCAATCATGAGGAGGAGGAGATTTTGACTTAGTTCAATGGTCAATAATTCTACGGTTCAGTGTGCATCGACAATTTGAAAAACTGTCTTTCCTTTTGTATCTATTTTTATAAGAGTAATGTTAAGCAAATTAATTTAATGCTATAAATATTTTATAAACGGTTAATGTGATATATTTTATTTTAATTTTTTACGTAAAGTCGAAGATTATATTGATATAATTTGATGATCAATATGATGAGATAGAATATGTACATCAACAATTTATAAAATATTTGTAAAATAATTTGTCTGTAGCATTACTCTTTTTATAATAGTATGTTTTATGATTTTTAAAATATTTAAATATTTTTTACAGTCTCTAATTTTTGGATCCAGTTGATTACGACAGAATTAACTTCATGGTAAGTTAGTCAATTGATCAATACACACACAAAGAGATCACATCCTAACCTACGTGTCGACATTATATTAATTAATTGATCAAAATTAATTGCATACTAATCTCTCTCCTGATTTTTACTATATATACTTAAAATAGTAAAATTCAAAATATTTTTGTGACACGACTATTTAAAAAATTTCAAAGTTTCTCAAATTGAAGTACTCGACTCAGTAATAAACACAGCTGCCTGCGTATATGAAACAATTTCAGTGTCTTTCATCTTTCAGTGCAGGACCAAAAACAAAACTAGTAACTCATAGTTACACCATTATTATACCAATAATAGTAATAAATAAACTATATCACCATTGTATATCCCCAGATGTTAATAATCAAATTATCTGACTTCAGCAACTACAAAAAAGTATATATAATATGAAATTGCTATATAAATCAATCTTTATATATAAAAGCATCAACACCAATCCTTTTAATTTGAGATTTTGGTGAGTCAATTCACTTAATTTGAAATTCAACTACTTTTCAATTTAAATTCCAACACGAGTTAACTCAATTAATTTAAAATTCAGGTGATCAAATTTCATTAAATTTTAAAACTATTAATACAAAAAATAATTTCAAAATTGTGCATTGAATTTCTTAATAAATAACACATGCATGATTCAACTGGCTCTCCTAATCCAATGATTTTTTTTTGTCTTCCGAACACCAAAATGTATATACAGGTGTTAATAAAAATAAAATTGTAGTAATCCTACAAACCTTCAAAACTGCAACCATAAATTCAGACACCGGCGACTCAACGAATTAATTACGATGTGATTGAACTCTTCCTTATTAGTCGGAAAAGCTAATCGCCGGCGAAGGTAAATGGAAGGACGCAGAGGAACGAAACGGACTTGAAGTGATTATTACATTCAATGAATATTTATGAAACAGGATAGATACAACTGTCCAATAAGTCACCAATTGGAAGGTTATGGATATACCAAGAATGTAAGGATCAAAAAAATTATTGTTACCTTGTAAATAGATATAGCTATGAAAGAGAAATTCATAAAATGGAGCAATAACTGAATAACCTTAAAAAAAAAAAAAAAAAAGAAGAAGGTTATCCAGTAAAAGTGGAAGCAATAATATAGTAATATCAACATATTTACATATGTAATTGCTATATCATGCAAAATAGTATCGAAAAATTTATACGGGAAAATTTTTTTATTACAATTTTAGAAAATTATACAATCGTAAATCAAATTAGCCGGTGCATTGAAAGGCTATCAACTAGTTTGAAATAATTAAAGGAAGAAAGTATAATTAAAATTTGACTAATTAATCACAACTGAAACTGAAAGTGGTGCAAACAATAACTTAGCAAAACCCAACCTTGTTTGGCTCCAAGAACTGATGATTTTCTGGATTGATGAGTCTCTCCCCTGTTTTTGCTGGTTCTGATTTACACCTTGTGAGTATAAGTAGCGGAGCTGCGTTTCCTTTCGTTTCTTGACTACTCCCCTCGCTGTTTCTTCCATTGATTATGCCTTCAACTTGCTTGGGAATTTCCTCACTTTCTTCGTCATTTCTTGATTCGGCCAATGAGTTTCTGCTGTTTGGTCCGCTTTCCGAACTTAATCGTCTCTCTGGTTCTTCAAAATCGCATCTTTCTTTAGCTTCGTTTTCATCCTCCTCTGTTTCTTCTAATAAGCTCGCCTGAGGCGAACCCCAAAATTGGCTGGCCAAAGACGAAGATCTGTACGGAGCAGATCTACATCGAGTTAATAAAAAAGCATTCTTTGGTGGAGTAGAAGAAATAAAAACCTCTGTAGCTTCTTCAACCTGTGACTCTTCGTCTTCGTCACCATTTTCACCATTTTTCTCTGTTTCGCTGTCTTCAAAATGACTTCTCCGATTTGATTCTACTTTTGATAAATCGGTTCTGAAATTAACTTTTCTGCAACACCCACATCGGAAAAACGAGACCCATTTCCGCCAATTGGGACGAAATGATCGGAACTTGGGTTTTCTTAACTTGCAGAACAGATTTTTTGGGACCCGGAACGAGGGACATTTCGCCGGAGGAGCTTTTAACCGGCCGGACTTTGAACGGGAAAATTGCTTGGAGGAACGCCTGACTCGAACTTGGCCGATGCAAGTGACTTTTGGGGAGGATGGTTCTTGAGTTTCAATCACATCATTCTTTTTGCGCACAAACATTGGGCTTGAACGTGACCTTCCTCTACTTTTGCTCCCTCCATTGCTCCTCAAAAACCTCATCAATGGCGGTGGAAACTTCTCTGTCCTGCTTGGACTCGAAATGGGTTTTGAAACAACCTTCATCTCTCTCTCTCACTGTATATATACACACACAGACTACCTATATCACTGTGTTTCTGTATTTGATAAAAAAATTACTCCGGTATTTTTGGGTAGAGAAGATATAGTATGCTCTTTTCTTTGCTTTCTCTATCTTTATATAATTATATATATATATATATATATATATATATATATATATATATATATATATATACTCCTCTCTCTCTCTCTCTCTCTCTTCTTGTTTGCGAGTGTTTTGAGCTTCTTGTTGCTATGGTTGGTATTGAGGTTGAGAGGAGGGTATTGCTTTCTTTCCCTTCCCTTTAATAGAGGATACCGTTTTCGCACTGCTTACCAGCCATGTGGAGTACTCCCTCGGCACATATATATTTTTTAAAACGACCATTTTTAGAAAAATAATTATTTCTAAATATATTATGAATACTTGTTAGAAATATAATAGTTTGGCACAATTATACACAATTTACTTAATATATATATACATATATTTCGTTTTAAATTATAAAATTATTATTTTGAAAATAAATTTGAGTCGTTTTCAAACATTTATTTTGTTTTGGGAGAGTCAAAATCATATAAAAAAGATTAAAAATATTTATTTTATTTGATGAGTTTAATGTACAACTCATTGAATTGAATAGACTAATGAGACACAAAATATTAAAGTTGTAAATAATATTTTTCAAATTGCCACATAGGTCAACAAATTTTAATTTGAAGAATTTTTTTTATTACTATTATTGGAGATGCTCTTGCATCAACATTTTCTATAAATAATGAATCAAAAAATTATATACACTACTTACTTTACTTAGTATGATGAAGTTGATTTATATGAATTTATATATAATACGATGGTTAAGACCGAAATCATATAATTTTTAGGTTTTAGCTTTAATCTCACAAAGTAAGTTTGAATCTCACCTTTCTTTTTTAGTTTTCTTTTCTTTTCTTTTGAGAATATTCTTTCTATATAAAAAAACTGGATATGTTTACAAGGTTTTAACTACATGAATATAAAAGAAAATTATATTACAAGGTTTGAACTATATGAATACGGTCCAGAATATTATTTATTTGAGAGAAATCTTGTGAAAATATTAATTACTCATTCCGTCCTATGATAAAAGTCCTTATTACTATTTTGGATAGTCTCATATTAAATGTCCATTTTCTTTTAATAACAAAACTTTTACACATATTTTTCTATTATACCCGTAACATTAAATTTCTCATACTTTTCTTATTCTAATCCTCTCTCCATATTTAATGACATTATTATGGACAATTTTGTCATTTCATTCTTCTTCTTAATATGCGTAAAAAATCTACCAAGACTTTTAACCTGAGACGGGGGGAGTATTTTTTTCTCTTATGTAAAAAAAAATGAAAAAAAATAAGTGACAAACTTGAAGAAAAGGGTTTTTTTTTTCACCCTCTCTCTCCCTGTGTAAAATAGATAAACAAAAAGGTGTGATATGAACACCAAACCAACTGATTTTTTTGATTGAATTCCTTATTTATGAAACAAATAATGATCTTGATTTGAACACAGTTCTAAATTGTGGTAGCCCAGTCTGACATTTAAAGTGGTGGTTACATCTAACAAAGTAATCTCCTGGGCCTGGCTGGTTGTGCAATCTGCAATCGAATTTGTATGTTTTCAACTACAATTTCATTCAATATTAAAATTCGTTATTGAAGAAATTAGATATGATAAATCTTAACATTAACCGATCAATACAAGTATATAACAAATCAAGACGAGATTTTATCCAAATTAATTTAGTTGATTATTTCAAGAGTAATTTGAACATCAACTTATAATTTTTAAATATAAATTACATAATAATTATAATAATGCATGCTCATAACCACTACTAATACTAAATTAATAATCTATTGCATTTATTTGTAAACACGAGTAAAAATATTTTTAAAAACTTATAAATTCTATAGATGAAACTCTTAATCGTGGAATTGGAGAGTGCATTAAGAAGTGAATGTGTGTATATATATATATATATATATATATATATATATATATATATATATAAACCTCATACGGTTCATACAACTTCATAGCCAAGAATGAATCATCGCTTTGATGTGAAAAGGCAAACTTTAAACAAGCCACCACCATGGCTCCACCACCTCTGTCTCTCTGCACAAACACTACAAATCTGATATAAAAATCTACTTTTCAGAATTATTACCCCTATAAATTTCAGACCAACCCACGCCATATATCTATCAGATGCAATTCAGAGGCTGTACAGAGTAAGTGGAACAATAAATATATTAATCTCTCCCCCAACAAGAAAACAAAAAGTCAACTTAAATTTCAGACTTTCCTTTCTGGCACTCAAAAAACAAAGGGAGGGCAGGCAAAGCTATCTCACTAAGTCAATCAGATTATTAGTCCACTGAAGAGTGTAAGGCACTGGACACAAGGAAAACAAAGGTTAAACAAATGAAGATCTTCTGTAAAAACAATTATAAATGGACAGACAGTGCAAGAAATGATTAAATACTAGTTGCAAGTGCATAGTCAGAAACAGGCAAAGTGCCATTAGGTGAGGTAAAATTACTCTTTTTTTTAATGATAAGATAGGATATTATGACCCACACATCTCATAATCTTATGGCATCCTATGATTGCCAGTTCCCACTTGTCTGTTCATTAGCCTTATTATTACTACTTTCTGTAGGTAAAAACATAGTAATAGTAGTAGTAAATTGCAAGTCATTCTGTGCAGCAAGTATATAAATAGGATTCACAGTCCATTGCTCTTTTGATCCCAACCACTGCCTTGTTTGACTCAGTTCCCATGCTGTCATGAACCAATTCACTCTTCTTCTCTTCATTGTCATGGGCTTCAGTTTCTTCATCTAAATATACATATAAAATATGTAGACTGTAGTCTTAGACAGACGGTAGTAATTTTAACAGAAGGGGATATTTTAGTATAGAAGGAAAACATTTCATGAAGCTGGCATGAGACCATTTGGTCACATATTTGAAAGGTTTTAAAAATAAAATTTCAAGCGAGTCGCATTTGAAATTTTCGTGCACCTTAAGGTTTAACAAAGACAAACTTCAACCGAAATCTTTTGGAAATCATTTTAACATTTAACTTTAAGACAAATTTATATTTAATCCTTTCCTCACCAAAAAAATAATTTGCGTCACCAGAAATATAACTAAGAGTTTGATGCAGCAAAGCCTGGATATGAAAAATACTTGGAGTTGGTAGAATAGGAAGAAGTTATTACCAAGAAAAGAAGAGACGGATTATTAGATGATGGATGATAGAAACCTACCTGAGGCACTTGCTAAAGAAACTTCGGTGAGGCGTCTAATGCAGTCCTTCAATGTTTGGAGTTCGGCTTCTTTCTTATTGAGTTTGGAGTGGGATTTTTGCAGTTCAGATTCCAACTCCACAATTAGGCTGTCCTGCTTTTCAAGGAGCACATAGCATAATTTCTAATCCAGTTCAGATGGTTGTGTTGATAAGACTCCAAATTCTGGCCATCTAGTTTGTTTAACTCTTCATCTGAAAATTCAGTCTGATCAACAAATATAGGTTCTGGGTCAGATATAATATTATGAATTATAAAATAAGCATGCATACTAGTGCTTAGCATGTATATGAGTACTTTCTATAATATATTCTTTTTAACCGTGTAGATAAGAAAGGTTGCTTATATAGGAAAAGAAAAACAAAGGGGAAAATACAGCAAAAGAAGAAAGTAGCTCAATAATTTATTATAAATGGTACCTCAGCTGATTAAGAAACCAATTCGAGAGATTTTTATACTTATAATTTAGCATATATTCAGCATATACTCTTGAGAGCCATATAAATGGTTTGTTTCTTGTCCCCCACCATGATATTATTGGGTATTTATCTGAGTTTATAAGTAGAAGTAATTATTTTGTATAACAACCAGCTTTTACTGCCTCGTAAACTTCTTCTCCCCTGCATTTCAAGAAACAGACTCCGACAGGGTATTGTTATGTTGATATGGAGCTCACTGACCACGTTAGAGCTACTTGTACTAAATAAAAGGTAACCAATTGTAACAATGATAATGGCACAGATCAGAAAGCATCATACGAATATCCGACGTCTGAACTCTAACTAGTTTTGATGGAATCTGTATCACTTTTGGTTCCACACAACCCACTAAAGGTTGGGGATAAAATTATAATGCAAGTCATGAAAACAAAGGCGGTGTTTGATAAATTAAGATCTAAATGGTTAATATATCTTAATAAATTAGATCATCTGAGTGATATAACATCTAAATTTAAAAAACTGTTTGGTAACTAAAAAGTATAAAACTATCTCAAATTGACTTTTTAAAAATTAATAATGATCTTAAAATTTGGAATGGAGGGAGCACAATATTTATAGAGGCCCCATAGATTTAAATTTTTCATTAAGAATGATTTGGATTTATATCTTCCTCTTAGCGATTAAATAAAATTTTACCATACAACTTTACCTACTTATCGAATCAGATGTGGAGGTAAACAAGCACTACCTATTTATACCTAACCTAATCCATCACAGACTTTATCCTTGGTCAAGAAAAGTTAATCAGAAACACCAAGTTGTTTAACGCATGAAAATAAATGAAAATTTGAGGTTAGTTTGAAGAACATTGAGGTACAACTTTTGAGTGGACTCTGTAGATAAAACCTTACACTAACCCTGGCATAATTTGAAGAAAAGTGTACTACCGCACTGCACATCTAGGACATTATTGTGTGTCTAAATAGAAGAAAAGAGCTTTGGTACTTGAGAGAATAAGCCAGACATAACTATTCTATGTCAAGGATAGGAAGGGAATTTGTAGATTAGCACGCACATTAATAAAATAAAATGCATAACAAGAATAAACATACTGGACAAAGAATACCTCAAAAAAATCTGAACTTCTTTCAGGGCCAGAAGCTTCTGTTGTGAACCAAGGAAGCTTTTGAAGTTCAGATTCAAGCTCAACTTCCAGCTGATCCATCAAAACTTCTGCCTGAGTCTCTTCTGTTAGAACACTACTTTCTTATTCACCTTCATCACTTAAAGGGAAACTATCATGGGTGTTGTCAGTGCTTGTTTCATTGAGTTTCGGTCGAGAATACTTGCCTATACTTAGCTTTGTGTTTGCATTCCCTTCAGCTCTCAAACTTAAAACATCTAGATTACGAGATTTTCTTTTAGCAATCTCAGTTTTTAAGTCTTGAACAACTTTTGCAGTCTCGTCAATCTGACATCATGTACATTAATCCAACACCAAGTCCCCGAGCAAATGATGAGTCATCTGGAAGGCAGACCCTGAATTAAATCAACTCATAGTTTAAAATAATAAAAATTGAGTACTGGTTAATGGACAAAGACCAAAATTGAAATAACAAAACCAATACCTGTGTGGACATGGTCGAAATTATCCATTAATTAAGTGTGAATTGACCCTCTTAGCTTATAGATAGTAAAGTAGGAGCTACAAATCTTTGTTCACCATATTTTAGAAAAAATTAACGGTATCCATTTTTGAGCCCTTGCCTGCAAAAGTTTTTGGTTGTGTACCTCCTTAAAGAAAAACTATGGCTCCGGTCATGCATGAAGGTGAGCTGACTGCTGACAAATCATATATGCTCTTGCTTGGGGCTTTAAAGAAAGTTGAAAGCAGTACTACTTTGCTGTGGTCAATAATTTCAGGAAACATCAGACCTGGTGAGTGATAATCCTATGAAATTTCCATTGTATTGTTGCACAAGCATGTATGATGAACATACATTCAACCAAACTATTAGACTAGTTGCTTCTTCGGAAAACAGGTGACATTCGTTTAGTTGACAACCCATCAGTTAATGATATAGAGGTTGTTAACGAATATAACAAGTAAATATCCGTTTTTACAGTTTCACAGCAATTGACAATAAAATGACCTGAGATTAAAGGAGCTCTTTTTATAAGGGTGATTAAATCCTTGTTACACTCGATGCAAGCACCATTCTTGAGAAACAATGTCCAAATGTAGTGTCATATATATAAACATAAAATATGAACTGCTTCCAAAAATACAGTCTAAAGTAGTATTAACAATTGAAAATTTCATGATATTGGACTCATGCCCAACTCGTATAATAAGGTATTAGAAAGAAAATACTACGATTTATTTGGAACCTCTGCTTGTTGCATATTCATTGCTGATGTCTATCAGTAGTAGTGTCATTACAAATTCAGTTTATAGAGCTGTAAAAACTGGTGCCTTTGGGTAAATTTTATAAGGTGGAGCACTTTTAAAGGACCAAAGAACAAACTTGTTATAGTTGAGTACATGCCAATTTTGGTTACTATGTATACTTATCCTATTTCCATGCACTTTTGACCAGCAGAAAAACTGAAAAGAAAGTAAAAAACTTCATTTGAAATATCGGCTAGAATATAATCCATAATAAATAAGTATTAGACTCGTCAAAAACCACAACTCCAAACGTAAGGTGTTTATCAGAGACCATGATGAATCATTTGAAATGGAACAGCTGCATTCATGTTTTTAAAGAATTTACTAACTACAAATGAAAATGCTAGTACTAATGATAGAATCGATGGTATTTGGTTCACTATAGACATGGTCTAACAATTTAATAGTATATCAGAATACACATCACTAGATTACATTTATGAATACACATAAACAAACACATAGTAAAATCTTTATTGGGAAGAAACAAGAATCTAACCTTTAGGAGCACAGGATTCGCACTAAGCACCCTCATATTTACTAGTTCGCCTCTTCTTCTTCTTCAAGCAAATGGCAAATCTCTTTCCATTTTTCCTCTCATCGACCAATGCCCCTTCACCATCAATGTAACATCTCGAACCCGCTACAGGCTCGAAGTGCTACACGCAGCAAACCCAAAGGCCCGCAAGCTAACAATATCAATCGCGCGCAGCCCAATCAAAACAACTCAACGATAATCTTAAACTTTAACCCAACAATAAATATCTTTCAATCCAATTCAAATGAAATACCAAATTCGAATAACCGAGACGCACCTCCCCGAAACTAAAAGTTTTATCAAAATTCAACATTAAAAGAAATAACATCATAAACTAAACTCTATGACTCTATCTATCCAAAGCGTATAAAATAAGTGCTCAGCTCATTACTTGTAAGAATTAAGAAATCTACGATGATTAATAAATTAACAAATTCTTCAAACATTTGATGATCAATGAGCAAGAAGAGGATGAATCATTTAAGAGAATAAATTATTTGTTCGGATTATAATTTCCCTTTTCTCTTTCTTTCTGCGAGTGTATGAGCGGTGAGGCTTAAATCCTCAAAGTTCTATCAGTCAATCTAATTGTGAAGTGTGTGCTATCAGTTCCACATTTTCTCATCCAAGATGATTGGTGTGGGAGAGAACCATGTAATTAGCTAGGACTAGCTACAAGTTCCTTCATCTCCCCAACCTTTGCCATCTTAATGAAGCTCCTGTATTTCCTCCCTCAGGGGCCACTTTGGTGTAGTTATTGGAGAAGAATATCTAAGAAAAAATTGTTGTAGTCAGAGAGTTGGTAGAGGCTATATACTTCATCTTACAAGAATTTTGGTAAATGTTGATACTTGATAGTGTGATTGTTGGTAACTCTCAATACCATTATGACGAGATGTTTCACCAAAGTCACCAAATCTTTGCATAACTACCAGTAGTTTTCAGATGATTCATGTTATTGCCTCTCAATTACCCTTTGGTTCTAGCTCCATGTAAGTCGCTAAATCATCACTCATCAGAGAGAGCAAAGATATAGAAGGATCTTCAATTCCATAATCATCTCAGAGGTACCCATTTAAAGCTCTACTATAACAGGGTATTGCTACCACAAGTTCCACTAGCACTAAAAAAATAAAAAAAAGCCACATCTATAATCATAACCCCTGCCAATGCCATTGGCAAGGAAAGTTCATACATGATCAACATGCAGACTCATTAACCAATATTATTGCATTGATGAGGTTGGAATACCATGTCTGGTAAGGACATTAATTCTCATAAATTATGGATGATTTCTAACACCAAGGCCGTTGTATATCACAAAAACTCTACAGATTCATTTTGCAAACCTTGACTGAACTAATACACGACAACAATCTGCAAAAGTTTCCTTTTGGATAACGAAATAACAAGTAACTGACTGGATTACCAAAACATAATTTCACAACTACATCATTATAATTTATGCATGTCTAGAAAATCCATTCATCCTATGCACACATATTGGAACGACGATGTCCATATGCTAAAGCAAGATTAAAAAAAAAAGTCATTCTTCATTATTTGAGTAGCATATTAGTTTAAATAGGACACGGATCAATGATTTTGCATCAAACAGATAAAACAAGAGAGCAGTTATCTAATCAATCTTTCGTCATCAATCATTACGCTTGTACGATGAGTGCCTCCTAGCACCTCTAGCATTCTCATACTCAAATTTCAACACATTGGGTATGTGTGAAGTATCCTTGATATAAAACAACCTCCCGAAAGCACTCTCTTCAATAATGGGAAAGTAACCCCTGAGCAAAGAATTGACAACCCAAAACCAAACTCCACCAAGAAAAGCCCCAAGGGTTGCACCAGCAAAGACCTGTACAACACTGTGGTACCCTAAATAAACCCTGGAGTACAAAGTGAGCAATGCCAAAGGCCAAACCGCAAGACCCACAATCCACATTTGGTTTCTACTCAAGATCCCAATTTTCTTATATGTCAAAAGGGTATAATAAACCCCGAAAAAGAACATAAACTGAGAGTGGCTGGAAGGCCAGCCATGAGAATCGCAGGATTCAAGAAGTGCACAGGTTTCAGGGCGGGCTTGTTGAACAGAGGACTTGATGACTTCATTGATGAATTGAGAAATGAGTAATCCAAGAGCAAAGAACATGCCTTGGAGCTCTCTGCGGAACATGAAGTGACAGAAGAAGCCGCATAGACTTATGAATACAGGAACCAGAGATACCCATGCCAAGAAATGGCCAAATTGATCTCCTTTCTGATAGCGAACGTGGGTTAGAGTCACGGCTTTCAGAGGAAGGTGACCCATGATCTTGTTTAGAGAAATAAATATGTAACTGGATTACGATTAGTAATTACAGAATCAGAAAGCGGACATTTTCTTCTTTTTCTTCTTCAATTTTTTTTTGCCTTTTTGGTATTGAATGAAGAACGATGATTCAATAATCGATCGAATGATAGATTTATGAAAGGATCAATCGACAACTTGCAGCTTAGAAAATAAATTTCTGGGTCAGATCTGAGTTAATCGGATGAGGAATAACTGAAAACAGGGAAAAGGCAATCGGAGTTTTCTCTCAACGTAATTCAATTAAATAAGTCGTTGAATACCGTCAATAGATAAGAAAAGGAAAAGGAGAAGATCCATGGATCACCACGTGTTTCAGTATGCCATTGGCCAATTCAACAGCTTACCGTCAGGATTCACCGATCAAATTCCAAAATTTTCTCAGATATTCAACTAAACAATATATTGACTAGAGTTTAGTTTGACTGGCCGAGGGTGGAGTAGTTTTAACTTCGGGCTTATAGTTGGTTTTCAAAACGCTGGTCAGTTGCTATCTCTTTTTATTGTTTTTACTCGAGTCCAGTTTGCGCGCCATACATTCTTTTCTACACTTAAATAAACAACTTACATCCCAATCCATGTATAAACTTTAAATACAAATATGAATGGCAATGGGGCGGGACGAATGCTACAATTATACTTCTCACTTAATTTTTGGACTTATAAATAAGATTGTAAAATGAACAAATAATTCATATTTGATTCGTATTCGATTAAAAATTTGATTTGATTTAAAATATAAATAATTTAAATATGAACAAATTTTAAAGTTGAATAAATTACTCGAACCTAATCAAATTTTAATTTTCTATTGATACTCAAATCATATTCGTTTGAAAAGTTTAAACTGCTCAGTCTCAATACCAGATAGCGCTTGACTCGGTAACTAAACGATCCTCAATCAAACCCTATTTTATACTCGATAAAATTTGTGAATCAAATCTGACCAACTTAATATTCAGCTCGACTCAATTTATTTACGCCCTTACTTGTAAATTGATGGGATTTAAAAATAATAATCATCCTTATTCTCATGAGAATTTAAATTATAGCATAAATTTATATTTTGTATTTTTTATTTTTAAAAAATTAATTTTAATTATATTTACAATAATATATATATATATATATATATATATATAAATAACATAATAAAATTAATAAGAATATAATAATAATATATTGAACCATATCTCTACATATACACACGCACACAATGGCACGTGTTTTAATTTAATATACAACTCTTTGAGAGCGGTAAATATCATTTCTTGTTATTCTCGTATATGACTGTTTGGTGATTTCTTGTTTTGTGTTTTTTGTGAGTTTATAAAATAAGATAAAAGATAACCCAACAGATTATCGCGTTGTCCTTGTATTAAATCATGTTTTGTTTTTGAATAAAGAACAATATATAGAGATTATAAAATATTTAGTTAAATAATTATCAAGAAAATAAATAAATAAGTCTACTATCACATAAAACAGTTCACATACATATTTTGATAACTAGGTGTAAGACCCCAACTTTTATAAATAAAGATGAAGTTTCTATAAATATTATTTTTGAATATTATGGAGTTAATTTGATATAATGTTATAGTTGTGGGTAATATTTATAAATTTTGTAAAGTACGCAAGTTATTATATAATATTCGATTGGTCGGGGAATATTCGTTTTAACAGAGAATATTCGTACAGCGGCACAATCGTTGGTGGACCCCACAACGGAATTATTGTCGGATTGAGAAAACGACAAAAATATTTTATTAAAAATAACGGCGGAAGTTTTACCATTGTTACTGTTGAACTACTCGGTAGTTAAAGTACAGTAATACGTGTGGTTGCATAGTAACACACGGTATTGATTATTAATGCTTATGTGAGAAGTCACTCAGTTTGATTCAATTATTGTCATTTAATAATATGAATTATTTAGCGATAATGACGTTTTGTTTTATTCGTATTATTAACGTAATAAAACAGAAATATCTTTTTATATAAAACAGAATACTTTATTAAAATTATTCTATAAATAGAATATATTATATTTTATTTAAAAGATTTTTCTTTAAATATGGACCGTCAGATTAAAGTAATCAATCTGGACCGTTCATGGATTAGTTACTATGCATTCTATTTTTCTATAAATAGCAGCTCATTCCTTCATTATTTCTTACGAATTCACTGAACTCTAGAGAGAGAAACTATAGAGAGAGAATAAAAGTATTCTGCTACTTAATCACTTCCTTATTTCAGCTCTTCTTTAAAACGGTAAGGGGTGTTATTCTTTCTTATTCATGAAGAGAACTTTTATTATTCCATTTTTTATTATTCTTTTAGAATAACCTGTATACGCAGTCTACCCTATACTTGGTGACATTCTTCTATTATTCTGTTGGAATATCCTGTCTGTGTGTTTTACACCGAACCTGGTTCCGTCTTTATTATTATTCTGTTGAAATATCCTGTCTGTGTGTTTTACACCGGACCTGGTTCCGTCTTTATTATTATTCTGTTGGAACATTCTGTCTGTACGTTTTACGCCGGACCTGGTTCCATTATTTATTATTCTGTTGGAATAACCTGTCTGTGCGATCTATCGCATGCATAGTGATTTTTTTTGTTATTCTATTCTTTATTATACTCAGTTGGTTAAGTTTTGACTTATATACTCCATGAAATTTGTGGAATATCCTTGATAATTGCGTTTCATCTAGTATCTTTTCATGAAAATATTATTCTAAGCATTCTTGAATTTTACTCCACAAAGCAGTATCATGTTGACAATTTGGACGTTGTTAATTCTTGGATAAATTAATTATTGAACTTATTTTATTGAATTATTATATCATTGTCATCATCCTCATGTTTATAAAATGTTGAAAGTCATCTGTGGCCTGTAGTGCATAGATGGACTTGGTATGATTATGACCAGGGATTATTCGGTATAATCATTACCGTAATGTTACAAATGATGTGGTAAAAGTTCTCATTGGCCCGTAGTGCATTGATGGACAGTTGTTGGCATGATCATGACCATTAATGAATACACGAATATCCTTGGCCGTAGTGCAGGGGTGATTCGATGATGTGGATTATTTTATTAAGGTGAGTCCCAGCGATTACAATATTGAAAAACCTTTTAAATCATAAAAGATAGTAGAGTTTATTTTCTACTTGACTCTTTTAATGGATTGCTTATTCCGCTGCAGTTAAACTTGATGTCTATTATATTTTATCAGTTTAACATTGTTGAAGGCTAATGATAATTTATTCTGCATTATCTTAGTCATAATATTTCTTACTGGGCTAGTTGAGCTCACCCTTTCTTTCACTGTTCTCTTCAGGAAATGAGAACGTAACTGGGGCAAGTCGGGGAACGGAGTGATAGTCCGAATGATAATATTAGTTAGTAGTCCTCACTACTCTATGTAATAGTGTTATAATAAATGTAATGATGACTCTTTTTGAGTATGAATACTCTCTAGAAGATAATATTTGTATTCAAACTCACAGTTTATGTTTTGTCGTATTGTACACGGCAGTTGTATTAATAAGTTGTATTTGTATTCTGTACTATGTATCTGACAACCCAAGATGGGTGATGTATACTTAATTTTGGGGGCGTCACACTAGATCATTAAAATATACATATAAATTATATGTAAAATATGTGAGCAGTTGTATATAATAGTTACTCTATAAAAATTGAGTGTGTAATATAATATACTCCACTTTAAGTCTATAACAACCTATCCGAGATGTGGAGTCCGAAAACAGATAATTATAACCTATGTTGGAACATGAATATCCGAGCAGCCAAACATGATCGCGAGATAGGTATCCATTTCACTGGGGAATCAAAATTTCCGTTCTAAAGAAAGCAGTCCTGCCTGTATTTGGGTGCTTAATTAGGCGCGCTAGAGAGCGATCTTCGTAGAGTGATCTTCATCCGCCTTTTAAATATTTGAACTCTTCTTTTCTTCAAAAAGTCAAAACTATTTTCTCACTCATGTAATTCATATCCTCAAAGCATACATAGTGAGTTTAGAGCTCTATTTGGTAGTCAACAATGGCCGATGAAAGCCTAGCTTCTCATAGAAGAGACCCTATCAAGTCCTCAGGCAAGCCCTCTCTCTCTCTATATTTGTGTGTGTATATATACACAAAAATTTGTATGTTTGGTGAAATTAGTAATGTGTACTTACAAGGGTTGCTTTGAACACCGGTGTGTCTTGTTGAAGGACGCTTGATCCAATTTTTCTGTTTTAGTGAATAATTAATTGGTTTAATTGTGTGTTTAATTCGAGTTTTTGAAGTTCTTACTGTTGTTTCCACTGTGTTTGAGTATGGGAGGAAGGAAAAAGAAAGAAAGGGAAGGGGAAATAGGAAAAGTAAATAAATAAATAATTAGAGTGGAAATCCGGGTAGAAAACAGTTAAGAGTTTTCATTTGATATTGATGGAGAAAGCGGAGGGATACTTGTTTTAAAAACAGTAGGAAGCCAAGAGAAAATACCAAAGATTTACAGTTTTTTAACATTTTATTCTATTATTTCCTGCAAATTACCCATTCAATTAATGAAATGAAGTTTATAAAAAAGCCTGTTTCGTCTGATCATTTTTCATATTCTTAGTTACTATCAACTATTAATACAATAAATGAAATTATGGGAGTGAATTTAACATCTTCTTCATTAAATTTTAAATCATAGTTATTGGTAAAGTATTTGGAAGAAAGCAAAATATTTTATGAAAACCCTCAATTGTTCTTCAAATCTTGTGTTTTCACCCACATACACTGAAAACTAGAGTATCCTATTATATTCCAACAACTTATAACTGGTCTGCAGTCGGAAATGTTGCGGCACAACGTAGAAAGCAGCATGCAGTTACAGTTGGAAAAGAACGAAGAGAAGCACTGATGCGGACAAAGCGATTGTGCAGAGTGGGAGTTAGTGGTGATATTGATGATCCTGTAGAGAGTGACATGATGATTGATGAAGAACAATCAATTCTGGAGGCTCAGACTACTGCAGCTGTGGAAGAATTAAAACTTGCTCTTGCCTATCAGTACGTGATTTTCTTATGTTTTGATTTAAATGCAAGATATTATTGAGTTTCAGTGGTGCATTATCTAAATGTAATATTCTTTCTCAGCATCCACCAAATGTGTAACTGTCTTTTCAGTTGATCCTTTATCCTATGTGCATTCACATGTTGGTCCAGCCTGTTAGTATAGTGATGCGAGCTTGAGAAATTTCTCAAATTCAAGCATATGTAGGATCTAAGCTTCATGTGTTGTTTACTTCGGTGGTATTGTTGGATATTAAATCAAATTAGAAGTAGTTTTGCAGGTTTACTAGAGATGATGTACTGAATGAAATCTGGAAGCAAAGAGTTGGTGGTGACAGGGGACATGAAACAGGAGGCTCAAGAAAAGAGAAGAAGGGGAAGACATTATGGAACCAGGGGGGAAAGATTGGAGTATAAAACATTAGAATGTTATAGAGACAACAAATGGTTTGTGTCTGAATAGATTGAATACTGGAACACCTTAAGCCAAATAAAGAATGATTGCATTATTTCTTCGTTAAACGTGCCTTAGATCATTTGGAATCATGATTGCATTTATATACTGGTTCATTCTTGGATATTTATATTTGACCTTGATGCTTCATTCTTTGTTGGCAGTCATTGGCTCATTGCCCAAAATTTTCATCAGAATTATATCTTCTCTATATGGTCTTTGTTAGGGGGAAAGGTGCCCTGCATAAGAAGGTGGACGCTTTGCGTGAATTAAGGCGTTTGTTGTCTAGATCAGAATTTCCTCCTGTTGAAGCTGCCATTAAAGCTGGAGCAGTAGGTCTCCTTGTGCAGTGTCTTTCTTTTGGGTCCCCAGATGAACAGGTGAAAAAGAAAATTTCCATGCCTTCACCATCTTTTACTTCATAAGTTTTGAATATTAACATTTGTCGATATAAGAGTTCTGCATTTTTCTCGGGATCACACTAGGGTTTCTCTCAGGACATTAGTATTAGGAAACTCTTCTGATGATTATTGATTTTATTCATCTCCTTGAATTTCCTGTATTGCAGTTACTTGAGGCGGCTTGGTGCCTTACAAACATTGCTGCTGGAAAACCAGAAGAAACGAAAGCTCTGTGGCCTGCATTACCATTGCTTGTTGCTCATCTTGGAGGTTGGTGATGTGATGTTCTTAAGCTTTGAATGTAATTCTTAATTTCTTTTCTGATTTTTGAAGATTGTCAGTAATTTTAGGAAACATGACAAAATTTAGAAGTTCAGAAAATGGAATGTGAATTCTATTACAAACATTCTTGTACCAGTTATGTATTAATCTGCTAAGATAGTGAGAGTAGTTCAGTTTATGTGACTTATCAATTTTAAGCAGTGCCCCCCCCCCTTCTCCCAGACCTTATTATTGATTATACCCATGGACAGAACGAAGAAAAGAAGAGAGAGAGGGGGGCCTAGTCACCTCTGTATGTATGCTGCAGATCCATTTGTGTTATTTGGTATTTACTAAATATTGAATCCCCCCCCCCCTTTTTTCTTTTCTACTTCATAAAAAGATTTGTACAATACTGATCAACATAAATGATCTCTGTTACGATTTCCAGTTATAGGATCTTTTTATCAGTTCATTTTTCACATTATGATCCTTATGGAACATTATTTACAATTACATATATTCAATTATGGACACTTTTAGTCTATACACCTTATTTTATTTCTAAGTGAGAATTTGTATACTTATATGGCTCCTTATAGCAATTTTAAATTTTATCATTGAAGTTATGTTTTACTTCTGGATTTTATTCTAACGACTACGAGTTTTTGTATGTGAGACCTCCTTCCAAATTAAATATATCAACTTCTCTACTCTGTTGGTTATACCTTTTGCACCAAAGTACGAGATTTTTGAGTTATTGGACATTAACTCCCTTCTCCCAAATCTTTTGGCAGTTGTTGGAATTTGAATTGATGCAGCTTGTTTATGTTTTGCAAACAGTGTTTATTATCTCTACTGCACATGAAAATGACCTCTTCATGATTATTTTCTGAGTTGAGGGGTGATGTAAAACATGATGCTTTCATGATCTAGCAGATGCTTTGAAAGTGGGTTGGTTTTAAAAATATGATGCTTTCATGATTTTACATATGCTTTTTCCTAGTGAGATCCCCATAAATTGAAGAAATGATTTCCTTTTCTGCGCTCAATAAATGCATTGTTGTTTCTTGTTAAGTTGTTGGAAGCTAACGTAAACTTTGAGTGTCTATAATTTGCAAATTTTTTTTGCCAGGGGTGTGGTACTTTAATCCCTGAAACAAATACTGCCTTGGAATCTTTGGGTTGAAAAGAGGACCAAAGAATTGGTGTGCTTTTATAACATGTGATTGTGTTGGTTTAGACCATTAAACTTGTGAACTAATATTAGTAATCAGCTTTGAGTATGATACTCACATTTTTAGTTATATTTACATCACCTTGAGTCCTTTTCTGTTTATTCCAACTAATGAATCTTGATTTCTCTACAATGGAAAGCTAAAGCATTGTGCTGCATGCTTTAGAGAAAGCATCATTTTATCTGTTGCAATTTAAAAAAAATTAGATCTACATAGAATTATAAATAGATACAAAAGGGACATCTCATAATCTTAAACTCGTCTTCAATAGTATCTTCTGAGTTCATAAGCATATTAATTATGAATTATTTTCGTCAGCTAATTATCTGCTCAAAACTATTAACATGCTAGTCCTGCAGTATAACCTTTTATATGCACTTAATGTCTAGAAAAGAGTTCCTTGCCTGTTGCTGAGCAGTGTGCATGGGCATTGGGAAATGTTGCTGGTGAAGGAGTGGAGTTGAGAAATGTTCTGTTATCGCAAGGAGCCTTACCACCTCTTGCAAGAATGATGCTACCAAACAAAGGCTCAACTGTGAGAACGGCTGCGTGGTCATTATCAAACCTAATAAAGGTCTTGGTGTCTTCATTAGTTATTGAATTGGAGTCTCAAGTGTTTTTAAATTTCAAAATACATCTTGCTTTGTTGTATTAGATAGCTTAAAAATATCAGAACAATGAAAGGGTGGTTTGGAAATATTTAAATTTTGTGTGTAAACTGTAAAGCTTGTTGAGCTCTCGAAAGTCTATTCATCACATTTTCTTAAAGTACCATTAGCTAGAACTATCAACCTGTAATCTTACTTGATAAGGCAGCCCTTTTTTCCTATGAAGGGAATGAACAAAAGAAAATTTTAATTATTTAAAAACTGCTCTGTCAATCATTCTCTTAAAATTACATGTATAATACAAATGTGGTATATTTGAATGCAGGGACCAGAACCGAAAGCTGCAACAGAACTTATAAGAATTGATGGGGTACTTGATGCAATTCTTCGACACTTGAGGAAATCGTAAGTTTTCATCTCTCATAAATCATCAATCTGGAATTATTTCCCGTAAGTCAGCTGGGTTTAATGCCTTTAAAGGTTTTCTGGAGCGTCATGGCGCATCTGTAACTTAAATGTGCACCTGTTGAGCCTTCCATTATACCAAGTGATATTCCCCTTTCCCCTCCTCACAACCTACATCTAATTCCCACATAACTTTGTTTAGTCTCTTCTTCACTGATGCCTCCATGGGTTGTCTTCTTTATTCCATTTATGGTGCAACCGTGCAAGTATATTAAAATATGTTATCCAAGCATGTAGTAGTACAAGTTTTTATATTTTATGAAGTATATTAAAAGTACTTGACACAACAATCAGGGATGAGGAGCTAACAACTGAAGTAGCATGGGTGGTTGTGTATCTCTCTGCGCTTTCAAGTGTTGCTACCACTATGCTGGTGAAGAGTGATCTCCTTCAATTGCTGGCAGAGAGATTGGCAACATCAAATAGTCTGCAATTGCTCATTCCGGTATGTGCAAATTAAGTGACTGAAACTTGCCTTTGTTTAACATTTTTGGTGTATGATTGCTCTGATAATTTTATTATTTAGACCAGTCAATGAATCCTATCAGATGCAATTTAAGCCATGCCAATTTAATATCCCTTCCAATAGTTGTCTCAATTTAGTTTTGGTGACATTTCTTCGAAATTAACAGCTCAACTCAAATAAGCCTTTTATGCCAAATTAGTTGGGTAAGGCTGAAAGTGAAATCACATATGTAAAATAAAAGTTGGAGGATGAAGTAAGAATGAAAAGACTAACCAGATAAAAATTAAAAAGAATGGAAAATAAAATAAAAAAATATAAATAGATGGAAATAAATAAATAAAATGCATCCACATATAAAACTATACGTACGTATATATAAATAGGAATAAAAACAAAAAAAGGGAGGGAGAGAGAGAGAGAATACGAACTAAAAGAAAAGGGAGAAGAAAATATGTGGAGCACCTTACTCGGTTTCCGGTATGCAGATTGCACTCTTCCACTCACTCCTATCAAAGGCTATGCCCTCACTTATATTCCTTCAAGTATCTTTTTATTGCCCCAAGTAATTTTAAGCCTACCCCTTCCTCTTCTTAAAATTCTTTCCTGATACAAGACTCCTCTTCTCAGTGCTCATTGGTGCATCTATGGGCGGATCAACAAATATTTTCAAAGATATAAAATTTATTTTATCCAAATAAAATAAAATAAATAAATAGAACTTGTTAGCTAATGTCTATGAGTATCTTCTTCCAGTTTGTTCCATTTTCCTGTTTCTTATTTCACACTACAGTATTTCACTAAGAGTTCCATGTCTTTATCTTGGATATAATTGGGACTTTAAGCTGATGAATATTTTTCTCGTAAGTTGTCAAATCAAATTATTCTTATTCAGCTTGAAACAATAATTCATTTGTGAGGATAATGTTGCAAATGTAACTATAGTTCCGATGACGATACCATGATATGGGTGTGGACGTGTGTGTATTCTTTGTGAATTTGGATCGACAATACAAACCAAAAAAGATAAGAAATAGCCAAACTCGTGATGGTGAGACTTCTTATTTATAACATTCATGTTCTTCAATGGTAATATTTCCCAAAGCACAAATGAACAATCTATGCCCTGTAGTCTATTAAATTGTAATGGCTATTTTCTCTGTTATCTTTGTTGTAGATTACTTATCTAAGAAAAAGAAAAAAGATTAAGAATTTAGTTGTAGATTTAATAGTTGATGCAGCTAAAATCGATTTGTAATGTTTCTTTATAGGTACTGCGAAGTTTAGGCAATCTTGTGGCTGGTGATGCTCACACAACAAATACTGTTTTGGTTCCTGGAAACAGAATCACAGGCTAGTTTTCACTCTTTCTGCTTCATAAATGAGAAACTGTAACTTCAACCGCTTATTATATTTAAAACGTGCAACATTTGCAGATAATGTTGTATCCGCGCTGATTAGATGTCTTAAAAGTGAGCACCGCGTGTTGAAGAAGGTAATTTTATTTGTAATTATTGTAATAAAATAATTGATCTACATTCTCACTGGAGCTCCATCACATATGTAGGAAGCTGCTTGGGTGCTATCTAATATAGCTGCTGGGTCTGTTGAACACAAGCAGTTAATATACTCAAGTGAGGCAGTGTCATTGTTGTTAGGCCTTCTTTCAAAAGCACCATTTGACATAAGAAAGGAAGTAGCGTATGTTCTAGGTAATCTCTGTGTTGCGCCGGCGGAAGGTTCTGGACGGCCTAATTTGATTCTGGACCACTTGGTTTCTCTTGTTGGAAGAGGATGCCTTCCTGGTTTTATTGATTTGGTTAGATCTGCTGATATTGAGGCTGCAAGATTAGGACTTCAATTCATCGAGCTGGTAAGAACGCTTGATTATTTCCTTGAAGAGCTTTTTGTAGATTAAATTATTTATTTTGCTCTAGTGTTTCTTCCTTATATCTTTCCTGGCTTCGTTAATTGATTCTTTTCATAGTTTTAATTTTTAAATGCTAGTCAGATTACCATGTCCTCTTTCTTAAATACTGGCAGTATCATGTAGAAAATAGACCATTGGAAATAGTTGTCTTAACTCTTAGGGGGTTAAAGTTTGTATGCCTTGTCTGTGGTCATCCCTAGTCATTTAAGGTTACTGAACGATACAAGAATTATTATACTTGCATGAGATGTAAGTTGCCATGACCCATTGAAGAAGGCCTCTGTTGGTATTCTCCATTTTTGCAACAATTTAACTCTACTACTAGCTTTTATATTTCGATGAAACATCAGCAAGAGCTTGCTAGAGAAACATCTGAATGACTTGCATCAACCCTTGACATAATGACAAGCTAACCATCATAATCTCCCTCACTGCATTGCATCTGTTATTATGTTACTTTTTTAGTTTAATGATCTATGACAAACGACTTCATTTTAGTTTATTTTATTTTATTTTCACACTGAATGCTTTTCTAAAATATTTTTTGGGATTTTGTTTACCCTTAGGTTCTAAGGGGGATGCCCAATGGCGAGGGTCCAAAGCTTGTTGAGAGAGAAGATGGGATCGAGGCCATGGAGAGATTTCAATTTCATGAAAATGAAGACCTCAGAAACATGGCTAATGAATTGGTTGACAAGTACTTTGGGGAGGACTATGGGGTTGATGACTAGAAAGATATCCATCAATGGGCCAGTGGCGCAAGGTATTGTAACAACTGCTAGCTACTTCCCCCTGTCCATAAACGGAGGTCTGACTAACCTTGAGATAGCCTCGTCAATGGTTTGTACAATTTAATCTGTCTCAAGCCTGCTGCTTTTAATATCTGTCGTTGGAGACTTGAAGGTAAAAGAGAGTTTAATCTGTTGTTGATTTGTGTAAGAATGTCATCTAAAGGGTGTTCAATAATGTGTGTTCTTTAAACTCATAAATGTAAGGCAATATTGTTTGCATTGTAAGTTGGTTTTACATTGGTTTTCAATTTGTAACTAGTAATTTTAGTTTGAGACTGAATAGTTCAAAAATCTGTCTTCCATTTGTGTTTTTCTTTTAGGTACATTTAACATGAGAGAAGAATATTACATTATTGTATCACAACTTTGTATAACATGCTAGTCCGTCGCGACTCTTCATCAAATAATGGAGCCATATTTGTTGTACTTTGATCTTAACTACATGATGATTATGTGTAGCATTTAAAATCATAAAGGATTATGTGATATTATGTACTCCCTCAGTTGTTTAATACAGTTCGTTCTAGATTTGTGTACAAAAATTAAGAAAATGATTAGAAAACATTAAATATAGTATCAATTGTCTATAATATTCTTCACCTCACTTATCTTATACTCTCTCTCTCTCCAATATTTCCTATGATTTACTTCTAAATGTCTTATTTACTCTTATTTTCTTTCTCTCTCTTTCCATAAAACACCTTAATTATAAGGGGTAATTTGGGTACAACTGTGATCAATTTTTTTAGATAATTACAAACGTTAAATAATTAGGAATAAGAAAGAAAGTTTAATAATTAGGAATAAGAAAGAAAATTTAAAACGACCTATATTTAGGAACGGAGGAATGGAGGGAGTATAAACCGAACGAGGATAAAGTGTATTGCATTTATATAATTATATGGTTATAGTAATTTAAATTCATTTTTTCGAAAACCGAATAAGTTACATCTTAAATACATGGTTTACAAAAATGCGTAACATATATACATCTAAAAGAAATACAAAACTTTTACAATCTTATCCACAAATATAAAAATTAAGATAAGTGAATTACTACTTAAATGTAACATTCACTTTCTTTTTCACGTTGTGAATTGAAGAATAATAAATTGTTGATATAATAGTTAATTTTGCACTAAGAAAACTTGTAAGACCTCAACTTTTATAAATAAAGATGAATTTTCTATAAATATCATTTTTGAATAGTATGGAGTTAATTTGATATAATGTTATAGTTGTGGGTAATATTTATAAATTTTGCAAAGTACGCAAGTTGTTATATAATATTCGATTGGTCGGGAAATATTCGTTTTAACAGAGAATATTCATACAACGGCACAATCATTGGTGGACCCCACAACGGAATTATTATCGGATTGAGAAAACGATAAAAATATTTTATTAAAAATAACGGCGAAAGTTTTACCATTGATACTGTTGAACTACTCGGTAGTAAAAGTACAGTAATACGTGTGGTTGCATAGTAGCACACGGTATTGATTATTAATACTTATGTAAGAAGTCACTCAATTTGATTCAATTATTGTCAGTTAATAATATGAATTATTTAGCGATAATGACGCTTTGTTTTATTCGTATTATTAACGTAATAAAACAGAAACATCTTTTTATATAAAACAGGATACTTTATTAAAGTTATTCTATAAATAGAATATATTATATTTTATTTAAAAGATTTTTCTTTAAATATGGACGGTCAGATTAAAATAATCAATCTGGACCGTTCATGGATTAGTTACTATGCATTCTATTTTTCTATAAATAGCAGCTCATTCCTTCATTTCTTACGAATTCACTGAACTCTAGAGAGAGAAACTATAGACAGAAACTATAGAGAGAGAAGAAGAGTATTCTGCTACTTAACTACTTCCTTATTTCAGCTCTTCTTTAAAACGGTAAGGGGTGTTATTCTTTCTTATTCATGAAGAGAACTTTTGTTATTCCATTTCTTATTATTCTGTTGGAATAACCTGTATACGCGGTCTATCCTACACTTGGTGACATTCTTCTATTATTCTGTTGAAACATTCTGTCTGTGCGTTTTACACCGGACCAGGTTCCGTCTTTATTATTATTCTGTTGGAACATCCTGTCCGTGTGTTTTACACCGGACCTGGTTCCGTCTTTATTATTATTCTGTTGGAACATCGTGTCTGTGTGTTTTACACCGGACCTGGTTCCGTCTTGTTATTATTCTGTTGGAACATCCTGTCTGTGTGTTTTACACCGGACCTGGTTCCATTATTTATTATTCTGTCGGAATATCCTGTCTGTGCGTTTACGCCGGACCTGGTTCCATTATTTATTATTCTGTTGGAATAACCTGTCTGTGCGGTCTATCGCATGCCGGGTGATTTCTTTTGTTATTCAATTCTTTATTATACTCAGTTGGATAAGTTTTGACTTCTATACTCCATGAAATTAGTGGAATATCCTTGATAATTGCGGTTCATCCAGTATCTTTTCATGAAAATATTCTTCTAAGTATTCTTGAATTTTACTCCACAAACCAGTATCATGTTGACAATTTGGACGTTGTTAATTCTTGGATAAATTAATTCTTGAACTTGTTTTATTGAATTCTTATATCATTGTCATCATCCTCATGTTTATAAAATGTTGAAAGTCGTCTGTGGCCTGTAATGCATAGATGGACTTGGTATGATTATGATCAGGGATTATTCGGTATAATCATGACCGTAATATTACAAATGATGTGGTAAAAGTCCTCATTGGCCCGTAGTGCATTGATGGACAGTTGTTGGCATGATCATGACCATTAATGAATACACGAATATCCTTGGCCGTAGTGCAGGGGTGATTCGATGATGTAGATTATTTTATTAAGCTGAGTCCCAGCGATCACAGTGTTGAAAAACCTTTTAAATCATAAAAGATAGTAGAGTTTATTTTCTACTTGACTCTTTTAATGGATTGCTTGTTCCGCTGCAGTTAAACTTGATGGCTATTATATTTTATCAGCTTAACATTGTTGAAGGCTAATGATAATTTATTCTGCATTATCTTAGTCATAATATTTCTAACTGAGCTAGTTGAGCTCACCCTTTCTTTCACTGTTCTCTTCAGGAAATGAGAACGTAGCTGGGGAAAGTCGGGGAACGGAGTGATGGTCCGAATGATAGTATTAGTTAGTAGTCCTCACTATTCTATGTAATGGTGTGTTAATAAATGTAATGAAGATTCCTTTTGAGTATGAATACTCTCTAGAAGATAATATTTGTATTCAAACTCACAGTTTATGTTTTGTCGTATTGTACACGACAGTTGTATTAGTAAGTTGTATTTGTATTCTGTACTATGTATCTGACGACCCAAAATGGGTGATGTATACCTAATTTTGGCGGCGTCACAAAACTAAACATATTTTGACCTAGTTAAATTAGTTGGGGCAAAATCTTGACCACCGGTCAACGGATAAAACCAATTTTTAATACACATTTTTGTTTGATATTAAAATTAACTAATTATTATAATTTTATTATATTTTAGTTCATAATTTTTTTTCAAAAAATTATATTAATTTTTAATAATATATATTTATAATATCATTTGGTTATTATAACTTATAACAATATAACCTTCCCAAGCTTTCTGCGGATTGCAGAGTGGAGCCTTAAACCCTAATCCGAGTGTGTTCATGCCCGTCTGTTCTTCACGAAAGGAACTAGGCTTCTAATACTAGTAAAACATAACAGAGAGGAGTTTGGTATTTAGGTTTCGGGATTATGGGCAAAGACCCTTCTTTTCTGTTTGCAGGCATTAAATTTGATCGAAAGAAGTTCGCCAATGATTTCTCCAAGTTCAAGGTTAATTTTGTACTCTCGATGATAGAACCATATCTCTATTAGTTGACCTTTGAATTTTCAGCTACTCAAAATTCAAATTATATTGAATGAGAATTCTTTTATGTGCTTATGAATCTATAATTCTCATTTTGGATTTTTATTTAACTATTGTTTAGGAGAAAAAAGTAACTGTGGATGCAAACGACGACTTATTTGAAAATGGAAACCCTGAGAGTGAGGTGGAGAAATTGTCTCTAGTTAAGAAGCGGAAAAGGAATGCAATGGTTTTGGGTATATATCAGTATCTGGACTTGTTCCTCTTTCTCTTTTTATTTTAACGAATTTAATCGTTAGGTTTTAGGCTACTTTTGATTGTGTTGTGTTTGCTTGTATTGGTTTTAGACCCAGTAGAAGGATTCAATGTATTCAAGACTTCAAATTTAGAGGCTGTATCTGAAGTGAAAAATTCCTCTGTAATTGATTCTGAAGGGAAGAAGGAACTTTATAGGCAAATGGAGGTTCAATCTCTCTCTCAGACCCATGCACACACTACATTGTGGGAATTGTTACTTTTCTGCTGAATATGAATTACTTTTGTCATTATTGTTAGACTTATAATTTTTTCCTTTCTTTAGCGAGATGCCCTTTTGAGAAAGAAGCATAACATACATATATCTGGTACAAATGTTCCATCTCCTCTTCAAAATTTTGCAGAGTTAAGATCAAGGTACTCTTGGATTTATTTCCCTGCTGTTTAAATTAGCTATATATCTTTTATGGTATTGTCATGGATGATGAATCTTGGTTTAAACTTAAATTTTTTTTTGCTCTGTATTAAGTGTTATTTTATCAGGATAATAGTTAGAAAAAATATTCTGTTACTTATTTACATCATCTTTCAGAATTGGCACACTTTAGGCACCCACATTCTGTACCCCAAGGTAACAAGAAAAGACTAGCATGATCTCACTCTTTTAGTGTCCCCTTTTAAGTAATTGAAAAATCACATATTTCCCGAGCAATTCCAGGAACTTATCTAACTTTGAATTTCTTATATAACTTAAGATGTATTCTCAACATCTTATATAACGTTCAATTTCACTGACTTCCTCACTCTCGGAGCATTTCTTTTTTAGATATTAATTGCAGAGTTTTCCCATATTGTAGTATTTTAATAGAATACATACATAGTTACATACAGACGCAAACATACTTGGTACACACTGCATAATGTGTGATGGCAATGTTTCTGGATTCCTCTATTGTCCTTAATCTTCCTTTGAATGGCCTCTTTTCCAAATTACTAGACATTCTCATCAGATTCCATCAGTCAAAAGCAACTGAACAAATTTCTCAGAAGAAAACGTTGTATCCATCGTGGCTTGAATCTGGAAATGAATAGAATATTGATAAACCAGAATGATGCTATGGCCACCCTGAAACATGGAGTTTAAATTGTGAATGCGTAGTCGTTTTTTTGTTGTCATATGACTGCATATTTATTCCAAGGACTTTAGGCTTACATTTTACATTTCTCAACTTCTTTCAGTTATTTCTAAAGTTGAAGTTAATCAAATAAATACATTTCTGTTCAATTTTTGGTTTATCTCTGCCTTTTCTTTTTCTGCATCTCTATTTTGTACATATTAATTGTTTGTCATGTATCTTTGGGTGACGAAAGAACAATACGCTTTAATTCTATGGAAGAGTATACGAGAGCACCTTAGATGACGTAATTGGTAGTTCTGCCTTTTGGATTGAAGTGAAAATGTACTCTCTATATTATTTTATTCACTTTCTCATTATCTTCTCCTGTCATTGTTTTTCTGTCTTATATTGAGACTTCCAACTTTCCTGGAGGGACGTTCACTTTTAACCTGTTATATTGAAAATTTAAACTACATTCTGTAATTTCACTTGTTTCTGAAATGTACATGTGCAATTATCATGACTGAAAATGGAATTCATATGGTCTTTTACAGATATAAATGTAGATCATATTTAGTACGCAATTTGGCGGAACTTGGATTTGAAGAGCCAACACCAATTCAAAGGCAGGCTATTCCAGTCATCCTATCTGTATGAATTTTTATTTAAGCTATCCTTTTTTCCTCCTTTCTGAACTTTGTTTCATATTTTTTTCTGTCCATTCATTGAATTATAAATTTTTTTGTTGATGTTAATGCTTAAGCTCATAATCTAAAGTTTATATATGAGTTACTGATTTAGTGTTTTGAAACCAAGACCACCTTATTCTTTTTCATTTCACTGATTCCTATTATTAAATAATTTTTTTGTTAGGGGAGGGAGTGCTTCGCTTGTGCTCCAACTGGTTCCGGCAAAACATTGGCTTTCGTTTGCCCCATGCTTATGAGACTTAAGGTATGCCCAGAGACATCTAAGCTGTTCTTTGTGAAGGGTAATTGTTGATCTCCTTGATAAGCATGCTCTTTATCTTCAGCGTTCTTCCAGAGATGGTATCCGAGCTCTTATCCTTCTTCCTACACGAGAGTTAGCTGCTCAAACAGCAAGAGAGTGCAAGAAGTTGGCTAGAGGAAAGAAATTTTATATCAAGTTGATGACCAAACAGCTTGTAAAAACTGCTGATTTTTCAAAATTGCATTGCGATATTCTAATATCAACGCCATACCGTGTACAATTTGCTATCCGCAAAAAAAATCTTGATTTAAGCAGGTAAGCTATATTGTCTCTAACTGTTCAAAACACTAAATGTCAAACAAATACATTTGTTACTTTTTTTCAACTTCAACTCCGTGGTGATTAAAGTTACTGTTGCATCTTGGGCTCTTAATAGAATTCTTTGGCATTAAATACGGTTTGACTTAAAGCAGTTGTATGCATTTAAATGAAGTCTAAGTACCTGCCTGACCTCAATGGAGTATGAATTGTTGCCATTTTTCGCCATTCTGAGGAATGGCCAGAAGAGGTGGAAAAATGTCCTTCCTGTTAGTGATTGCTTTTACATAGTTCTCTCTGGGAAAAAATAAACTTTGAATCAGCTCTATCATGTTTTGTTACTCAAATTCTGTTATTTTATGCAGGGTTGAGTACCTTGTCTTGGATGAATCTGATAAGCTATTTGAGCTTGGCTTGGTGGAGCAAGTTGATTTGGTGGTTAAAGCTTGCTCAAATCCTTCGATATTGCGCTCATTGTTCAGTGCTACATTACCAGATTCGGTGGAAGAGCTTGCACGCACATTAATGCATGATGCTGTTCGAGTTATTATTGGTAGAAAGTAAGTATGAAATCTCTTTATTAAAAGAGCTTCACTATAATTTCTTGGCCTGTTTTCAGTTACTTTCTCACATCTGGTTCAAAGCCTTTGTTGCCCCTTTGCATTCTGAAGGAGGTGCATATTATATTTTCTGTCTTGTTGATTTTTATCCCTATTTGCTACTCATTTAGAATTAATACAGGAATTCTGCTTCTGAAACAATAAAGCAAAAACTAATATTTGTTGGAAGTGAAGAAGGAAAGCTTCTTGCTATTCGTCAAAGCTTTGCAGAGGTAAATTACTGATCTGCACACTGTGGGAAGCTTGTTTGTCCACTATTTCTATTACCATATAGTATTAAAAAGTCATTTGTGAGGACTATTAGTTAAGTGAAAGGAAGAATATGTGGCATTAGAATTGTGAACTGGTGGATGTTGTAATGTTCTATTGGGTTTGGGGCACAATGAAGAGGTTTTTTCTCTTCTTCTTTTCCCCCTGTTTTTCTTCTTTCATTTGGTATTTTATTTTATTTTGTTTTTTGATATTATTATTTTTTATCATTTATTATTATTTTGCATTTGCGTTTTTAATTTTTATCTATTCCTTTCTCTTTGTTCCTCTCTTTTTCTATTATTATTATTATTAGGTTTTTTCTTTTCTTTTTGTTCCTCTCTTTTTTTGTTGTGTTTTCTCTTTTTGATTTTTTATTGTATTGTTTATATTTTTTTTGGATTATACTATACTAATATATTAATTCTAATGATAATATATTTTTAAATTATGTACGATGATTTATATAAATCTAAAACATATTATTTAACTTATAATGTATAACTAATTATTGATGAAAAATTAAAAAAAATTTAAAATCTACTATAATAGTTTATCTACTTATATAATATAAATGATAGTATTCTTCTTTAAATTAATGATTTATTTGTTTATATATTCATTTATTTATGTAATAGTAAAATTTTATTTAAACACATAATTATCTAATGTTCTAAAAGACGCTAGGAGGATGCGGGCGACCGAGGGGGGGGGCCTAGCGCCTAGGCGGGATTTTTTATTTAAGCTAATTTTAATATTTTATTTTATATTTATCCAAACAAAACAATAATATAAAGTAAAACAATTAATAATAAAGATAATAAATGCCTTTGCTTAAAGTTCAAACACATTCATATTGCTAACGTCAAAGTTCAAACACAAACATGCAATTGTTCAAAGTTCAAACATATTTTTAACGTATTAATTTTATTCATAAACAAGATTGCTATTAAATAATAAAATTTCAAGAATTAATTCAATATTAAAACTTAAGAAATTAAACATAAATTTAAGAATTATATTGAATTAAAGTAAATATTATAAATGTATCATCATTTATATAATTTAAAGTTGGTACAAGTTCAAAAAATTATAACTATAATACAGTTATCCAATTTGACTTGATATTGTTCATTTCTTGTTGTGATTTGATATGCTAAAACTTGTATTATGAATATGGTAAATCAGTAGAAAAATAAATATATTAAGATCTAGTTTGGGTAGTTATTAAAATAAAAAAAATTCTATCCGCCTAACTCTGCATAGGTTCCGCCTAATTTTCTGAAGTGATTTTTTTGCCGCCTTGGACCTAGGTGAGACGCCAGGGGGGCCTAGCGCCTAGGCAGGGCTTAGGTGGGAATTTTTAGAACATGATAACTATACTCATAAGTTAATAATAAAAAGTCGTATAATTAAATTTTATTGTTGTCTACGATATGAAGTTTAAAAAATACTAACTGAATTAAAATATGTTTGGGAATAAGAGATAGTGGTGAGTAGATAGTTATGATAGTGAGAATGCAGTAGAAAAGATTTTGAAATCAAACAAAGGATGAAAAAAATAGTTTTCCCCCCTAAATTTTACATTTCTATTTCTAAATTTAAAGGTTGAAGACCATTCCTAAATTTTAGGTTTGAGAGATCTTTTATGCTATTAATTTTATATAGATTTAATAATAAAAAATTATTGTATATTTAAATATCATTGTTATCTAAAATATTAATCACCTGAGAATCACGTGGAATAGGAGCTTAGTCTAAAGAGGAAGGATTAAGCTATATTATTACACTGCACAATCTTTTAGAATAACATGAAAGACTGTGGAGTGTACTATTTGCCTTAGCTGAGAGAATCTTTAAGTTTTTTTAGTGTGATTCTGTTCGTCACACGAGTTTTATTATAAAATTTTTATAGTTTATAATTTTTTTTTGTTACATTATATTAATATTGTGTACAATGATTTTTGTTAAAAAAAATTACTTCTAAAGTATATTATTGAACTAATAATGTATATCCTTTTACTAATGAAAAATTGAATAAATTTAAAAATTAGATAATTCGTATATTTATGTAATAGTAAACTCTTATTTAAACTCAAATAGTTACTTATATAATGCAATAATATTTTTTTTTACATACTTAAATACTATTGGCAGTAAGAATATATATCTTAAAAAGCACTAACTAAATTAAAAAATATATAAGAATAAAAGATAATAGTAAATAGATAATTGTGATAATAAGAATGTGGGAGAAAAGATTTTGAAATCAAAGATGAAAAAAATAGTCTTTTCCTAAATTTAGGGTCTTAAATTTTAGGATTGCAAGACCTTTTATGCTATTAGTTATATATGTAGGTTTAATAATAAAAATTTATTATATAATTAAATATTATTGTTATCAAGAATTTGAATTGAGAATCACGTGGAATGAGCTTAGCTTGAGGAGTATGGATTAAGCTATACTATTACATTCCACAATCGTCCAGAATTAGCTTAGAGTTAATTGTAAGTTTTTTTTTTAATTTAGTGTGATTCTGTGCGTCGCGCGAGTTTTATTATAGAATTTTATTTTGTTTATATATTTTCTGTGTTACATTATATTAATATTATGTACAATAATTTTCATTAAAAATATTATTTACTTATAAAGTATATTATTTAACTAATAATGTATAACTTTTTATTAATAAAAAATTAAATAAATTAGATAATTCATATATTTATGTAATAGTCTCTATCCATGAAGGGAGTCCACTGCATTTCAGATGATCAGATTTTGATTCACACATTCATGACACGAAACATAACTTAGATTGTTGATTCATTAAGTGAGGTCACCCCACGAGCTTCACTTCGACCCCTGCTCGAAATCTGCTTGATTCCAAAAATGCCTGCTTCAACACCGGCCCTGGGCTAAAGCCCAAGGTGCCCGGGCTTTAGGTCCACTAAAATTGAAAATTTTTTAGGACCCTAAAAGATATTTGTGTATATATATATATATATATATATATACCCAAACAAAAGAGTCCAGTCCACGTCAGTTTAAATTTAAAGGCCAACAAAAAATTTATCCAATCAAATAGGCCCAAATCTCAATGGCAGATTTGTAGTTTTTAAATCAGGAAGACCTTTTTTTTATATTACACCTACACGTTCAGGGAAAGTTCTTAATTTTTTTTATGTCTATCTTAATAGCAATTCGCAAAAGATCCATTTTTTTGTTGTCGCTTCAAGTCCTTAAAAACTCAGGGCCGGCCTTGGCCTGCTTTCGTAAGCGGAAGAATCAACTCACCCATGAATTCTGCTGCTTCCAACCAGATTGTCTCAAATAGTTACCTATATAATGTAATAATAATTTTTTATATATAATTAAATATTATTGGTAGTAAGAATATAGATCTTAAAGAACACTTAACTAAATTAAAACATGTATAAGAATAAAAGATGGTGGTAAGCACGTAATTATGATAGTAAGAATGTAGAAGAAAAGATTTTAATCAAAAGATGAAAGTATAGTTCTTTTTTCTAAATTTTAGGATTAAAGGCCATTCCTAAACTTTAGGATTGAGAAATTTTTTGTGCTATTAATTATATATATAGATTTAATAATAAATCAGGATTAAGCTATACTATTACAATCCACAATCTTCTAGAATAACATGGAAGATTGTAGAGTGTACTATTTGCCTCAGCTGAGAGTAAATTGTAAGTGTTTTTTTTAGTGTGATTCTGTGTGTGTGAATGATTTTTATTATAAAATTGTTATATTGTTTATATTTTTTGTGTTACATTATATTAATATTATGCACAATAATTTTTATCAAAAAAATTATTTGCTTCTAAAGTATATTATTTAACTAATAATGTATACCTTTTTAATAATAAAAAGTTAAATAAATTTAAAACTTAGATAATTCATAAATATGTTATAGTAAAATCTTATCTAAACTCAAATAGGTACTTATATATTGTAATAATAAATTTTTTTACATAATTAAATATTATTGGTAGTAAGAATATAGATCTTAAAGAACACTAACTAAATTAAAAAATATATAAGAATAAAAGATAGTGGTATGTAGAAAATTATGATAGTAATATCTTTACTATGTGTGGGAAGTATTTATTTATAGGTTGATGTGTTTTAATTTATTTATAACCATGCAAATCTACTCATTATATGGGATTCATTTCTAGCTTAACCCAACTAGCTTTGAATAAAAGGCTTTGTTAAGTTGAGTTGAGCTCCCCTCTACCCAAAAGGAAAACAAATTGATCAGTAATTGAATTCTCTTAGTTTTTGGTGTGTAATTTGGAAGGTTGATCAACATCTAGTTGAGACTATTTCCATGGTGTTGCCTTGTACTTAAAAAAGGTGTGTGCGTGTTTGTGTGTGTGAGAGAGAGAGGGAACGTTCCCTCCTTATTGGATTTATTGGATGATCATGGAGTGGGATGGAGTGGGGGAGGGGAAATTGAATTAAAGAAACTCATATCATTCATTGATTTGGGGACAGAGGGTGTGGCCCTTTTTGGCAGTCTTTCAGCTTTCAAGGAGACTAACTATGTAACTGGAACTTTCGTGGAAGGTTGCTGTTGATTACAATTGAAACTCTCATTTGTTATTACTTATTCAATGTTTGTATTTTACGCTAAAATCTTTTGCTTATACTTGTTTTCTGATCGTAAACAGAGCCTGAATCCACCGGTACTTGTGTTTGTCCAAAACAAGGAAAGGGCGAAGGAGCTCTACAAGGAATTGAAATTTGACGATATCAGAGCTGATGTAATACATTCTGATCTCTCCCAAGTACAGGTAATCTCAGCCCTTCTGATATGGTCTGAAGGTAGATCAGAGTATCCAAGAAAAATCCACAGTAATCTTTTAAGAGAAACCTGAAATGAAAATTCTAACCTCAGATGAACATTTGTGATTTTCTACACTACTTGTGAGTAGAAGATTGCTCGAGTGCATAGCCTCCATTTAACTGATTTACTCTTGTCGTAGTGTGCGTACATCTGACCCTCTTCAGACCCAGCTATTTGTGGGATCCTGGGTATGACCTCCTTTAATCTCTCAAGTGGTCTCACTACCATTGGGTCAGCACAGAAGCTACTGGCCAAGCTTATCTTTGATAACATCAGAAGAAGTTATATCCAAGATCTTGTTGCAATCTGTTCTGATACGACAGTATTCCCTCTACTATAATCACCCCTGATCCCTACATCTCAGTTGTCCTGCATTAAGAAAGGTGTATTGTCTTCGATCCGCTGTAACAACCAGTGCTGTATCTGGAACTTGGAATTGAGCTGCAGTGGGATTTGTTATAGGAGATTGTTTAAAACTTACCCAATTCAGTCTTTAGCAAACTTTAAGCAGCAATGGGTTGGCATTGAGTCGGATCAAAAATCAGTTGCTACAAATTCATTCTTAACTTATCAAACTTTCTTATTCTATGAGAATTTTGCTAAACTTTGGTATCAAGTTAGAGTAACAGCTAGTTGTTAGCTTATCCGGGTATTGTTTTCTGATCTTGAAGGGAAGTACTATCTTTTCTTTGCAGTGCGATTCATGGGGCATTGGGTTCTCTAGCCCTGTTTATGCTCTTAAATTTTGTATGAGGTCTGATGTCCCTTCCTCATTTGCTCCCAGAGCCCAGAGGGTTAAATAGTTTTCTCATTAAGTGATTGTGAAGGGGAGGAAGCACAATACACTGAGATGTATACACGATTAAGGAAAATAAGCTAATACAAAACCATAATCTCAATTTGTGAAAAAGGTCAAAAGGCTGTATACCTGTTGAAAGTTGAAACTAGTCGCCCTATAAGGACCTAAATCACTTATGCTCAATTTGACTTCAAGAGGCTTTTTAATTCCCTAAACAGACTGCTACTTATCCAAAAACAAAACTGATAATTCCTTTCTCTAGTAAGTTCATCACCACTGTAGCTGACTAAAGATTTTTGATTAAGCTTTTATCTGAGTTTTGTTACCCATGTTCTTGATTTGGGGAAGTTTGTCTGTTTGAATTTATATTGTTTGGATTGTGTTGCTTTCGGTTAATTGGTTTATTAATCAGTTTTTGATTGTTTGTACTTCCAATTTCAGTTGCTATATTAATGCTAACTAATTTATGTTAAATACAGCGAGAAAACGCAATTGATAACTTCAGAGCTGGAAAGACATGGGTTTTGATTGCAACTGATGTTATTGCCCGGGGGATGGATTTCAAAGGGATCAATAGTGTGATTAATTATGACTTCCCAGATTCTCCAGCAGCACACATTCACAGGATTGGTATGTGACTGAATTTTTACTTCAGTTTGTATAAACCTCAATTAATCACACAATTTATCTTCTTACAATAACATGGTTAGTGGAGACTTTTGTCTTAGATTTACTTGATCAAGGCAGCTGCATCTACCAAGCTTAAATCAGCAGATTGAATTCATATTTTGTGGCTTTGTGCAGTCAGATTTTCTGCACCTTTGCAGAATTTTAAATAATATGTCCCCAAAATTCTAAATAAACATTTTCCTAATTGTTGATATTATATATACATATATATATATATATATATATATATATATATATATTTGTACTTTAAATTTTTTAGAAATCTTTAGGGTAGTGGCTTTACATAATTAAATCGTTGGTAGGCGTGGGATGTTTTAGAGGTGTGGTCTTATTGGATGTTCATTGTTCAGCATGATTGAACACTTGTTCCATTAATTTTTTTTTTGTTTTTTTGTTGTCTTGGGTTGTAACTTCTCCAAGAACCCTTGATGCTCCTTGGTTGTACTTGTATTCGTTGGAGTACTGATTGCTTCTCATATTCAGTACTGGTTTCACTTTTAAAGTTTATAAACTTTTTCCTACATCATCTGAAGTTACTCGAACTCCTTGCTGTTCATTTGAATAGGTCGCTGTGGTAGAGCAGGGAGGAGTGGAGAAGCCATCACTCTCTACACCGAGGCTGATGTTCCATTTCTGCGAAACATAGCTAATGTGATGACAGCTTCTGGCTGTGAGGTTCCAGCTTGGATTCTGGCCTTGCCAAAACGCAAGTGGAAGAAGCACAGACCAGGGAGAGAATCTATATCAACGAAACCACAAAATGAAGACGAATAAGTTACGGTTGTGGCTGGCTTTTCTGCACGAGTAATTTTGTAACCAGTTTTGTTATTTGTAACTGTGTTCTGTGTTCATTACATTATAAAGCTAGGTAAAGTATGCCCCCCCCCCTCTTTTTAAACGTAAGAGAAAACTCAATTGTATTTTTTTTTATTCAAAAACAAATTTCCTGTTCAGCTGGTGAGAACGAATCGACTTAAAATTTTCAGTTTTGCATTGGGACTACAGCTGATACCTTTTTTCGGGTGAATGCTACGGTTGGTTTGGGTGCACCGTGCATGCTACAGTTGGTAATTGGATATTATTATGCCTGTATATGGTCAGTCAATCAACTAAATTAGGGATAAAACATCTGATGATAAAACTTTCAGCACTATTAGTGCATTAGATGTGTGGAACTTTGGAAGTCTTTCAGTTGACATTTAATGCAACGTAAGTTAATACAACATCATCTTTTAAACAGCAGATTTAAGAAATTTGCACCACAGGTAGAAAGGGCTCAGGCAGAGCTATACCACATTCAATAGAATCATCATATACAAGATTTTTCATAGAAGATATTTAGAAATAATCAAAGATTTATACAACAGAATAAACCTTTGCCTATACTCTATGGCAGAACCAGTCGGGACCTGCAAGGTAGATATTAGTGGTTCGAGTCCACCCATACCATATGTGCAAAATGTTAATAAATCATATGCATTAATCAAATCCCTTCAACAGGTTCTTTCTAAATGATTACAATTATTATAATCTCAAAAACAATGATCCTGTGAAAGAGAGACTTACCCAAGAGACGGACTTTCCCTCCCGAAAATCTGCCCCTTGAAGAAATGAATGGAATAAGAATATTTGTAAAATAGGTTGAAAAGATTCATATATCAAATAACTTTTTTCCTCCACAAATCTATAACCCTGTCTTGTTTCTTATGCTTAGCCATGTTAAAAATAGTTAACTGACCGCACGTCATTCACATTGTGTTATGCAATAGAGGTGCTGTCCAACCTTCGTGAACCTGAATGCAGTCTTGCCAAGGCAGACCCGAAGGCAGCCTTGCCTTAGCGAACCTGAACGTAGCCTTTGAGTTATAATATGGGATCATACACTTCCATTTGGACTCAGCAGCTTACATTTCTGGCTACTGTTGAAGAAGCTGCTTTGGATAGCAGAGTGAAGGGGACTGGAGGCTAGAAGGTGACTTGGCCTTTGGTTGGCTGATGAGTGGTGAGGTAGGCTTTTCAGAATTGAGGAGGTGGCGAGCATAGGAATTTCGCCTCTTGCAAAGCTGAGACTTGCACTCACTTCAAGGTTCCCATGTCCCTGCTTCCATCCAGCGTTCTAACAAGCTCCAACCTCATTGAGGATTAGTAGGGTCCACGAAAAGTAAGTACATCTTGCAGACTTCTTCCAGGTTTGCTGTTCATTTAAAATTTGGAAAAAGCAATTTAGATGCTGAAAATCACTGAAGCTAAATAGATTTCAAGAGTACATTTGTAAGATATGAGTTATGTGCAGAATGAGCATTGGGTTGAGTAGTTAACTTTGACAGAAGCAGAACCTGAAACATTTTAACTTCTCCGACCCAATTGACCAGGATAATTTATTTTTAATACTTTTTGGCTCGTAAAATATAGTCTAAACAAGTGACACTTACATATAGCTGAATTAGTAAAGATCCAGTTTCACTTGCAGTCGACAGGAAGAGGGACAAAAAGAGTAAATAAAAACCAAATTTTGCCTCCACTTTCCTCGTTAAAGAACTTGTAAACAAACTATCTTAACATATATATATATATATATATATATATATATATATATATATATATATATATATATATATATATATATATATATAAAGTAAAGACAAAACCATACCATAAAATGCAGAAAGCACTACAAACCCTAGCATCTCCAATTAAAATAAAATCCCGCAGATGTCTGAGGATCGCCTTCCATATAGAGCTGCTAACTAACCTTTGCAGAGTCTATCCCTGAGTGGAACAAAACCAGCATCCAACATCTGCAACCACAACTCATCTAGGGCTGCGTATATTTGGTCCCTTTCAGGATGTAAACAGTCTTCAGCTACAAAAACATGCATCGTGTCTTTAATTTCAAGCCAGCTCTGACCTGGAACTTTTCTGATGCCTCTTTGTTTCATCAAGCTCCTCAACTGGGAAACATCTTTCCAACTACCAGTAGAAGCGTATATGCTGCATAGTAGCACATGAGCTGCAGAATTTGAGGGATCAATATCCAGAATATTTTCTGCAGCCCGTTTTGCGACCTCAACATTATTATAGGTCTTACAGGCAGCTAGTAGAGTCTTCCACACCACTATATCAGGATCAAACCACATTTGATTGATAAAAGCTTCTGCTTCTTTTATGCAACCGGCACGAGCAAGCAAATCAACTACACATGAACAGTGCTCTCTTGTAGGTATAATACCATGCTCCATTTCCATGGTATTGTACAACTGCCATCCTTCCTCCACTAGTCCAACATGGCTGCAAGCGGTTAGAACCCCGATAAAAGTGACTTGGTTTGGTTTGACTCCCAAACTTCTCATTTTCCTGAAGAGATCAAGGGCTTCTTCTTCATATCCAAACTGAGCATAGCCTACAATCAAAGTACTCCACGAGACAACATCAGGTTTCCTCATGCAATCAAAGAGACTTCGAGCACTCTCAAGGGATCCACACTTTGTATACATGTTAATCAGTCCATTTGTTACGGAAATATCGAGCTTGAGCCCAGTTTTCATGGCATAACAATGAATTTGAACCCCCATTTCTAGAGAGGCAATTTCTCCACAAGCGCCCAATACATTTGCTAACGTAATGTGATCAGGCTTATTTTCAGATGGTAGCAACAACTTTAATAACGCAAAAACCTCTCCAGCCTGATTGTGCTGCATGCATACAGTAAGAATTGCATTCCAAGAAACTAAATCTGCTTTACTTTTTATCTCATTGAACATTTTAAATGCATCGGAAAGATCCAAACACTTGGCATACATTGAAAGTAAAGTGTTGCACACTGGAACATCTGAATTTAAACCCATCTTAGTAATGTAGGAGTGAATTTGCTTACCTTGGTTTAGAGTACATGGGCTTGTGCAAGCACAAAGTAGAGAGCGAATTGTGATATCATCAGGGGTTAATCCCAGATGCCTCATCTGAGAGAAGAATGATATGGCTTCATTGGCTCCACCACCATAAGCAAACCCTGCAATAATTGCATTCCATGCCACCAAATCAGGCATTTCTATCTGATAGAATGCAGTTTGTGCAGAATGCAAGAAACCACATTTAGCATACATATCACTGAGAGAACAACCAGTGAAAACATCTCCCCTAAGTCCAAATTTTATACTCATCCCATGTATCTGTCTTCCGTATTGTGGTTGTAAGAGACTACCACAAGCACTCAAAACGCTGCCAAATATAAATTCGTTTGGCTGGTAAATTCCCAGACAGATCATTTCTTTGAAGTAGTACAAAGCTTCTAACTCGTAACCCAATTGGGAAAACCCAGCAATCATCGAACTCCACGAGATCAAATCCTTAGTCTTCATGCGAGAAAACACATCCAAAGCATCAGTAATTTGACCAAACTTATTGTACATTGCAATCACAGCATTTTGTGGAATGAGGTGTGAACCAAATTCTGACTTAATGACATTGGCATGTAATTGCCTACCAAACTCAACATCACTCCTATTTGTGCAAGCTCTTATAACGCTTCCAAAGGTAAAGTGATCCGGCATAACGCCTGACTGTTGCATTTGAAGATACAATCTTATTGCTTCAATCCCTTTTCCATTCTGTGAGTACCCAGCAATTACTGAAGTCCAAGAAACCACATTTCTCTCGGTCATTTCATCGAAAACCTTCATAGCATCCTTCAATGACCCGCATTTTCCGTACATATTAAGAATGTGATTCTGAAGAATGATGTCTGGATGACATTGGGACATTAAAAGATGGTTATGGATTCTCCTGCCTTGTTCAAGGGATTTCATATAGGAGCATGCAGAAAAAAGATGGACATAGGTGCTGATTTTCACAGGAAAGTTGGTATTTTTTTGCAGGAAGTCAAATGCATCGAGGGCTTCTTTGAGATGGTTTCGCTTGCACAATGAGCTAATGAAATCATTGCTTGACTGTTCAGTTTTGAAATTTGAGAGAAGGGTTGGTTTAATGCTACGATTGACATTGCTACAAGTATGATGCAGTTTGTTTTCTAGTGTTTTTATCATTTTTATAACGTATACTACTTGCTATCTTGCTTGATCAAAACTTCCCGAATTCCAACTTCTTTGGGCTTAAACTGTTTCAAACCATAAGCCGCATATTATGCTTTGACGTTGTTGGTTCTTCAGAATTAGAGTGGCAAAAAAGGTAAATCTGAAGCAAAATATGGTTTTTATGTCATTATCCATCCGTTTTTATTATTATTAAAAAAAAGAAAAGAAGAAGCCAATTGAATAGTTGATATTAGGGCTACTGTGTGGGTAAAAGGGAAGATTGGATTGGATTCAGTGACCTATTGGTATTGGTAATTTGGTATTAGTAGGAAGTACAGTATGAAGGGTAGAAGAGTAACTTCAAAGCAGAAAGAGGATAAGGAAGGAATTATCTAGGATCAAGTGCTGGGCGGGCAGTACGGAAGGAAAGGAATACCAATTCAATTGGAAAGAGGAGGGGGTGTAGAATATAGTACTCCCTCCGTTCTAAATTAATTACTCAGTTTTGATTTTTTAAAATTAAATTGACCATTTTTAAAATTAATTTTTTTACTATTTTTACTAAAATATAGGTGAAGAGATTATAACCAAAAGAAAGTATATACAATTTATTATTAATTCTAATTTTTATAATTTTAGAAATATACTTATATATGTTTAATTATTAATTCTAAAAATAGTCAATTTGACTTAAAAAAGTCAAAACTGACTGAGTTTTAAAATGGACAGAAAAGAAAAGAATTGGACGAAAAATTTAAGTTTTTTTTTTAATTCTTATGTTTCTGAGTTTTTTAATAAACGGAAAAGAAAAGAAATGGATAGACAACTTGGCCACTTTTTCTGCCAAAATTTTCCGCCCAAAATTGGCCTGATTTGGACGAATTTTTTTTGGAATAAGTAATATTTTTATAATTCTCATTTTATCCTCAATTTTTAATATAATAAATTTTAAATTACAACTCATGTCCTCAATTTTAAATTTTCTATCATTTTCTATTAAAAACTCAGAAACAAAATAAAAGAAAACTTCAAGTTTTTTATTCTTTTCTTTTCTATTCTAATTTAAGTTTTCTATTCTTTTCTTTTCTGTTCAAAACTCAGAAACAGACCGTAAAAGTTGGATGCATTATTTTTCAACTCATTTATAGATAGATGTATTTAATTTATGCATCGATCTGTAACTTGTTCCGTTTTCGATTCATGCTCTTGTCGATGTTGACTTAACCATTGGAGAAGAATCAAGGATATATGCATGGAACCTCTGGCGAGAGCTGTTAGTTACAACAGGATCTGGTTAGCATGAAGTTATTTTTTTGGTAAGTTGGTCAATTGGCCAATAGAATACTGATACACATATAATCTCGCCTGCGTGTCAGTATTCTATTGGTCAATTAACTAACTTACCTAAAAATAAACTTCATACTAACCACTTCCGTTACAACACTACTACCCATGTCAACCAGTTGTCATCGATGCATGGGTATATATATATATATATATATATATATATATATATATATTCTCTACTTTTGTAAATACTCTAAAAATTAACAAGTTTACTTAATTCTGTAATAAGTAACAAGCTTTCTTCTATCTGTATGTAATTCAGCATCTTGCTCGAGTTTTATAATGGGTAAGGAAAAGGTTCACTGCATGGTCATTGGCCATCATGTTGGCTCTGGAAAGTCCACCACCAGTACTGGTCATTTGATGTACAAGCTCGGAGCCGGAGGTATTGACAATTAAGCGTACGTACGTGTGTTATTGAAAGGTGAGCACGCTTTGCTTACCTTCACCCTTGGTGTCAAGTAAATGATCTGCTGTTGCAACAAGCTAGGTATAATAATGTTACTAATCATGTTCCCTTCATGCTCATTGATTTGGTAATATGTTTTGAAGATTGTCCTGTGAACAGATGAATTGTGAGGTATGTTTACTTGCCATTGTATGCATTGCGTCTTCTCCGGTGTTCATCAGTCATTTTTTTTGAGAAAAAAGTGAATTCTATTGAACATACTTTTTACTAATAATAATATTTGAAATTTATTGAAGAAAAAAATCATTAAAATATTTATGTCCTTCTCTGAGTATCCACCTCCTCTAGGTCGCTTTGCAGTGAGGGACATGCGCCAAACTGTTGCTGTTGGTGTTACCAGGAGTGTGGAGAAGAAATTAAGATCCATCTGGTGCCAAGGTGACCAAATCTGGAGCCAGAATCTGCTTAATGAGAGAAATATATTGTGGACACACGTACTGTTTCTCTATGCTACTATAATTCTTTTCTTGTTGGTTTGTTTGGCTTTTGTTGCTGCTCTCTAGCCTCACTTGTAGGGATCGAGGATGGTGGTGTCGAGCATTTGGGCATATAGACCAGGGTGCTTGACAGGCAGAGACTAAAGCTACGATTTTTTAGTGGTTTAACGTACTTGATATGTTACATCTGATTATTTCGTGGTTTTGTAGTGTGAATGTTTCTGATGATCATATCCTTGAAAAGAAATCTTCTTTTCTATCAACAACTTTCTCATACTTTAATCTAATAATGGGATTTTAATCTGGCATTAGTTAGTTTAGGAAAATATTTTAGTGTCAGATCGGTGGTTAGTTGTGGTAGTGGTTTAGATAGTGGTGTTAGGGAGTAGGAAGTTTAATTTGGCTGCTCTAGGACCCTCTTGTAGACAGGAATCTATCCGGCCCCCCCCCAACCCCAACCCCAACCCCAACCCCAACCCATTCACCCACCCACCCCACACACCAAGTCAACAATCCAGGTTGAGTTGCAGTTTGTTCACTAAATGCTTAGGTAGTGGCATAGAGCATGTGTTCCTATAGGCAGATCTCTTTGAAGAAAAGAAGAGAAAACACTTGAACTTCTCAACTAAATGCATGATTAATTAGAATTCTTCTTCCTTTTTTTCTTTTTTTTTTTGTGGGGGATAGGGGATTCTGCAAATATTATATTAATCCATGTTATGTAGTACCTTTATCCGTTTTTGGTTGACGATAAGGGTATGGTCAGCTTACGCGTCAACCGAGACTAAATTTCTCATCTTAAAGGCGCACCCACACATCGGTCTGGTGCAGTCAGAAAATTTTCTCGACTTAAAAAAGTCAAGAAAAGGAGCAAACATCATTGACCGCTAAACTAACCGCATGGGGTTAATCACGAAGTACTCAAATGATATCTTTTAATATTCTCTTTTAAATATAATCATATAGATGATATGAACATGAAAAATAAGGTGCCCATCATTTTTTGATGTAATTCTATGAAGTGAAAGTGTGAACCCCTTACTCTATATATTAAAGTTTTAATGGTACGAATTTATTAATTTTCTTAATTTTATATAAAAGGGTCATACAGAATTAAATTACCTAAAAACAAATATACCTTATTCTTCCACGTTCATACCATCTATACGGTTGGATTTGAAGAAATATATGAACTGACAAACTGTTACCTTCTATTATCGTCAAGAAAGTTGGAGCTTTCCTCAGACTTCACATTCATGTTCGTTGCTCTGGAGTTCGGTGTAACATCAGACCAGTTCATGACTTCACCTGGAAGGGCTTGCACAAGATTTTTTTTATAGGTGTTTAAAATTATTGAGCATTTTGCTTTCGAGTTAATTCATGACCAAAGTTAGTTGGGGGAATATACAACTTTAGATCATAGTGTGTGCTATAAACCATATTTCATCATTTTCTTATTCTTAACATTGTTGACATTACATTTTATTCATTCTATTTTTGGTTGGGTTAACTGTTGATGTTGAATATCCATCTCAACAACTATTTGGTGCACTGATAGCAACCCCAGTCCTAGCCAGTATCATTATTTATCAGCTTTCTTTACCTTGAAGTGATGACTTCTTCAAGCAATCTCTACCCCTCTCTATTATGAAATAACTCTGAAAAACTCAAGACAACTAACATTGACTTACTTATATCAATCATATCATATATAGATCAGTTGGCTCCCGCCATTTCTTTCTAACAAAAACATTACTACTTGTGTTGAGAGTAATTTATGCGAACACCCATCTCATATTCTAGTACTCTTCTAAACTGGTTAATTAGAAACATTCAGATTCCGGTGATTGTTTTTCTTAATTTCTATAGTGATCGATGGGATCCGTGGAAAGGTCAAAAAAGAAAGTTCAGTTATGGCAAAAAGCTGTTGTTCATTTCTTGTTATGCTTTGTTATGGGATTCTTCACCGGCATTGCCCCAACCGGTAAGTCTTCAATGTTTACTAGTCAAGTTGTGGCCTCAACTCCATCAGAATTCTCACCCAAACCTGTAGAATTCTCACTTCAGAATTTCAACCGAAGTGAGTTGGATGAATCTCCGGTACTGCCAAAGCGGTCTAATGAATCTGCTGCATACACAGAAACCCCAGAGAAAGAAGAAAAAGAAAGAGATTATGTCGATTTGAATCCCAAAAGACTAGTAATTATCGTCACTCCAACAAGCGCCAAGGATCAGTTTCGAAGAGTGCTTTTAAGTAGATTAGCAAACACATTAAAGTTGGTGCCGCCGCCATTGTTGTGGGTGGTTGTGGAACAACAGTCTGACTCTTCTGAAGTATCGGAAATATTAAGGAAAACAGGGGTTATGTATAGGCATTTAGTTTTCAAGGAAAATTTTAGTGATCCAGAAGCTGAAATGGATCACCAGAGAAATGTGGCGCTAAATCACATTGAACACCATCGGCTGAGTGGAATCGTTCATTTTGCTGGACTTGCCAACGTTTATGATCTCAGCTTCTTCGATGAGATCAGAGCAACTGAGTATGTATATATTCTCTCTCTTTCTTCAACAATTTAATTTATTGACAAACTAGCAAATATTATAATCGTCAAAACAAATGTAGTTTAAACTTGATATTTTTTGCCATGCAGGGTGTTCGGAACATGGCCGATGGCATTTCTATCAGCTAACAGGAATAGAGTAATAATGGAAGGACCTGTATGTGATTCTTCTGAGGTTATAGGATGGCATTTGAAAAAAAGGAACAATTCAACAGATGCCAAATCCCCCATTCACATTTCGAGCTTTGCATTCAACAGCTCGATCCTTTGGGATCCAGAGAGATGGGGTCGTCCTTCATCAGTCCAAGACACTTCCCAGGTACGCCAATCGGTAGCCCAGTGGTATAGACCATATGATGTTATCGGTTTATTAGTACCCAGAATTAAATAAAAAAAATTCACACCAAACCCTGATATTTGACTTGGTAAGTTAGCATCATAATGACTGTTTCAAAGTTTCCAATGCAGCCCGTTAATAATATCATGATACTAATAGATATGTGAGCAACTCATATTTTACCCTACTAACATAAGATTTGTTGGTTTTTCCTATGTTCACGATTTTATTAAATCATTATCTTTGAAAGTTCTAGTTAGCTTGATATCTAGAACTTGAAGATGTCAGTAATACTTCTTAAAGAACAAAGTTAGTTTAGAGAGAAATAATATATAGCAAAGTTAATCCAACAGTGAAACAGTGGTTCAAATGAAAATCCATGACGAGCTGTAAATTCGGACGTCTTGGGATAATCCTAGCCCGAGGTGGGAAGATTAGTCTGACCGCAGAATTCACGTTATCAAAGATAAAATTTATATATATAGCAAAGTTGGTCATGTTTGAAATGCATCTCCACATTGAATATTTGACTACTCCTATGTTGCAGCAAGAAAAAGAAAGACATGAACGTTGGATCCCTCGCGGTGACCGCAATTAAGTTGCATCAGCATCCTTTCTAGGAGCCCTAGCTCGCCTGGGGGCATGGTGCTGGGTTGGGTCTTAAATTTTTGGACATTGACAGTTTTTTAGACAACAATTAAAAAACAGTTTATTCTTGATTTTATGTTGTCTGTCTTATCGTAAAAGGAGAATTCATTATTAAACTCGCTGCAGTAAATTAGGGACGAACATCATATTAAGGACAAAGTGTTCTCGTTGAATTTAGGCATTTGTTCAATTTTACAAAATAAGGTTTTAACAAGATACTCGTAGCAAACAATAGTGTAACATATCTCTAATACTAGCTTATCCACCCTCATAAAATTCATAATTTTGGCTCATGAAATGGTGTATAAGTAGGAAAAGCTATATAATCATGTTAATTGCTATCACAGCTGGAATCCCAATTGAATATCAGTCTTTCTGCGCCGACCGGGCTCTAGCGATCTATATTGCGACCGGCCGATTTTTTATTTTTTTTTTGCCTCCCATTAAATGTATAATATTTATTGGAACGGAAATTTTTACAAAATTTAGTGATTTAGGTGTAATTTGAATGCTTATAAAAACAAAACATGCATCCAAATTACACCTAAATCACTGTATTCAGTAAAAATTTCAGTTACAATAAATATTATACATTTTTTGGTAGTTAAAAAAAATTAAAAAATTGTGTGATTAGATTTGCTTTTTAGTTGATTATTAGGTTCAGTACAGGTTTGGCCAACCTCTCAGTACTTTTTAAACCATAAAGTCATTATTTTTAATGGCATTATATGACATTTGTTGTGCCCAACGCTTCATATGTCCATGCTTATTCCAAATTAAAAAAAAAAGATTAAAAAATCATAGTTCATAGTACATAAATATCAGTATATTTTTTGAATTACATATAATTCTCATTTGACCTACAATCAAAAAATGACAAGTGTCTTACAATTGTCTTACTGCTAAGCAATAATTAAGTGAAAATATCTTTTTCTTGTTTATTTTTTCCTTAACAGAATTCTGTAAAATTTGTGGAGAAAGAGGTTCTTGAAGAGGAGACCAAACTGAAGGGGATTCCATCAGAGGGATGCTCCAAAGTCTTGCTTTGGAATCTTCATATACCAACAAAAACAACAGCTAATTTATACTAATAATCGGATCCGATTAACATGAAGTTAACTTCATGGTAAGTTGGTCAATTGACCAATACAGTGCTGACACGCAGAGATATCACCTTCCGGCCTACGTGTTAATACTGTATTGGTCAATTGACCAAAATTAACTTCATGCTAACCACTCTCTTAATAATCTTCCCTCAATCTGTCGGTCAGTAATCAGTATGCACATGCATTAGGCAAGGTAACATTTTGGATCAAGAACATGGCAAAAATGATGTGGAGATACCAAATCTTGAAGATGATCTATCTCTTTCTATGAAATTATTTAAGAGTAGGATTCAGAAAAATTCTTCATTTCTGCTTCAAATTTGCCAAATTCTTTATCCCTGTTGAATTTTTTCATGCAATATTTTCCATTTAATTCAACATTCTCCCCTGCATGCATGTCTGAATAAATGAAAAAATTAATTATTTCAAAGTAATGTCTAGGGTTATAAATGAATTTTCAAATTTAGAGTTTCCTGTCGTTGATATTGATATCATATTGAGTTTTATGTAATAAATATAAATACATACTCTATTCATCAAATAAAACCTGGTATGTTTGGACTTTTAATTGTTTTTATTATTTTATATTTTCTATATCTTTGACCGATGAATAATAAATAGGTCTCACACTCATGTTAGAAAAATCTTATGGAGATATTATATTTTTTTATTTGTGGAAATATCAATTTTTATTTATATCAATGAGAATAATGAGATCTTTAAAAAATTATAATTATGTCCTACGCTAATAATGTTTGGTAAAAACATATATATATATATATATATATATATATATATATATATATATATATATATATATACACATATAGGCCGGATCAGGTCCAGACTCCCGGACCTAACCAAAATTCGGACTTTTTTTTTAAAAAAAATAATTAAAAAAATAATAATTTATGGAACATGAATTTTTACATAATACAGTGTTTTAAGTGTGATTTGGATACATATAACAAAACATGTCTATACACTGTATCCAAATCACACCCAAAACACTGTATTATGTAAAAATTCATGTTTTATAATTGTTTTAAAATATAAAAAAAAAGAGGTTCCGGATTTTAAACCTGTCCGGGATCCCGGACAGGATCCGGCCTATATATATATATATATATATATATATATATATATATATATATATATATATATATATATATATATTATCGGGTGTTGTAATTTGGAAATTTGGAATGTTTCTTGTTTCCTCACCGTTGCCTTTTGTGAGGCTAACCAAACAAAGATTTTTATTATGTATTAATTAAAAAATTATACAATAAACTCGTATTTAAATAAGGTTGGTTTGTACCAACTAATAATATTTCATATATTTCATGTCCAACGCCAGAGGCCTTGCTGTCAGAATCTATTTGTTAAAAATAATAGTAGGGGTCTCAAATTTTTAGAATCAAATAAATTTTAAATGACGGAATATTAAATGTTTTAATAATAATTTATGACATAATTAATCACATAATATCTATCCAATTAATATTATGATAATACATCATTTGAGATACTACCTTTTAAAACTTAAAAATTCATTATTCATTTGTTAAATTCATATGGTTGTGTTCATTAGCCTTCTAATCAAGATATAAATATATTCTAATGATTGGGTATGAAGGGTTTGTGTGGGCTTCCTTGTCCAAACAATTCCGTCTTATTAATTAATTGTACTTCAAATTTAAATAATCTTCTTCTTCTTGGAGTCAAAGATTACGTTTGTTTGTAAATATTATAATATTCAGGAATATTAATTTTAGGATTATAATTATAATTTAAAGACAACTAAGTCATTTTATAATCCCTAAACTAATAGTGCCAAGTCTAAATTTGAAAACAAATAAGTTATTCGATATTAATATTTCTATCAAGTATAATCCTTACAAACAAACGTAGTCCAAGAAAACAATTCCAATTGGTACAATGATCAAGACAAATTATGAAGAAAAAAATATTTAAAAAATAGTTATATAATTAGACTATAATCCCCCTTCCAGAACACAACCATAAATAACAAACCCCATATAGCATCAATTATATTTATGGGGAAAAAATGCTTAAGTTGTATAATGCGAAATTATCCTAATATCTATGATAATTTTTAAATTAAATTTGAATAATATTTTTAAGGATTTGGGCAAGAGTCCTTCTACCTGACCGGTGGGTGGCGACTGCCAGAATTTTTATTTTTTATTTTTTACTTTTGACTCCCAAATAATTAATATAGTTTATTGTAATTGAAATTTTTACAAAATGTAGTGATTTAGGTGTCGTTTGGATACATGTAAAAAATAAGATTGCACACACTGTACAATTCTATTTTTTACATGTATCCAAATGATACCTAAATTACTGGATTATAAAATTTTTAGTTCTAATAAATCACATTAATTGTTTGGATGTCAAAAACAAAAAGAAAACATATTCTGGCCTGTCGGTGGAAACCTGTGGCCCAAGACTTATTGTTTGGGCAAAGTCATTCATCCGATCATATCAGTGGGCCTAACTATTAATGAGATAAAAGCATACAAGTTTTTCTTTGTGAGCTCAACTGCGTACCTGCCCGGGAACAGCTTGCGGCAAATTATTGAAAGATATGAATCCCTGTTGAATTGGATTATATTATGTCCCAATAATTTTAGTTAAATTATTCATACTGATGGGTACTGCCCATCAACCGGTTGTTATGGCTTAAGTACAGAGGTTTAATAATTGGTTATAGTTATACCTTCTTTATTACTATTAGCATATGCTGACATACACGCGTATGCGTAAATTATGTAAAGTAAAATTAAATTTTTATAAAATTTAAAGAATTAAATAACTAAAAAAGAATAATAATAATAATATATTTAAAATTATAAAGATAAAAAAGAAAAAAAGCAAGCGTGATACAAAATAATCAAACGTCGTTAGAGGCTTCATAATAATAATAATAATAATTTTCTTTACAAAGTTATCATTTCTATCGACAAACGTTGTACAATATTTATAAACAAATAGAAAAAAAATGTTTTTATTAGAAATTACTTTCAGAAATACTACCTTATGTGGGTATGTGACAGTAGTTTATAACACTAGTAAAAATAAAGAAGCAGAAAATGGAGAATAAATTAAGTTATTAAAGTCAGCAGCAGCAGCAGTTTTAATAAAACAGCTACCAATAGACGTGGCCATGTGCCACTTTCCACCGACTTACTCACAAAATTTCTGCCTCACATGATTGATACTACACTTAATAAAGATAAAATATTAGTGAATTACGACATTTCTAAATAGGAGTAGTCATTTTTGAATTAGATTACATAATTTAGATGTTTAATTATAATTCTTATAATTGATTATTTTTCAATAACCGATTGGCTCATCCTATCTGCTAGAAGAACTGCAATTTGAAACCTAAAAGAGCTCAATGTTTGTTTTTGTTAAATCACTACAACTTAATTATCTTTTATATATATATATATATATATAGGGAAAAATGTATGTACATAGCTGTGTAGTACACACTACACAGTCAGCTATGACGACGATTTTTTGAACTATAGGGGCGGTTTCACCCGTCGCCATAGCTATTCTGGGCTCGGCGACAAGTGAATCGTCGCCATAACTAAGGGTGGGTAAATAAACCGATTTTTTCAATTTTTGGACGAACCGGCCCGGTCCAAACCGGCCGATTCAGTATGAATATAAACCGGTCCGGTTCGGTACAAAAAAATCGGTATATATCGATTTTTTTGTACCGGTTTCGGTTCGGCGCTTTTATGGTTCGGTATAAACCGAACCGAATTGGTATATACCGGTTTTCTAATTTTTTATTATTAATAATAATAATAAAATATTGATTATAATAATAAAAATAATAATATTAATATTAATAAAAATAATAAAAAAATAATAAAAATAATAATTATATTAATTTTTGGTAAAAATCGGTATCGAACCGGTACCGCCGATTCGGTATACCGGTCCAACTGGTTCCGGTATCGGCACCTAAATTTGAGTAATTTAGATATCGGGCCGGTTTTTACCGGTTGCCCACCTCTAGCCATAACTCAAACAATCCGTTGTCATAACTCGACTGTATAATACACAGCTGTGTATATATATATATCCCATCTAATTAACAAAAGACAACTGATTTTGAATTTCCCGCTCACCCTAATAAACGATCAGAACCGTCCAAAGTTTGGGATAAATCTCACCGTCCATTATATCCTCTTTAACTTCAAAGGAAAAAAATTGTTTTCTCCCACTCTCAGATCCTCCTCCGTTCTTCTTCTTCCCGAGCTCTTTCTCTGTCTTCTTCATTCTCTAGCGCCGACAATCTATCCTCCCCTTTATATGTAGTGTCGGAGGCATGGGCAGTGCGACTAGTATATATATATATAGAGTTTCTTATGCGGGTCGTGATCATGCGGGTGTGTCCAAATGTAAACCAAACCATAAACAAAGAATGGAATCTAGGAGAGGGGAGAGGGGGGAGCTTGGAAAATCAACATGACTAGTTCTAACTTTTAACTCTTGCTACACGTTTGGCCCAGGTAATTATTTTATGGTGATATCTATGTATACATTTAAATTGTATATTTAAAAACACACTCAAATAGGTATATTTTTATTTTATTTTCTCTCCTTGCTTATTGAAAAATTTGAGAGAGAAATTATCACTTTTCCAGATAATAAAGTAAATAAATATTAAAACTTTTTACATATTTGTAAAATTTATAAATATCAAGGATATATATTACTTACATGTTTATTTCGAATAATAATAAATTTTAGTTAACTAGTGATGATATAATTTTTAAATTATGGTGATAAATTTAAAGATAGGAAATTGATATTTTTATATCATTTTTTAATATTTTTACGCACATATTAGCTTATGTGTTAAAATTTTATTGGTTAATATGTAGGTTATACGTGTAAAAATATTAAAAAGTAATATAAAAATATCAATTTTTTAATAATATTCTGTCAAAATAATACGAGGTAATAATTAATTAAATAAAACAAGAAGACTAAGGAGGGTAGAAGAAAGAAAGAAAGAGAGAATTGAAGCATCTATTCGGATTAAAATAGTAGATAATTAAGCAGGTCTGCAGGTGAGGACCTCCACAAGCAAAAACCAGCTGTTATTATACATATTCTGATCGTTGAACTATATTGGGAACTATATTAGGTAATGGTGTAAATGAACTTATTTGATACGAATATTTAGTCGCTCATATTTTATTTATAAAATTTATTAAATATAAAATAAAATTTAATTGAGGCTCATTTAACTACATAGTTGAGCACGATTCCGAATCGAATTCGAACGGTTTGAATTTTATCAAATATATAATAAAAATTATAATTTAAAAAAATTTAAATAATATTTTAAATCAAATTTTTAATCGAACGAATACGAATTCAACTGAATTATTTGTTCATTTTATTGCTTTTAAGTCCTTAACCTTGGGCAATATCTGTCTCTCTTTTTTCCCCTTTATTTCATCTATCTATAAACTAAAGAGTAAAAGGTCAGAAAAGGGTGAGAGGGGTTCAACTCCTCATCTTCTTCTCCATATTACGTGTGAATAGACAGATATACAAACAAAGCAGCTGCAAAGAAAGAACTTCTGAGAGATCTGGCTACTTCATTTACAGGTATTTTCCACTTATATTTTATCTTTTAAGTACTAAATGCAAAATTGGCTCATGTGTCAAAAACTTTTTTCCCAAGTGCTTCTGTATTTTTCTTCAAGTTCTTGCTGTTTTATCATGTGGGTATTTCGCCATTTCGTTTTACATTAGACATTGCGTGCCTATTTAAGATCTGGTTCTTAATTCTTGGACTAGTTTATCATTTAGACTTTGTTTGGTTGACTAGAATTTGTGGGACACGACATTTCAAATTCTTCATAAGCTTAGACTGATTTAATACCCTCCCCACTTTTTCATTCAGAATTTGATTAAGAAGCACAATTGAGGTGAACACCAGAACTTCGAGTACATAATGTTCAATGTCTCGTTTCCTATATTTTCCCCAATTTTCACATCACAAACTTTTGCAAAAGTCTGCTTCTCTGTGATATACTTCTGTGTATGACTATATTTTTAAGTTTTCTTCCAAAAAAAGACATTGATCAATGCTTTTATTGATCAGTAACGTTGGTTGATATATCTTGGAACTATGCCATGTATAAATTTTTCATGTGTTAGTGCCTTAGAGGTATGCCATAGAGAAAGCTAAATATTTTATTATTGATATTGTTTATTTGGTCTCTTATAGGACAAATTGAGGAATGATACAATAATGGGGAGGAAAGGGAATTGGTTTTCGTCAGTAAAGAAAGCTTTTAGTCCAGAGTCCAAGGAAAAGAAGAACCAGGTTTCTGTAAATTGCATCTTCAATTTTTTTTGTTGGTATAATTATTTTTTATCTAGATTGATTTCAATATTTCTATTTACAATTTCAGAAAGCAAATAAATCAAAGAAGAAAGGGTTTGGAAAGGAAATATCTTTAAATCATGAGTCCTCAACTTCAGAAAGTGTCGGTATACCTCATCCTCTTCCCCCACCAGCAGAGGTGAAAGTGACTGAAGCTGAAGTTGAGGATGAGCAGACAAAACATGCTTATTCTGTTGCAGTTGCCACTTCTACAGCTGCTGAGGCTGCTGTTGCTGAACCTGAGGTCGTTGCAGAGGTTGTTCGACCAATTTCAGTGACTCAGTTCATGGGAAAGTTGAAGGATGAAGCGGCAGCAATCAAGATTCAAACGGCATTCCGAGGATACCTGGTATATTCCATTTACTTGTGTGAATTCACTTCATCTTTAGTATTTTGTTTGTTTAAAAGAGTCTATTTCTTGATGCTAAGCGATCAAGTTTTATCCTCTATGTTTTTAAGTAGCGAAGATTTATCATAATTCTGTTTGCCAATATTTTTGTTCTCTCTCCGTTTTTTTGGAATAGAAACCATGTAGAAGCTCTTTTCATCTCTCAATCAAGCTCATGTATAACAACTCTTATTCTTTAGAAGCCACATTTTAATTAGTAATACCTGTTTGGAAGAATTATTATTAAAGATTACCTAATGTTTAACTATCTGTTATTTCTCTACTTAGAAATAGGATGCTAGATTTTCATTAAATTCCGAATGTCTCTATCTTATTTTATTTCACTTTGTACTCTGATCCAAAGACAAGTCAACAATATGTGGAAAGACAGTGAATATAGTGTAAAATATATTAATGCATGTCAGTTAGGATAGTTTATCTAAAAGTTCTTAAATAAGGAAAGTAAAACTTGGTAATTTTTTCTTTCTGTCCCCACCCCCTTTCTGTCGACTCCCAGGGAATACAAATCCTTACTAATCCAGCTTCATTAAATACTGTTCATTTATAGTTATATATGGTAAATAGGGACAGAAGATATTATGCTTCTTTTACTTCTTGTGAGAAAAGGCTTTGAATCTAATTTGGGAAACTGAAAGAGTTTATGCAAACCGAAACTCTTAGCAACCCGAGGGTGACAAAAGTCAATGGTCATTATTGTCGTTTAGGAAACTTATATGCTGTTCATGTTTTAAGTTTTAAATTTAATTTTTTGTCAGATTGTACGACTAATGGTGGAAATGATAACCTCGACAAGTGAGTTTTCTTGGTGTTTATTGTTTTTAGGCAAGGAGGGCATTGCGAGCTTTAAGAGGGCTTGTCAGATTAAAGTCACTGGTTGAAGGGTCTACCGTCCAACGCCAAACCACAAACACTCTACGATGCATGCAAGGTATAACTCGTGTGCAGTCTCAGATCAATTCTAGGAGGATCAGGATGTCAGAGGAGAATCAAGCACTCCAGAAACAGCTCCTACAGAAACGTGCAAAAGAAATCGAGAGCTTGCAGGTTGATTTACTAAATTCAATCTCTTTTTAAAATATGCTATGCCCTCCTGGAGTGAGATTAAGCATCTTTTTCGCTTTCTGATATTTGATATTTATTTGTATTCTAGAAATGCCACTGACTTGTGATTCTGCTAGATTTTCATGCCTTCATGGTACACTTTTTGTACCAGAAAAACATATTTGCTTATAGGTGGGCCAGGTTTAGCTCAGGCTCATCTACTTCGACATGTCTTTTGTAAAATGTTATGAGCATAGTTTTTCATTTATGTTGAACAATTTTCGTTCAACATAATGATTGATAAGACTTTAATCTAAAAGATCAGGTATTGTGTAGAATAATGCTTGAATCAGTGTCAATTAGATAATTTTCCATACAGAAAATATTCATTTCCGGGATGATAGCTCTTATTCACATCTGTTAATTCTTGAAAAATCGTCCACTACTGGTCCTTTACTATATTGTTGCTTTCAACTGAACATGATGGATTTAAATGTTATACAGATGGGAGAGGAATGGAATGACAGTGCTCAATCAAAAGAAGAAATTGAAGCAAAGCTGCTGAGCAAGTATGAGGCAACCGTGAGAAGAGAAAGAGCAATGGCTTATTCATTCTCTCATCAAGTAAGCTATTAATCTCTCCCCTTTCCAACATCCCAGCCCCTTTCAAGAGAAATTAATGCATACTTAATATGTGATGCAATTTATTTAATGTCTTATATAATGACTTGCATTAGAAGTTACTGGCTCCTTTGTATAGACACTATTCTGCAATTGTGTTGAAGTTCATGTATATACCCTAGGAATTTCCTGTTTCTGCATTGCTGATCGCATGTTTTTCTTGTATGTGAAAGATATGGAGGCAATCCAACTTAGCGAAATGCGACTGTTCATAAGTTTTGTTTTACTGCAGTACTTGTTTCCAAATCTTATCATTTGCCTTCTTTAAAAATGAAGTTAGTTAGCTCTCTGTCTCTGTCTCTGTCTCTGTCTCTCTGTCAGTTATTGGTGAATTTCTTTTCTGAAACTTTTACAAACTTCTATTTTGAAATTTTCATTTACATATGCTCAAACAAAAAATAAACTTGCCTCATTCAAATTGAGTCATTCAAATTGACTCGTCAGTTTCAATTTAGACGTGAGACACTTGTCTGGTTAATCTGTTTGGACCACATTTCCTGAGCTTAATTAATGCTAGTGTCACTTCGTTTAGCATTCCTAACATACTAGCCAAACAGTATCATGGTCCTGGTGTAACATGCAGCAATTTGCAAGTTTCCTACAGTAAGTACATATATATATATATATATATATATATAAAATATGCAGAGAGAGATGAGGAGGGAGGGAGTAATAAGTGAATTCTTTGGAAGGGCTACGCACATCTGGAAGATGCCAAGAGATCAGTGATGCAGTGGTTATGAGCTTATGGCCTACTATTCCTTTTTGTGCTGTTAAGTACTGAATAAAAGTGGATCACCAGTATGAAGTCAAGTTTTCCGTTTAGAATAACTTACGGCTATAGGTCCGCTAGTTAACTCTAGGCTTTTAATTACAAATAAGTTAAATAATTAAACTGCTTTATCATTTTTAAGATTGCTTTGTTATGCAAGACGAGTAAATAAGACTTTTTAATATACTTCACTCTGAAAGAAACAGTTTAATCCAAAATATGCTGGTCAATTGGGTGGGAGAAGTTGACATGATTTAGGTTCTGCTTCTGTCAAAGTCAACCCAATTACTGATTTTACGCATCATATCTTACAAGAGTATGCTCGAAGATTACTAGTATGTAGCTTCAGAGATTTTCAGCATCTAAATTTCTTCTCTCCTTTTTTCCACAAATTTTAATTGAACAGCAAACATGGAAGAAGTCTGCAAGATCTACCAACCTACTTTTCATGGACCCTACTAATCCTCAATGGGGTTGGAGCTGGTTAGAACGCTGGATGGCAGCCCGGCCATGGGAGCCTCGGACTGAGAAAGAATTTAATAATGATTATTCTTCTGTTAAGAGTGCAAGTCACAACTTTGCTGGAGGTGAAATTGCCAAGTCCTTCGCTCGTCACCAACTCAATTCTGATAAGCTTACCTCGCCAGGCAACCAAAGGCCAAGTCATCCTTCTAGTATCCAGTCCCCCTCAAGTCCACTATCCAAGGCAGCTTCTACGAAAGTTGCCAGAAAATTTAAGCCACCGAGCCCAAGAGGAAGTGTGTTGAGCCCAGATTATGACTCAAAGAGCATGTTCAGTGTGCAGTTGGAGCAGAATAGGAGGCACAGCATTGCTGGATCATCTGTGAGAGATGATGAGAGCTTGGCAAGCTCTCCAGCAGTTCCAAGTTACATGGTGTCCACTCAGTCTGCCAAGGCAAAATCACGTCTGCAAAGCTCATTGGGAATGGAGAATGTGACGCCAGAGAAGGGATCGGCAGGGAATGCAAAGAAGCGGCTTTCTTTCCCAGCTTCACCAGCCAGGCCGAGGCGGCACTCAGGTCCGCCAAGGTTGAACACCACCTCTATCGCAGATCACAATAATGTGAATGATGTCACGGTCAGTTAATTATTTCTAAAAAGGTGAAGCAAAAGAAACAAGATACAGGTTATGTGTTGTGGATTTTTTTTTTTTTAAGGGTTATTTGTTATATTAGTCTTTTCTTCTTTTGTAAAAATTCTTATTTCTTTATTCCTTTAAACAAAACAAAAAGGGGGGAGGGAGGAGGGGGGAGGGGGGGGGGGGGAGGGGGGAGGGGGGGGGGAATTTGTTGTTGGGGAAGTTTCTTGGATGAGTTTTTCCCTCTTTTCTCAGAAACTCGTTGATGTTGAGATTGTAATGATTGTGAGTCATCTTGAAAGAACCTGGTGGTTACAAGGATTATATTTAATTATTGCATATGATTTTATTCTAAATATTATTTCTTTGTGTTACTTTTAGCAAGGGTGTTTTGTTTTATGCATCTGAACAGCTAAGGTATCAGATTGTTAACTCAACTCGTTGTGGAATTTCTGTACCAATATCTACTAGCCTAGGAGGCTGTAGGAACTGAGGAATAAGCATTTCCAACTGTGCCGGCATGCACAAATCCTAGATTATATTTAGTCCAGGAACATAGATCAGGAACATAGATCTTGCTCCATCATATGAACTAAATATAGTTGATTGAATTTTTCGGCAAAGCACAAAGACTATATCAAGGAACAAGAATTGGTGGACTATAATTGTGACTATAAATTTTAATATATTTAAATAGGAGAGATGGCGGAAGAAGAAGGAAAATGATTTTTTTTAAATTTATTGATTATTTTAATCTTTTTATATTATAGTGTACATGATAATTCATCTGCCGGAAGGATTAAAGACTAAAGGACATCTGCTGATATTATATGGATTAAATATAGTTTACGGGATAGTCTATCTGGAGATGCTCTCGTGTTGACGCCTATATTCCATGTACATAATTAGCTCCGTAATAAACCGTGTATTAAGAATTAAACAAATTTCTCTTTTTAGGAAATTCCGTAGTAAATTGTGTATAAAGAATTAAACATATTTCCCTTTTTAAGAAATTTCACGATGATGTACTTGTTTTGCTACCTTGCACTTAATATATTTTTAATTAATAAAATAGTAAAATGTTAACTGAAATATGTAGTCGATGAGGTCTTAGATTAATGATCAAGATTGAGGTAATGTGGTCTTTAAATATCTTGTTCAAGTTGGATACGAAGCAACAACAAAAAAAAGACCATATAATTTAGCACAACTCTAATTAACTAAAGTTCTCAACTTTTTGTTATAAAGAAGTACTCCCTCCTTTTTTTTCTTAGAAAGTTGCATTTAGTTTAAAATCTCATTTAAATTATGTAAAAGTTCATATTTTTTCTATTTTTACCTTTTTCTCTTAAATATTAAGACTTGTTAGACACACTTAGATATATAAATTTAATGATTTTTTAATAATAAACTTTAAAGACTAAAAAAATTATTATTAAGAAAATTATGCTTCATATGTTTCACAAAAAGAGTCTCGGTTTTAACTCTTTTTTTAAAAAAATCAATTTGCAAAATTATAAGATTTAAAACCAATATACATTGTAAGATCCCGAATTTTATGAAATAAAAGTATTCAATTTTTTTCTTATAATTACTATTCAGTAAATGGTTAAATTGATAAATGTTAAAGTTAAGGGTGATATATGAATTTTTTTTCAAAATACACAAGTGGTTATAAAATATTCATTGTTGTCGGGGAATATTCGTTTGGTCGTGGAATATTCTTTCTGTCGGGGAATATTCGTATGACGGCGCAGCCATTTGTGGGCCCCATAACAGAATAACTGTCGGATGAAGAAAACGACAAATTTGAGTTTTTACAAATAACGGCGTAGTTGTTACCGTTAACACTGTTGGAATACCCGGTGGTTAAAATACAGTAATACACATTATTGCACAGTAGCACACGGTATTGCATAGTATTTTTAAAATTATTGATTCTTACGTAAGAAGGCACTACTCAATAATTGTTACAGTAATTACTGTTCAATATTTTATTTTATTGATTCAATAATTGCTACGTTGAAATTTTATATTATTGTTGTTCAATAATTGTCACTGCACAGTATTTTCCATTATCAGATCAATAATTCATATTATTTGAATAATATTATTAGATAACATTATTGGCAATGTCTAGAAAGTTCTGTCTAAGGAGAGGTTTGGTCACCTAATTGTGCGCCAGTAAGGAGAAATTCTTATTGGAAAGCCCCCTCTTTCCTGGGAACGACCTGGTTGTTATAAATGTGATTCTGTAATATTATTTGTGAATAATTAATTATTGATTCATATGATAAAGAAATATTTATTTTATGTAGATATAAATGAGGGATATATTTTTGTGGTTAAAAATAAAGGATTTAATGTTGAGGTGTTTTATCTGTATTTTTGTCGGAACGGAGGTATTGAAAATTAAATTAGGGTTTTTGAGATATTTTGCGAAGGTTATAATTTTTAATCCGACCGTTGGATCGTGGTAATATTTGGATATGTTATACATATATAAGTTGAGTATATGTCCACAAATTTTGAACCGTTAAAAATGAATGTATGATTTGTTATGAATTTTACGAGATGACTGGTTCAGAAATTGTTGAATTTTCGGAGTTAATCATTTTGGTGAAAAATTCTAGAATTGGTGGGCCCCACTCTTGGTTGCTGAAGAAATGTGTTGAGATTTTTATTCAAATGTGGTGGGTGGGAATAGTTACAGGTAAAGTAATCAGGTTGCAGGTTAAGTCTGCTTCGGCGTGCTAATATTTTCCTATAAATAGAGGGCTAAGTTAGAATTGAAAATCACACCAGAATTCATAAGTTTTCTCTCTTTTTCTCTCTAGATTATCGAATGTATTTTGTGAGTATTTAGATACTTGGTGAGTTGCTATTCATCAGTGCAAGTTTCCTTCAGCGTCATATCCAATATTCAGTCAGAAGTGCTGCTCTTTTGAGGTAAGGGATAGTAAGGGATTTTAAGGGTTATTATATTTTTCAGTTCGTAATTCTTCTGACCTTCAGAAAATTTTGAAAAAAATTGAAATGATATTTTGATGAGTTTTATTGATTGTGTCCAATAATGGTGATTTTTGGATGTATGGATTAAAAGTTATGCATTTTACGGGAAAAGAATATTTTAAAAGTAACCGCTTATAACTCCTTGTGGTTAACTCCAAAATTGATGAAATTTTTATTAAAATTATATCTATATAATGTCAGTGTACTCTGTGAATTTCGAAATTTTTGTATAAAATTTCAATTTATGATAAATATCTAAATATTCGGCTGTTTTGGCCATATAAAAAATAGTAAATGAGTTTTAAAAATTCTGAAAAAAATATATGTTCAATATGGGACTATATTCTGCTAAATTCCAGAAAAAAAAATATTTTAGAACTGATTTGATATTTTTCATAAAAATAGGCTAGTTATGAGTAAATGAATTAAATATGTTATGTGAAGTAAGAAAATTGAAAAATAGAATTTTATGGCTTGAGAATCCTATATGAGGTATATGCAGATTTTTTATGAGGGTTTTGGTTATTGGTAATGAAATCTTATGATTTTGACATTTTAGGATGATTAAATGCATTATTTAGTAAAGTGTAAACAATTAAAATAAATTGTTTATAAGCTTAAGAAATATTATCCTTTCAATATCATTATACCGAAATATTGGTATGTATTTTATTGTGGAATTTCTATCTTTTTGTGTCGAATTTACTATTCACGAGTTACTATTCATGAGTTACTATTCACGAGTTACTATTTACGACAAAATTAGTTTTTTTTCTGACCAAATTGTAAGACCCCGAATTTTATGAAATAAAAGTATTCAATTTTTCTATTCAGTAAATGGTTAAATTGATAAAATTTTAAAGTTATGGGTGAAATATGAATTTTTTTTTCAAAATAAGCAAGTGATTATAAAATAATCATTGTTGTCGGGGAATATTCGTTTGGTCGTGAAATATTCTTTCTGTCGGAGAATATTCGTACGACGGCGCAGCTATTTGTGAGCCCCATAACGAATAACTGTCGGGTGAAGGAAAACGACAAATTTGAGTTTTTACAAATAACGGCGTAGTTGTTACCGTTAACACTGTTGGAATACCCAGTGGTTAAAATACAGTAATACGCGTTGTTGCACAGTAGCACACGATATTGCACATTATTTTTGAAATTATTGATTCTTACGTGAGAAGGCACTACTCAATAATTGTTACAGTAATTACTGTTCAATATTTTATTTTATTGATTCAATAATTGCTGCGTTGATATTTTATATTATTGTTGTTTCAATAATTGTTGCTGCACAGTATTTTCAATTATCAGATCAATAATTCATATTATTTAAATAATATTATTAGATAGCATTATTGGCAATGCCTAGAAAGTTCTGTCTAAGGAGAGGTTTGGTCATCTAATTACGCGCCAGTAAGGAGAAATTCTTATTAGAAATCCCCCTCTTTCCTGGGAACGGCCTGGTTATCATAAATGTGATTCTGTAATATTATTTGTGAATAATTAATTATTGATTCATATGATAAGGAAATATTTATATTATGTGGATATAAATGAGGGATATATTTTTGTGGTTAAAAATGAAGGAGTTAATGTTGAGGTTTTTATCAGTATTTTTGTTGGAATGGAGGTATTAAAAATCAGGGTTTTTGAGATATTTTGCGGGGGTTATAATTTTTAATCCGATCGTTGGATCGTGGTAATTTTTGGATATGTTATACATATATAAGTTGAATATATGTCCACAAATTTTGAACCGTTAAAAATGAACGTATGATTTATTATGAATTTTACGAGATGACTGGTTCAGAAATTGTTGAATTTTCGGAGTTTATCATTTTGGTGGAAAATTCTAGAATTGGTGGGCCCCACTTGTGGTTGGTGAAGAAATGTGCTGAATTATATTTCAAATGTGGTGGGTGGGAATAGTAGCAGGTAAAGCCATCAGGTTGAAGGTCAAACCTACCAAAATTTTTCTATAAATAGAGGGCTAAGTTAGAATTGAAAATCACACCAGAAACATAAGTTTTCTCTCTTTCTCTCTCTATATTATGAAGCATATTTTGTGAGTATTTAGATACTTGGTGAGTTGCTATTCATCAGTGCGAGTTTCCTTCAACATCATATCCGATATCCAGTCAGAAGTACTGCTCTTTTGAGGTAAGGGATAGTAAGGGATAGTAAGGGATTTTAAGGGTTGTTATGATTTTCAGTTTCGTAATTTTTCTGATCTTCAAAAACTCTGAAAAAATTTGAAATGATATTTTGATGAGTTTTCTTGATTGTGTCCAAAAATGGTGATTTTTGGATGTATAGATTGAGAGTTATGAATTTTATGAGAAAAGACTATTTTAGAAGTAACAGCTTATAATTCCTTGTGGTTAACTCCAAAATTGATGAAATTTTTATTGGGAGTACATGTATATGATAAAAGTATACTCTGTAAATTTCAGAATTTTTGGACAAAAGTACAATTTTTGATAAATGTCTAAATATTCGGCTATTTTGGCCATATGAAAAATAGTAAATGACTTTTAAAAATTCTGAGAAAAATATATGTTCACTATGGGACTATATTATGCTAAATCCCAGAAAAGAAATATTTTTGGAACTGATTTGGTATTTTTCATGAAAATGGTCTAGTTATGAGTAAATGAATTAAATATGTTTTGTGAAGAAAGAAAATTGGAAAATAGGATTTTATGGCTTGAGAATCCTATATGAGGTGTATGCAGATTTTTGATGAGGGTTTTGGTTATTGACGATGAAATTGTAAGAGTTGGCATTTTATGATGATTAAATGTATTAATTAGTAAAGTGTAAACAATTAAAATAAATTATTTATAAATTTAAATAATGTTATTCTTTCAATATCATTATACCGAAATATTGATATGAATTTTATTGTAGAATTTCTATCTTTTGTGTCGGGGTTACTATTCATGAGTTACGAATATTACTCTTGAGATTAAAACTATATGTTGATCATATTATTTTTATCATCATATATAACATTTTTATAACCCTGATGTTGAAATTCTCTTTCACTGGAGTGTAAAGATGGGTAGATTATTGGTATGATCATGACTAGGGTTCTCTTTGGCCTGTAGTGCAAAGTTGAATTGTGACTGGTATGATCATGACCATTGAATTTATAATTAAATATCTTAAGCTTAAGTGCAAAGGTGAATTGATCAACATGGTTATAATTATTGTTTATATAAATTCTGAAATGATTATATATTTCTTTGAGATATGAATATATTTGGCCTGTAGTGCAAATATGAATTGTTGATGAATATCTTTGGCATGTAGTGCAAAGATGGCATGTTGATGAATATCTTTGGCCTGTAGTGCAAAGATGAACTGTTGTTGAATATCTTTGGCCCATAGTGCAAAGATGGTTTGTTGATGAATATCTTTGGCCCGTAGTGCAAAGATGGTTTGTTGATGAATATCTTTGGCCCGTAGTGCAAAGATGGTTTGTTGATGAATATCTTTGGCCCGTAGTGCAAAGATGGCATGTTGATGAATATCTTTGGCCTGTAGTGTAAAGATGAACTGTTGTTGAATATCTTTGGCCCGTAGTGCAAAGATGGTTTGTTGATGAATATCTTTGGCCCGTAGTGCAAAGATGGTTTGTTAATGAATATCTTTGGCCCGTAGTGCAAAGATGGATTTGGTAGTATGATTATAAACAGGAATTGTGATTTGGTATAACCATGATCTTTGATGTTTCAGGTAAAGACAGGTGATGAAAATATTCTTCGTCCTGGGTGCGAAGAAAAATTTATAGTCACAATTATGATTATGAGTTATTCATATGATTGTGGAAAGGAACTGTTGAGTGATGTTACATGGATAAAATATTGTTGGTGGATTTTTAACATGGAGAAGATAATAGACTTTATAGTCTATTTGACTCTTCTAATGGATTGCTCGTTCCGCTGCAACTATGGTTGAAATTTTTATCATTTACCATATGTTCTAAATCTCTGATTTATTATTGATGAAGGCTATTGATAATTTAATTATCTTTAGTCATGATATTCTTTACTGAGCTAGTTGTGCTCACCCTTTTGCTTCACAATTCCTTTCAGGTAATAAGAGTGTAGCTGGGTCGAGCGAGGGTAACGGGGAAATAGAACGGTGGTCTCTAGTTGTGGATGTTCTCCCAAAGCAGTATAGAAAAGTTCATTTAGTAGTTATATTTGGTGAATCCAATAGGGTAAGGTGTACCCAACGTTGGAAGGGTGGTTTGCCACTATCATACAAGATGTCTAACGACATACAACCTCGTGTCATCATAAGACAGGGATGTGCTCATCCACTTGCTGAGTATATATACGAGCACTACCTATATAATCTTGGTGTTTGTTTGAAGTATAATTCTCAATTAGAGATAGTAGAGATAATGATATGTCAAGAGAAGACTCACCATTGGGAAGAATATGATAGTAATCTTCTCGTTTTTCTTTGGGGTCTATTGGGTTAACCAAAGATAATTCTGTGGCCATATGATATCTATCATAACCTAGACGCATGGCCTCCCATGTACGAAGGTTTCCTTAAGCACTTCCCAAAGATTCTAATGTCTAAAACAGTTTTTGACTATACCTTTATGTAAGGTGTCATTGTGAGGTGATGTCCACGATTGGAACATGAGTCATATTTGGTATATATTTGTATCCAAACTCACAGCATATGTGTTGTTGTATTTTGCACGACAATTGTTGTAATAAAGTTGTAGTTGTTTTCTGTACCATGTATTTGGCGACTCAGAATAGGTTGGATGGAATGGACCTATTTTGGGGTTGTCACACAAATTATAGTTGATTTATGAATATTACTCTTGAGATTAAATCTATATGTTGATTATATTGATTTTATTATCATATATAAAATTTTTATAACCCTAATTATGATATTTCTCTTTAACTTGAGTGTAAACATGGATATATTTTTGGTATGATCATGACTATGGGTTTCCTTTGGCCAGTAGTGCAAAGTTGAATTGTTGACTGGTATGATCATGACCATTGAATTTATAATTGAATATCTTTAGCTTAAGTGCAAAGGTGAATTGATCAACATGGTTATAATTATTGTTTATATAAATTCTAAAATGATTATATATTTCTTTGAGATATTAATATATCTGGCCTATAGTACAAATATGAACTGCTAATGAATATATTTGGCCTATTGTGCAAATATGAACTGTTATTGAATATCTTTGGCCTGTAGTGCAAAGATGACCTGTGGTTGAATATCTTTGGCCAGTAGTGCAAAAATGAATTGTTGATGAATATCTTTGGCCAATAGTGCAAAGATGAATTGTTGATGAATATCTTTGGCCCGTAGTGCAAAGATGACATTGTTGAATATCTTTGGCCAGTAGTGCAAAGATGAACAGGTGTTGAGATGAACATGACCAACTGGTGATACAAATGAATATCTTTGGCCGTAGTGCAAAGATGAAATTATTAGTATGATTATGAACAGGAAATGTGATTTGGTGTAACCATGATCTTTGATGTTTCAGGTAAAGATAGGTGATGAAAATTATCTTCGTCCTGGATGAGAAGAGGAATGTAGAACTACAACTATGATTATGAGTTATTCATATGATTGTGGACCAGAATTGTTGATTGATGTTACAGGGATAAAATATTATTGGTAGATTTTTAACATGGAGAAGATAATAGACTTTATAGTCTATTTGACTCTTCTAATGGATTGCTCGTCCCGCTACAACTATGGTTGAAAATTTTATCATCTACCATATGTTCTAAATCTCTGATTTAATTCTGTTGAAGGCTATTGATAACTTATTTATCTTTAGTCATGATATTCTTTACTGGGCTAGTTGTGCTCACCCTTCTGTTTCACAATTCCTTTCAGGTAATAAGAGTGTAGCTGGGTCGAGCGGGGGTAACAGGGGAATAGAACGGTGATCATCATTTAGTAGTTATATTTGGTGAATCATCTAGGGTGAAGCGAACCCAACGTTGGAAGGGTGTTTTGTCACTATCATACAAGATGTCTAATGACATACAACCTCGTGTAATTATAAAACAATGTTATGCTCATCCACTTGCTGAGTATCTTTACGAGCACTACCTATATAATCTTGGTGTTTGTTTAAAGTATAATTTTCAATTAGAGACAGTGGAGATAATGATATGTTAAGAGAAGACTCACCATTGGGAAGAATATGATAGTAAACTTCTCATTTTTCTTTGGGGTCTATTAGGTCAACCAAAGATAATTTTGTGGCCATATGATATCTATCATAACCTAGATGCATGGCCTCCTATGTACGAAGGTTTCCTTGAGCACTTCCCAAAGATTCTAATTTCTAAAACAGTTTTTGACTATACCTTTATGTAAGGTATCATTGTGAGGTGCTGTCCACGATTGGGACATGAGTCACATTTGGTATATATTTGTATCCAAACTCACAATATATGTGTTGTTGTATTTTGCACGATAATTGTTGTAATAAAGTTGTAGTTATTTTCTGTACCATGTATTTGACGACTCAGAATAGGTTGGATGGAATGGACCTATTTTGGGGTTGTCACATACATTCCTATAATTTTAGCTAAGATATTGTAATTTTTATGAATTATTTGAAAAACATTACTAATTACATATCATTGTTCTCAAAATTTATATATATGAATCATATCAATTTAAAATTTTATGCTATCAATTATCGAAAATAATTTATGATATTGAAAGCTGTTTAGCTTGGGTGTTTACATATTTTTGGTTTTGAACTATTTCTCTCTTTCTAGTATTAATTTTATTTTGTTTTGTTTTTAACTTTTTATATATAAAATATGTGTATTTTTACACACACGGAGATGGGTTTAATATTTTATTATTATTTTTTCTTTCATGTGTTTACTTTATTTTTATTTTCATTTCTCCTTCCCTTTCTACTTCCAACAAACTTTGTATTATGTTATTTACAATTTTATAATTTTTTTAAATTTTGGTAACTATATATATATATAGAGCAAGGATCAAGTGCATACCTCTTATCTTACTTACCCGTGCTAACCCCCCTTTAGGCGACAGTTTCGGTCATACAACCGTCGTCTATACTTTTAGCGAAGCTATATGTTGTCCATCGCTAAAAGTATAGACGACGGTTGTATGACAAAAATCGTCGCCTAAAGGGAGTGAGCACGGGTGAGTAAAATAAGGATATGCACTTGATCCGGACCGTATATATATATATATATATATATATATATATATATATATATATATATATATATATATGTAAGACCCCGAATTTTATGAAATAAAAGTATTCAATTTTTCTTATAATTACTATTCAGTAAGTGGTTAAATTGATAAAAGTTTAAAGTTATGAGTGAAATATGATTTTTTTTCAAAATAAGCAAGTGGTTATAAAATAATCATTGTTGTCGGGGAATATTCGTTTGGTCGTGGAATATTCTTTCTGTCGGAGAATATTCGTACGACGGCGCAGCTATTTGTGGGCCCCATAACGAATAACTGTCGGGTGAAGGAAAATGACAAATTTGAGTTTTTACAAATAACGGCGTAGTTGTTACCGTTAACACTGTTGAAATACCCGGTGGTTAAAATACAGTAATACGCGTTATTGCACAGTAGCACACGGTATTGCATAGTATTTTTGAAATTATTGATTCTTACGTAAGAAGGCACTACTCAATAATTGTTACAGTAATTACTGTTCAATATTTTATTTTATTGATTCAATAATTGTTGCGTTGATATTTTATATTATTGTTGTTTCAATAATTGTTGCTGCACAGTATTTTCCTTTATCAGATCAATAATTCATATTATTTGAATAATATTATTAGATAACATTATTGTCAATGTCTAGAAAGTTCTGTCTAAGGAGAGGTTTGGTCATCTAATTACGCGCCAGTAAGGAGAAATTCTTATTGGAAAGCCCCCTCTTTCCTAGGAACGGCCTGGTTATCATAAATGTGATTCTGTAATATTATTTGTGAATAATTAATTATTGATTTATATGATAAGAAAATATTTATTTTATGTGGATATAAATGAGGGATATATTTTTGTGGTTAAAAATGAAGGAGTTAATGTTGAGGTTTTTATCAGTATTTTTGTCGGAATGGAGGTATTAAAAATCAGGGTTTTTGAGATATTTTACGGGGGTTATAATTTTTAATCCGACCGTTGGATCGTGGTAATTTTTGGATATGTTATACATATATAAGTTGAGTATATGTCCACAAATTTTGAACCGTTAAAAATGAACGTATGATTTGTTATGAATTTTACGAGATGACTGGTTCAGAAATTGTTGAATTTTCGGAGTTTATCATTTTGGTGAAAAATTCTAGAATTAGTGGGCCCCACTTGTGGTTGGTGAAGAAATGTGCTGAATTATATTTCAAATGTGGTGGGTGGGAATAGTAGCAGGTAAAGCCATCAGGTTGAAGGTCAAACCTACCAAAATTTTCCTATAAATAGAGGGCTAAGTTAGAATTGAAAATCACACCAGAAATATAAGCTTTCTCTCTTTCTCTCTCTATATTATGAAGCATATTTTGTGAGTTTTTAGATACTTGGTGAGTTGCTATTCATTAGTGCAAGTTTCCTTCAGCATCATATCCGATATCCAGTCAGAAGTACTGCTCTTTTGAGGTAAGGGATAGTAAGGGATAGTAAGGGATAATAAGGGATTTTAAGGGTTGTTATGACTTTCAGTTTCGTAATTTTTCTGAACTTCAAAAATTCTGGAAAAATTTGAAATGATATTTTGATGAGTTTTATTGATTGTGTCCAAAAATGGTGATTTTTTGGATGTATAGATTGAGAGTTATGAATTTTATGAGAAAAGACTATTTTAAAAGTAACTGCTTATAATTCCTTGTGGTTAACTCCAAAATTGATGAAATTTTTATTGGGAGTACATGTATATGATAGAAGTATACTCTGTAAATTTCAGAATTTTTAGACAAAAGTACAATTTTTGATAAATGTCTAAATATTCGGCTATTTTGGCCATATGAAAAATAGTAAATGACTTTTAAAAATTCTGAGAAAAATATATGTTCAATATGGGACTATATTCTGATAAATCCCAGAAAAGAAATATTTTTGGAACTGATTTGGTATTTTTCATGAAAATGGACAAGTTATGAGAAAATAAATTAAATATGTTATGTGAAGTAAGAAAATTGAAAAATATGATTTTATAGCTTGAGAATCCTATATGAGGTATATGCAGATTTTTGATGAGGGTTTTGGTTATTGATGATGAAATTGTAAGAGTTGGCATTTTATGATGATTAAATGCATTAATTAGTAAAGTGTAAACAATTAAAATAAATTGTTTATAAATTTAAGTAATGTTATTCTTTCAATATCATTATACCGAAATATTGGTATAGATTTTATTGTGGAATTTCTACCCTTTTGAGTCGAGGTTACTATTCACGAGTTACTATTCACGAGTTATTATTCATGAGTTACTATTCACGAGTTACTATTCACGACAAAATTGGTTTCTTTTTCTAACCAAATTATAGTTGATTTATGAATATTACTTTTGAGATTAAATCTATATATTGATTATATTGATTTTATTATCATATATAACATTTTTATAACCCTAATGATGATATTTCTCTTTGACTTGAGTGTAAAGATGGGTAGATTTTTGGTATGATCATGACTATGGGTTCTCTTTGGCCAGTAGTGCAAAGTTGAATTGTTGACTGGTATGATCATGACCATTGAATTTATAATTGAATATCTTTAGCTTAAGTGCAAAGGTGAAATGATCAACATGGTTATAATTATTGTTTATATAAATTCTTAAATGATTATATATTCTTTGAGATATTAATATCTTTGGCCTGTAGTGCAAAGATGAATTGTTGATGAATATCTTTGGCCTGTAGTGCAAAGATGAATTATTGATGAATATCTTTGGCCTGTAGTGCAAAGATGAACTGTTGTTGAATATCTTTGGCCTGTAGTGTAAAGATGGTCTGTTGATGAATATCTTTGGCCTGTAGTGCAAAGATGAACTGTTGTTGAATATCTTTGGCCGTAGTGCAAAGATGAAGTTATTAGTATGATTATGAACAGGAAATGTGATTTGGTGTAACCATGATCTTTGATGTTTCAGGTAAAGATAGGTGATGAAAATTATCTTCGTCCTGGATGAGAAGAGGAATTTAGAACTACAGTTATGATTATGAGTTATTCATATGATTGTGGACCAGAATTGTTGATTGATGTTACAGGGATAAAATATTGTTGATGAATTTTTAACATGGAGAAGATAATAGACTTTATAGTCTATTTGACTCTTCTAATGGATTGCTCGTTCCGCTGCAACTATGGTTGAAATTTTTATCATTTACCATATGTTCTAAATCTCTGATTTATTATTGATGAAGGCTATTGATAATTTAATTATCTTTAGTCATGATATTCTTTACTGAGCTAGTTGTGCTCACCCTTTTGCTTCACAATTCCTTTCAGGTAATAAGAGTGTAGCTGGGTCGAGCGAGGGTAACGGGGAAATAGAACGGTGGTCTCTAGCTGTGGATGTTCTCCCAAAGCAGTATAGAAAAGTTCATTTAGTAGTTATATTTGGTGAATCCAATAGGGTAAGGTGTACCCAACGTTGGAAGGGTGGTTTGCCACTATCATACAAGATGTCTAACGACATACAACCTCGTGTCATCATAAGACAGGGATGTGCTCATCCACTTGCTGAGTATATATACGAGCACTACCTATATAATCTTGGTGTTTGTTTGAAGTATAATTCTCAATTAGAGACAGTGGAGATAATGTTAAGTCAAGAGAAGACTCACCATTGGGAAGAATATGATAGTAATCTTCTCGTTTTTCTTTGGGGTCTATTGGGTCAACTAAGGATAATTATGTGGCCATATGATATCTATCATAACCTAGACGCATGGCCTCCCATGTACGAAGGTTTCCTTAAGCACTTCCCAAAGATTCTAATTTCTAAAACAGTTTTTGACTGTACCTTTATGTAAGGTACCTTTGTGAGGTGCTGATACATGATGGTGTCCAATGTCACATTTGGTATATATTTGTATCCAAACTCACAGCATATGTGTTGTTGTATTTTGCACGACAATTGTTGTAATAAAGTTGTAGTTGTTTTCTGTACCATGTATTTGACGACTCAGAATGGGTTGGATGGAATGGACCTATTTTGGGGTCGTTACAATATATATATATATATATATATATATATATATATATATATATATATATATATATATATATACGGTCTGGATCTTAAGCTCACCCCTTATCTAACATACCTTGTGTGACGACCCCAAAATAGGTCCATTCCATCCAACCTATTCCGAGTCGCCAAATACATGGTACAGAAAATAACTACAACTTTATTACAACAATTGTCGTGCAAAATACAACAACACATATGTTGTGAGTTTGGATACAAATATATACCAAATGTGACTCATGTCCCAATCGTGGACAGCTCACAATGATACCTTACATAAAGGTATAGTCAAAAACTGTTTTAGAAATTATAATCTTTGGGAAATGCTCCAGGAAACCTTCGTACATGGGAGGCCATGCATCTAGATTATGATAGATATCATATGACCACAGAATTATCCTTGGTTGACCCAATAGACCCCAAAGAAAAATAAAAAGATTACTATCATATTCTTCCCAATGGTGAGTCTTCTCTTGACTTATCATTATCTCCACTGTCTCTAATTGAGAATTATACTTCAAACAAACACCAAGATTATATAGGTAGTGCTCGTAAATATACTCAGCAAGTGGATGAGCACATCCCTGTCTTATGATGACACGAGATTGTATGTCATTAGATATCTTGTATGATAGTGGCAAAACACCCTTCCAACGTTTAGTTCGCCTCACCCTATTTGATTCACCAAATATAACTACTAAATGATGTATACAACTGTGACGCCCCCAAAATTAGGTATACATCACCCATCTTGGATCGTCAGATACATAGTACAGAATACAAATACAACTTAATAATACAACTGTCATGTACAATACGATAAAATATAAATTGTGAGTTTGAATACAAATATTATCTTCTAGAGAGTATTCATACTCAAAAGGAGTCCTCATTACATTTATTTACACACCATTACATAGAATAGTGAGGACTACTAACTAATACTATCATTCGGACCATCACTCCGTTCCCCCGACTTGCCCCAGCAACGTTCTCATTTTCTGAAGAGAACAGTGAAAGAAAGGGTGAGCTCAACTAGCCCAGTAAGAAATATTATGACTAAGATAATGCAGAATAAATTATCATTAGCCTTCAACAATGTTAAACTGATAAAATACAATAGACATCAAGTTTAACTGTAGCGGAATAAGCAATCCATTAAAAGAGTCAAGTAGAAAATAAACTCTACTATCTTTTATGATTTAAAAGATTTTCCAACACTGTGATCGCTGAGACTCAGCTTAATAAAATAATCCACAACATCGAATCACCCCTGCACTACGGCCAAGGATATTCGTATATTCATTAATGGTCATGATCATGCCAACAACTGTCCATCAATGCACTACGGGCCAATGAGGACTTTTACCACATCATTTGTAACCTTACGGTCATGATTACACCGAATAATCCCTGGTCATAATCATACCAAGTCCATCCATGCACTACAGGCCACAGATGACTTTCAACAGAATATAAACATGAGGATGATGACAATGATATAAGAATTCAATAAAACAAGTTCAAAAATTAATTTATCCAAGAATTAACAACGTCCAAATTGTCAACATGATACTACTTTGTGGAGTAAAATTCAAGAATGATCAGGAGAATATTTTTCATGAATAGATACTGGATGAAACGCAATTATCAAGGATATTCCACAAATTTCATGGAGTATAGAAGTCAAAACTTAACCAACTGAGTACAATAAAGAATGGAATAACAAAAGAAATCACCATGCATGCGATAGACCGCACAAACAGGTTATTCCAACAGAATAATAAATAATGGAACCAGGTCCGGCGTAAACGCACAGACAGGATATTCCGACAGAATAATAAATAATGGAACCAGGTCCGGCGTAAACGCACAGACAGGATATTCCGACAGAATAATAAATAATGGAACCAGGTCCGGTGTAAAACACACAGACAGAATATTCCAACAGAATAATAACAAGACGGAACCAGGTCCGGTGTAAAATACACAGACAGGATGTTCCAACAGAATAATAATAAAAATGGAACCAGGTCCGGTGTAAAACACACAGACAGGATGTTCCAACAGAATAATAGAAGAATGTCACCAAGTATAGGGTAGACCGCGTATACAGGTCATGTATAGGGTATGCCACTTTTACAGGTTATTCCAACAGAATAATAAAGAATGGAATAACAGAAATTCTCTTCATGAATAAGAAAGAATAACACCCCTTACCGTTTTAAAGAAGAGCTGAAGTAAGGAAGTAGTTAAGTAGCAGAATACTCTTCTTCTCTCTCTCTATAGTTTCTCTCTATAGTTTCTCTCTCTAGAGTTCAGTGAATTCGTAAGAAATAATGAAGGAATGAGCTGCTATTTATAGAAAAATAGAATGCATAGTAACTAATCCATGAACGGTCCAGATTGATTACTTTAATCTGACGGTCCATATTTAAAGAAAAATCTTTTAAATAAAATATAATATATTCTATTTATAGAATAACTTTAATAAAGTATTTTGTTTTATATAAAAAGATATTTCTGTTTTATTACGTTAATAATACGAATAAAACAAAACGTCATTATCGCTAAATAATTCATATTATTAACTGACAATAATAGAATCAAACTGAGTGACTTCTCACATAAGCATTAATAATCAATACCGTGTGCTACTATGCAACCACACGTATTACTGTACTTTTACTACCGAGTAGTTCAACAGTAACAATGGTAAAATTTCCGCCGTTATTTTTAATAAAATATTTTTGTCGTTTTCTCAATCCGACAATAATTCCGTTGTGGGGTCCACCAATGATTGTGTCGTTGTACGAATATTTCCTGTTAAAACGAATATTCCCCGACCAATCGAATATTATATAACAACTTGCGTACTTTACAAAATTTATAAATATTACCCACAACTATAACATTATATCAAATTAACTCCATAATATTCAAAAATGATATTTATAGAAAATTCATCTTTATTTATAAAAGTTGGGGTCTTACAACCTCCCCTTCTTATGAAATTTCGCCCTCGAAATTAGGGTACGTACCTGGTATGTCGAAGAGGTAAGGATACCTTGATTTCATTTCAGATTCTAACTCCCAAGTCATTTCCTCAACATCGTGGTTTCTCCACAAAACTTTGACTTGAGGTATAACCTTGGAGCGTAGAATATGTTCCTTTTTATCCAAGATTTGAACAGGAACTTCTTCATACGTCAAATCTTCCGCTATTTCGTCCGGTTCTAACTCAATAATGTGGTTCGGGTCTTCCACATATTTGCGTAACATGGATATGTGAAAAACGTTATGAACACGAGACATACTTGGCGGTAAAGCGAGTCTATAAGCCACAGTTCCTACTCGATCGAGGATAAAAAATGGACCGATGAATCGAGGATTGAGCTTTCCTCTCTTTCCAAATCTCGTAACTCCTTTCCATGGAGCAACACGTAAGAACACATGATCTCCTACATCAAATTCCACGTCCTTTCGATGAAGATCAGCATAACTCTTTTGTCGATCTTGTGAGGTTTTTATACGTTGTCGAATCGTTTGAATCTTTTCTGTAGTCATACGTACCAACTCCGGTCCCAACAACGTTGCTTCACCCACCTCATCCCAGCATACTGGAGAACGACATTTTCTTCCATACAATGCTTCGAATGGAGCCATGCCAATACTTGCTTGATAACTGTTGTTGTAGGAAAACTCCACCAATGGTAAGAACTTGTCCCAACTTCCCTTGAAGTCAAAGACACAGAGTCTTAATAGATCTTCAAGAGTTTGAATAGTCCTCTCTGATTGTCCGTCCGTCTGAGGATGATATGCTGAACTAAATCGTAACTCCGTGCCCATAGCTTTTTGTAAACTAACCCAAAATCGTGAAGTGAATCTTGGGTCTCGATCAGAAACTATGGATACTGGCATACCATGCAGTCTTACAATCTCGTTTATGTACATACGAGCAAGACGTTCAAGTGTATAAGTTTCTCGTATCGGTAAGAAATGAGCAGACTTGGTCAATCTATCAACAATGACCCAAATCGCATCAATACCTTGAGAAACCCTAGGAAGACCGGTAACGAAATCCATGGTAATGTGCTCCCACTTCCATTCTGGAATTTCAAGTGGTTGCAATGGACCTTTTGGTACTTGATGCTCTGCTTTGACTCGTTGACAAGTTAGACACCTTGATATAAACAACGCTATCTCTCTCTTCATATTGCTCCACCAAAATGTATGACGAAGATCATGATACATTTTGGTACTTCCAGGATGGATTGCAAATGGTGTGTTGTGCGCCTCCATCATGATTTCATACTTTAAATCAGGGTTGTTAGGAACACAAAGTCTGGAGTTGACTCGAAGTATTCCTTCTTCATCGATTCTTGCTTCCGGCATAGCACCTTCTTGCACTTTCTTCCTCATACGCATCAGCTCCAGGTCTGTAGCTTGAGCAGCTTTAACTTTATCGATTAAAGTCGGTTCTACTCGTATATTCGCCATCATCACATGGGTCCCTAGAGTCTTTAACTCTATCTCCATCCTTTGCAAATCACACAAAATGGGTCTTTGTGTTGACAATATCGCACTCGTACTTGCATATGATCTTCTACTCAATGCGTCAGCTACCACGTTCGCTTTTCCAGGATGATATTGAATGGTATGATCATAATCTTTCAACAGTTCAAGCCAACGTCGTTGTCGCATGTTGAGTTCCTTTTGAGTGAAAAAATATTTGAGGCTTTTATGATCCGTAAAAATCTCCACCTTCTCCCCATACAAGTAATGCCTCCAAATTTTAAGTGCAAAGACAACAGCTGCCAACTCTAGATCATGAGTAGGATAATTCCTCTTATATTCCTTGAGTTGTCTTGATGCATAGGCTATGACTTTTCCATGTTGCATGAGAACACATCCCAACCCTTTGCTCGAAGCATCACTGTAGATGACAAATCCCTCCGAGCCAGATGGTATTGTTAGAACAGGTGCTGAAATGAGTCTCCTCTTGAGTTCTTGAAAACTCTGCTCACACTCTTCGCTCCAACCGAACTTTGTATCTTTCCGAGTCAGCTGAGTTAATGGAGTAGCGATTCGAGAAAATCCCTCCACGAATCTCCGATAATAACCAGCTAGACCGAGAAAGCTACGTACTTCGGTTACTGATTTAGGTTGCTCCCAGCTTTGAATAGCTTCAATCTTTGCCGGGTCAACAGATATTCCACGACTTGATACTACGTGCCCAAGGAATGCTACCTCTTCCAGCCAGAACTCGCATTTCTTCAACTTGGCATAAAGTTTGTATTCACGAAGCTTTTGGAGTACCAGCCTCAAGTGTTGCTCATGATCTTCACGGCTTTTGGAATAAACAAGGATGTCATCGATAAAGACGACCACAAAGTGATCCAAATATTCCTTAAATACCCTGTTCATCATATCCATGAAGGCAGCAGGAGCATTAGTCAATCCAAAAGACATAACTAAGAATTCATAATGCCCGTACCGAGTTCTAAAAGCCGTCTTTGGAATATCCTCAGTTCTAACCTTCAGCTGATGATATCCAGAACGAAGATCGATCTTTGAAAAGAATTGTGCTCCTTGCAACTGGTCAAACAGGTCATCAATACGTGGCAATGGGTACCTATTTTTGATGGTGACATGATTCAACTCCCGATAATCAATACAAAGTCGGATACTCCCATCTTTCTTCTTCACGAACAGAACAGGAGCACCCCAAGGAGAAGTACTAGGACGAATAAAACCAATGTCTAACAATTCCTGCAGTTGGGTCTTTAACTCCTGAAGTTCAATAGGAGCCATTCGATATGGGGCTTTAGAAATGGATTTTGTACCGGGTTCAAGGTCGATACAAAATTCAATTTCACGCTCTGGGGGTAGGCCAGGAAGTTCTTCGGGAAATACGTCAGGAAATTTATTAACAACAGAAATATCATTCAAAGCTGACGTATTTTTGTTTAGATCTGTGACATGAGCTAAGAAAGCTTGACATCCGTTTTTCAATAAACGAATAGCTTTATGGCTTGAGATGACAGCTATTGATTTTAATGGTTTGGTTGCTTGAATTCGCATAATAGGTCGATTAGGAATATGAAAGCTAACAACCTTACTAAAACAATCAATTTTTGCATGATGAGTAGTTAACCAATCAATCCCTATAATCACGTCAAATGCAAGTATTTTTAATGAAATAAGATCGACAGGTAATGTGTGGGTACCAACTTGAACCAAACAAGACTTATAAACCGTGGATGTAATGAAGGTTTCTCCCAATGGAGTTTCAACTGCTAAGTCAAAGTCTAATTTCTCCGGAATCAAATTTAATCGATAAGCGCAAGTAGGAGAAATAAAAGAATGGGTAGAACCGGTATCAAATAAAGTATAGACTTCGTTAGAGTTTATGATAAGCTTACCCGTGATGACCTCATTCGGGTTCCTTGCGTTCTGGGAGGTCACAACAAACGCTCTCCCTTGCACAACCGGTTTTGACTTTTCTGGGACGGCCTTTGGTGCCTCCATCCTAGTTGAATTTGTCTTCGGTAAACGACAAAATAGGGCTAAATGACCTTCTCTTCCACAATTATAACATGCTTTGGACGGCATCGCGCAGTTTGGACTGATGTGCCCCTCCCCTCCGCATTTGAAACATATGATAGGTGGTCGTTCTCCTTCCTTAACGACAGGTGCTGGTGCTGACGTCTTTCCATCATTGTTGAATCTCCTCTTCTTAAAATGCCCATTCTTATTGTTTTGGCCCTGATTACCACCGAAGTGGTTACCATTTCTGGCCTGTTGATTCCCTCCACGCTTGTTGTCACCGCTTCGATGACCGCTCTCACTGGTATTATCATTTTGTCGGCTGCTCTCTTTTGGTTGCGTTGTCTCGTTATCGCGCTCCACCAACTGAGCCCTATTTACAACATCTGAATACAAACACAGTTTATGAGAAACAAGATGTTGACGTATCTCCGGCTTCAAACCTCTTAAAAACATCTGCGTAATTCTTTCTTCATTATCCACCAGGTGGGACGCAAACCGGGATAACTCCGTAAATTTTGCCTCGTACTGCGACACGGTCATATTATTCTGCTCTAATTTGATGAACTCCACTTCCTTCATGTGACGAATACTCTCGGAAAAGTATTTGTCGTTAAACAGCTCTTGGAACTTCTCCCAAGACATCTTCAGTGCGGCAGGTTGAGTACGCTTTATCGATTCCCACCAGTAATCTGCCTCTCCTCGCAACATAAAGGCGGCAAAGGGAACCTTTTGCTCCTCGGAGCAACCCAAGACATCAAATATCTTGGTGATCTGCTTTATCCATGTTTCAGCTACAAGTGGTTTGGGTTCTCCCTTAAACTCCGGAGGTCCCATCTCCTTAAACTGTTTAGCGGTGACCGCCTGAGAGTTTCCCGTATTTCCACCTACGTTGTGGACAGGAGCCGCTTTCACCTGTTGTTGCATGAATTGCATAAAACCTCTGAACATTCCATCATTCATCATCTGGTCAGTGTTGTTGTTTGCATGAGGATTGTCACATTCCTGATGAACATTATCCTGATTATTGATATGTGGTGAATCAATAATCGCCTGTGCTCCATTGCTATTCTCAACATTCTTAGATGCCATTTTCAGATACTGCCACAAAATAAAAGTTAATTGATATGTCATATATTATCCTTATATTATGACCGACCAATTAAATACCATGCAAATAAACTTAGGTAGGTCATACTAGCGAAGGAATTCCCCGTCTCTCCCCTCCTAGTTCTATTCTCACATCCTAGCCAGAGATCATATCCCTAAGCTCTGATACCAACTGTGACGCCCCCAAAATTAGGTATACATCACCCATCTTGGGTCGTCAGATACATAGTACAGAATACAAATACAACTTAATAATACAACTGTCGTGTACAATACGACAAAATATAAACTGTGAGTTTGAATACAAATATTATCTTCTAGAGAGTATTCATACTCAAAAGGAGTCCTCATTACATTTATTTACACACCATTACATAGAATAGTGAGGACTACTAACTAATACTATCATTCGGACCATCACTCCGTTCCCCGACTTGCCCCAGCTACGTTCTCATTTCCTGAAGAGAACAGTGAAAGAAAGGGTGAGCTCAACTAGCCCAGTAAGAAATATTATGACTAAGATAATGCAGAATAAATTATCATTAGCCTTCAACAATGTTAAACTGATAAAATACAATAGACATCAAGTTTAACTGTAGCGGAATAAACAATCCATTAAAAGAGTCAAGTAGAAAATAAACTCTACTATCTTTTATGATTTAAAAGATTTTCCAACACTGTGATCGCTGAGACTCAGCTTAATAAAATAATCCACATCATCGAATCACCCCTGCACTACGGCCAAGGATATTCGTATATTCATTAATGGTCATGATCATGCCAACAATTGTCCATCAATGCACTACGGGCCAATGAGGACTTTTACCACATCATTTGTAACCTTACGGTCATGATTACACCGAATAATCCCTGGTCATAATCATACCAAGTCCATCTATGCACTACAGGCCACAGATGACTTTCAACAGAATATAAACATGAGGATGATGACAATGATATAAGAATTCAATAAAACAAGTTCAAAAATTAATTTATCCAAGAATTAACAACGTCCAAATTGTCAACATGATACTACTTTGTGGAGTAAAATTCAAGAATGATCAGGAAAATATTTTCATGAATAGATACTGGATGAAACGCAATTATCAAGGATATTCCACAAATTTCATGGAGTATAGAAGTCAAAACTTAACCAACTGAGTACAATAAAGAATGGAATAACAAAAGAAATCACCATGCATGCGATAGACCGCACAAACAGGTTATTCCAACAGAATAATAAATAATGGAACCAGGTCCGGCGTAAACGCACAGACAGGATATTCCGACAGAATAATAAATAATGGAACCAGGTCCGGCGTAAACGCACAGACAGGATATTCCGACAGAATAATAAATAATGGAACCAGGTCCGGTGTAAAACACACAGACAGGATATTCCAACAGAATAATAACAAGACGGAACCAGGTCCGGTGTAAAATACACAGACAGGATGTTCCAACAGAATAATAATAAAAATGGAACCAGGTCCGGTGTAAAACACACAGACAGGATGTTCCAACAGAATAATAGAAGAATGTCACCAAGTATAGGGTAGACCGCGTATACAGGTCATGTATAGGGTATGCCACTTTTACAGGTTATTCCAACAGAATAATAAAGAATGGAATAACAGAAATTCTCTTCATGAATAAGAAAGAATAACACCCCTTACCGTTTTAAAGAAGAGCTGAAGTAAGGAAGTAGTTAAGTAGCAGAATACTCTTCTTCTCTCTCTCTATAGTTTCTCTCTATAGTTTCTCTCTCTAGAGTTCAGTGAATTCGTAAGAAATAATGAAGGAATGAGCTGCTATTTATAGAAAAATAGAATGCATAGTAACTAATCCATGAACGGTCCAGATTGATTACTTTAATCTGACGGTCCATATTTAAAGAAAAATCTTTTAAATAAAATATAATATATTCTATTTATAGAATAACTTTAATAAAGTATTTTGTTTTATATAAAAAGATGTTTCTGTTTTATTACGTTAATAATACGAATAAAACAAAACGTCATTATCGCTAAATAATTCATATTATTAACTGACAATAATAGAATCAAACTGAGTGACTTCTCACATAAGCATTAATAATCAATACCGTGTGCTACTATGCAACCACACGTATTACTGTACTTTTACTACCGAGTAGTTCAACAGTAACAATGGTAAAATTTCTGCCGTTATTTTTAATAAAATATTTTTGTCGTTTTCTCAATCCGACAATAATTTCGTTGTGGGGTCCACCAATGATTGTGTCGTTGTACGAATATTCCCTGTTAAAACGAATATTCCCCGACCAATCGAATATTATATAACAACTTGCGTACTTTGCAAAATTTATAAATATTACCCACAACTATAACATTATATCAAATTAACTCCATAATATTCAAAAATGATATTTATAGAAAATTCATCTTTATTTATAAAAGTTGGGGTCTTACAACAACACTTTTCTATACTGCTTAAGGAGAACCTCCACAGCTAGAGACTACCGTTCTATTTCCCCGTTACCTTCGCTCGACCCAGCTACACTCTTATTACCTGAAAGGAATTGTGAAGCAAAAGGGTGAGCACAACTAGCCCAGTAAAGAATATCATAACTAAAGATAATTAAATTATCAATAGCCTTCATTAGTAATAAATCAGAGATTTAGAACATATGGTAGATGATAAAAATTTTCAACCATAGTTGCAGCGGAACGAGCAATCCATTAGAAGAGTCAAATAGACTATAAAGTCTATTATCTTCTCCATGTTAAAAATTCACCAACAATGTTTTATCCCTGTAACATCAATCAACAATTCTGGTCCACAATCATATGAATAACTCATAATCATAGTTGTAGTTCTACATTCCTCTTCTCATCCAGGACGAAGATAATTTTCATCACCTATCTTTTCCTGAAACATCAAAGATCATAGTTACACCAAATCACATTTTCTGTTCATAATCATACTAATAACTTCATCTTTGCACTACGGCCAAAGATATTCATTTGTATCACCAGTTGGTCATGTTCATCTCAACACCTATTCATCTTTGCACTACTGGCCAAAGATATTCAACAACATGTCATCTTTGCACTACGGGCCAAAGAAATTCATCAACAATTCATCTTTGCACTACTGGCCAAAGATATTTATCAGCAATTCATTTTTGTACTACAGGCCAAAGATATTCAACCACAGGTCATCTTCGCACTACAGCCCAAAGATATTCAACAACAGTTCATATTTATACTACAGGCCAAATATATTCATTAGCAGTTCATATTTGCACTATAGGCCAGATATATTAATATCTCAAAGAAATATATAATCATTTCAGAATTTATATAAACAATAATTATAACCATGTTGATCAATTCACATTTGCACTTAAGCTAAAGATATTCAATTATAAATTCAATGGTCATGATCATACCAGTCAACAATTCAACTTTGCTTTACTGGCCAAAGGGAACCCATAGTCATGATCATACCAAAAATCTACCCATCTTTACACTCAAGTCAAAGAGAAATATCATCATTAGGGTTATAAAAATGTTATATATGATAATAAAATCAATATAATCAACATATAGATTTAATCTCAAGAGTAATATTCATAAATCAACTATAATTTGGTCAGAAAAAGAAACCAATTTTATCGTGAATAGTAACTCGTGAATAGTAACTCATGAATAGTAAACCCGACACAAAAAGGTAGAAATTTCACAATAAAATACATACCAATATTTCGGTATAATGATATTGAAAGAATAATATTTTTTAAGTTTATAAACAATTTATTGAAATTGTTTACACTTTACTAATTAATGCATTTAATCATCATAAAATGCCAACTCTTAAGATTTCATTACCAATAATCAAAATCCTCATAAAAAATTTGCATATAACTCATATATGATTCTCAAGCCATAAAATCATATTTTCTAATTTTCTTACTTCACATAACATATTAATTCATTTACTCATAACTAGACTATTTTAATGAGAAATACCAAATCAGTCCCAAAAATATTTCTTTTCTGAGATTTAGCAGAATATAGTCCCATATTGAATATATACTTTTCTCAAAATTTTTAAAACTCATTTACTATTTTTCATATGGCCAAAACAACCGAATATTTAGACATTTATCATAAATTGTACTTTTATCCAAAAATTCCGAAATTTACAAAGTACATTGATATTATATAGATATACTTCCAATAAAAATTTTATCAATTTTGGAGTTAACGACAAGGAGTTATAAGCGGTTACTTTTAAAATTGTCTTTCTCCGTAAAATTCATAACTCTTAATCTATACATCCAAAAATCACAATTTTTGGACACAATCAATAAAACTCATCAAAATATCATTTTAAATTTTTCTAAAATTTTTTGAAGGTCAGAAGAATTACGAACTGAAAAACATAATAACCCTTAAAATTCCTTACTATCCCTTACAATCCTTTACCTCACAAGTGCGGTATTTCTGACTGGAATGCAAAGCCGAAGGAAACTTGTACTGAATAGCAACTCTCAAAGTATCTAAGTACTCACAAAATATACTTCATAATATAGAGAGAGAAAGAGAGAAAATTTATGAATTCTGGTGTGATTTTCAATTCTAACTTAGCCCACTATTTATAGGAAAATGTTAGCACGCCGAAGCAGACTTAACTTGCAACCTGATGATTTTATATGTTACTATTCCCACCCACCACATTTGAATAAAAATCTCAGCACATTTCTTCACCAACCACAAGTGGGGCCCACCAATTCTAGAATTTTTCACCAAAATGATTAACTCCGAAAATTCAACAATTTCTGAACCAGTCATCTCGTAAAATTCATAACAAATCATACGTTCATTTTTAACGGTTCAAAATTTGTGGGCATATACTCAACTTATATATGCATAACATATCCAAAAATCACAACGATCCAACGGTCGGATTAAAAATTATAACCCTCGTAAAATATCTCAAAAATCCTAATTTGATTTTTAATACCTCCGTTCCGACAAAAATACAGATAAAACACCTCAACATTAACTCCTTCATTTTTAACCACAAAAATATATCCCTCATTTATATCTACATAAAATAAATATTTCCTTATCATATGAATTAATAATTAATTATTCACAAATAATATTACAGAATCACATTTATGACAACCAGACCGTTCCCAGGAAAGAGGGGGCTTTTCAATAAGAATTTCTCCTTACTGGCGCGCAATTAGGTGACCAAACCTCTCATTAGACAGAACTTTCTAGACATTGCCAATAATGTTATCTAATAATATTATTCAAATAATATGAATTATTGATGTGATAATGAGAAATACTGTGCAGTGACAATTATTGAAACAACAATAATATAAAATATCAACGCAACAATTATTGAATCAATAAAATAAAATATTGAACAGTAATTACTGTAACAATTATTCAGTAGTGCCTTCTTACGTAAGAATCAATAATTTCAAAAATATTGTGCAATACCGTGTGCTACTGTGCAATAACGCGTATTACTGTATTTTAACCACCGGGTATTCCAACAGTATTAACGGTAATAACTACGCCGTTAATTATAAAAACTCAATTTTTGTCGTTATCTTTATCCTACCGTTTTTCGTTATGGGGCCCACAAATAGTTGCGTCGTCGTACGAATATTTCCCGGCATAAAGAATATTCCACGACCAACGAATATTCTCCGAGAACAATGATTATTTTATAATCACTTGTTTATTTTAAAAAAATTCACATTTCACCCATAACTTTAACATTTATCAATTTAACCATTTACTGAATTATAATTATAAGAAAAATTGAATACTTTTATTTCATAAAATTCGGGTTCTTACACTTTGCATATCCCCTTTAGCGACGGATCGAGCGACGATTCGGCCTACTCCAGTATATTGATTAACAAACTGCTGTTGTGGTATACTCCACCTCAGCATATTAATCAACAAATTGCTTCAATGTAGTATTCGGCCCTGCACAATATCCTGAAGTGAAGTATATCACATCAATAATTTATAAAATATTTATAAAATAGTTTGTATCTTTAACATTATTCATATTTTTATACTTGGGTATTTCTACTTTGTCATAATTTGTGTATCCATAAAAGAAATTGAAAAAGAAATACAAAACACGACACGACACGAAACTATTACAATTTAAAACCACCGACCTAATTAAGAAGGGAATAAAAAAGAAAGTCCCAGAAGAGTAAAACTGACCACGTGCATTCGGCGTGACCTAATCTATATTATTAACCTGAACACATCGATCGATTGTTGGTTTAGCTTTCTCTCCAAGATTTTAAGAACAAAATCTCACAAAAAATCCATCCCGCGTTTTTCTCCAGTGATCCTCTGAGGAACCGAAGAGATGGTGAGTCTCGCTCTAGATACACACTTTTTATAAAATTCTTTTGTTTTTTTGGGTCTAGTTTTGATCATTGAATTTGTGTTTTGGGGGGAAACTGCTCATTGAATTCTATGTATTATTTGGAACTCTTGTGTGGTTGATATTAGGGTTCTCTTCCGATTTCATAGTATTGAATAATTTTGGGTTTTTTAATTACCGAAAATTTCTTTTTAGGTGGTTTGTTTTAGTCCTTCATTATGTTGGTTCCGAGCCTTTATTTAGATTTCCTGTAATTCTTAGATACAAATAAAAAAAGATTAGACTTTGATGTGTCTAACTTATCATTACTGTTAAATAAAATAAAATGAACACAGAATAATGGAACAAGGATTTGACACGGCTGGTTTATTGCCCTCTACCAAAAAGGTTTGCTAAAGGCTCCTAGCAATACTCCTGGGGATATATGTAAGCCTATAGTAACTCACTGTCTCAATATATGCTACTTTGTAAAGGTTGATCAGAAGGAAGAAGAAAAGAATGTTCAGTTTTTAAAACTGATAAAAACTGAATTGTGATTAAAACATCAGTTTACAAAGTAAATGATGTAATAATGATTAATCAGTTTATAACAGTTTTAAAACTCTTTGTATCCATAATGATCAATGCGACTTTGCGACGTGAACCCGCACCCCGGCCTCCATGTCGCGGGACGCGGGCACGGGCGGGTGGTGCTTTGCACCACGTCATTGTGACCAAATTCAAGCCTTTCCTTTAGTACCACTAGTGAATTAAACTATTCCACATATACTTATAAAGTATTAAATAGTTTTATTCCTACTCAATGTGGGACTTAAAGAAAATAGTTTTCTTTAACAACAATGAACCTTTTCATATACTCCACTTTGGATACAATTAAAACACAATATATAATTCTTTCTTGAACCATATATTGCTCTCTATTAATCTCCTTATAATAGATTATCAAATGCACTTTTAATTTAATATAAATTCAATCAATTAAAGGGTCTAAATTAATCCCAAATTTGATCAAAACTCAAATAAGAAAAGGTGCAATTAACAATTACTCATAATTATAGTGCAAGGTATCCCCACTATCAAAAAATTCTAGTGGTTAGTATGTATTGTTTTCTTTACAATTGCACAATTTTCTGGGGTTGGGGAAAGATTTCTCGTTTATAAAGTAACATGTATTTGTAACTTAGTAAGCTTACCTGTTTTTAAATTAGTCACAGTAGCATTTAGAATCTTGCTTTTTCGGGTGGGTGTAATAAAAATCCAAAAGGGTCTGTTAACTTTCTAGTTTTTATTGTACATGGATGGTGGCGAGTCAAAATAATGGAGTATGTATAATTTCCTACATAGAGGCCTTTTTTTGCTAACATAGTGATTTTTTAAAAATAGGAATTACGTGCATTAGTAGATTTTTCATCCCAAGACTTTAATGCACCAGATCCCCATGGTGAACGGCAGGATAGAAAAGTGTAGTTCATATTTTTAGATAATTTTTTATTATAAAAAATATAATTGATAATTAAGTTGTTTGTGCATTAGTACAGTTCATTACTAATTCTTGCTATCTATAATTTACTGTGGTTGTCATTTGTCTGTATTATATAGTTGCTACTACACTAATGCTTTTTAATGCCTATAGTTTCTTTCATATTATGGTTTGTTTGAAATGAGGTTTAAACCTGAAATTTGCTTCAGGCTACACCCTTAATGGCAGGACTTACAGTTGCTGCTGCTGCTTGTGCCGGAAGATATGGCATCCAAGCTTGGAATGCATTCAAGGCAAGACCACCTACAGCAAGACTTCGCAAATTTTATGAAGGAGGTTTCCAACATACAATGACAAGAAGAGAAGCAGCTCTTATTCTTGGAGTGAGGTACCCTAAAAAATTCAGTTGAACCTCTTTGGTAGAAAGGAATGTTGGAGAAATATTTGGTGTCTTCCTCTGTTTTTGTTTAATTAAGCAGGGAGGGTAGAAGAAAAAAAGGGAAGGGTTTGTTACTTGATTTACCATAATACCTCTATGTTCTAAAAGACGCTGCTTGGTAATCTGAACATTTGAGTTTTGCCTAGATAGCCTTCTCCCTCCTTTCAGTGATAAATGGACAGAACATATTTGGTGACGATTTTATTTTTTTAAAACTATCAACTTCTAGTCATTTAGAACCCATTATTGGGCAGATAGAAGCTCAAAATTGGCCATTTATGTACTGGCAAATATCCTGCCTTATTTGAAGTAACATTCTTTTTATCTGAAAGATGCTAGTTTAAGTTAATTAGCAGTAGGAATATGGACAGCTTTCATTTATAGATAAAATCGAGAAAGAATAATGAAAAGCTAGTTTTCTCTAGTAAAGATCAAAAGAATCCTTTTGCCACCACAGTAGTTTGTGAATTTAGGAATTAAAGTAAAACATCATTCCTAAATCGGGTTAAATGCTTTTTTCTGTTACCGTTCTTTAGGTCAACTTACAAATGACTAACTATATATTTTTTTTCTCACAATCAACTAACTAAACTTTAATTTACTAACAAAACGTTACAAAATCCGTCAAATCTTGTTGACTTTTAACGGTTTACCACCTGTGATTGCACATAAGAAAGAGAAAATTGAGATGAAACTCTTAACCTGTAATACTCGGATTCGCCATTTTTGATGGAGTACCCGTGCCGACACGACACGACACGGGTACGGGTGCGAGATTCATACGGTATTCGGTCACATAAATCTGGATACGGCTGTTTGGGAAGAAGAGACGCGAGAAAGGAGGAAGAAGAAGAGCCGTGAGGAAAAAGAAAAAGAGAGGAGCGTCTGTCAAGGAGGAAGAAAAAGAAGAGAGAGTGAGATTAGATCTTAGAATTAAAATATCCATGAAAAATTACAATTAGGTACCCCATAGTTTTTAAAAAAAATTAATTTAGTCTCCTATTTTTTTTGAAAGTTCAAACTAGCTCCTGAAAAACTACATACCAGTCCCTGTAATTTTTTTTTCCGTTTATGCCCCTGTTTCCTTATATTTTTGCATTTCAATTCCTAGAGCAAAAAAACTTAGTGATATAATTTGAAACATTATTGTTAAAAAATCATAACATACTGTATCCCCGCACCCGTGTCCAAATTCGAATCCATATCCACGTATCCTCTATTTTTTTATTTCACGTGTCCGACACCTAGATTTGTACTCGACATCCGCACACGAGTCCGAGTAACACAACTCTTAAGTACTATGTGGCAATGCTTTAGATGGAAATGAAAGGAAATTGAGGGGGGAGGGGGGAATGAAGGGAAATTCATATAAATAACAAAGCTAAATATAAAATTAGCTAACAAACATGGAAAATAAAACAAAATAAAATAACAAATAAAACTATAAAATATAGAGATTAATGGAAGGACATCTAAAAAATAAGAAATGAAATAGAAATTATGGAAAATTGAAGGAAATATTTAAATAAATTAAAACTATAAAATTCAGCAAAAAAGTAGAGTAAATCTAAAAAATAAAAATAAACTATATGTTTTAGGGAAAATACATTTCTTATCAAAATGAATACAAAACTATAATTCTAAAATTAAAAAGAAACTCAATTCAATTTACGTAAATGAAGAAGAACAATAATATTAAAATTGATTGAAGCTCAAACTTTTGTTTCAGTGCAAATGCCCAAAATATAGACGATACCTTTTTTAAGACTAGGAAATTTCAAAAATGAAAAGCCAAATAATTGGGAAAAAATGAATCATCTTCACGGTCTTTCGAAAATGGTACCAATAAAGTAAGGGAATCTGACAATGAAACTGAAGGTTTTCAGTAGAATTCGAATGGAGCTAGCCCAGAACAGCTACCCATAATCCCTGACATGAAAACATAACAACCAAATACATACATTAATGGCAGCAACGACACTAGTTGCAACCCAAAGTTCATGGATAAATGATTACCACTATCGATCTTGCTCTTACCGTTTATCTTCTTCTTCATATACATGAATTCTTACTGTTCATCTTCTTCATATCAAACACCATCACCAGCAGCCTTGCAATCACCGCCCGTTTTGTACCACCGCCAACCTTGTATCACCATCATCGATCCCTGTTCGTTCTTTCTTTTTCGTTCTTTATCTTGATCTTTGTTCTTTTGTTCTTCTTGAGTTTTAGATTTTGATCTAAGTTTGCCTCTTAACTTTGATTTACAGATAGATAATTTTGAAGCCTATATTTTTAATTTTAAAAAGTTAAATAAATTAAATATCTTCTTGTTAGTGGGTGGGTTATGGGGCAATTATATCCAAACTAGTTTATTATTTTAATTGGGATAAAATTGTCATGTTCAAATGTATGCTTTAAATTGAAAAAATTAAGCCACTCAGGTGCCATGTCAATGTTCCGTAAGTTGACCTAAAGTATAGTGATGAAAAAAGCATTTAACCCAACCTAAATATTTATAGGTCAAGGATGGGCCTTTTTTGAATACAGTTTGATATCCATTTTCCTGCATAGGTCGTTGTCGTTGTGTTGATTAGATTATATCGAAACTCAAGTCACCTGAAAAATTCAACATAACCACATTTTACAGATGCTACAGATAACTTCGCTTCTAGCGCATACGTTCTTTATACTTTATATAGCAAAACTGTAACCTACTTTTGGGGATTTTCTCACCCTTTTTTTGTGTGCAGCAGATCAATTCTTATATTTCCTTCCTGTTTCATGTTTTACCTTGTTTTATCACATGTATAAGACATTAAGACCCAGGGGACTAATTTCCAGCCTTTGTATGAAATGCCTTTCCTTTCTCCTTTGTTTACCTGTTACTTTTTCAATATTCTTTGACAGGGAAAGTACTCCGACAGATAAGATTAAGGAAGCACATAGAAGGTTGATGGTTGCAAACCATCCAGATTCGGGTGGTAGCCATTATCTTGCTTCTAAAATAAATGAAGCAAAAGAGATGATGTTCGGGAAAACCAAGGGCAGCGGGTCTGCATTCTGATCTTGCAAAGACTGTTTTAGATTACTCTTCAAAGGTGAGTTCCCAAAGTTGATAAGACTGCCAAATTTTCCTCTTTTTTCCCGGGTAAGATGAATTTCCAAGAGTTGAGATACTGCCTCAAACAGAAGTCAGATTCTTTTGTAGCTTTCCTTGATTATTGAAGGAGGATTCTTTCCAATGGTTTCCAGGAATTCGATGTTGAATTGAGAGTCTATGTGCAATTAATTCTATAGGACCGTGTCGTAGTATAAGTTGGAAAACATAAATACACCATTATTTATTCCTTAAATTTTCTGAGAGAAGGCACTTGGATATGAATTTACATGATTACCTTGGTTTGAATTTTTAACAATGAATATTGGTGAATGCCAGGATGTTGATGATTAAGATATGCAGTCAAAATATTATAGTAGTTATTTGAATATTTTGATCGTATCTGTTGCCAACGGCACCACTTTGCACGTCTCTTCCGAGGTCCTAAAGAAAATCATAACAGCAAATCAGATAAATCTCACCTTTTATTTTATTTTATCTTTTTTCTTCTAAAAGCATAACTCAATTCCTTGAAATCTTTCTTTGTAATACAACAATTAAGAGCTTGAAATTATCTTCAGGACTCCAACTAATCCTCAAAAGAGGAAAAGATCAAACGAAAGAGCAATGCTGCACATAATTGAACTTGCTAAGAGAGACTAAACAGGTAATCACCAAAAAAACAAAGAATAGACGACTCAGGTTCCATCTCTATTTTATATTCCATTCCAGTCAAGTGGGTTCCATCTCTATTTTATATTCCATTCCATTTATATTCCATTCCAGTCAAGTGGGTATACTGAAGCAAAACACGTTTCAATCATCTTGGAATATGAAAGCATCAAGTCCAGAATTTCAACTATAGAAGGCATTAAGCTGCTGCCTTCTATGCTTTGTGATGCCAAAAGTAAAAATCTATGGAATGAAAAAAGGAGAACAGTACAGACTGATATCTAACTGGGTAAAATATACATAATCTTTCTAGTAAACAAAAATCAGTTAATTAGAAGTGGTGACTCATTCAGACGCAGAATTAAGAAAGGTTGCTGCCTCCTCCGCATTGCCTTCTGATGAAATTTGCTCCATGTCATCAAGAGGACCGTGTGGGCTTCCAAAAAGGGTTGAGAATATTTGTCTGTGGCACTCATCACAGTTGAAGAAATATGAAAAGTGGCCGTCCTCTGGGAGTTTATGCACAATAGCACTTGGCAGAACCCGAGCAATATAGTCAGCCAGAGATGGTGGAACCACGTGATCATCCATTCCCTGTCCAGCATTGGTAAATGCAGAAAGATGAAAACACTGTGACAAACTGATGTATTACAATAGAATAATAAACCAAGCTGCTATCAACACCTACAAACATGAATTTAATCTACTGGGTGATTAAAATGCCAAATCAATCAACACCTAGAAATGGAAAGATGCATACCAACCTGCCATATGTGAATTGGGCCAGGAAATCCAGTCAGTTGACATTCCGCCTGACTATGCATGAAACTGAACCAAGGGAGGATGCCTTTCCTGGGGCATTTCTTTTGCAGTTGAAGATCTGCCAGGCTAAAACCCCAATCTGATACCAGTAGCAAAGCTTCCTCTATAAAAGGTTTTGTGCTCCCTTGACGGATTGATTCCTCTACATCCCTGTTCCAAAATGCTTCAAATAGTGGTCCTTCAGTCAGAGCTTTATCCTGAACTCAATAAGATTGTGATACATGTGTGATATTAGTAACTAGAAGCAATTTTTGAATCAAGCCTTATAATACAGAGTTATGGAGGTAGTCCTTAGAGTTTATACACCAGATTAGATAGAAATTAAAGGATCTTAATATATAGGCTTAAATATAATTTATTATCCTAAACTATAGGTCATATTCCACTTCGGTGATTCACCTTTCAATTTTGTCAATTAGACGAGTAAACTATTAATTTTTTTCACTTTTGTCCAAATTAAGTTGACACGTCAAAAATTGCTGACGTGCCCCCCTGAGTGGGGCCATGCCTAGCTGATGTGTATTTAAAAATCAATATTTTCATCATTTTGTTAATTTAAATTGTTTAATCAAGAGTAAATTTGATAAAACAACTTTTATTCTACATTGAAACAAAACAAATTCTCAGACGAATCTCTTCTAATCCATCGATCGGCAGAAATTCCCACACTCTGCAAAAACCCCAAAACTTCGATCGATCGATAAACCCTAGGTCTTAAAAAATCAAAATTTCTCAACTATGATAACGAAAGACTCTGTAAAGAATCGACTTCCAAGAATTTCAGATCTGAGTTTGATAAACTATTTAATTTCAGAATCAATCAAGCCATGAACACCATAACAAAGCACACCCATAATTGATTTTATGGAGATAACACAAATAAAACGCAGAAAATTAGTAGGGGTCTGACACAACCAACACTCATAATATGTCGGTAACAATAATCGATCGGGTACAACAGAATATCACCGGCAAGAACACCGGAACATAAGCACCAGCATGGACCCTCAATCGATCCGACGATGAACACAGTAGGGATCCACCAGAAATAACATGAACTGATTTGCAATAAAAGAGGACCAATAACCACAAGAACCAACGGCGAATCGACGACCCACCAAGGATATCGTCACACAATCATAAAGTGTTCATATCAAAAGAACCCATGAACAAACAGAGATAAACTGAATTGAACAAAGGAATAATCATAAAAAGCTAAGACTAATTACAATAGTCCCAAAACAGAACCACCAGAAATTGACCTTAAAAGATGAACATTTAACAAAATAGAAGATCAATTAATGGAAATGACTACCACAAACCCAAATTGCCTCAAAGGGGAAGATGGACAACCCAAATCAGCCGAACAGATGAACAAACAACAAGCCCAAACAACTGAAATGGAAATAAAACTTAGCCTAGACCCAGAAAATCAGATCCGACAAGAACAAGCCATCTACCGCAATCGAAGCCAAAAGGCGAAGATGGAGAAGGCTCAGCACTACCACAGACCACCACAAGCCTACAACCATCTCTTCGTTGCGAACCCATAACAACCAAAAACTCCCATCCATATCAAAATATGTTTAATATGGTGACCATTTTACCCTCCATTATATCAAAATTGTTTAATCAATAAATAAAATACTATTTTTTCATTACAACTCAGCTGACTAATGGCCCACCCAAATAGCCACATCAACAATTTCTGACGTGGCAGGCTCAATTTGTTGAAATTGAAAAAAATTAATAGTTCAATCATCTAATTGACAAAATTGAAAAGTAAATCACCAAAGTGGAATATGACATATAGTTTAGGGTAATAAATTATATTTAAGCATAATATATATTAACATATATACACCAGATCCTCACCAGACAAGATTTATCAATCTTGTTTCAAGCTGGTTTTGCAACAATGGAAAAAGAAGATTTGCAAACTCAAAAGGCCTCAATTTCATGGCAACAGTGAAAGAGGATATCTACAAAGCCTCTTTAAAAGCTTAAAGCATAGCCCAAAGCGGAATTTAGACAATCAAGATATCTTGTTACAAACTCCAAAAAGAAAAATCTCTCTTGTGCGTTGTAGAAAGATGGATAAAATGATCTATCATTCGCAATCAAGATGCACTCACATGTATATACTAATGGAGGACATAATTTTTTTTATGTTTCATTAGTCTTCTACAGCTATCGAGTTTATTCCTACATCTCTGAGTTCTTAAGCCCTAGATAACCATAGAGCCTGGGAAACATCTTATGCTTTTTCTATAACTCCCAAGGTTGAAAAGATAAAGAACTATATTAATGGTGATAGTAAAAATACTAAATAATAATATTTAAAATAAACAAGAAACCTAGCCGGAGAAGGAAGCACTCTAAACAACAATGAAGATGCTAAGAAATAACTACAAAAGCAATTAATCATCACAAAACCTATTTTCAATTGAAATTCACAGCTCTCCAACTCATCAATGTTATACTCCCTCTGTCCCAAAATTATAGATACAATTTGACTTTTTGAAGACAATATATCCTAAAATTCAAATTTGATACGACATTAATGCTTTGAAACCGACAAATATGATAACTAGTAGTCTTTTAATTGGCAAACAATAATTACAGGTGTTTGTACTAAAATCATATAAAATCTGTATCTATTTTGAAGTTTAGGATTTATAAAATTGATTTTTTTAAAAATAAAATGTATCTCCAACTTGCAACGGAGTAGTGATTAAACATTTGGTACAAAGCGGCATTCAGGTACAAGCGGCAAAAGCAATTAATCATCACGAAACCTATTTTCAGCTGAAATTCACAGCTCTCCAACTCATCAATGTAATACTCCATCTGTTCCAAAATTATAGATATAATTTGACTTTTTGAAGTCAATATATCCTAAAATTCAAATTTGATATGACATTTATGTTTTGAAAGCGACAAATATGATAACTAGTAGTCTTTTAGTTGGCAAACAATAACTACAGGTGTTTGTACTAAAATCAAATAAAATCTGTATCTATTTTGAAGTTTAGGATTTTGAAAATTGATTTTTTTTTAAATAAAATGTATCTCTAAATTGCAACGGAGGAGTAGTGATTAAACATTTGGTACAAGTCGGATCTTACTATCATTCTTTGTAAATTCCTGATGGAAATGAACTCACCTTCTTCCCCAGTGACAAAGATAACCACTTATCAATCTGACCATGCTTCCCAGATAGGAAAGTTCGACGATAAAAGTAACTGAGAAATTTAGGAAACCTTCGAGCTAAATAGTACATCAGCTTCCTTCTCCGCATCCACTTCTCCCAAGCACCAGACACCTCTTCCTTTGTCATGCCTGATTGATATGGATTAACCATTGGACCAAACATTGCTGCGCCTGTAAATATCAGCCCTAGACACATCAGAAAAGAATTTGTCCAATATGATATGTTGTTTAGTACTATAAGATCTTTTGAAGTATCTCTTGTACATGGGTAGCGCCCCATTTTGGTGCCTTTTGAATATAATCAATCTTACCAAAAAATATATTTTGAAAGCAAATACATTATGAGATCAAATTATTTGATGCCCGTACATAAAGTGTATTAATATATAGTCTGCACAATAACCATAACTTGACTCCAAATCACTAACCAAATTTCATGGGTCAAAAAGCAAATTCCACCGAATAGAATTTTATAGGCAAAACAAGATAACAGTCATTCATTTGGAAACTTTTGGAAAATAAACCAAGACATTCTCTATACTGATAGCCCGTAAATGGATTTTAGAAACCTATTTCAGTGGTTATCAAAAGCTTTATCTACTGCCGATTTTTTTTTCCTCTTTTTGTGTATTTTTCTTTTTCTGAATTCTGATAGAAAAATCATCATGGATTCATGGTCCATCTTATTATTCAGCAGTATTCCCTTGAACATCTAATTGCTAGTTCATAAGTATTCACTTTCAGATATCTTCTGTGCAGCTTATACCTTATAGTTTATTGGCATCCATAAAAGAAAATCGTGTTTATGAGTGTACGTAATAGTCCTGTGTGTGTGCGCGTGAGACAGAGAGAGAGAGAGAGAGCATAAATCCAAAATATGATCAAGGTTGGTTTTGGTTGCAGTTAAGGTCATTGACAAAATTTGTCCACATCTTGGGTCAGAAGCAAGTTTCCTCTGCTTGTTCTGATATTTTAGTCTTACAGTAGCTATCAAAGGCATTATAGAAAGAACTATAATAACTTTGATGTTCTGATATCAATGTTACCAAGTAGGTCCATACCCTCTGAAATGTTGAGAAAAAGCTGGAGAAACTGTCAGTGTACAAATTGTCATGACATATATAATAAGTTTCAGAGACAGGTCACCTGCAATTCTATTAGGAATGTGCTTTAGTGCAGCCCAAGCATGCATTGCACCACTTGAATAGCCTAGCAACCAGAATTTGTCCGTCACTGCAACAGCATTCGCTAAGTGTAAGATATCTAGAGCAGACGAACTAAGGCTCCTGTTGGGATGAGGATCACTCTCTCCAAAACCAGGAAGATCATAAGTAACCAAGCGAACACCAAACTCCTCCAGCAGTGACAACTTGACACCTGGAATACCTTACAAAGGAAAACATAAAATAATGATACATTTCAGTATCATTTCTGCATTAAATTTTCAAATAGCACATACACATCTCATTAATCCTTTATTTGAGACAAATTAAATTTATAGTAGCTAATACCAGCAAGCCGAGAAGACAAGAAACTATGAGGTGCTATCAAGGAAAATCTAGCTCTGTCAGCTGTAACTCCTAGCTCATGATATGCCATGTGTCTACCGTCTGGAAGTAGAATCCGAACAGCACTAGGAGGATGTATGTACATTTTTTTCACCAGGGGGAGTGAAGTATCATGTTTAGTATTTACACTCAATGCTGCACATGTTCAAAAGTGTCAATTAGAATTGTCAAGTTGGACAAGAAAAGGAGGACTCCACAAGATGGAAAACTAAATGTGATGAGCTTCAGTAATGTGTCGGACAAGTTCTGAGAAAAGTCAGAGAAATCGTTATAAATGTTTAGAACCATCGGCAACAACAAAAATAAAGAAATAACATTAGTATTAAATGAAAGCTAATGGCAATGTCAATAACAGGTTCAACCAGAAAGTAAAATATGTTTTTTCAGAACTCCATTGAATATACCCTCTTGGGCATTTAACATGAATCTGCGGATAACCGGAAGCCAATGTATATTTATACTGAGCACTCTCATTTTACACAACAGCTCCCACTGATGAAATAAACACTGCTTTTTTATTTTCAGTCTTCAAGATGATCCTCAACACAGAACTTTACAAACTGAATAGCTTTTTCAGTACAATGCTACTGGATCTTTTAAAATTGGTCAAGCCATAACATTTGAGTGGACAACATGGAGAACATCAGCCTATATACTTCCCCATGAGTTTCCATTAGAAAAATGATTTCTCATTATCACCTATATACTGCATTTTACCTGCTAATCAAGTGAATTCATGAACCAAACCTACAATACATAATGGCCTCAAGAATGGCTCATCCATCATTGGAAATTATCTAGTGTTTTGGCCTATGAAGAGCCATCTAGTTCTATGCATTCCTGTTACTGTTCTCAAGTCTGAAATGCACATGTGATGATATTTGGACCATTAAAGAAATTACGAGGATATCCATCATTGACTAATCAACTTAGCTGGAAACATTATACAAATGGCCCCACCCCGGCAGCAACACTATAGTCATTGGACCCCAAATTATAACTGCCAACTTCAATAAGACAACACTCTGGCAACAAATAGATATAGAAACCTTCAGTGAAGATTCCGAAGCAAAATTTGCATACATTCCACTAATCAGAATACTGATGTGGGATGACACATAAATCAAGCTACTCCTGCTGGTTTATATGAATTAAGGCAATCGCAAACCTTCATTTTTCCCATAAATCAATCATCCACAACCAATTCCAAATGAAGTGACGCTTAAAGGAGAAAATTTAAAGAATGATATTAAACAAGAAATTACCTGCAACTGCAAGAATGAAAACGAAAAATACAACCGGCCAGGCATGAATGGGATCGCGATCCTCTGGCAAAAACTCATTCAAAAATCTCAATCTGTCAGAAACTTTAGCCCATGGCCTTCTCATCTTTTGCACAACATAAGAATCCTCAGTCAAGAGGCTTTGTTGCACTACATCCTTACACCCTCTCCCGAATTCAATGATTATTTCTCCCCAAGCTTTAGCAAAACCCTTAACCTGATCCTTAAAGCTCTCTGATTCCCCCAATTCACTTTGTGACTCCCCGCCCACGATGAATCCCGATCTTTTCATATCAAACGCCGGAGATGAAATTCCGATTGCATCACCGGCGGCCGCAGAGTATCTTATTCCTGAGTCCTCAACAAGGCTGGCGAGCTCCTCTGGCCATGACTTCCTTCCCGTAAACTCTGCCATTTCTATAAACTAACAACTACAGTACTACTTTTCTAACTCAGAAGATTCATTTCATTTGCAGTACAAATCGTTCCACAAAAACAAAAAAGAGTGAGAAAGTGGAAAATTAATTAACAGTATGCATACACTTATATGTTAGCAGATTTTTAAGAATTTGAGTGAATCCGAATTCTGACATTGCAGTCAAAGACCTCAATTACAACTTAAGATCTGTTTTAGCAAACCTAGCTATACGTATAATATAAATATAATGGAGAGAGAACGTGGTAGAGAGAGAAAGAGGAGTAATTAGTAAAGGCTTGCTTGGATGAGAAGGGAGTGACGATGGAGAGGAGAGAGAAATTAATGTAAAGTAGTGGGAAGTGAGACTGTAACTTAAATAAATACTACTAGTAATTGTTTGTTTAATCTACAAAAGGAAAAACGCCATAACCGACCATTACTCCACAGAAGAATCAAATATTCTCCTTTGAATAATTAGAGTTCAGAAACAAATAAATAATGAAATAAAAATGTGACGTGTGACTAGCTTTGTTAAAATAAAAATAATGATTTAACGGTAGAGATTAATTTTTTTTTAAATTAGTAAGTAGGATTAAATTTTACCCTTTTCATTCTTTTTATATAAATCTTATGCTGTTAATGAAAATAGAATTATTTCGGATTGTTCTCTTTAAATTCTTTCTACTTCCTCTCTCTCCCTATCTAAACTGTTATATCGGTGCTTTCATTGAGAGTGCTCAAATGGCTAATCTTAATTCTATCGAGGCAATTTTCACCCAATTCGCTGAGCAAATTTCTGTTACTATAGCTGCTATTATCAAAGAACGATTTTCAGCCATAAATATTCATACAAAACCACAGCCAGAGCATCAACGAAAAGTTCTAAATTTTGGTTACACTAGGGAAGAGCAATCTGTTGAAATGGATGAGCAACAAGTGTTCGATGAAATGACTGAACGCGATGGTGACTATGAGGAAGATGATCGTGTGGAATTTCAGGCCAAAATTGATGATCCAAATCCATTCATCAAGTGCACAATGAATCGGTTCATGATATGCTTCCCAGGAGTATTTTCTTGAAATGGCCTTCATGACATCCAATTTTCTAAATACCATTCAAAAAGTTCAAGTTTTCTTAAAATAGGTCAAACGGCGTTTGATTTGAAAATCAAAACTCATAAGTCAATTCAAGTGACGCTGGACCAAAACTAATAAATTCCTTTAATTAAATTATTATATTAACTTAATCAAACTTTTTTTAAAATAAACGTTTTTTTATAAATTTTTTGTTTTAAATAAACGTTTTAAAAAAAAGCGAATTTTTTTAAAAAGGACTTAAATGCTTGTTTTAAGTGGCGTTTGTTGTGAAATGTTTTGTTTTTTAATAAGCAACTTTGAAAAAGCTAGGAGGAGAGAGAGAGTAAACGCCTAGTAGATTGGCGTTTGTTTTTTTATTATTATTTAAAAAAGAAAAGATGTGATGAGAAAAAGTGATCAAATATTGAAAATGAAAGAGACATTTGGCCATGCCAGATTCACATGTGTTCAAATGAATCAGACAAAAATATTTTGTCCTCTTTCTGTCATTAACATTGGAAATGAAAGAGAATATCAGACTATTGGCGGTGTTAGCTCCTTATAATGCAAAAAGAAGAAAATGAGCAATAAGAGAATCTATATGTTTTATTGAATATATCAATTGAAATGACTAATGGGTCACGGGATGATGGGGGGTCATGTTATTTTAATTTATTTTGATGCTTTGTTTCAACTTTAAAAGCAACAAAGTTTATATCATTTTTTATTTTTCTACTATCTCACTTGCTCACTCTCTTTTAAACAATTTCATTTTCTCCTTTCTGTTTCTTCTTTTTCTATTTACTTGCAAGTAGGCTTATGGTTGATGGGGATTGGATTCACCCCGGCCCTATTGATGGATCATTATTAACTCTTCAGTCTTCTCATCGTTAAGAAAATATATGGCAGGGTAAGGTATATATTATTTATATTTATAAGATTTATAATAATAACTTAATTATTATTATAAGACTATGCCCAGGCAGGCGGACAACTCTATGGTACGGGAGTTCTATGCAAATAGAAAGGGAATTCATATTGCCAGCAACAAGGTGTTTGACAAAATTCCAGAAAGAAGGCGATACATTGCTCATGAAATTAGAGTGGCTCACGATGAATGCTTAAAAGAGAAGCCTTAGTCTGGAATGTTATGATTTGCCATAATCTACATGAGAATTGTTTGTGTTGTGAGACGTGAAAGCTATCCGACGAACTACAATACTGGAAATAAAATTGATGTTGTGCAAATAATGCATTGGAATAGGGATGAACTAGTTTTGAAATTGAACAAACACAATTCCTCATATGCTCAAGAAGGTAGCAAATTAATGAGTAACAATGATTTACTGAAGGTTACATAAGGCACTAAAATTCTTAAGAATAAAGGATCTAAATTCACCATTGTGGGAGTAACTGGAAATACAAACCCCACGACCAAATGTTAAGAATTTTGGTGATCATTTACTCGATAGCAATACTTGTGGTGTCGAAATGCTCCTTAAACAAAACAGAGTTAACAATAAGTAAGGAAGAAGTTGTTGATGGCGGTACGTCTCGAGATCATATGACAAAGCTCAAGTACCAACTATGGCCCCATATTATCCCAAGTGAGGTTCCAGACCATTCCTATAATTGGTTGCATAAGGTGGAGGATAACAAGGAATTCAGCATAAAAAATGGACTACTTTTAATTATTGTTGGTTCATTCTTTTGTCATCCAGACTACAATGTACATGTAGGAAGTTGTTGTATTATAGAAGAATGGAATTATCATGTACTTATTTTTGGCAGAGCGACGGTATCTAAATCTTTCAGATTCAATGTTGGTCCAGGAGAAATATTTATGGTAACTAGAGCTGAAAAATGTAAAGAAACTCTCAACTTCCACCTTGAAACCATCAAAGCCAGACATGGGAGATCTCATTGCCTTCACAAATTCAACAAAAGGGAAAGATGAAAAGATCAGTGAAGCTTTGGAGTTTAAGATTTAGACTAAATGGAACAATGGTTGCCGGAATAGGTGTCCTATGAGAAGCAACAAGACTTATTTGTGCTCGAGAGTTTGGAGCTATTTATGAATGAAGTCATAAATGAGTTTGACATCGAACTAGATCCAAATCACACTTTAGTAATGATACTACAATTTATTTGAGGTTCTTGGAGTAATAAATCAGGTGAGTGGAAGCAGCTGGGTTTCAAAATTGTAAGAGCTGGAGTGGAAAAGGATTTCTACAAATGACTTCCAAAAATAATTGATTTAAATGTGCAGAGAAGTCGTCACTTGAAAGAAATTGTGTTTTCATCTATTTTTGATGGAATCAATTGTTGCTTTATATGGGCTGAAGCAAGGGCACTTGATCTACCTATAATCACAGTATTTTCATTTTGAATAATTTTTACTCCTGCTTCAAGCATTTTCAGATTGTCCAGTGTTAGGAGATATGGGAAAATAATCATTTTTGATCGACTTTAATGATAATTTATTAAAATTCAAAAGTAATACTTCCTTCGTCCCACAAAAAATATTTTAAAAAAAGAATTGATATTTTCACATAATTTATTTCACATAAATAGTGAGTACATCCTATATCTATGTGAAAGAGACTCTTGTAAACAGCAAAAATATCATATATATATTTTTCATGTAGAAATATCACTTTCCAAAAAAAATATTCCTAAAAAACGCCTAATGCACATTATTTAAATTTAAAATAATAAAATAAGACTATTTAATCCTCAAAATTAAATTTATTTTCTTTATTTTATTTTTTGTCTTAATTTAGGTGAAAGATGTACTTATGGGACTGATGCTAGTATTTGGGTCGGGTTTTCATGACATCGCACTGAACTCTTATCCGGATATTGTGCAAACACCAAAATCACCGTCTACTTCTTTGTAGGCTGTAGTTGGTGAGAAAACCCTAATAACGATGACGACTAATATAGAAGAAGATCAAAGGAAGCGCACGATGGATGCATTGGAACGACGTTTTGCTCTAGCCGAAGCCGAGCTTCTTCAGCACCAATACAAGGACAAGAACAAGAGACCTCTCGAAAACAAGGCTAAATTGACCACTAGCATAACCAATTCGTCTGTACATCCCATTCCAACCAACTGTGCATCAGCAGTGCCCCCTCCAAATCCCTTGCCCAAAAAAGGTTACATTTTCTTGCTCTATTTTTGTTGTATATACTATATAGTTATATACAGTTATTTTGTATTAACTCATGTCAATTTTTAAATTGACTTTTAAAAAGTCAATATTGATCTTATAATTTGGAACCTAAGGAGTATATGAGAAAGTTCTACTAATAAAATTAGGAATTTTGGCAAATTGTTGGATTGGAACTTTTATGGAGTTCAATTGTTATTGTTACCAAGGGGAGAAAGGATAGGAAATAATAATAGAGTTTATGGCTAGTCAAGTAGTATTAAGAAAATTTACCCAGTTCTAAGGATCACTTTAGGTAATTCAGTGGATTTGTCCGAGCTTTTATCATCAAGAGCTAGAGAAAGTTTGTGTTGTTTACTTTTTAACACACCAAGTTTTGGTCTCCTTGCTACTCAGTGATACTATTGGTCTGGCTTTATAGCTGTGCTGCTAAAGATGCATCAAATACTTGCTTCTGTTGCTATGTGAAGTTTGCGGTGTTTAAATTTCCTGTTAAAATTTCTATTTTCTTATTCTCGCCAACCCAGACATTCTAAAAAATTGAAATAAAAGAAACTAATAATCTTGAAATAAGAATTTATATTCTAGATTTTGTTGTTCATAACCATTGAATACAATAGTCCCAACTCCTAATAAGAATTCGGGTTTTACCATCATATTAACATAGTTATTCTTATAGATAAATTTTTATCTTAGAAAGGCAACTGTCAATTGTAATGTATTTGAGCCCTTAGTGGAGTACTCTTACTCACCTGAAAAGTATACAGATTTGGAAGTAAATGACCCGACATATTTTCTGCTCTCTCACCCCGTACATGAGAATTTAGCATCAACCAGTTCTAAGGTAACTCTTCCATTTTTCACTTGTGAAGTTATTTTCTTCTCTCTGGGACTGATTCATTCGATGAGTTTGAATGTTTCCATAGTCGGCTACTGAATTTAGTATCTTCTGACCACTATGCAGATCTCAAATAAAAAAGGAAGCATAGCTGATAAGATTCTGCATGAGCTTCTTCAAAATGGTGACTCAGCCCAAAAATATATGCAGGGATCCAGAGGCAAGAAAATTGACAACTGGATCCTTCTTGATAATTTAGTACAAGGGCAAGGCACATATAGTGGCGCCCGTATAAAAGCTCTAAAGAATCACTCAAAGCGATCTAAAAAGCACATGTCGACGAAGCAACATAAAAAATTTGGATCACTCACTTTGCCTGAAGATTTCCATAAGTGGGTTCCTTTCTTTTCTGTTTAGCATATGATTCCCTTAATTTGTCATTTGCATATTGAAATAGTACTATAGTAGCATTTTTCACAAATCACCAATGTATTAGCAATTATGCATTTGATACTTTAACAGTAATATTTCACATGCTTCCGTGTTCTTGTTTAGTTCGTCAACCAGTTTGTGCTGAGCTTTGTTGGTTTGAATTTTTGGTTACAGCTTTGAGACCTATAAGCCAATGCATGAAATGTGGCAAGGATACATAATGCAACTTGTTAAAAATGTTGGGTAAGTTGTTTTTTTATCTCGACTTCTCTAATGATATTTCAGTTCTGCAGTTTCTTAGATCTGGTTTTATATCGTGAAGGGGTTTCAATGGTATAAAACTCTATATATGATATTGCAGGAGAAATCAATTGGCACAATGTCTCCTCACTGCAGACCTACATGGTGCAATTATTTTGGGTAAGAATGCTACACTACAGCTACTTGTTTCCGTAGCAACATTTATTATAAATGCCTGAACACTGCAAAAACTATTACTTATAGGAAATGGGCATTTTCTTTGCGCATTCATTTTCATCCATGTTATACTTCTAAGTGATAGGCATCTCAATAACCTACTTCCATTAACATGCCATCAGGGGCACTTATAAAAAAAAACATCATCAGGGTCATTCCTCTGAAACTCATAGAGGCTCCTATCACTTCATCTTATACCTTATAGTAGGAACAAAGAAAAGGTAATCATATATAGCTTAGTGGTGTACAGTTGGCTTAGGTTGGTGACTGAAAAGACCTACAGGCGATTTGTACAGCTTCAGAATGGGTGAACATTATTGAATTGAATTGTCTGATTATCACAAATCAGAAAATTAGATAGATGCAAAATCATTTAATGCATATCCTTTGTGGAACATATTATGTTTAGTCCTTGAACTTTGTTCATCATTGACCTGTTTATATGACCTTCTTTATATTACTTTTATAAGTTAATTATCCAGATATGATCTCTAAGTCATGGTTGATTGGAACTTGTATTGGAAAATGTTTTAAATGAATTCTTTTGTGTAGATAAGATTAGGTTGATTAGAAAAGCGATCAGGGTCAGCCTTTTTTCTTGCATAATTAAAAAATTCTTGCACTTTCCTCATTCCTAACGGTTTTTTGTTAATTATATATATATATATATATATATATATATATATATTTTCTGGCAGTTGTTCAGAGTAAAATAGCTTCTTTAGCTGGAGTGAGTGGTATTATGATTCGTGAAACTGCAGAAACATTTGCAATTATTACACATTATAATAAATTACAAGGTAATCTGTTCTAAACTATATAATCGCTGTTGTCTTGTACATTCTACTTTTGCAAAGGCTTCATGCAATGCGTCAGGTGCCTATCAGTAATAGTTGCAACTACATCATGTTAAAATCTTAGGGTGTCAACTAATTTTAGTTATTTAAACACATGACAACATTTTACAATCTTAGGGTGTCAACTCATTTAAAGGATTTAAACACATGATTAATGTAAGGTCACGGGTTTCATACACAAGTAGAAGTGGTTGAGCAGCTGTGGTGGCTTTAATCACTTTGCTTAAGTTTCACCCGAGGATGCAAGCCTTTTTCGGCGGAAATGTCAATTTATATGACCGTGTTCCCTACATGATGCTTTTGCAGTTGTGCCCAAAAAGGCTTCTGTGTTTATGCTTCAAGCTGATTGCTGGAAGATTACATTGCTTGGAGATAAGCTCAGTTCAAGAAATATGGGCCCTTGACTTGGTGAGATATATTTCCACCTTTGGGTTATTACAAGTTTTTGCATAGTAGTATATTGTAGCATTCTCTTGCTATTAACTTGTCATTGAAGTGACTAAGTAGTTTGTTTGCGAGTCAAATATGATATTTCCTCTGATTTTTTGTGCCATTATATTGCTTTAATGCTCTGCTAGTAGTGACTGAATGTCAAATTGGTTCTTTAGGCTTCACTTTAATTTGATCATCAAAATATATTTAGTTTGATTTTATTTTCTTAGATCTGACTAAACAAGTTATAAAGATGACCTCAATGGGGGAAATTACGTCTGTGTTGTTATCCTTGTTCATATGTTACTACATGGCAATAGATGGCAGTGAGGCCAAGGAACAAAGGATAATCTGACCATTTCCTTGTGAATATCCAAGGACTGATTTGTGAAACTTGTAACTGTTTGGTTGACCAAGGAGAATGATCATTTGATTCTGATTGCTTTTGGCAGGAAATCAAAAATGTTTGTAAGCTGTATCAATGTTGGATTCAGGTCAGAAGTCCTTTGTTCTAGAGGTTTGATAGCAACTACTTGAAATATAATTTAGATTTCTTATCTTGATGAACTAAGAGCTTCTAATTTCATATGTAAAAAGAAAAATATTGCGGGTAAGAGTTGATCACAGAGACTGATCATTTGATTCTGATTGCTTTAGGCCGGAATCAAAAATGTAAGTAAGCTGCATCAATTTTGGATTCTGTTCAGGAGTCCTTTGTTCTAGAGGTCCGATTGCAACAACTTGAAATATAATTTAGATTTTCTTGTCTTGATGAATTAAGAGGTTCTAATTTCATTTGTAAAAATAAAAATATGGTGTGCAAGAGTTTCTAAGGCTTGACCATATATGTTGTTTGAGGGGTGATAATTGAGTGAATCTCTGCAAGTGATACGAGTTATTTATTTTTTTTGTCCGCAGCAGGCCTTCAATTGGTTTAGGAAAGTAAAACAAAGGGGCAAGTCTTGGGCGACCGTCAGACCGGTCCAATTTTTTTTTTTTTTACTTTTTTTGCTTTGATTCCCAAAAAATATATAGTATTTTTTTTTTTACAAAATACAGTAATTTTTGTGTTATTTAGATACATATAAAAAATAGTATTGTACAGACTGTTCAATACTATTTTTTATATGTATATAAATTACACTAAAATCACTGAATTTTATAAAAATTTCAGTTGAAAAAAATACTATAATTTTTGGGAGTCAAAGCTAAAATATATATATATACTAGTAATTGCCGACGTAACGAAAAATTAGATTAAAATTCAAAAAATGTTATATTACCTAAAGATTTTTTGCAACTTAAAATAACTTACAATCAAATATAACAATTATCATAATTTATCACACTACCACAATAATTAATTTTTCTTTAAAAATATATAACAATTATCATAATTCACCACACTACCACAATAATAATAATAATTATTATTATTATTATCGTTATTATTGTTGTTGTTATTGTTATTATTATTATTATTATTATTATTATTAATTACTACTATTATTATTACTATTATTATTATTATTATAATTATTATTGTTGTTATTATTATTATTTAATATTATTATTGTTATTATTAGTATAATTATTATTATTATAATTACTATTATAGTAATTATAATAATAATAATAATTATTATTATTATTATTGTTACTATTATTATTATAATTACAATTATATTATTATAATTATTATTACTTTATTACTATTATTATTATTACTATTATAATAATAATTTTATTATTATTATAATTATAATTATAATTATAATTATTTTTGTTATTATTATTATTATTATTATTATTGTTGTTGTTGTTGTTGTTATTACTATTACTATTATTAATATTAGTATTATTATTAATATTATTATTATTGTTATTATAATAATAATAATTATTATTATTAATAATGTTATTATAATTATTATTTTTGTAATTATTATTATTATTAGGAGTAGTAGTATTATAATTATTATTAATTTGAAATAAAATTAGAACGAATCTGAACCGTACTTGTGTTTTTTCGCCCAAATCAATTAGAATGAATCTGAATCTTTATTATATAGATTATTATTATTATTATTATTATTATTATTATTATTATTATTATTATTATTATTATTATTATTATTATAAGGTTGTGTGTTTGAAGAAGAGAGGAGAGAGAGATTGTGTGTGAACATGAGAGAGAGTAGGGTGTAGGGGTGAATTTGATTTGGACGGGAAGAAAAATGAGCCTTTAGATTAAATTGGAAAAATTAAATTAGAATAAATCTGAGCCGTCCTTGTACTTTGTCAAATGAAAGATTCAAAATGAGTTCTGTTTTATTTTATATATATATCTTGGTCGGAATGACTGAAAACAAAGTGGTTATGAGTAAGAGTACTTCTGGGGCGACAGACCTTTTTTTTTTTTTTACTTCTCTAAATCCTAAAACATTAAACCTTAAACTCTGGTTTTTATATGTACGTAAATTATTGAATTTTGTAAAAAATTGGTCTAATTTTTTTTTTCTTTTGGCTTCCTAAACTCTGTTTTTTAAATGTATTAAAATTACACTTAAATAAAATTATTAAATTCTGTAAAAATTTAAATTTAAATAAATATTATAAATTTTTTTAGTCAAATTAATTTCCGGTCGATCTCCTTAGAATTTTTGATTTAACTTGCACTTAAATAACTAGTCTGTAAAAGTATGAGTTAAAATAAATATTATAAAATTTTTTGAGTCAAAAAAAATTACGGGTTGCTAAAACCGGTCCCCTAAAATTATTCGATGAGTAATGGTGGAAATTTCCAAACTATCACAGTAGAAAAACTCCAGTAATTTTTTTCAGTAAAACTTAGGTTTCACCCCTGTTATGAATGACAGATTTTATCTAGCCCCAAGTTTACTTTTATATGTTTGGATCCGCGGAGATGCTAAAGAGGTAAGCCTTTTAATTAAATGTAATTGTACGGATGAAAATATCTTGGGGAAAAAACACGAGAGAATGCAAATTTTTATATAATTTTAGCCGTGGAGTATTATTATTATTATTATTATAACTTCGTTGGTGAAATAAGTATATTTTTTTTACGCTCCAAGCTTTTTATTTGGAATCCTTTGAGATCAGCTGAACATGCTTAGTATAAAGTCATTGACAAATTAATTAATAGTATGAAAATTTATTTTATATTTTTCTCGTTTCAAAATTAGAGATAAAGTTTGATATTTGAGGTCAAATAACGTATTAAACTTCAAAATTGGTATGATTCATAAATATTTAGAATATAATAAATTGTGATTAATAATTTTTGTTATATACTATACAATTATAATAATTGTATCAATTAAAATTAAATTTTGTGATTAATAATTATTTGTTATATATTATATAATTATAATAATTGTATCAACCAAAATTAAATAAATTTATATTAATTTAAAGTTTAATATATGAGTTCTTTTAGACGGACATGAAAATTTGACATGCAAATTTCACATAGACTTTTTGTTAATATACGATCATTATATTTAAAAAATTAAATTATATCTCTAATTTTAGAATTATTTGCACATGTACAACTGGATTTATCCACAGAATAAAAGGGAAAATTTTAAAATTAGATACCGGCTAGGCTGCCTCATTTTTCCAGTACGGAGATGGAAATGAGAGGGTGGATTGGTGGGAAAGGTCTTAATGTTAGGGAGATGATATTTTTACCATTCTAGTGTAAATATACAAAATACTAAAAAGTGTTTAATGTCGTTTTTTTCTTCTAATCAATTTATATGATTTTGATTAATAATAGTTAATATTGTGAATGACTTAAAAAATTATTACGGAGTATAACTTTTCTTTTTCTTTTTTTTTTTTTAAAAAAAATCACATTCATAATTTGAATTTCCAAATCTTGTAAAATAACTGGATCAAGATTTAAATAGAATTTTTTTTTAGAGAAAAACGTATTTAATGTACATGGTAGAGCCCCTTCGGCATCATCAGAAGTGCATCTTTATTCTAACCACGCACTTCCTTATATATATTGATCTTTTAATTATCATAAACCAATTTAAAATGAGATAAAAGATAAAAAAGTATAAGAGTGAATAAAAGACTTAAAAAATAATAATAAAGTATTATTTTAATTACAACGAATTAACTATCATTCTTTCCTCCAATTTTATAATTTAAATAGATGATATTGGAAGTGGTTAGCATGAATATAATGTCGACACGCAGGCCATGAGGCCATCTTTGTGCGTGTCAGCAATGTATTGATCAATTAATCAACTTATTATGAAGTTAACTTAATAGTAACCGAATCCTATAATATTCAAACTACAAAAGTTGCACAATCAGTACAACCACAATGATTTAAAAAGTTAGTTCTCAAATGATCCGGTTACCATGAAGTTAAAGTCAGTCATCAAAGGATAGATTAATTTTATGGTAAGTTAGTCAATTGATCAATACAATGTTGCCACGTAAAGAGAGATCACCTCTTAATCTGCGTGTCAATACTATACTGATCAATTGATAAAAAATATTTTCATGCAATTACCTCTGTTCCTAAAAGATTGTCGTTTAATGTTTTGGAATATGGATTAAGAAAGTATCATTTACCAAGTAAAATTTGTTTGAAATTTTATCACTACCCCTTTGTGAGAAGTTGAAAACTATTAATATAAGGAAGAGAATTTCTTGGGATAATGAGAGAAGATATGAATAATATAGGAAAGTAAATAATTTATTCTCTTCGAAAGTTATAAACGATAAACTTTTTAAAATAATTTTTTTTTAAAACGATAATCTTTTAGGAACGGAGGGAGTAACTACTCTCGTCCTCAAATAAGTTCTGACTGCATAATCAAGATAATAAATCTCGTGACAAAAGGTGTCAGAAGTTAAGCCCTAGAATGCCCCCATCTTAAATTCGAATCTTCAATCTTTTCTCACTTTATTTATAATAAAGTTAAAAATAAAGTAAAAACTATACATTAATCAAGGTAACAACTTATGAAAAAAAATTACAAGTGATAAAAAAATAAAAACATAATATTTTTAAATCGATCAAATAAAAAATACGAGTCAATCATGTTCAAAAGTTAGTAAACACTATAATTACTACTGACATACATACATACTTAAAAATATAAATAAAAATTACAAGTATGCCCAAATCAAATCTTTAATATAAGAAGTTAAATAACATGTTATGTTGTTAGTAATCACATCTAAAGTCTAATCAGATTTACCATCACCGATAAGCACGCTGATAATATATTTTCTAATCGAGTGGCCTTTGGACCCGTGTTATGATCCAAAAAATATCTTCTATACAAATACTACTCCACTATTTAGAAGAAATATGAAAATAGTTTGAGAGAAAACCCTCCCCAAAATTTAAAAAACTTGTTTAGTTAGAGAGAAAGAAGGGAGAGGATAAGAGAATTAAATAAAGATATGATACGTCTAAAATATTTATTTGTTAGTATTAGTATTATTATTTATTTTTTCTCTGGACCAGCCAAATGTGGAGTAACTTTGAATGTTCGCATAGGACAGGGATTGGAGGAGCCGAAAATGGAATGATGAACAAGAATTTGCTACCTAAATTATTACGTACGCACGGAGGATAATAAATAAAGAAGAAAAGGCGTTCAAATAAATAAAGAGTCAAACTCCGTCAATTTATGTTCTGCGCATACCACTGCACTGATGTCCGGTGCAACATGCCAATCGTCATAAAGGTGTTGCATGTGCCGCATGCCACGTGATATTTATTTTAAAATTTTTATTTTTTTTTATCAAAAACTCTGGGTGAATAGAAAAATTGGACAAGAAATTAAATTTAGACACAAGTATTTTTAAATTTTATTTTTTTAAAATTTAACTCCAATAAAACGTAAAAAAATAAGTCATCCCAAAATAAATAAGTAGTAACAAAATAATTTATAAGTTGGTTTTATCAACTTATAAACCTTCCCGAACAGGGTCGTCTATTAGTATACAACTCTCTCCACTGACATGAAAACTGAGCAGTGAAAGAAATAAAAGACTCGAAAACTGAGCAGTGCAGCAGATGCAAGTGGGCGGCAACCTTCTCGAGCTTTTTTAGGTTTCCCCCCAAAACGAACTAGGGTTTTCTCTATTTCTCGAAACTTGAAATCAACATATCTCTACTCCCAATATTTTCTCCATTGACAAAAAATAAAGTTACTACTGCTAAAATCAGCTTCTATAATATCATTTGCTCCGCCAGATTCTTCAGGTACGTCCAGGCATTGCTGTATCACCTGCCATACAGCAAAAAAAAAACCCTTTTTCTTTGTCGGTGCTAAAAAACTTGAGATTTTCATGGGTTTTCACAGCTAGTTGTAGTTGCATAAACAATTATTTTTTTGTCGATGAAATCTGATTATGTGAGGAAGTTGTGGGTTTCCCTTTTCTTTTGATAATTTTTGCAACGTTGCATCATATTTTTGTTTCAAAACTAGATTCTTGGAGGCTTTGAGAGTTTTATTCGCATACGCATATGAATGTATGTGCGCGTGTATGTGAATATGTTGCTGGCTTTATGCTTTTTATATCTTTATATTTTTTGTGGTTGATTAAGTGACTGAAGTTCTTGGCTTAGTAGATCTAGTAATACTAATAAACGGATATGTTGAAGTTCCAGAACTGTTCATTTTGCTAGCTCAATTTTTATTTTTATTTCTCTTATTTTTCTTTTTTATTTTCCAGATGATATTTATCCGCCCAACCATTTATAACAACTATTTCCTTCCAAAAAATCAATATTTTCTTAACGTGTGATTCCCTCTCCATGTGTCTGAACATATATACGCTTATCTGGATTTGGTGATGTAATGAAGCCCAGGGCCATGCCTGCAATTTTCATAGAAATTTGAAGTGGTAAATCTACTATTTTTATTTTTTAATCTGAGCTCTTTGTAGATATGGTTATTGTCTTTAAAACACAATTTAACTAATTTGGTCGTGTTTACATTAGTAGGTGTGCTATGTGGATAATTATTATCTCACTCATTTCTTTATGTTTTTGTCTCAGTAAGGCTTCTAAATTACAGCTTAAGCACAGGAGTAAAAAAAGAAGAAAAAGGGAAAGTGTAAAGATGACTTGTATAGTGACATTTGTCTTTGCTTTGATTGTTACTCTGTTTCTTTTATTTTCTCTTTAAATCTTTTCCTTCTGTTGTGGGTTTGGTTGTTGGGAGTGGAGGTAGTTTATGTGGAGTTTCTTTGAAGGGATTGGTGATGTTTGTTTGTTTCTTTTATTTTGCTTTAGATAATGTATATTGATTAGCTGTTGGGATCCTCCATAGTATCATTTACTTCATTATTTGTCTTTTCTACATGTAAATATAAATATTTCACATCGTTCTTTCTCAGCAAGGATTGCTCTGAACTTTTGCAAGTGTTGTGGGTCAGATAGTCAGGTGGGCCTTCAAGGTAGAGTCATTTAGTTCACTCCATTTTCTAGAAGAAATCAAATATGCAGACACCAAAAACAAGGTATATCTGTCTACTCAATTTTAGGGTGTAGCATGCTATTCTTCTTTGAGCTTCAAATGATTCTTGAATTGAAATTTTTGTATTTGAATATCACATGTTATATTCTATTATATTATTTCATATTTCGTTGAATTGAATTGATTGTTCAAGCATTACACACTACATGTACACTGATTTTAAATTTCTGCAGAGTAATCTTCTCTGCTCTTAAATTGGAACCTTAGTTTGATTTAGATGTAACGAAAGGCTGTTTAAATATTGCATTTCATAATTTCTTCATCTTAGATTAGCTACTGCTTTATGAACTGTCTGACAGTAGTTAATTTTGGAGCTGATTAAGTTGTCATGGGTGATGCAGCTCAACGATTACTTACTAGTTTTATTGCTAGTGTGTACCCGGAGGATATATGAATCTAGGTAAAAACTAGTAATAATTCATAAAGCAGGCATTTGGACAAAATAATGAGTACATATATAGTTAACTCTTTGTAGAAAGCTTCAATATTTTCCTTTTAGGGTTGCCTGTAACATAATAGCACTCTGCTTGGTATTGGGGTTTTTTGTCCTAAAAGTATGATGATTGAAGTGGTTTACAAGTACTTGATTAGATCACATGATTTTTAGAAAGAGCTGATCTTTTACAAATTTGTTAAATCAATACTGATCAAGATTTCTTTTCTCTTCTTATTTATTGTAGAATTTTCTTTCTATAGCTTGCTTGTGTAAAGTTTAAATTTTAATAAACTGGAGACGCATAACTAAGATAGTTGTAAATACGATTTCTTGGTAATATATTTGCACCATACATGATGTGCGTTAGTTTATTCCAGATTTTGTATTGTTTACAATCATCTGATATATGAACCGTCTTCTATAAAAATATTACATGTATATAATTTAATTGCAGTAGAGTTTTTATTTTTCTAGGGAAGGAGGGGATTGAATGTAAGAATTATGTCTGAAGTCCTATTCTGAAATAAATTTGCTGATCTTCTCTAATTCAATTTCATTTATTTTCATGTGTGCTTTATTATGCTAATTGTCATTTTGATCACTTCGAGAGTAGAACTGGTTCCTTGGAGGTGCCACAGAGGACATCTCCTGCCACACCCCGAACAACTAGGCAGCAAAAGACACCAGGAGCAGATTCAGACTCAGTTTCCTCTCCAGCAAGCAAGATGCCTAAAGACAAAAGTCCTAAAATTGATCGCAAGTCGCCTCGCAGTCCAGCATCTGAGGTATCCTATCATAACTTAACTCACAGACCATTTCACCTTCTTGCTGCATCTTAGAAACAATCACAGTCAATGTTTCTTCCCTCAATTGTGTTGATGCATCTGGCTAAGCACATCGATGATGTTTGTCTGTCTCCCAACTGTGTAGGAGTTAATATTAAGGTGATTTGTAACCAAAAGAGTTCTTCTACAAATAGTTACCGACTGAAATAGTTTGCTTGAGAAAATAGACCAACTTGCGGTACTGTTTTGCAATCATGTCCAAAAATGTCTTATAATTTTTTCTGTTAAGGATAACTGAGTTATGTGGAAGCGGTCATCTGTTGTGAATTTTGATGTTTTTCTCAAGGAAGCGAAATTTTGTAATAATTCCTATATTTTCTAATCTGTTAAATCAATTTAAAAAAGAAAAAGCAGGTTTCAGTTTACAAAATTCTAGGAACTACCAATAAATAGCATTGCAATGTAAATGAGCTACTTGCACACCCTTTTCATTTTCTCTTTGTATAGTAATCACCATTCATGGTTATTTGTTGTTAAAAACATCGACTTTTTCATTGCTATTGCCGTGTTCCTATAAGCTACTCCTTGATGATTTGATATTTGGCATTTTGGCTTTACTGTAAGAAGCAAAAGAAACGCCCCGGCAGAATATCTGATTTGGAAACTCAGCTTGCTCAGCTGCAAGAGGAACTGAAGAAGGCAAAGGAACAGCTGAGCTCATCCGAGACATGGAAGAAGAAGGCTCAGCAGGACAATGAAGAGGCCCAAAAGCAGCTTGCTGCTATGTCAGCCAAGCTTGAGGAGTCTCAACAGCAGATATTGGACCTTTCTACTTCTGATGATGCTCGTGTCCAAGAGCTCCGTAAGATCTCTCAGGATCGAGATAGAGCATGGGAGTCCGAACTTGAGGCTGTCCAGAAGCATCACTCAATAGACTCTGCTGCCTTAGCTTCTGCCATGAATGAGATTCAGAAGCTCAAGATGCAACTGGAACGGGTAGCTGAATCTGAAGCTGCCCGTGCTAGGCTTATAGAGTCGGCACATGCAGAGGTACAGAGTCTAAGACTAGAACTAACTGAAAATCTCTCTATGGTTGAGAATCTGAAAATCCAGCTAAATGATTGCAAAGAATCTGAAGCTCAGGCCTTAGAAGAAACCAATAAAACTGAAATGCAGTTAGCAATGGCAAAATCAACCGAAAATAAATTGAGGTCCGAAGGCCTTAAATCTATGGAGGCTTACAAATCTATGAATATGGAGTTGGAGCAATCAAAGAATCAAGTTATTTTATTGGAGGGACTTGTAAGCAAACTACAGGCTAATATTGTCAACAATAGCAGCAAAAATATAGTACATGCTTCAGGGGATTTTAAAATTGCGCAGGAAAGTGATGAATATGAGGAATTAAACCAGGTCAAGACAGAGCTTGACCAGGTTAAATCTGAGGTAGGCCAATTGAGATCTGCGCTAGAGGCAGCTGAAAGAAGATACCAGGAGGAATATATACAGAGCACCTTGCAAATTAGAAGTGCATATGAACTAGTGGAGAGCACAAAATCAGAATCTTGCAGGTGTGAAGCTGAATTAGAGGCAAACTTGAAGATGGCAAAAGCTAATGCTGAAGAGTTGAAGTCAAAACTGATGGATCAGGAAACTATATTTCACTCCATCTCAGAGGAGAATCAAGAGATGAATTTTAAGCTTATGGAAAATCAGTCGGCTGCAAGAGAGTCTGAACTCAAAATAGAGCTGAAGAAGTGTGAGGAGAATTTGGCGGAATTAAAGGCCAGTTTGTTGGACAAAGAGACAAAGTTGCAGAGTATCACAGAGGAGAATGAGATGCTGAAGTTAGAAATGGAGAAGAGAGAAATAGAGAAAAAGGAAGTGAATGATGAGACCTTTGCATTAGCTGAAGCAGCAAGGGCTGCAGAGCGAGAGGCCCTGATGAAGCTTGGCTATTTGACAGAGGAGGCCGATAAAAGTAGTAGAAAGGCAGCTCGAGTTACTGAACAGCTGGATGCAGCTCAGGCTGCAAATTCCGAGATGGAAGCCGAGTTGAGGAGATTAAAGGTACAGTCGGACCAGTGGAGGAAGGCAGCTGAGGCCGCTGCTGCTATGCTTTCGACTGGTAATAATGGCAAAATAATGGAGAGGACTGGTTCTTTTGACAACAACTATCACACCATTGGTGGAAAGTTGAGTTCACCGTATTCCGATGACATGGATGATGACTCTCCCAAAAAGAAAAATGGTAACATGTTGAAGAAAATCGGGGTATTGTTGAAGAAGGGCCAGAAGTAGAACCATTTGGTGGCAGGTTTCACTTATATATTGTTTTCCTTGGGTGTTTTTTTAGGCAAGTACTTCTTTACCTTTTCCTTTTTCAGAAAACAAACTCGAACTGATTTTTTTTTGGCAAAACGGGTCTTGGGAGATTCTTATATAAAGGCTTAACAAATGGGACCTTATTAATATAATCATGGGTACTAACTTATAGTTTACCCTTGGACAGGTATGTTGCTGGGTGGTAGCTGTTGGACTTAAGTATTGATGCCATAGGCTTAGTAAAGCTCTTCTGCAGAACTTTTTGTATAGTTATGAGGAAATGGATGAATTTCTATTTTATTCATCTCCCTCCCATATGTGGTTGGATTTGATGTAAACCACTAGTCTGCGATATCTGTTATTTCTTATCCCCTCTCTTTTTCCCGGCATTTCTGTCTTCTGGTAAAGCATTACACTATCAACAGAAAGAGGATGCATTTGTGCGCCGACTCTTAGGGTGATTAATGCAAGTGCTGAAACTGCTGTATTTGTTTAAGCCATTGTTAAATGCAACTCCTTTTAGAAGCTTCTACTTGTTCACTAATTTGCCGTCTTGCACACTTTTTTCTTCTATTCCCGCGGAATGCTACTCAATTGGTGTTTGACCGTTATAGTGAAAGTAAATAATTAAGGTTAGGGGATATAAAAGAAAAAAAAGCTTATGCAAAAGTTTTGATGAGTATTAAGTTTTAAGCCTAATACTTGTTACAAGAGAAATAAGTTAAAATAAATATTGTGTACAAAAAAAGTAATCTTAACGTGCATTAAAAGGTAAAATAAAACTCAGTTTCACTACTTGATATCATTTTTTTGAAAATGATATTTTCACGTTATTTTTTAATTTTTGCACATATATAATCCATATATTAGCCAATAAAAATTTGACACGTCAGCTAATATGTGGGTCTTACGTGTGAAAATATAAAAATATCAATTTCTTTTTTTTATTGGGCCCGTTTGAGCAGTTTTGTTTTTTCATTTCTTCCTACATTATTTTAAAATAGTATGAGCTTTTGTTTTAGTTATCTTTTTTTTTTGTCAGGCAAAAAGAGGAGATTGTGGTTCAAAAATAAAATTAAAAGATTGCAAAGATAGAGGTTGTCTCTTTGAATTATTTAATATATTTAAAAAAAAATTAACCTTCAAAATTGATTCTAATGGAGTATGAAGAATAGCCCCAAAATAATACTACAAAGAGTATTATCATGTATTTTTGTGAGCAGATAAAAAAACTCTAGGACTTGATTTCAGTATTACTGTAGTAAATAATTTTCAACTAGACAACTAGCATAAGCAATTATATCTTCAGCAGATATGACGGCAAAATGACTATTATCAATCATGGTAAGTAACCACAATAATGAATCACCAAAAATAAAATAAAATAAAATGGCAAAGTGGTGCTAGTTTAGACGTTGAATGTATATTGGGCCCAACTCAGTCTAAATACAAGAAAGCCCATATATCTAGTTATTTATCTACTGGACCGAATCCACGCTAGCCAAATCCAACCCAAAGCATTCTCTCCATGTAGCATATTAGTAATTCACTGCAGTTCATTTCTAGTTAGGGTTTCACTCGGCGGCTGCTTTTTCTTCGTCATCTTCGTTACCCCCAAGCTCTCAAACCCAATGTCACGTTCTGGCCACCAAAATCTCGTAGCATCATCGTAGTAATTGATTGGAGCTGGAGCACTCATATGGTACGCTCCTGGATGGAGATGGTACAACAAATCTGGACTTGCCATAGGTTAAACATAAAGTAAAGAGAGGAAATAAAGGTGAGAAAAGATGAGGGAGATAGGAAGAAAAAGTAAATTCATTCATTCATTTTCATAAGCAGCAATTGCAGTACATAGCCTCTATATATAAGGCATAATCACTCTCTCACTCTAACCAAGTTTGTAACAGAAATGACTCCATATGACATGTGCCCAATACCAGCGTCTGACACGTGCATAACTAATACAAGAAATTAAAATGTGAATTCCATTTTAATTGCCTCACATGACACCCAAGTCCCAGTGTAGCTTCTTCATTCAGCAGCCATGGGGTACGTTTGTTCTTCTTTGATCTTAACGGTTCTTTATTTAACTCTAAATGTGTATTTGCGTGTCTGTTTGTATAGACACTTTGGAAGAATGTACGAACTTTCAGTTTTCTTCGCGTCGATTTTTGGTTATTGTTCTTAAAGCTATGTGGTTGCCGAAAATTTTAGATTGAGGGAAAAATCAACTTTATAATTATGAAATATTCTTACCAAAACTTATAACGAATGCTTGTATTGAGAACTTTGTAGAATTTAATTAAATGCCCTTTATTGTTCCAAATATTAATTCAAGTGTTAATTTTATCTGAATAAATGGTTGGTGCTGAGAAATTTAGCTTTTCATAGTTGTAATTTTTTGGCTTGCATATGAAAAAGAAGTTGTTATTAATTTATGTCTGGAAGGTGTTCGTCTTCTAAATGAAATGTAACCATTGCAAATTCAGCGAGAGATACTAAAAAAATCTAGTTTCAGATTTGAGAAACCAGGAATTCATGATTTGTTCTGCTGCCTGTAGTGCAGTACAAGTACAACTATTTCCCATATATTATACCCCAATGGGATTTCAAGGTTGCTTCAAACTTTTTAGTTTCCTGTTTATTATCTTGTGTCTCTGGTGTGACTCAACGGAGCATCAATGTAAACTTTGCTACACAATTTTCTTTACAACTCCTTGGGTTTACAATCAGAAGAGCCATCTTACAGGAAGACAAGGGGTATGGGAGCTGGGCGCAAGCTGAAGTCCCACCGTCGAAGGCAGAGGTGGGCTGACAAGTCATATAAGAAGTCCCATCTTGGTAATGAATGCAAAAAACCATTTGCTGGGTCTTCTCATGCAAAAGGCATTGTCCTTGAGAAAATTGTTAGATTTAGTCCTTGAGGCATTATTGCATATTGCATATTTCTATGTTTTTATTTGTGAGCATTTAATCTGATGTATGACTGGTTGATTTAATATGTACAGTGGAATCGAGGCTAAGCAGCCAAATTCTGCTATCAGAAAGTGTGCTAGAGTGCAACTGATTAAAAACGGAAAGAAGATTGCTGCTTTTGTCCCTAACGATGGTTGCTTAAACTACATTGAAGAAAATGTAAGTTTTCATGGTTTCATTTTGAAATTTCAGTTATCGGTTTTTATCATTTCTCTCCTTGATCCCAGTTTAGCTTTAATTTATCAGGATGAAGTGTTGATTGCTGGGTTTGGACGTAAGGGCCAAGCTGTCGGAGATATTCCTGGTGTTAGATTCAAGGTTGTGAAGGTATCTGGTGTTTCTCTTTTGGCTCTCTTCAAGGAGAAGAAGGAGAAGCCGCGATCTTAATTTTGTTGGAGTGGAGTTGCTTCTCCTGCAGTTTTTTTTATAGTTCTGTTGAAGTATTTAAATGGTACTGTTCGCCATTTGAGTGGGTTTTGCAAATATCCATCGTCTTTTTTCTTATTTTTTGTACTAGAAATTGGGATACTACTAAAATCTCTCTATATATTTATCTGCCGACACAGAGCAAGCCTTTTTGATTTTGCTTATGTTACTTCTGAAACTGTATGATGATCTGAGGGCTAAATGCTTGATCTGTTATTTGGTGTTTTAAGTAGTTTAAGTTTGTACCAAAATCTGTTAACCTAGTAACAATAATTCTTAGGTTCATAATTTTCCCCATCCATATAATCAGGAAAGAAAAAGGTGCAAGATTCATGGATAGGTTGAGCAAATGACTTTCTGGCGTAAACTTTTACACGCGAAGGAGTATAGTTTATCACAGTCATAACTTTCAATTGCTCGATAAGTAAGCTCGAACCAAGCTCTAATCAAGCCGAAAACCAAGTTTGGTCATGATAATTTGGTTAGTAGACTTTAGGGTCAACTCATATTAACCGAAATTAAATGGGTTGGTTAACTATTTTATTTATTTAAGTTGGTTAAAGTTTGTAATCATATTTTTAAAAAGAAATATACGTTCAAACATGTTAATCATTTTTTGACTCATATTTCATTCCAAATCAAAATCAAAAGTAATTTCCATCTAGATTCAAAAAAATTTTATTTAAAAAAATAATATTCAGTGATTATGTATACACTTTCACTTCCACCCCCCACTTCCCACCCTCCCCCCTCCCCCCCCCCCAAAAAAAAATAATCAATGATTATGTACTCACCACCACCCCCACCCCCACCCCCTAAAAAAAATAATATTTACTAATTATGTATATATACCCCCACGCACCCACCCTACCACCCCCACTCCACCCCACCCCACCCCACCCCACCCTGCATCTCCACCCACTCACCGGCCCAAAATATGTATATGTATATACATATTTGTTTTATGTATATACCCCACCCCGTCCACCCCATTCCACCCCCGCCCACACCCCCACCCCCACCCACCCCCACCAACCCACCAAAAATATGTATATGTATATACATAAAGAAAAATGTATGTACACGGCTGTGTAGTATACAGTCGGCTATGGTGACAGTTTTTTAGGTTATAGCGACGGGTGAAACCGTTTCACCCGTTGCCGTAATTATTATGGGATACGGTGACGGGTGAACCGTCACCATAGCCCAAAAAATCCATTGTCATATCCAGACTGTGTAATACACAGCTGTGTATATACATATAACCCATATATATATTTGTTTTATGTATATACCCCCACCTCCCCACTCCCAAAAAATAAAATGCTTAGTGATTATGTATACATGATATATCTAATAATAATTTATTTAATTAAATTATAATAAATGTAAGTTGAAATTTAAAATATGGATCGACCTATATTTGAACCATAACTATATGACTCCAACCCAAACAACCCATATTAAAAATAGTTAATATAATTTTAGTTCTTAAATTAAACCATAACCATATTTTTTAAATAAAAATCAAGCCATAACTATATTTTATAAAGTCTAGTGGCCTTACATAGCTATTACTTTTGGAATTCAATTGAAATCTTAATGTGAACTGCACTAAGCTTTTTGCTGAGGTAATTGCTTTTCACTGCCTCTGTAATGTACTAACACTTCCAGCATATTATGGAAAAAGTGATCGTGTTTATTAAGATTAGTTTTGACTGTAACAACGACCCAAATGGAAAAGTTCATAAATCCCTATTTCTATTTGGGAAGACAATGCTTCTCTATCCGCTAATATTGTTGTTTAAACTCGGGGCAAGAAAATCGAAATCAAACATGTAATAATTTAAATAAATAAATTAAGATAAAAAATCTCAGCCCTGGAAGAAAGAAAAATATCTTCCTTTCTTCTACATCCTGCGTTTTTCTTGTAGCACATTTGAATATGAACTTCAAACAACTTGCAACATGTGAAAATCATGAGGAATTTAACTGTTCTCAATCTGGACAATCTCTGAAGAAGTTAAGATGTTTGTTTTCACTTCCATCACAGTTCCTATTGAAAAATCTACCCCCTCAATATCGTAGAGAGAATGATTGGCAGCAAAAGGGGTCCTTGTGCAAGATGTAAGCAGATCATTGACAGAGACTTCCTTCTGGTCAGGAAGAAAGTTTTTCTCGGAACATAACTAGGGAGCTCCACAATCCAGGTAACTTACTTCAGATTGAGAATTGATACTGTCAGTAAGCTCTTTCTGCATTTCCACTTGTATATCTAATGCTCCCATGTTTCTGCTCAAACCATCAACCAGATCTTTAGGACGACCATTTTGCTTCACATTTGTCATGTAAAGTAAACCATCATTGCTATGACATTCTCCGTATAATTCATCACCGTCACCCACTTCCTGTGATGGTTTCAGATATTCAATATAATTATCCGTACTTAAATCACAAATAACCGCAGTTTTGATCTCGTCGATTTCAGCATTCCCCTGCATAAGTATGATCATTAGACTGGACATCCATACACAAAACAGGAGGGGTATCATTATCTAAGGATCTGCAAGAAGAACTGGTATCAACGCTAGCGCTTGACTTAGACGACCTTTGGTTGACACCAGAGGTTGACAATGATGCCGACGAACATTCATCTATAGAACTAGCAGGTGATATAGTTGGAGAAATTTTAGACGACATCAAATAAGTTGAATTACCAGAATTATCAGATGGTTTGTTCTTCGGTGAAACCTTTGATGAGGCTTTAGGGATTGAACCAGAGGAAGGATGAATAACAGGCCTGGTTTCGGGTTTTCTACTTGCAGAAGTGGAGGGAGATTCACGAATGTTGTTAGACAAAGAACTACAAGAACTATCACATGAGGAAGAAGATTTTGTTGCCTCCTTGATTGCACCAAAAGAAGCCGAAGATGATGATTTGGAAGAGAATGCAGGCTTAGGCACAGCCCTGCAACCAGCCAAACCAGTTGACTTTGGAACTTGAGTCTCTTTTCCTCCAACTGCCACAACATTCAGTTCAAATTAACAACATTTAAGATCAAGGCAGAAAAAACTTGTACCAAATAAATCAAATCTAAATAAAGATGTGTATTACTAGCCAATGTACCTTTTGCATTATCAGTTTCAGTTTTGTCACAGTTGACACCCAAGGAAGCCGCCCTTTTTGTTGTTATGTTTGATATGGGTTCAGGCCTTCTGACAACCTTTGGCAGTCGAGCAAGTGATGAAGTGGAGTTGCCATTTTGCAAAACAGGCTAAAGTAAACAACAAATAGTACAAAAACCAAACAGTTTTCAGAGTTATTCCTATGGCATCAAGATAATTTCATATAATGTCTACACATTTAAATTTTGAATAGCACAACTTAAAACCCCAACTTCTCTCTTAAATAGAAGTTATCAAGAGCAGAAAAGTAACATGTTAACAGTTATATAGACCAAATCACATAGAAACACATGTCTGTATGACATGAACATATAATATGTATTATTCGAACCCAACAAGTACAGACCTCTGTGACTTGTGGATAACAGGAACCCTGATCTATCATTCTCCCAGATCCTTGCATCCCAACAGTTTTCTTTTTTGAGGCTGCATTTGTCATTATCTTAAATTTGAGAGAAAACAACTCAGTCAACACGCAAATATTACAAAGCAATGATCCTAACAGCTTCCATCAAAGTAACTGAGCTTAAACTCTTCCAAGAAGCGAGGTTCACCTTCTTTGCAGCTGTAAGGAAATCATGCCCAGAGAATAATTCATTAATAGCAGTTGCAGAAAGTCAAAATAACTTCCAACTTAACCTACACCTTTCTGTTGAATTACTATAAGGGCAATTTAGCCTAGCATTGCAAATTTAAGCAGTTGGCATTATTTATGAATGTGGTGTTGTCAATAACTGTGATGGTACAGGCATATGTAAAATGATGAGGTGAAGATTGAAGACTACTTTAGGAATACACACGAAAAAAGATGTATCAAAGGATGCGATGGCGACATAAGTTGAGGTGCTATTGCTAGAGAACCAACTGGAACAGCTGGATGTATAGGGGGGACAAAGATGAGAAGAAAGGTGGCTGTTGTTCTTGCTCAAAAGAGGTAAAATGGGCAGATGAGGTGAGGCTGGAGTGAAATCACCATGATGTGGTGCATGGACATGGTAATTGATATGTAGTTGGTCACAAAGATTAAGTTGGCTGCATTAGCTTCAGATGTAATAGAAGCATCAGCAATGTTGAATGGTGAGGTAAAGGAAGACTTTTCGGTCAGTTGTCCTAAAATTCTGCTTCCCCAAGTTCCTTGTCCCCACACCCCCCTAGTGGTGTGCCGGAATAGAAAACAGGTGATATTGTGCTTACAGCAGTTACCTTGATTATCTGTCTTTGTTGAAGCTGCCTTGCAGTTTGAATTTGCCATGTTGGATGCTTTACTTGATTTCTGTTGGAAATGGATTTAGAAAATAAATATTAAAGCATTTTTTAGGCTTAATTTAATGTGGGACCCATACTCTGGAAATGTCGGGTCCATGCACCAATGCATTCTTCTCCACAAGGAGTATAACGTGGTATACTTATTTATACAAATCCATTAAGAATTGAATGAGAAAATTGACTTCAATGTCACCTACTTGATATGTTGTAAATTGCAAAGTCCCACATAAGAAGTCGGAGGGAAAAGTGAAGAATTTTTATATGGAATGTTTGCTCAATGGGAAGGACCCCAAGAGGCACCTCACTTTTGTGGAAGGGAGAGGACCTAGCCAAGGCTTGGTTCAAACCCCCGCGCGCCGCCGTCATCCGGTCGAGCCCGGGCCGTGATATATAATTTTTTGGACAAAATCTGTTTAATTTTTTAGATACTACGTCATTTTGACGAACGGATGCTCTAACGGTAATATCCTGTATTAATCGTACGAATTTATTCTATAAATAAACTATCTGGGAGCGCATTAAACATAAGTTTTTTTTTCCATTCTGCATCTCCCGTTTCCCGTTCTGCAATCTTGCTTGCAGTATTATTTTTCCTTCATTCATTCCAGAAGTTTTTTGTGACGCCCCCAAAATTAGGTATACATCACCCATCTTGGGTCGTCAGATACATAGTACAGAATACAAATACAACTTAATAATACAACTGTCGTGTACAATACGACAAAACATAAACTGTGAGTTTGAATACAAATATTATCTTCTAGAGAGTATTCATACTCAAAAGGAGTCCTCATTACATTTATTAACACACCATTACATAGAATAGTGAGGACTACTAACTAATACTATCATTCGGACCATCACTCCGTACCCCGACTTGTCCCAGCTACGTTCTCATTTCCTGAAGAGAACAGTGAAAGAAAGGGTGAGCTCAACTAGCCCAGTAAGAAATATTATGACTAAGATAATGCAGAATAAATTATCATTAGCCTTCAACAATGTTAAACTGATAAAATATAATAGACATCAAGTTTAACTGCAGCGGAACAAGCAATCCATTAAAAGAGTCAAGTAGAAAATAAACTCTACTATCTTTTATGATTTAAAAGGTTTTTCAACACTGCGATCGCTGAGACTCGGCTTAATAAAATAATCCACATCATCGAATCACCCCTGCACTACGGCCAAGGATATTCGTGTATTCATTAATGGTCATGATCATGCCAACAACTGTCCATCAATGCACTACGGGCCAATGAGGACTTTTACCACATCATTTGTAACATTACGGTCATGATTATACCGAATAATCCCTAGTCATAATCATACCAAGTCCATCTATGCACTACATGCCACAGATGACTTTCAACATTTTATAAACATGAGGATGATGACAATGATATAAGAATTCAATAAAACAAGTTCAAGAATTAATTTATCCAGGAATTAACAACGTCCAAATTGTCAACATGATACTGCATTGTGGAGTAAAATTCAAGAACGCTTAGAAGAATATTTTCTTGAAAAGATACTGGATGAAACGCAACTATCAAGGATATTCCACAAATTTCATGGAGTATAGAAGTCAAAACTTAACCAACTGAGTACAATAAAGAATGGAATAACAAAAGAAATCACCATGCATGCGATAGACCGCACAGACAGGTTATTCCAATAGAATAATAAATAATGGAACCAGGTCCGGCGTAAACGCACAGACAAGATATTCCGACAGAATAATAAATAAGGGAACCAGGTCCGGTGTAAAACACACAGACAGGATATTCCAACAGAATAATAATAAAACGGAACCAAGTCCGGTGTAAAACACACAGACAGGATGTTCCAACAGAATAATAAACGGAACCAGGTCCGGTGTAAAACACACAGACAGGATGTTCCAACAGAATAATAGAAGAATGTCACCAAGTATAGGGTAGACCGCGTATACTGGTTATTCCAACAGAATAATAACAAATGGAATAACAGAAGTTCTCTTCATGAATATAAAAGAAATAATATTCCCTACCTTAAAAGAACTGGATATTGGAAAAGTGATGTAGCAGAATACTTTTAGTCTCTCTCTCTTATTCTCTCTATACTTTCTCTCTCTATAGCTTGAATGAATTCGTGAAAAATAATGAAGCCCTAGGCCTCTATTTATAGAAAAACTGAGGGTGGCTCTTGGTCTTAACGAAGGGTCAAATGACTCTTGGTCTTAACGAAGGGTCAAATGACTCTTGGTAATATTGAAGGGACAACTACTATTAACGAAAGTAATTACTATTGACCAAGGTAAATACTATTGACGAAGGTAATTACTATTGACCAAGGTAAATACTATTGACGACGGTAATTACTATTGACGACGGTAATTACTATTGACGACGGTAATTACTATTGACGAAGAGACTCTTAGATGATGACATATGGCCCCCCATAAAATAACCAAACTTACCACAACGTCTCAATAATATAACATATTATACAGATGATACTATGACAATAATTTAAGAGATATGATGCAGCAATTACTGTAGCAATAATTGAGTATAGCTAAGTGACTTCTCACGTAAGCATCAATAATCAATACTGTGTGCTACTATGCAACCACGCGTATTACTGTACTTTTACTACCGAGTAGTTCAACAGTTTTAACGGTTTTAACGGTAACACCTCAGCCGTTATTTTTATAGAAAGATAATTCTGTCGTTTTTTCAATCCGACAATAATTCCGTTGTGGGGTCCACCAATGATTGTGCCGTCGTACGAATATTCCCCGACAAAAAGAATATTCTCCGACCAAACGAATATTTTATAACAACTTGCTTACTTTTCAAAATTTATAAATATTACCCACAACTATAACATTATATCAAATTAACTCCATAATATTCAAAAATGATATTTATAGAAAATTCATCTTTATTTATAAAAGTTGGGGTCTTACAACCTCCCCTTCTTATGAAATTTCGCCCTCGAAATTAGGGTACGTACCTGGTATGTCGAAGAGGTAAGGATACCTTGATTTCATTTCTGATTCTAACTCCCAAGTCATTTCCTCAACATCGTGGTTTCTCCACAAAACTTTGACTTGAGGTATAACCTTGGAGCGTAGAATATGTTCCTTCTTATCCAAGATTTGAACAGGAACTTCTTCATACGTCAAATCCTCCGCTATTTCGTCCGGTTCTAACTCAATAATGTGGTTCGGGTCTTCCACATATTTGCGTAACATGGATATGTGAAAAACGTTATGAACACGAGACATACTTGGCGGTAAAGCGAGTCTATAAGCCACAGTTCCTACTCGATCGAGGATTAAAAATGGACCGATGAATCGAGGATTTAGCTTTCCTCTCTTTCCAAATCTCGTAACACCTTTCCATGGAGCAACACGTAAGAACACATGATCTCCTACATCAAATTCCACGTCCTTTCGATGAAGATCAGCATAACTCTTTTGTCGATCTTGTGAGGTTTTTATACGTTGTCGGATCGTTTGAATCTTTTCTGTAGTCATACGTACCAACTCCGGTCCCAACAACGTTGCTTCGCCCACCTCATCCCAGCATACTGGAGAACGACATTTTCTTCCATACAATGCTTCGAATGGAGCCATGCCAATACTTGCTTGATAACTGTTGTTGTAGGAAAACTCCACCAATGGTAAGAACTTGTCCCAACTTCCCTTGAAGTCAAAGACACAGAGTCTTAATAGATCTTCAAGAGTTTGAATAGTCCTCTCTGATTGTCCGTCCGTCTGAGGATGATATGCTGAACTAAATCGTAACTCCGTGCCCATAGCTTTTTGTAAACTAACCCAAAATCGTGAAGTGAATCTTGGGTCTCGATCAGAAACTATGGATACTGGCATACCATGCAGTCTTACAATCTCGTTTATGTACATACGAGCAAGACGTTCAAGTGTATAAGTTTCTCGTATCGGTAAGAAATGAGCAGACTTGGTCAATCTATCAACAATGACCCAAATCGCATCAATACCTTGAGAAACCCTAGGAAGACCGGTAACGAAATCCATGGTGATGTGCTCCCACTTCCATTCTGGAATTTCAAGTGGTTGCAATGGACCTTTTGGTACTTGATGCTCCGCTTTGACTCGTTGACAAGTTAGACACCTTGAGATAAACAACGCTATCTCTCTCTTCATATTGCTCCACCAAAATGTATGACGAAGATCATGATACATTTTGGTACTTCCAGGATGGATTGCAAACGGTGTGTTGTGCGCCTCCATCATGATTTCATACTTTAAATCAGGGTTGTTAGGAACACAGAGTCTGGAGTTGACTCGAAGTATTCCTTCTTCATCGATTCTTGCTTCCGGCATAGAACCTTCTTGCACTTTCTTCCTCATATGCATCAGCTCCAGGTCTGTAGCTTGAGCAGCTTTAACTTTATCGATTAAAGTCGGTTCTACTCGTATATTCGCCATCATCACATGGGTCCCTGGAGTCTTCAACTCTATCTCCATCCTTTGCAAGTCACACAAAATGGGCCTTTGCGTTGTTAATATTGCATTTGTACCCGCATATGATCTTCTACTCAATGCGTCAGCTACCACGTTCGCTTTTCCAGGATGGTATTGAATGGTATGATCATAATCTTTCAACAGTTCAAGCCAACGTCGTTGTCGCATGTTGAGTTCCTTTTGAGTGAAGAAATATTTGAGACTTTTATGATCCGTAAAGATCTCCACTTTCTCCCCATACAAGTAATGCCTCCAAATTTTAAGTGCAAAGACAACAGCTGCCAACTCTAGATCATGAGTAGGATAATTCCTCTCATATTCCTTGAGTTGTCTTGATGCATAGGCTATGACTTTTCCATGTTGCATGAGAACGCATCCCAACCCTTTGCTCGAAGCATCACTGTAGATGACAAATCCCTCCGAGCCAGATGGTATTGTTAGAACAGGTGCTGAAATGAGTCTCCTCTTGAGTTCTTGAAAACTCTGCTCACATTCTTCGCTCCAACCAAACTTTGTATCTTTCCGAGTCAGCTGAGTTAATGGAGTAGCGATTCGAGAAAATCCTTCCACGAATCTTCGATAATAACCAGCTAAACCAAGAAAGCTACGTACCTCGGTCACTGATTTAGGTTGCTCCCAGCTTTGAATAGCTTCAATCTTTGCCGGGTCAACAGATATTCCACGACTTGATACTACGTGCCCAAGGAATGCTACCTCTTCCAGCCAGAACTCGCATTTCTTCAACTTGGCATAAAGTTTGTATTCACGAAGCTTTTGGAGTATCAGCCTCAAGTGTTGCTCATGATCTTCACGGCTTTTGGAATAAACAAGGATGTCATCGATAAAGACGACCACAAAGTGATCCAAATATTCCTTAAATACCCTGTTCATCATATCCATGAAGGCAGCAGGAGCATTAGTCAATCCAAAAGACATAACTAAGAATTCATAATGCCCGTACCGAGTTCTAAAAGCCGTCTTTGGAATATCCTCAGTTCTAACCTTCAGCTGATGATATCCAGAACGAAGATCGATCTTTGAAAAGAATTGTGCTCCTTGCAACTGGTCAAACAGGTCATCAATACGTGGTAATGGGTACCTATTTTTGATGGTGACATGATTCAACTCCCGATAATCAATACAAAGTCGCATACTCCCATCTTTCTTCTTCACGAACAGAACAGGAGCACCCCAAGGAGAAGTACTAGGACGAATAAAACCAATGTCTAACAATTCCTGCAGTTGGGTCTTTAACTCCTGAAGTTCAATAGGAGCCATTCGATATGGGGCTTTGGAAATGGGTTTTGTACCAGGTTCAAGGTCGATACAAAATTCAATTTCACGCTCTGGGGGTAGGCCAGGAAGTTCTTCGGGAAATACGTCAGGAAATTTATTAACAACAGAAATATCATTCAAAGCTGACGTATTTTTGTTTAGATCTGTGACATGAGCTAAGAAAGCTTGACATCCGTTTTTCAATAAACGAATAGCTTTATGGCTTGAGATGACAGCGATTGATTTTAATGGTTTGGTTGCTTGAATTCGCATAATAGGTCGATTAGGAATATGAAAGCTAACAACCTTACGAAAACAATCAATTTTTGCATGATGAGTAGTTAACCAATCAATCCCTAGAATCACGTCAAATGCAAGTATTTTTAATGAAATAAGATCGACAGGTAATGTGTGGGTACCAACTTGAACCAAACAAGACTTATAAACCGTGGATGTAATGAAGGTTTCTCCCAATGGAGATTCAACTGCTAAGTCAAAGTCTAATTTCTCCGGAATCAAATTTAATCGATGAGCGCAAGTAGGAGAAATAAAAGAATGGGTTGAACCGGTATCAAATAAAGTATAGACTTCGTTAGAGTTTATGATAAGCTTACCCGTGATGACCTCATTCGGGTTCCTTGCGTTCTGGGAGGTCACAACAAACGCTCTCCCTTGCACAACCGGTTTTGACTTTTCTGGGACGGCCTTTGGTGCCTCCATCCTAGCTGAATTTGTCTTCGGTAAACGACAAAATCGGGCTAAATGACCTTCTCTTCCACAATTATAACATGCTTTGGACGGCATCGCGCAGTTTGGACTGATGTGCCCCTCCCCTCCGCATTTGAAACATATGATAGGTGGTCGTTCTCCTTCCTTAACGACAGGTGCTGGTGCTGACATCTTTCCATCATTGTTGAATCTCCTCTTCTTAAAATGTCCATTCTTATTGTTTTGGCCCTGATTACCACCGAAGTGGTTACCATTTCTGGCCTGTTGATTCCCTCCACGCTTGTTGTCACCGCTTCGATGACTGCTCTCACTGGTATTATCATTTTGCCGGCTGCTCTCTTTTGGTTGCGTTATCTCGTTATCGCGCTCCACCAACTGAGCCCTATTTACAACATCTGAATACAAACACAGTTTATGAGAAACAAGATGTTGACGTATCTCCGGCTTCAAACCTCTTAAAAACATCCGCGTCATTCTTTCTTCATTATCCACCAGGTGGGACGCAAACCGGGATAACTCCGCAAATTTTGCCTCGTACTGCGACACGGTCATATTATTCTGCTCCAATTTGATGAACTCCACCTCCTTCATGTGACGAATACTCTCGGGAAAGTATTTGTCGTTAAACAGATCTTGAAACTTCTCCCAAGACATCTTCAGTGCGGCAGGTTGAGTACGCTTTATCGATTCCCACCAGTAATCTGCCTCTCCTCGCAACATAAAGGCGGCAAAGGGAACCTTTTGCTCCTCGGAGCAACCCAAGACATCAAATATCTTGGTGATCTGCTTTATCCATGTTTCAGCTACAAGTGGTTTGGGTTCTCCCTTAAACTCCGGTGGTCCCAGCTCCTTAAACTGTTTAGCGGTGACCGCCTGAGAGTTTCCAGTATTTCCACCTACGTTGTGGACAGGAGCCGCTTTCACCTGTTGTTGCATGAATTGCATAAAGCCTCTGAACATTTGATCATTCATCATTTGGTCAGTGTTGTTGTTTGCATGAGGATTGACACCTTCCTGATGCACATTATCATGATTATTGATGTGTGGTGAATCAACAGTCGTCTGTGCTCCATTGCTATTCTCAACATTCTCGGATGCCATTTTCAGATACTGCCACAAAATAAAAATTAATTGATATGTCATATATTATCCTTATATTATGACCGACCAATTAAATACCATGCAAATAAACTTAGGTATGCCATACTAGCGAAGGAATTCCCCGTCTCTCCCCTCCTAGTTCTATTCTCACATCTTAGCCAGGGATCATATCCCTAAGCTCTGATACCAAATGTGACGCCCCCAAAATTAGGTATACATCACCCATCTTGGGTCGTCAGATACATAGTACAGAATACAAATACAACTTAATAATACAACTGTCGTGTACAATACGACAAAACATAAACTGTGAGTTTGAATACAAATATTATCTTCTAGAGAGTATTCATACTCAAAAGGAGTCCTCATTACATTTATTAACACACCATTACATAGAATAGTGAGGACTACTAACTAATACTATCATTCGGACCATCACTCCGTACCCCGACTTGTCCCAGCTACGTTCTCATTTCCTGAAGAGAACAGTGAAAGAAAGGGTGAGCTCAACTAGCCCAGTAAGAAATATTATGACTAAGATAATGCAGAATAAATTATCATTAGCCTTCAACAATGTTAAACTGATAAAATATAATAGACATCAAGTTTAACTGCAGCGGAACAAGCAATCCATTAAAAGAGTCAAGTAGAAAATAAACTCTACTATCTTTTATGATTTAAAAGGTTTTTCAACACTGCGATCGCTGAGACTCGGCTTAATAAAATAATCCACATCATCGAATCACCCCTGCACTACGGCCAAGGATATTCGTGTATTCATTAATGGTCATGATCATGCCAACAACTGTCCATCAATGCACTACGGGCCAATGAGGACTTTTACCACATCATTTGTAACATTACGGTCATGATTATACCGAATAATCCCTGGTCATAATCATACCAAGTCCATCTATGCACTACATGCCACAGATGACTTTCAACATTTTATAAACATGAGGATGATGACAATGATATAAGAATTCAATAAAACAAGTTCAAGAATTAATTTATCCAGGAATTAACAACGTCCAAATTGTCAACATGATACTGCATTGTGGAGTAAAATTCAAGAACGCTTAGAAGAATATTTTCTTGAAAAGATACTGGATGAAACGCAACTATCAAGGATATTCCACAAATTTCATGGAGTATAGAAGTCAAAACTTAACCAACTGAGTACAATAAAGAATGGAATAACAAAAGAAATCACCATGCATGCGATAGACCGCACAGACAGGTTATTCCAATAGAATAATAAATAATGGAACCAGGTCCGGCGTAAACGCACAGACAAGATATTCCGACAGAATAATAAATAAGGGAACCAGGTCCGGTGTAAAACACACAGACAGGATATTCCAACAGAATAATAATAAAACGGAACCAAGTCCGGTGTAAAACACACAGACAGGATGTTCCAACAGAATAATAAACGGAACCAGGTCCGGTGTAAAACACACAGACAGGATGTTCCAACAGAATAATAGAAGAATGTCACCAAGTATAGGGTAGACCGCGTATACTGGTTATTCCAACAGAATAATAACAAATGGAATAACAGAAGTTCTCTTCATGAATATAAAAGAAATAATATTCCCTACCTTAAAAGAACTGGATATTGGAAAAGTGATGTAGCAGAATACTTTTAGTCTCTCTCTCTCTTATTCTCTCTATACTTTCTCTCTCTATAGCTTGAATGAATTCGTGAAAAATAATGAAGCCCTAGGCCTCTATTTATAGAAAAACTGAGGGTGGCTCTTGGTCTTAACGAAGGGTCAAATGACTCTTGGTCTTAACGAAGGGTCAAATGACTCTTGGTAATATTGAAGGGACAACTACTATTGACGAAAGTAATTACTATTGACCAAGGTAAATACTATTGACGAAGGTAATTACTATTGACCAAGGTAAATACTATTGACGAAGGTAATTACTATTGACGACGGTAATTACTATTGACGACGGTAATTACTATTGACGACGGTAATTACTATTGACGAAGAGACTCTTAGATGATGACATATGGCCCCCCATAAAATAACCAAACTTACCACAACGTCTCAATAATATAACATATTATACAGATGATACTATGACAATAATTTAAGAGATATGATGCAGCAATTACTGTAGCAATAATTGAGTATAGCTAAGTGACTTCTCACGTAAGCATCAATAATCAATACCGTGTGCTACTATGCAACCACGCGTATTACTGTACTTTTACTACCGAGTAGTTCAACAGTTTTAACGGTTTTAACGGTAACACCTCAGCCGTTATTTTTATAGAAAGATAATTCTGTCGTTTTTTCAATCCGACAATAATTCCGTTGTGGGGTCCACCAATGATTGTGCCGTCGTACGAATATTTCCCGACAAAAAGAATATTCTCCGACCAAACGAATATTTTATAACAACTTGCTTACTTTGCAAAATTTATAAATATTACCCACAACTATAACATTATATCAAATTAACTCCATAATATTCAAAAATGATATTTATAGAAAATTCATCTTTATTTATAAAAGTTGGGGTCTTACATTTTTCCTTCATATCATTCATCATTTCATTACAGTAAGGTTCAGTACATAACATAGAAATTGCGTTCGAATGATTCTTAATTTCGAAGTGCTGCTAATTAAGAATTGAAATCCGTTTTATCTTGAGAAATAATTATTCAACAGATCCTTTAGCACAAGTGAGGGAATAAATTTGTTTTAAGAAGACTTTGTGAATTCAAAGAACTCGGATTTAATTATCTTCAGTTTTCCAGATTCTGATTTTTCCAAGTACAATTTACATACTATTTGTTTAAACTGAGTTTGATATTGTATATTATATAAACTATATTTACAGAATAACAATTTCTGGATTGAAGCTCTGATGTCCTCAAACAATGTATCCTCGAGACTTTCCACTGTCAAGTTCTCACTTAATAAAGTTGAGATTGACTCGGTTGACGTGGATATATCCTCCTCAATTCCAGGTAATAGATGTGTCTTACCCTTCTTAGCTCCTTCAATCATACTTGACAAATCCTCAGCATCTAGAACACCTAGGAATATCAAGAAAATTTGTATAATGAGGACCTTGAATTTTCATACAAAAATAAGAAAGCAAAACTGCTGTCCTACAATGTACTGACGAAGGTACATAAAAGTAAGATTCCAATTTCCAATAAAACTTGGACTCTCGAAGAAGGCACTGTGGACCATGCCAAACTTTTGCGCAAATTGCACTTGCCAATTTTTCTTAATCTTTCTGGTTCCGATGTTTCAAGCAATTGAGGCGTCTGTGTTAGTTCCCGGAGACACAATAGTTATCTAGAAGGGGGGTTGAATAAATATTTAAAAATTCTTTTTGAAATACTTGTTAGTTTTGATAATGATTCAAACACAGCGGAATTAAGATTGTTTGTTCTCCCTTTAAGATATAATCAGTTAATGAGAGTGATGCATTATAGCAGTTATAACAAGAATGCAAGAGACACAACAGTTTTAAGTGGTTCAGGGCACTTAAAGCTCCTAGTCCACTCTTCTACTCCTTGAGTAAGAAATCCACTAAGGATATCTTTTACACTTTTTGAATCTCACAGATTCCTTCTAGACCAGCAGTCTAGGAACTTCTTAGTTCACTTTTAAACTCTTCAAGTCCAGCAGATTTGATTCTTCACAGTTCACTTAGAACTCTTCAAGTCCTTCTGACTTGGAACTTCTTACTTCACTTGATTGATAGTTTATGAGTTCTTGGTTGGTGCTACTCAGTTGCTGTTAAGCACTTGTTCGAAAGAACTGAATAGCTGAGCAAGCTTTCTCTTTTTCAGATCGTAGAGTTGAGCGTTGAGTGTTCTTCAACGTTTTTTGTTCAATTCTTGCTTTCTTGAGTCATCTGCAGATGTTTTGCTTATATGTGATCCTTGAAATCTATCCGTTGAAGTATTAAATGCGTTTGACAATTCTGAACTTTGATGGAAGCACATCTTCTGATTTAGCATTCTGGCCCACTGACACAGCAGACTGCTTTCTCACCTAACACCTGAAAAGGTGTTTTTCTCTGACCCATGGTCCTTTCCTTAACTTCTTCAATACGTTTCTTTGTTGTATACTAAGGATATCTTTTATGTCATTGGGATTGGTGAGGACTTCAACGTTTATAATCCATTCCACATTTGTTAGGATTCAACCTTAAACAAATGGGCAAGGTTCGATGCTTCTGACACAGGCAGATGATACTCTACGATTCAGATCGTGGTGTCTTGCCACCTTGGTGCTTGATCCGACACTAGCAAACGAGAACACTACGATTTCTCTTAAGGGCTGGCACACTACGATCTTCACTTGCTTGTCTTGCAAACTCTACGTTTCCGAGAGCACGCTACGATCTCTGAGTTAGTTCGACAAACGTCTGGACCACTCTACGATTTCCTGAGAGGTCCTTCAAGGCAGACAACCCACGATCCTTGATGCTCTACGATCCTGCCTTGGCTACTACAATCTCTTGATCAACTCGATAGACTATGATTTTGTTGAAGCCTATTTATTACATCTCAAGATATAAATCAACCTAACAACTTTGATCTCTTCATCTATACATTCATTTACAGAATGATAAACATTAAAAGCTTAGATCATCTTAACAAATTTGATCTATCACTAAGTCCTTGCACATATATTCCTTAAAGGACTTTACATATAATCATGAACATATACTTTAAACATCAAATCAAAATATGCAGTCTCCCAACAATCTCCCCCTATTTGATATTGACATAACCAAGGAGACTTGTGCCATGATTATCAATTTCTAGATGCAATTGCTAGAAAGTAAATATGACTTAATATTTCAGTGAGCAGCTGAAATTTCTAGAGAATAAGCATGAATTTATTGATGTTTGAAGATGGATATTACATTTAAGTTTAGTTACATCAATAAGAATTAAATTTCAACTTATCTCTATTTCTTCGGCCTTTTGCCTCGTGGAGGATTGGCATACTCCTCAGCTCTTCTTTTCCTGCTTGCTTCGTCTCTCCTGGCTAGATCTTCTAGCTCGCTTTGACTTAGTCTTGGATTATGATTATGCCTATTCATGAATGCAGGATCTCCAATTGACATTCTTAGGCCTGTGGTGGTCACTTCTTGTGAGTTGGGAGTTGGCCCTTGACCCCTGGTTGAGCCATGATAATTGGCTGTTGTTCAGATCGTTGAGTCTGATTGCCAGATCGTGGAGTCTGATGGTGAGACTGCCTTGGAGGAGGGCTCCTTGATGATTGAGCTATGAGTGTGCCTCTACCTATGAGTGTGCCTCTGCCTCTGCCCTTTTCTCCTTTCCCTTTATACTCCTCCTTTATGTCAGCATCAAGGGCTCGAGTGTCGTTAGATAGGCGAGTCATGCCTTGGACAAGCTCGTTGAGCTGACTTTGGGATTGAACAATGTCTTCTCGATTCTCTTTGATTAGAGCATCAGATCGAACTTCCCTTCGTTGGAGGATGTCCAGGACATTGTCAGTCTGCTTCATTTGGCTCATGAAAAATCCTTGGAATTCTTTCACTGCAGTTTGTAGATTCGTGATGCTGTCCATCATGAGTTTGTTCTAGGATTCCTGAGTCGTCTGCAAGAGAAGAACATCATCCCTGTGTTTCTTAGCAGCTTGAAAGTGGATCTGATTTCTGTCATTTATGCTCTTAAGCATCTCTTTTATGATCTCCCTGAGCTTCTTTGTGAGCTCAGAGCTTAGGGTGTTTGGGAGAGCATTGGCAACATTGATCATTTTAATCAGTCTCATGTGAATGAGTTCAGAGTGAGCTTCAAGACTGTCGTCTATGTCCTTGGTCACTTTCTTGGACGCTTCTGACAACTCAGTTTTGGTGGGAAGATCTAAAATGAGTTCGATGAGTTGCGGACTGTTTGGAGGAGGGGCTTTCGTGTATTGATCTTTCAAGGTGTAGAGAGTAAGATCAAGGTTGAAATATTCATTTAAGGATGTGGAGGGAATATCTGATGGAAGGGCTTGTGTTTGGGCTTCATGAGTAGGTGACTCTACGATTGGGCTTGAGTGAGTAATTGTAGAGATGAGAGGAGATTGTATCAAAACGAAGTTTGGTATATTTGGTTCGTCAGTAACAGAAAGTTGAGATTCTGTAACTGGGAATTGATTTAATTGGATTGAGGATCACTTCCAACCAACTTGGAAATTCATAGAATTGGCTGAAAAATGATGGTGGAAAGTGATTAACCATAAAAGAGATTGGGATAAATAGTACCTCACGCCCATTCTTTGAAAAAGGGCCATTTGTGATCAATTTTCTGGAAAAAATTGAAGTTGCCTGGAAATCCATGAGCTAGTACTGAGATTGCTGGATATGCTTTGAAGCTCCAGAACATGTGATCCCAGAAGTTGAGAATTTGAGCTCTATGAAAGGGCATCATGGGTAGATAGGAGAACAACTGATTGTAGTTAGCTCTCTTATACCCATCACAGCCCACATCTATAATCTCGACCTCATCATCATCTTCTTCTTCTCTTTCTTCTTTTGAGAATTCCACTACATCAATGACCTCCTTTTGACTTTCTTGCTCTGTGCTCTCTCATTCTCCTCAGGTGCAACTTCTACTGCCATAGGGATATCATGAGGCTCCCTCTCAACATGATCATCCACTTGCATTTCAAATAGCTCCCCCTCAGTTGGAGCATTCTCTAGAGTGAGAACTTCAGGTAGCTCCCCCTCAGCTTGGGAAGATTTCTTTTTACTTGCCTTGGATAGCTCCTTCTCAGTGGCTATCTTTCTGTCTTCTTCTTTAAGTACTCCTTCATTGACAAGGATGTACTTTTTTGACCAATTTCCTTCTTGGTTTCCTAGGCTGAGCCACAGCCTCTCCAGTTTCAGCTCTGATTGGTCGATCAGTCTGAGAATCTGTTGCAACAACTTCTTTGGGAAAGGTGTCCAGTTTGGTTTCTACGATCGGTAGAGACTCTATGATCGAATAGACAGAGGGCCTCTTGGACTTGTGATTGTGTTTACTCTTCTTCAGCAGCTGAGAGATGGTAGCTCTGTCTTCATCTGCCTCACTCTACTGTTCTTTCCTTCTCAAGATCCTCAGAGTTTCAATGTCAGAACATTCTTGAGGTACATCAGTGGTTGACCCCTGGGGTTCCTCTGCCTTCAGCTTTCTTTTGCCCTTGCTTTTTCTGATTAAAGCAATGAGTTCTTCTTTGTTGATCTCTTCCTCTTCTTCTTCAGTCTCCTTGACAACTGACATGTTTCCTGGAATCCCTGATTCCTTTACATCACCAGTCCTTCCACTGGACTCAGACATCATTCTTACATTCTCTGTTGGATTCCTTTTCTAGTTCTCGAACAGATGTTGGGTCATTCTTCTGTTCGGATTGATGGATTCTCCTTCATCATCCCCAATTTTATCACCCAAAGCAGACTGTAGGATGATACTTATGAATCGCCCGTAGAGCATCTTTCCAGAGCTCTTTGACTTCTTCAAGCTAAGTATCCACTTCCCAATCCATTCAAGTAGTAGGGCTCCATAGTTGAGTTGAATCCTATAACTTATGGCTGCCATGAGCTTGAGCTGCACTTCGTTTACAGAGTCATGGCCGGAGCTCTTGCAGTATATGCATTTTTCAACAATGTCTGCCAAAAATTCGTACCTTTGGGGGAACTCTTTCTTTTTATACCCTCTGACAGTAGGAAGCTTCTTGTGGTGCATTCTCTTTAAGTCCTTCATGGAAATCGATGCCCTCTATGAATGAAAATCCTTTCGATTTGAAGCCTAGGGCTAGATTTATGTCCTCAGCCTTGAGCTTGATTTCCACGTCCTTGACCCTCGTAGTGATGATGTCGTTCTCGAACGCACCATTTTTGCAGAATTCCTTTATCAGCTTAGGGTAGATCCATGTGCTCGTATCTAGAGCCTCTTCAAGACCAGCTTTCTTTATCAGAGACAGAGTTTTGTGAAATTTGGGTTCAGCTGTCTTGAACTCATCGAAACAGAGTCTGTAACCAGAGATGACATTTGAGGCTGCTATTGATTTCTTTGCACTGAGTATGGTTGATTGAGCTTTTCGGAAAGTTAGGATTTCTGCTTGTAGAAAGAGAGAGAGAGATAGAGATGAGCTTTTTGAACTTCTGATTTCAAAAAGGTGTTTTCAAACTGTACTTGTAACTTCCCTCTCTCCATTTGCTTAGTGGGACATGTGTCAAATTCTGCTTGGCTCTACGAATTTGACTGAAGAGGAATATACTGATTTGCCCTTAGCTCCTTCTGAGCTAATGTATCCTTTAGGAGGGCTACGATCGTTGAGGTAGTCTTTATGATCGTCGAATCTGCTCTGTAATCGTCGAGTCTGCCCGGGTTCTTGTGATGAACTTTTGACTTAGCATTCTTCTCGGGTTAAGGTAGCTCAGGAAGGGCCAACCTCATAGAGTGAATCAAGGGTTAGGTTTGTTCCTGAGGCGCTTGACAGAGAGATTGCTTTGATTTGTTAAACTTTGTCATCACGGGATGCTCCTTTGTTCTGTTGATGGAGCTCTGCCATCGTTGAGTCGGCACTACGATCGTTGAGTCTGCACTGCAATCGTTGTCTTTCATGTCACTGCAGCTCTACTATCGTGGACTTCCCTTGGTCATGTCTACGATTTCAAACATAGCCTTTAAATTTGCATGGTTAGCACAAACTAGAGCATAGATTTTATGGTTATAGGTTTAACATGCCTAGCTCACTTATTAATTTGTTAAACCTGGATTCATCTAGAGGCTTTGTAAAGACATCAGCAAGTTGATTTTCAGTAGGGATATATTGTAAAGATATGGTTCCATTTTGTACATGATCCCTAATGAAATGATACCTTATTTCTATATGCTTAGTCCTAGAATGCATGAAAAGATTATGAGTTATTGCTATGACACTTGTGTTATCACAATAAACAGGTATAGATTTGAATTCAAACCCATAATCTGCTAGCTAATTTTTCATCCATAAGATCTGAGCACAACAGCTGCCAGCAGCAATGTATTCAGTTTCTGCAGTTGAAGTAGATACTGAGTTTTGCTTCTTGCTAAACCAGGACACAAGTCTGTTTCCTAGCAGCTGACAGGTGCCACTTGTACTCTTCCTGTCTATTTTGCAGCCTGCAAAATCAACATCTGTATATCCTGTTAGTTCAAATGAGGACTCCTTGGGATACCAAAGCCCCCAAGTGAGGTGTGTCTTTAAGGTACCTGAAAATCCTTTTTACAGCAGTTAAGTGTGATTCCTTAGGATTAGCTTGAAATCTAGCACATATGTATGTTGCAAACATTATGTCGGGTCTACTGGCAGTTAGATATAAAAGAGAGCCTATCATACCTCTGTATTGAGTTATATCAATACTTTTACCTTTTTCATCTTTGTCAAGCTTGGTTGCTGGAGCAATTGGGGTTTTCATGGGAGAGACTGATTCCATGCCATACTTCTTAAGTAAGTCTTTAATGTACTTGGCTTGGTTTATGAAAATTCCTTCATCAGTCTGCTTTACTTGCAGTCCAAGGAAGAAGTTCAGCTCAACCATCATGCTCATTTCAAACTTGCTCTGCATAAGCTTGGCAAATCTCTTGCATAATTTTTCATCAATAGATCCAAAAATAATGTCATCAACATATATTAGAACTAATAAGACTTTGTCTTTATGCTTTCTGAAAAATAATGTGGTATCTACTCTACCTCTAGTGAACCCATTTTCAATAAAAAAAATTAGTTAGTGTTTCATACCATGCTTTAGGTGCTTGTTTAAGACCATATAAGGCTTTGTCTAATCTATAGACATAATTAGAAAGAGATGGATTGATGAAACCTAGAGGTTGCTCTACATATACTTCTTCTCGAAGTTCACCATTTAGGAATGCACTTTTGACATCCATCTGAAAGACTTTGAACTTCATATGAGCAGCAAAGGCAAGGAATATTCTGATGGCTTCTAGTCTGGCAACAGGTGCAAATGTCTCATCGTAGTTAATGTCTTCTTCCTGAGAGTAACCCTTGGCCACTAGTCTTGCCTTATTCCTGGTTATTACTCCATCTTCATCCGTCTTGTTTCTGAAGACCCACTTGGCTCCAATGACAGGATGACTCTTTGGTCTTGGAACTAATCTCCATACTTTACTCCTTTCAAACTGATTTAGCTTTTCCTGCATGGCTTCTATCTAGCTGGAGTCTTCTATAGCATCTTCGACTTTCTTGGGTTCTATTTGTGACAGAAAGCTCAGATAGAAACATTCATTTTGGGTGGCAGCTCTTGTTTTGACTCTTGCACTTGAATTTCCTATGATTAAGTTCTGAGTGTGATCTATTGCCCATCTGTTTTCTGTTGGAACATCTGTCCTGATGCCTTATTGTCTGAGATCTTCAAGATCAATTTTTGCTTCTTGATGTGGAGGTTCGTTGTCTTGCGTAGATCTCACTACGATCTCATTTCCTTGCTCAACGATTTCACTGTTTGGAATTACGATCGTGGTGTTAAGCTCGACGACCTCGTTCGTAGTGTCTGGACTGTCATTCGTAGTGTCTTGACACACTATTTTGTCCATGTATGTTTCATTAAAGATGATGTGAATAGAGACTTCTACAGTTAGCGTTTCCTTGTTGAACACTCTATAGGCCTTACTGTCTGTGGCATATCCAAGAAAGATTCCTTCGTCTAACTTGGGTTGGAACTTTGTCAGATACTGCTTCCCATTGTTGAGAATGTAGCATGCACAGCCGAATACATAGAAGTAGCTGACGTTTGGCTTTCTTCCTTTCTACAGTACGTAAGGAGTATTCTTAATCGTAGAGTATATCAGTGATCTGTTATGAGTGTAGCAAGCAGTGTTGACAGCTTCTGCCCAGAAGTATTCAGGCAGATGGGCAGCTGCTAGTAGAGTTCTTTCAGCCTCTATCAAAGTTCTGTTCTTTCTCTCAGCTACTCCATTTTGCTGAGAAGTTCGTGAAGCTGAGAAGTTATAACTGATGCCATTGTCTGTGCAGAACTGATCCATTTCAGAGAAGTCGAATTCTCTGCCATGTCGAATTCTCTGCCATGATCACTCCTTACAGCCTTGATTTTCTCCCCTTTCTCGTTCATCACTAATTTGAACATCTTGATCAGTTGGGAGCTTGTTTCATCTTTCGAGGTTAGAAAGAATACCCATGTGAATCTGGTGTAATCGTCCACTACGACTAGTGAGTATCTCTTCCCTCCAAGACTCGTTGTTGGAATTGGCCCAAATAGATCCATGTGAAGCAGCTGCAGGGGATTGTAAATTGAGTTGGCAGTTTTGCTCTTGAATGAGCTTCTAGTCTGCTTTCCAAGCTGACAGGCATTGCACGGCCTTTCTTTGACGAAGCTGAACTTGGGTAAGCCTGCAACTATATCTTTTGAGGCCAGTTTGGACATGCTCTTGAAGTTGAGATGAGACAGTCTTCTATGTCATAGCCAGCTCATTTCTTCAGATGCTTTAGCCAGAAAGCATATTGTCTTGTCTGAGCTTAATTGTCCAAGATTTACTATATAGACATTTCCTTCTCTTGTTCCGGTTAGCTTTATAGCAGATGTCTTCAAATCTCTGACTTGACATTGATTGTTGAGGAATGTTACTTGATGACCTTTGTCGCAGAGTTGGCTTATTCTCAGAAGATTGTGTTGTAGTCCTTCCACATAGGTCAATTTACTGAAGGACACTGCACCATTCCCAGCTGAGCCATATCCTCTTGTCTTGTCAGAGCCATTGTCTCCAAAGATGACTGAAGTACCCTCCTTCTCTATGTAGTTAGACAGAAGGGCTTTGTTCCCAGTCATGTGCCTTGAGCATCCACTGTCCACATACCAGGTTGTGATCGTAGAGCTCGGTTCCTGTGGTGACATTAAACTTTCATTTTGGTACCCATACTTGCATGAGTCCTACTATGTTAGTACCCTTGAGAACCCAAATCTGCTTGATTTTGGGTCTCACATGCATAGGATTATAATAGCATATTGCAGCCTTGTGACCAACCTTATTGCACACAAAACATCTAATATGATGCATGCGTGTGTGTGTATGAGGATTCTTCCTCCATTTGGACTTTTGTGGGTTCTCAGTCATCCTTCTGTTAAACTGATTCACCTTCTTCCATGTGTCCTTGTGTTTCATGATTTGTGAGGAGTGTACATTTCCTCTACTGTTTCTTCCCAGTTGGCTCGTAGAGTTGATTTTACTCGACTCTACGATCTTTCAAGGTTGAAAAGTAGTGGCAAGGTTACTCTTCTCTTTTCTGAAGCCCAGGCCAGCATGAGATCCTTTATTCATTGGAATATGATTGAATCAGAAGAGCAGGGCTGGAATGGTTCTTCCTTCTGTGAAGATTTCACAAATATAATGCCTCTACTAAAACTTGGAGCATTACTGATGCTAGTTTCCATTGCCTTTTCCACGCATGGCTCTGAGGTGGATTCCCCAAAGCCTAAGCCTATTCTGTCAGAGACACTTCTCTGGCTAGAGAGCAGGGAGTTCATGGATGAAGAGGACTTATTCCATGTAGAGATAGTCCTTTCTAGTTCCTCAATTTTAGAGGATAAACTTGACTCTCTTTGTGCAGTGAGCTCATTGGTCTGTTTTAAGAGCTTATTCTCAGCTTCAAACTTGGAGAGAGAGTCCGTACTTAGAAGGGCTGTTTCTAGTTCTTCTTGAACTTTCTCTTTCTCCTTTTGAAGAAGTGAATAATCTTTGGACAAAACTCTGAACCATTTCATGTATTGATGCAGATCAGATGTTATGCCATGCAGCGCAGTTCTTAAATCATCAATGTCTACAACAGGAGAGTTAAAAGTCAAATACCTCATCTATACTTACTTCATGAATGTTGGAGTTCTTTTTATCCTTTGCATGCTTGACCATTAGGCAAAGATTTGCCATTTGAGGATCTTCATCATCACCAGATTCGGGAGTTGAGTCATTGTCAGAGTCACTCCACGATCCTCCAGCTACAAGACATTTGTCTTTCTTCTGAGGCCTTTTGTTGCCTTTGAATTCCTTCTTTGAATGTGATTTCTTCTTTAGTTCTTCTCTAAGAGGTTTGTTGCAGTTTGCAATAAAATGGCCAGGCTTTTTGCAGTTGTAGCATAGATCATTTATCTGCTCCTGGCTGCTGTAGTTGTTGACTTTCTTTGGTTTCCTGATTCTGCCTTGACGCATGAACCTTCTGAGTCTTTTCACCAGCATTGCAAAATCCTCATCATCATCTTCATCATAGTTAGAGTCAATTTCAGTGTTGACTTTGGAGGTGTTTTCAGTTGCTTTGAGAGCAACACCCTTATCCTTCTTTCTTCCAGATAGAGTTTCTGCTCGTTGAGTCAACTCCAGTTCATATATAAGAAGGTTGTCATATAATTGTTGAACAGACATTTAATGGAGATTCTTTGATTTCCTGATAGCAATGGTTTTGGCATCCCACTTGCTTGGTAAGGCTCTCATACACTTTATGATTAGATCTTTTTTTGGATAGATCTTTCCATAGGCTCGTAGAGAGTTGAGCAGTACATTGAATCTCTCGTAGGTAGCAGTGACGTTTTCTCCTTGAATGTGTGCAAACATCTCATATTGCTGAGTCAGGAGAGATTGTTTGTTTTTTTTGACTTCTTCTGTTCCTTCATGCATGATGTACAATGCTTCCCAGACCTCCTTTGCTGTTTTGCGGTTGTCCACATTTTTGAACAGATAATCTTCTAAGGATTGGAACAAAATATTCTTGGCCTTTTTGTCGAGTTGAACAGCTTTCTTTTCGTTGTTTGTCCATTCTTCTTTGACCTTGATCTGTATTCTGTTTGGGTCGTCTGTAGTTGGTGCAAGCTTTGTAGGAACGTAGGACCCATTCTGAACAGTTTCAAATAGATCTTCATCTATTGAATCCATGCATGCTTGCATCCGAACTTTCCAGTTGGCAAATTTATCTTTGTTGCACATAGGTGGCTTGCTGCCTCCTCCAGTCTTTGATTCGCTTATCAGATGTGCCATTGGATCTACTTGAGCTTTGTAGGCTTTTTGATAGAACTTGCTTTGATACCAATTGTTAGTTCTCGGAGGCACAATAGTTATCTAGAAGGGGGGTTGAATATATATTTAAAAATTCTTTTTTGAAATACTTGTTAGTTTTGATAATGATTCAAACACAGCATAATTAAGATGGTTTGTTCTCCCTTCAAGATATAGTCGGTTAATGAGAGTGATGCAGTTATAACAGTTATAACAAGAATGCAAGAGACACAACAGTTTAAGTGGTTCAGAGCACTTAAAGCTCCTAGTCCACTCTTCTACTCCTTGAGTAGGAAATCCACTAAGGATATCTTTTACACTTTCTGAATCTCACAAATTCTTTCTAGACCAGCAGTCTAGGAACTTCTTAGTTCACTTTTGAACTCTTCAAGTCCAGCAAACTTGGCTCTTCACAATTCACTTAGAACTCTTCAAGTCCTTCTGACTTGGAATTTCTTACTTCACTTGATTGATAGTTAATGAGTTCTTGGTTGGTGCTACTCAGTTGTTGTTAAGCACTTGTTCGAAAGAACTGAGTAGCTGAGCAAGCTTTCTCTTTTTCAAATCGTAGAGTTGAGCGTCGAGTGTTCTTCAGCGTTTTTGTTCAATGCTTGCTTTCTTGAGTCATCTGCAGATGTTTTGCTTATATGTGATCCTTGAAATCTATCCGTTGAAGCATTAAATGCGTTTGACAATTCTGAACTTTGATGAAGACTTTTTTGCACATCTTCTGATTTAGCATTCTGGCCCACTGACACAGCAGACTGCTTTCTCACCTAACACCTGAAAATGTGTTTTCCTCTGACCCATGGTCCTTTCCTTAGCTTCTTCAATACGTTTCTTTGTTGTATACTAAGGATATCTTTTATGTCATTGGGACTGGTGAGGACTTCAACGTTTATAATCCATTCCACATTTGTTGGGATTCATCCTTAAACAAATGGGCAAGGCTCGATACTTCTGACACATGCAGATGATACTCTACGATTCAGATCGTGGTGTCTTGCCACCTTGGTGCTTGATCCGACACTAGCAAACAAGAACACTACGATTTCTCTTAAGGGCTGGCACACTACGATCTTCACTTGCTTGTCTTGCAGACTCTACGTTTCCGAGAACACGCTACGATCTCTGAGTTGGTTCGGCAAACGTCTGGACCACTCTACGATTTCCTGAGAGGTCCTTCAAGGCAGACAACCTACGATCATCGATGCTCTACGATCCTGCATTGGCTTCTGCAATCTCTTGATCAGCTCGATAGACTACGATTTTGTTGAAACCTATTTATTACATCTCAAGATATAGATCAACCTAACAACTTTGATCTTTTCATCTATACATTCATTTACAGAATGATAAATATTAAAAGCTTAGATCATCCTAACGACTTTGATCTATCTAAGTCTTTGTACATATATTCCTTGAATGACTTTACATATAATCATGAGCATTTACTTTAAACATCAAATTAAAATATACAATCTCCCAACAATCTATTCACTCTGCCCATTAGTGAGGGACACAATATCTGCTTCGTAGGCATCCAAATCTCCTGTTAACTCAAAACTTCTGGGCTCACCCCGAGTTTCTGCAGACCATTTTTACTTCTTGATTAGAATTAAGCTTTGCAATAATGATATCAATAAAAGTGAGATGAAAAAGATTGTCACTTCAACACAGCAAAAAAACTAAATGTTCATCACAATAATCACACATGAAAACAAAATAGTGTCATGAGCTAGATAATCTACAAGTGACTATCAAAAGCCAAATATAGAGAAGGCTAGTGTGCTACAGATAAACTTTTAGATTGAATGCTGAGCTATAGCTGAACAGATGAAACCATAATTAATAGCATTAGCAAACCATTAGAGACAGCAAAGGAGTACAATTATGTCTTCCGCCGCTTATAAATGAGTCATATTGCTGCGTTTGGATCGAATGAATTGAATGGTTTTAAGGTATTTCAAGTGTATATTTGGTTGTTGGTGGTGGTGAGTGGAGTAATATGATGGCAAAATTATCTTTCATTGGAATGAATTTTATTCCACCACCTCCCACAAGGAATAAAGTTAAGGGGATGGAATGGTCATCAAATATATTATTTTTCATTCCTCCATTCCAATCCCTCAATCCAAACTTTGATTCAATTAATAGAAACTGTTGGGATGTGATTATTTGGATCTAGCCATGGTGCAACCCAATCTATTTAATGGTCCGGATCTGGTGATAGCTCATATGTATTTATTGTGACAGTGGAAGAGTCCTTATTAAAATATGATTGTGTTTCCTTATTTGGAGGGATAAGGAATCCTTCTCCTAGTTGGATGCAGATAGAGATGACTTCTATATATACGGCTACAAGCTAGGGTATGGGGGGGGGGAAGACAGGGCACAAGAGATACAACACAAATACACAACTTGTGCTCCTAATATTATTATAGTGGATTACTCTCTCTCCGTGGTTTTTTCCCAATTGGGTTTTCACATAAATCTTGTGTTCATACTTTATATTCATTTATTTATGCTTATGTGAGTGTATTTCATGAGTTTGATTTTACAACCATACAATCAACCGTTGGCGCTATTTTGGCCTGTCCTTTTGGATGATTTCGTCAGGCGTACAAAATTAGGTGTTAACATTGGTGTCGTCTGTGGGAAACAAGAAACTTGTTTTAGTGTCGATTTAAAATCACCGATTAACTTAAGGAGATAAGTGATTCTTTTTTATTAAATTAAATATATACTTGTACGTGTGTATATATGTATTATGTCAATAGCAATTAAAGCATGATCGTAATTGATTATTGATACAACTTTACATATTCTCTCTCTTATATTATGCATGTAGTGGTGATATTCATATGATGCATGTGTAAAATCTAAACATTAACACTTTGGTCCAGGTGATGATAAATTGGTGCTCAGTTACCGCACTAGTAACGAATTCAGCCAGCGCAGAGATAAAAGATTAAGTTTTTATATCATTGAAATGCTTTAAAGGCGAATTCAGTTTCATCATTAACCACAGACTAAAGGAAATTAAAGGATTCAATTCTTATACATGTGCCAACGTGCTCGTCTGCGAGGATAAAAATCCATAGGATAAAAATTCGGAGGATAAAAATTCAGAGGATAAAAATCCCGAGGATAAAAATCCCGAGGATAAAAATGTCGAGGATATAAATCCCACGGAGACTTTTTGAATACTCTCTTATTTATAAGTTCCTTATAAATAAGAGACTGGGGGCAATGATGAATGTGATTATTTGGGTCTAGCCATGGTGCAACTCAATCTATTTAATGGTCCGGATCTGGTGATGGCCCATATGTATTTATTGTGACAGTGGAAGAGTCCTTATTAAAATAGGATTGTGTTTTCTTATTTGGAGGGATAAGGAGTCCTTCTTCTAGTTAGATGCGGGTGGAGGAGACTTCTATATATATGGCTACAAGCTAGGGTTTGGGGGGAAGACAGGGCACAAGAGATACAATACAAATACACAACTTGTACATATTATTATAGTGGATTACTCTTTCTCTCTGTGGTTTTTTCCCAATTGAGTTTTCACGTAAATCTTGTGTTCATACTTCATATTCATTTATTTATACTTATGTGAGTGTATTTCATGAGTTTGATTTCACAACCATACAATCAACCGTTGGCGCTATTTTGGGCTGTCTTTTGGATGATTTCGTCAGGCGTACAAAATCAGGCATTAACAGAAACCAATGTATTATCTTTCAAAAAGTAAATTGCAAAGGTAAACCCACAACCCCGTACGCACATCCAGATCCTAGTATTGGAGTAGCCAACATCCAAATGAATCATTAACAAAAATGTATAAAGTGTACAACAATTAGACTGCCAAAAATCGTGTAGTACACCAAATATGTTTAATATACATTTTCATATCAAGTATACTCCAAATTTGTACTTTTCTTTTCATTTTCTAAGAACCTAAAGCTTGCTCCCATTGAAATTACTTAAAAGAATTCCTTTACCCACCCACACCTGATGATTAAAAACTTTACTTTCATTTTTTAGCACCAAAGCTTGACGCATTAAATAGAAGGAGAAATAACCTGGAGATGGATAGTCAGTTGGAGTAGACGATAAAGCATCACTGGCAATGAGGCTATCGTTCTCAGATGATAAATCGATCGGACAGCAATTTTCCCCTGCAAGATCTATGTTGCCCCAGTCTCTTCCATTTCGAAAATTCAACAAAATTGTCAGATCGAATCCCTAATTTTCAGTAAAGATCAATAATTTATGAAAAAAAGTAAGCAGTGGGACTGGGGACAGAAAAAAAAATAGATGTGATTATATATTTGAGATAGCAGAGAAGGAAACAGGCAACGGTGATTGTTTTTTTTAAACTTACTAACAAAAGGCGGTACCGAAAAATACTTTTTTTTTTTCAAACGAGTACAACGTACCAGTGATTAATCATTGGAGGCGGGCCAACACGGCATGTGCACGTGAGCGTTACCGTAGTTGTCACTATTTCACTTGCATTTTACATGTTATTCGAAAATTTGGAATACATAAGACTTTAAAATTAATAAAGTGCTAAATTATTAGGTTGAAAAGTTATCAACAATATCAAGAATCCTTTTACAAATCTTTTATATATATATATATATATATATATATATATATATATATATATATATTAATTTAAATTTTAGTTCGCAGAATTAAAAAAAATGTTAATTAAGTAAAAAAGCAACATTTATTATTTTTTAAAAATAAAATAAAAAACTTAAAATTTATAAATATTTATATTAATTTAAAAAAAATCAAAATTGATCTAGGTTTACACTTTTTTGACCTTTTTCTTTATTATCTGTCTTCGAAGTTGGTGCAAACGATATGAAAATATAAATTTCCTTTTCTTTATTATCTGTCCTTCGAACTTGGTGCGACAGACAACCCCCAATTGTTGTATTCATTCTCTCTCCCGCCAAAAAGAATTGGAGAAGAAATTGCAGGGGCGGTAGTGCCGCCTGCAGCCATCTCGACATGTACGGAGCCGGCAGAGAGATATCGGGAACGAAGGAACGATCGGCGATCCGTAGTAACGAAATCACGCACATTTTATCCATATATTTTTCTCAAATAGACTTCTCTCTCGATGATTCCGAGTCCAAGTTCCGGCTAACAACCGAGCTCGTTCGCTTCTTCTCCAGTTCAACAGGACAACACATTCTCTCACAGGTTCCTCTCTTTCTCCCCACTATATTTATACATGTATAGATTTGCTTCACACACTAACTACAATAATCGAAAAAGTTGTTCATAAGTTGCGAAAGGACATTTAGCACTAACTTATAGTTGTATAAATTGGTAAGGAACTAAATTAATGGGGCTAGCTTGAATCAAGATGTAAAAGATTAATCCCATTTTTTACCCAAATGATCAACAATGAAAGTTATCCATGAAAAAAAAGGAAGGGACAGAAAAGAGGAAAAATACATATTTGGCTAGTAGTATATAAACTTTTATTTTCCGTGACCAAATTCAGTAATTGAGTCCGTGAAGAGAGAGAGAGAAAAATAAAACATTATGTATGTAGGCCGTATTAATTTCTGCAGTATTCTGATTAATGATCAGTGCTGAGACTAAGAAACATTTAAAGCCTTTTCTTGTAGATTGTCATACTGTTTCGAGAGTTTTGAAAGATTTAATGATCGTATTTTGGAGAAGAATTGAGTTATAAGATGATGCATATACAACAAATTAAGGATATGATTATAATATCAGACAGGGATTAAACATTGTCTCTAGAATTTAATATGAAGATAGCCCCATATAGACTTTACTTGTGCTCATTAATGTGATCAGGTGCACAAGCAATTGACAATTGTCCACTTTAACCTTGAGGAAGAGAAAATTTTACTCGGTGTTAAGTTTAAAATTTTTAAATTGCAATTATATGTAGCTTTGAACCCCTTATTAACAATTGAAATAGTATCAAACTTTGAAACCTGTAGCCAAAATTTCTGGCTTTGCCATTGATCAGGAGAAACTGACTTGCGGACTTAAATGAATAGGTAAAAGGCGATGACGATATATTCTTTTTGGCAATTGATTTCCAACACTTTCAGAAAGTGTGTGAACTTGGGGAATTTTATGCTACTTTAGAAGAAAAACCGAAAGAAGCTCTACTATGCATGAGTTCTGCAGTACACAAGGTATGAAGTTTTCAACTAGAAGGTTTGATCGATAATTTATTGTTTCATGTATAACAGTCTCTCTTGATTATCAATCGTTTTGCACTGGATCTAGGTTTTATCTACCAAAGGGGATGGTAACAAGATGGAGGACTCTGTAAAGATAAATATCCGTCTGCACAACTACCCTGAATCTATGATTGCTTTGAAGAACCTGAAAGCAGCTTATATTGGTGACTGAAAATTTAGTTATTCTATTTTTATTGCTACTAGTAATGCAGCTAGTCCATGTTATGCAAAATTAATAAGCAATGTCATGTGGCGATACGACAGATAGGCTTGTTTCTGTGCGTGGCACTGTAGTAAAAGTTAGCACTGTCAGGCCTCTAGTGATACGGATGAGCTTTTCCTGTACCAAGTGTGGAACTTTGATTAGACGTGATTTTCCTGACGGAAAATTTTCGCCACCATCAGTTTGTGTTGTGCATGGTTGCAAAAGCAGAACTTTTAACCCAGTTAGATCTACTGCTCTACCAATAGACTTCCAAAAATTAAGGTACGATTATAGTAATCTTTTTATCTGTACTCTAGGTCTCCTCTTTTGAGTTTTGAAGTTGAAATTAGAGGTGCTTTGTCCTTTAACAATTTTACTTGTCATAAAAAATAAAAAAAAAATTATCCAGACTTCAGGAGCTGCTGAAAGCTGAACATCATGAAGAAGGTCGGGTGCCTCGAACAGTAGAGTGTGAACTGACTGAAGATCTTGTTGACACGTGCATCCCTGGAGATGTTGTAACTGTTACTGGTATAATAAAGGTGATTAATAATTACATGGACATCGGAGGAGGTAGATTCACTTCCCCTTTATTGAATTAATCATTCTGTGGTAACACATATTGCGGTCTATAGTCTATATATGACTTCAGAATATAGATATCAAACACTTTTGTGTTCCAACATATGGAGAGAATTTTGAACTTGAAGAAGGTAGCCAAAAAGATAAAACAGAAACAAGACAGATTGTTTAATTGTGCAATGGATGTGTACCTTATGTGGTATCTAATTTATCACATGAGGTTTTAATAATGGGTCTTTTGCTATGATTTATCGTATATGAGCAAAATGGGTATTGTGTAATCCCTTACATAAACATAATTTATGTCCAATTTTTTTTAAGGAATCATGAATAAATTTTATGCTTGTTCATTTTTTATTTTTAAAATTTTCAGTAGCATACATACTAGTACCTGTTCCTCGTTACCCTACTTGCTTTCTGCTTCAATAAATTTGAGAAATTGCAAATTTCAGTCTACGTAGTATTCATGAAAAGGAGAGCTTCATGAGAACCAACAGATGCTGTGCTTTGTTCTGGCAGATTTCTTAACTTCATTCAGCTTAAATTGCTTAATCTTCTTAATATTAGCTGTGTCAAAGTTCTCCAGCTTAAGATATTAAAAATTTCTTTCTTCCTCCAGCCATCCATCCTTAAAAAGTGATTATAGGTCAGCAGTTAAGCATTTGATGATTATAATTGCACTATGTTATAAATATTGGAATTGGAGGTATTGTGGTCAGGACCAAAGAATTATAATATAAAAGGATGAATTTATGATTAGCTTAAGTTTGCTGAGTAATATTCTTAAATTATAATAGTGTGAGAAATAGCTTACAGATCACATGAATATTCAATATTTTTTCATAAATTATATTAACCTTGTCCATACCTTATCATGCAATATCTAACATATTAATTATTCTTTACTATCATGAGAATATTTAGTGTCTCATCAACTAATAAAGAGGTTTTTTGCATTGCATGACTATCAATACTCCTAAGACAAGCATGATGGGCCTGTATGCTTATTTTACAAGTAAATGTGACATTTATTTGTCCTTTGACATTGCAGATTTAGTTTGTATAATAGTTCTTTGCTAACTTACTATAGTGTTCGATGTTATGTAACTTTAAGCAAACTTCAAATATTTCAGGAAAATCTAAAGGCAAGAATCAAGGGTTATATTATTTGTATCTAGAAGCTGTTTCAATTAAGAATTCTAAGTCGCAATCCATGTCGGACAATTTGCAAGATACTAATGGTGAAGTTCGCGCGGCAGAGCTGTTTGATATATTCTCATTTTCTCTACGTGATCAAGAATTTATTGTGAAGTTCTCAGAGGAGCATGGTTCAGATGTTTTCCGTCAAATACTTCAATCTATCTGCCCTTCCATTTATGGACATGAGCTTGTTAAAGGTATAATAAATACTGCTTTATTTTTGCCATCATTCTGACTTCTTTCACTTGTATTGGATAAAATGGTAAAAGTTACTATTGTGGGCCCCAATATTCTCTTTACAGTATGCAGGGTTTTTTCATTTTTTTTATGTCTTTACAGCTGACAATCTTCATAAGTAAAAGGATTGGGAAGGTGTTATACAAGATATTGAACAATTAATCTAGTCCAAATTGTATATTCAAAATAAATTAGAAGAAGATTTGATAATTGGAGTATATGTCAATAATGGGGTACTATATAACTTATATATAGATGCATAGGAATAGAAGAGAAGTATAGTTGAGCTGTTGAGGGGGTGAGAGTTGTGTTTGTAAGATGTAACACTTTTTGTGCTGTTGTGCATACTAGTCTTTCCAGCAAAACTTGAAAGTGTATTAGGTAACATGTAGCTATTTTACATGTAGCTCTTTAACTTTCTTTTAGAGGCTATCAAATTTAATAGACTCTAAGCTGCAGTTTATGTTCTCTATTTTATGTCTTCCTAACATAAAACCTTTTAGATTTGTAGAAAATCCAAAAGCACCATCTGTTTACATCTAGTTTGGGTTGTTGTAGAACTTTAAGTACCTCAATTCCTACAATCTTTGTCAGACACATTTTATTACCTGAGCATTTTCTTGCATTTATGGCTTGCTAATATTGTAATTTAAGAGGTTATTAACATCAAGAGAGCTAGGTTGGAGGGATAAAATATGTTAAAGATTAATATATGGTCAAATGTAAACTCTGTTCTTTATCTGATTGGCATTTAAGTATTGCTTTTCCTTTGTAAACCTGTAATCTGGCAGTGATAATAATCAGTGTGCTGATAGTATTTTACGTCCTACAACAGCTGGAATTACACTTTCACTCTTTGGAGGTGTACGGAAGCATTCTACAGATCAGAACAAGGTTCCTGTCAGAGGAGACATCCATGTCATAGTTGTTGGTACAGATTCTTGCTCCTGCTTTGTAATGAACTAAACCTTATAGATATATGTCAGAGCAAAAATTTTAAATAAAAATTATGCTCTGCATTTGGAGTACCGTGCAGTGCAGATATAGAGAGGTTGTGTATTAGATGAACTGAGCTTGATCAATGCTAGATGTTATATTATTAGGTGATCCTGGACTTGGAAAGAGTCAACTACTGCAAGCAGCAGCGGCAGTCTCTCCACGTGGCATTTATGTGTGTGGTAATGCCACAACCAATGCTGGCCTCACTGTTGCTGTGGTGAAAGACTCTATGACCGGTGACTATGCTTTTGAGGCTGGTAAATTCTTTTATTTTTTCCTCCCATCTCTTTATTTAATTGAAGGATGGTCCTGTTACCGTTCTTATTAATCTTGTCATCAGACCAATAATTGGTTTACCATGACTCATGTCATGAATACTCATATGATTGATTGGTAGAACTTACCATCCAAAATTTGACTTCCTTTTCCAATAAACTAGTATCTATCTTTCTTAGTTAGACTGAAATTTGTGATCATACTGAGGTATCCTTTTGGGTGTCTATTAGCAAATCTTTCTGCTACAAAGAATAGTTATTTCTATTTTTCTTTTCTTCTTTTTTTCTTTTTCTTGGGGGTTAGGGTTTTTTTGGGGGGTGGGGGAATGTAAGAAAATATTTCTGCGGGTCTTCATGGTTTGTGTGGTGATGGAATGTAAGGCCATTGAACCTTGGGATCTCAATTGGTTAAATCACATCTATATGTTAGGACTTTGAAACCTGATACTTCTCCAGGAACAGAAAATAGGTAAATCTGAAGTCTTGATTACTTGATTTATAATTTGATAATATTGGAACTTTAGTCTAACTCCAGTCTCCAGTGCACTTTCTAATCCTAAACAAGTGCCACCGTTACGGGTCTGAACATAAGGCAGACAAATGCCACAAAAGCTTTGAAGTTTTCCCAGATTTACCAAAATCTTCAAATCGAGCCAAATGTCAGGGATTCATATAAATCTATAAAGCCATCAAATGAAAACATTAATCTACAGTAATGCTACTAGTTTGAACTATGTTGAGTTGATAATATTTGGTAATCCATGATTACTGCACTATTTTACTGGCATAGCTAGAAATGAATTGGTGCTTAGTTTTCCACAGGTGCCATGGTACTTGCGGACCGTGGATTATGCTGTATTGATGAGTTTGATAAAATGTCTGCAGAACACCAGGTTTCTCCTAATTCATTGTCACAATATTGATTAATCTCTTATCAATGCTAATCTTACAAATTTTATGACCACTGCAGGCCCTACTGGAAGCCATGGAGCAACAATGTGTCTCTGTTGCAAAGGCAGGACTTGTAGCCAGTTTATCAGCTCGGACAACTGTTTTAGCAGCAGCTAACCCTGTTGGCGGTCACTATAAGTACTTGTTTGCACTTTTTTTTTTCATTTTTAACTAGTTTGTATCATAATGGTACTGATCTTTGAGGCATGTCAAAAGTGGTGTCTCTTGGAGGACCATTATGATAAGAATCATAAGATAGCCCAATCCCAAGTGGTTTATATTTGAAATTTCTTAAGCCATGCATTCCTAACATTAATCAGTAGTACCATAAAAAATTTGAAAGATGTAGTTGATGGGTGTCTCCCTTTGAACCTCAAAGCATTAGCTTCTAACTATACGTGCTTTCACCACCTTTTCCGTTTTTCATATTTCAAATAGTAGAAGAAACACTCTACCCTCACAATGTCTGCTACGTTTTACTGTATTCATTGAAAGTACATTGAAAGTATAGATTCATATAATAATTCTTTGACTGATTTGGCAGCCGGGCAAAAACTGTGAATGAGAACTTGAAAATGAGTGCTGCTCTAGTCTCACGCTTTGATTTGGTTTTCATATTACTCGACAAACCTGATGAACTACTGGATAAGCGAGTCTCTGAGCACATTATGTCAGTAAGTTATCTTAATAATTTCGACTGCATGAGTGAAATAATATGACGTATACATCTCAACCAAAGGTGTGTGGATGTATACAAAGATGGTTCTCATTTTCGTTGTTCTAAACGTGATATTTTTGCATTTTTCCAAGTTATGCAGAAAAGTAGTCGGCTCTTTTTAGGATTACTCTAGGATTTGCAATTAATTGCTTCTGGCTTTTCTCTAGATGCTGGAACTTGTTAGGGAATTGACCAAGTGAGCAAATTTGGATGCACTAAGGAGTAAATTTGATTGAATAATGCCAGTTTATGTTATTAAAACAATGTTCTAAGTCATGATTGTTGAAACTTCTTAGGACATACTACTGGGACTGAAACAACATGGATAAAATCCCGAGTACGGAACAAATCTCAAGTCAAATCTCAAGTCCGAATCGAATGAAATCCATCTAAATAAGGCTTTAAACCACTGGCTCAATAGTATCTTCTTGGGTCATCTTAGTTCACCCCAGGCTCACCCAAAATGTCGTGACTGAAGGTACTATTGATAGTAACTTAATTCCTTATATACAGACTGTTCACATATCTTTTGATGTAGAACTGGGGTGCAACAAACTTCTCCACTTAAATTTCTGACGTCCCCGTCAGAACCGATCACACGGTTCACAGATCTTTTACCTCTTTAGCCATTGTGGGATAATACCGGCTTAACTTCGTGTCCCTATCTCCGGCAACCCGATTTGATAACCCGACCTGAGCTTTCGAGAGTCGGCTCTGATACCATATGAAATAACCCGGGTCAAATCTCAAGTCCAAAACAAATCTCAGGTCAAATTCCAAGTCCGAATCGAATCAAATCCATCCAAATAAGGTCTTAAACAACTGACCCAATAGTATCTTCTTGGGTCATCTTAGTCCACCACATACTCGCTCAAAAGGTCTATTGTCTAACTTAATTCTTTATATATAGACAAATTGTTCTCATATCTTTTGTTGTAGGACTGGGGTGTTACAGGGCCATTGTTTTTGTTTGGTGCATAATAAAAGCTTGGGTTGACTAGTTGAGAATGCTATGAGTGTTATCCCCATAGTTTGTCTCCATATCCACTACGTTATTCCCAGTTACCCCTCTCATTAAGCCAAATTTTAAGGACAACGGCTGGTACTTGCTCAGTATAGTAATAATATTTTGGGCAAAATATATACATGAGAAATAAATTTAAGTAGGACTAAAATGTTGGGGTTATAACTCTTGAGGCTTTTCAAAAATGTGTAGTTCTTTGTGGCCTGATTTGTATATGTAGTTATGTACATATATATTTTTGTAATATGACTTTTGCCATAGATATAATATGTTTTTCTGAGTTACAACCATTAAGGATTTATGTTACAAACTGATGGAAATAATCTTGCCACTTGGTAGAGTTTTAACCTTTAGCCATTGGATGTAACTGATGGAAATAATCTTGGTCACTTGATAGAGTTTTAACCTTTGGTCATGGGATGTAACTGATGGAAATAATCTTGGCCACTTGGTAGAGTTTTAGCATTTAGTCATGGGATTTAAATTCACAGGTCCAAACATTTTCCCCACATTTCTTGACAAAGGAGCCTTTATTCCTGTTTTTCATGTTTATATTACATTGGTGTTTCCAGGACAACAGACACTGATCCAAATACATAACATCAAACAAAATGTTTCTTTGTCAGCTTCATGCCGGATATGGACAACATTCACCAGCTGCCAAGAAGTTACGTACCGGTAATGCTATAGCTTTTGAATCAATTTGAACTTGTGCACGATTTCTTCTGACAGAAAAAAAAACTTTTGCTTTATGAGTGTAGCATCACAGAATACTAGAAGCATAGACTTGCATGCGAAAAGTGGTTCCTTAGTATCAAGGTTGAGACTTGACCCAAAGAAGGACAGCGATTTTGTTCCACTGCCTGGTCCTCTTTTGCGTAAATATGTTGCTTATGCAAAAACTTACGTTGTTCCTAGGTGATGCAGTGTGTTTTAATAAGAAAAAATATATAATTCTTTCAAGACTGATTTAAACTAATTGATACTCTCTCTTAATTGTATCAGGATGTCAAGACCAGCAGCAGAAATCCTACAGAAGTTTTACCTAAAACTGAGAGACCATAACACATCAGCTGATGGTACCCCAATAACAGCAAGGCAATTAGAAAGTCTAGTAAGGCTGGCAGAAGCTCGTGCTAGGGTGGACTTGAGAGAGGAAATAACTGCCCAAGATGCTCTGGTAAGTTCATGTTACATAGACTAGCTTGTTAAACAACTTTTGTTCAGTTTCTTGTCATTACTTCAATAGCATATTAAAGGGGTCTTGTTGTTCATGTGAGTGTGCATTTGATTCTGTTATGATGAAAGCTGGTTTGAGTTTGAGGATTAGAGGGGAGCCTTCTTTTTAAGAGCTTCGTATTTTTTATTTATTTCTTTTTCTAGTAATTTATCCTCCGCTTATAATTTTTTAATCCCTTCATTTTCTATCAAAAGAAAGAAGCTGATTTGAGTTTGTTCTAGGCCATTAGTTAGTGTTGTTCCCTTTCCAGTCTTCCTCAAGGAATGTTAAGATGAATATATTATATGAATCCAACCTCTCTTCCTCTTCTTATTTTTTCTCCCATAAATAGCGACTGGCCTCGAACTAAATCTTTTCTCATGTTTTGTGTGCTGGAATTTTTCTAGTGCATAGGTTTGTTATCAGTGCACTTAACCTTTTAGTCATATACCACATTAGTAGGCTGAAAAGATAGGTATGAAGAACATTGTAGAGGCTCTCCCATAGGAGTTTTAATTCAGTGGATCTCTTGAACTGATTGTTTGATATAAGATGGCGTAGATCCTGGCTGACATTGTTAATACTCCTTCGGAACAGACAACAGTTAAATTTTTGAAGAAGAACAACCCCAACCACTCCGTTCTTGTTCTCTAATGATTTAGAGGTACTGTAAAGTGAAATTAAGCAGAAGATCAAGGTCTCCAACCCCAATGATAGAGTTAATCTACTACTGAGCAAAAAATGAATGTCATGGTTAATGGGAGCTGCCCCTTGCTCGTACAAAAAAATGTAGATTTTCTACCATAAAGAAAATTGAAAATCATTTGGCAGAAAAATATATGAGAACATCACTCGATTTCTGTGACACTGAAATCTATAAGAGCATAGCTTTTCCGCTCTTCTTCTTAAGGAGAATGCCTCTTTCTAATGTCTCAAAAATCTGGGTCTGATACCTGTGACCTCTAGGTTTGTACCACGAGTGCTTTCCCTGTGCCCCTCAAAGAAATTTTTACTAATTGCACAGTAATTAAGAAGCAACTTTTCATTTTAACATTTTAAAGCTTTATGAATCATTTTTCAAGAAACTTTAATAGTATATTTTCTTGTTATGGTTTTCCTTGTAGCTAATTATGAAAGGGTAAAGTGGTTAAAAATTGATTTTCATAGATTAACATTCTTTTAGGGATAAAATTAAAGGCAAAAACAGACACACTGTAAGGGACTGAGGGAACATATAATGGAGCTAAGTCTGGATAAGTTATTGTACACATCTTTAATGTTATATTTATACAACAGTGATATTAGTCACGATTTTCTGTATGAGCTTTATAATTAATCTCATGTATTTATAGGATGTTGTTGAAATAATGAAAGAATCCTTGTACGATAAGTATGTTGATGAGCATGGTGTTGTGGATTTCGCTCGCAGTGGGGGGATGAGTCAACAGAAAGAAGCAAAACGGTTCTTGAGTGCCCTGAATAAACAATCGGAGTTGCAGCAGAAAGATTGCTTTTCTATTTCTGTAGGCATTCTTGCTTTATTTATTGGACATTTCATGCACCTTGAAATTATGTCTTACATGCTGATCCTTTCTCAGGAAATATACAGTTTGGCAGATCGGATTGGCTTAAAAGTTCCAGATATTGACACTTTTGTAGATAACCTAAACAGTGTTGGTTATCTTCTAAAGAAGGGACCAAAGACATATCAGGTGATGCAACATTATTTTTCAGTTTTAGGACAACCACAGGCCATATTTTACTACAAGCTAATTCTTACAGTACCAAACACTAGTTCTCAACTCAAATGAGTATACACTGTACTAAATCTAGGTGGAGTAATGAAAGTCATTATCATTGCTTGAGTGCCACGGTATTATTGGCATTCCTGCCATAAAAACCAGTTGATTTTAATAAGATAACCATAGTTTGGAAGTAAAAGATTTGACTATGCATCTCTCTAGTGGGGGATGCTGGTGAATATTTAAGAAAATTCAAACCTAACCAATTAAAGCATTTTCATGAAGCAACTATCCTCTAACTTGAACTTACATTCTCACATTTTCACATTTAATAGCCCGTGGCCCCTATTTGGAAATTACCTCTTGTGCAAAAAGGGTAAAGCAAGAAATGAATGATGGGGAGAGGTTCATTGTGTGCCTACCGATTCTTTTCTTAAAAGAGGACAGTAAAATGGAGGGAGAATTGTTTATTATTTTTGAAATTCTTTCTTTAGAGACAACACCCTTGTCATATGACAGACGGATATAAAGGTAATGAAAAGTAACAGCTGCCTGTATTTTGCTTTCTTTCTTTCCTGCTTATCATCTAAGATTCAGAGGAAAACACGGATTTACTTTGCTAAAAGGCCCCTATTTTTCTTCTATCTTAAAGTACCTGAACCTCTGTAAATGGTGTAATAAAAACATTGGCTCATTACAAGTGTATAAATTCACGGGAAAAAAATTGATTAGAATGTGGTACTTCAAGTCAACATTTCCTGAGCAACTTGATGAAAATACGACAGTGGAAAAACTAATGTGTCAGTCTAATGTGTCAGTCTCTTGGGGCCTTTTTTCAGTTAAAATTCTCAGATATATCTAATGCAGGTGTTATCATCATCTTATTCACGGACCCAATCTTCAAGGTGAAGGGGATAAGTTGTGCGACATTAGAGAGCAGGTCAGTTTTTGGTTACCCTTTTATTTTCTTAATCTTAATTCTCTCTCAGAGTTGCATTGCAATTATTGACTTGTTCCAGTGTATGCAATTTTTACTTATTGATGATTGTAAATTGTGAGATGCGATATATCAACAAATTGTATTTACCAGACACCATCAATCTGTAATAGTGTTTATTCTTAATCACTGTTTTTGTGTTTCCGAGTTCATTCAGTGGTTCTTTGACTCTCTGGTACTTAAAGGTCTTGTTTAGTAAGAATAAGGTAATGGGTCAATTTTGTTTTATCCCAGAAATTGACAGGATCTCAGGAAGTTGAGGTGCTGAGTTGTAGGAGACATCCTAAATCAAATTTCATCGACTCTTTATCTTTTTCCAATCTATTGTGGTCGAATCATTTCTTTCGGAATACTATAAGATACCTTCAGATTTGATTATCTCAATCACTTGATTAAGCACAACTATGTTAAAAGATCAGAAAAGCTAATTGGTTGTTTCTCTTCCCTGTAACTTCTGCAGGTATCAGCTTTTATGGCGTTGCACGGTCAGCGCTTCACTCCATGCCATATTTGAAAGCAAAGATGCAGTACTACTTGCTTTTTAGTTGGTAATCACAAAAGACGTTAATTGCCAGAGTTTTTATGTAATCTAAGCCATAGTTGAAATGTGATACTATCCAATCTTGTGTTCCATTACATGTAAGACATCTTACTGTTGGTCCTCATCTTATAGACAAAATTCCACTCTCCTTTCTGATAATCTTTTTCCCCCCTATTTCCGCTGATGGCCAGAAAAAGAAACAAAAAGACTAGCAGCAGAAATTCTGAAGCAAGCTATGACGAGATATACAAGCCTAATATAATTTCAATGTAATAAATAAAATTACATGTGGAATCAAATCCTATATACATCTCTATTGGACAACTGATTTTCTTCTCTTAAACATAGTGGTCAAGTTATACCTTTATGTCAATGAAATCATGTGCACAACTTAGAAACAAATGACATGTTACATTCAACGGTATATAAATTTGCTTCTGTGGCACATTTAATCATTTCTACTTTATTCATGCAACAAGTGCAGCATTTGTCAATATGCCTCCCATAAGCAGAATGAGAAGTTCACTCATCTCCATCAACAGGTTCAAGTCGCCACTCACTCCCATAATAAGAATTAGGCAATCCCAACCAAAACTTGAAAGCTTCTGCTGCTTTTTTCCTTTCTTTCCTCCGATCCTGCCTGGCTCTGGAGGCATGCTTACTGGTAAACATTCTCGAATGCATCTCCACATAGATTCTGGTATATTTTGTCTTGTTGGGTGGTATTCCATACTCTTCCATGCAAGCAACAATCTCCAATGCTTTCTTAAAGAAAGCAGCCCTCACGCAGATATCAGCCAGAGTATCTAACAGCCCTTCATCTGGCTGCAATGGTGGGAGATCAGAAGAAGAATTAGAAACTCTATTTTCCAATCCACATCTCTCCTTTACTTCATTCCATAGCAAAAGTGCTTCTCCTGGCTTTCTAGCCAATGCAATACCATTTGCAAGACTGCCATATGTAGCCAAGTTGGGGTGGAATCCATTCTCCCTCATCCTCTCAACTATCTTCTTTGCATCTTCAAGCAATCCCAGTCTACAATACCCTTCCACCAACATATTCCAAGCAACCAAATCAACCTTCACTCGTGGATCATTGAGCATCTCATCAAAAACCTTGTATGCTAGCTTTGGCTGACCCGACAAGGCAAACGCTTTCATCAAGGTGGTGTAGCTTATCTTGCTGGGAGCAATCCCTCTTGTTCGCATCTCATTGAAAAAGGCAAGAGCCCCTGCACTATCATCAACCAGTATACACCCATCAATTAAAGTATTATATGAAACCACATCGGGCTCAAGTCCTGCATCATCAGACATCTCACGAATCAACTCTCTTGCCATCTCTATCTGCAATTGATGGCAATACCCCTTGAGGAGAATATTGTAAGTGATTCGATTAGCAGGCACACCAATCCTGGTCATCTCAGCTAGCACCTGCCTTGCCTTGTCCATTGACCCAACCTTAACAAGTGCAGAAATAACGGTTGTGTATGTAACATGATCAGGGTGGCTATCACTATCTTCTTGATGTCGCATTGCTTCTAGCATTTTCATGGTGTCAGTAACACGACCTTCCTTCATATAGCCCTTCATCAAGGTTGTGTACATTCTCGAATCTGGAGTATATAGTTTTTGCAACATAGGTGGCTCATAATCACTTGAGCAAATTGAATTTGGAAGTAATTTATCAAATACATCGCTCTCATTTTTGCTTGCTTTTTCTGAACTCGACTCCCTCAAAATTTTGCAGAGGTCTTGCCTGCCTTTCCTCAGCGCTTGAACCATGTTCTCTGCTGTTTCCAAATCACCAAAGCCCACATAAGCCGCAACAAGAGAATGCAATGTTGTCATACACAATGGAATTCCCTTCAGAAGAATATTTTCCAATACAAATACAAGCAAGTCTTTCCTATCAACTCTAGCACACAGCTTGATCATGATGTTGTATGTTAATACATCAGGTTCACAATCAAACTCGGGCATTTCATGAAACAGTTGCAAGAACTTGTTGGTGAGGCCCAAATTGGTACAAGCATTGAGCACGGCATTATATGCAGCCGCGTCAGGCCGCGAGTCCATAACAACCTTGGGGTCTGTAAACCGACGAACCCTCTTGGTCACTGAGTTGAAAAGTTTTAACGCCTTGGCAGGACCATCATCACCTGAAGAGGCTAGGCGGCTCACGACAGCGCTCCAAGCCTTGACGTGGGGGAGATAACCAGATTTGAGCATGGACTTGATAATGGATGTAGCATAGAGGGTATGACCAGCCTTAGCAGCAGCCACGGCAAGAAGGCCGAGGGAATTGGCGTCGAGGCGGTGGAGCTGACGCTCATCACGTAGGCGTTGGATGATGGACTGGGCGCGGGTGAGGCTAGAGTGAGTGCTTTGGTAGGATAACTGGGAGACTAAGCGGCTAAGGCAGGTGGGATTTGGGAGGTGTGTAGATTGGGTGTATGCTAGCCAGGCTTCCTCAGTTTTTCTTTGGCGGAGGAGTAGTAGAAGTGTTTGGTCTTGGGAATTTGATGGTGGGTTTATGGCGGTGGTGGGAGAAAGGTTGGAGGGTTTAGTGGTGGTTTGCACCCTAAATGGGTTTGTGGTTTTGAATGATGTGGCCGAGTAAGGAGGTGGCGAGATCCAATGGATGGCGGTGGTGATATAGCGGGTTACGGTGGGTGGGGCGGAAGAGGGTGGTGGTTTGGTGTTCATGGCTTGTCCATTTAGAGAATTAGGGGAGGTTTTGTAATTTCAATTTATTCGAATTTGGGAAGAGGGAGAAAAGGTGGGGGGGGGGGGGGGGGAGGGAAGGGGAGGATAAGGTGGATATTTCCGTGTCTTTGGCTTCTAATGATTTGAGTGGAGAGGGAAATAATACGTTGAGTATATTTTATCCTCTTATGTCTAATATTTTAACTTGCCACCTTAAAATTGTCGTATTATTTTGTTATTGATTAGTATAAAATCGTCGTACACTAAAATATATTTTTGGAGTACTTTTATCGATTCTTAGATATTTTCAATAGATGGACTTTTTTAACTTTATTTTTTCCACAATTTCTGCCTCCCATGATTTAAGCACATAAATTAAGAATTACCAAACTAGACGAAAGAATAAAATAACTTTCACATAATATTTTGAATATTAATTGTTTACTTTAGATATCCTTGTGAGACTTTTTTCTTTTTTAAACTTCTGATCTCTTTTATAGACAAGGGAATTTGAAAGATTTTTCTCTTTAGTTTTTATAAAAACACGCACTATTATAATTCTATTCTAAAAATACATTTCATCATCCTATGTACTTAGTAACTTGAGAAAAGGACTAGGAGAAAAATTAGGGAGAAACCTAAATTAATTTTACCTTCGATCTTCATTTACACCTCCAAAATTTTATTTTCTGTTTTCTTTCAGTCGATCCAAAGTTGTATAAGCCGCGCAAAAGAGATGATTGTCCAATATCTTAAATGTATGGGATGTTTAGGGCAGCAACGGGCATGATTGTTTTATATGATCCAGGAGGCAGGGCCAGGAACTATCAAAATATCCCCAGTACCCCAAACTCGGATACTGTATATATATATGAACAGACAGCTTCCCAACCAAATAAATTCTCAAATTAACAATAACTAAACTATATACACACACACACATACACACCCAAATAACTAAATTTCTACTTTGACCTGTGTCCTTCACTCCGCAAACACATGTAACAGTACAAGGGGGAGAAGAGGAAGCAGATATATATCACAAAGTCCAGCAAGGGGTAAAAATCTGATGTTCTCACAAGTCACAAGTCACAAGGTACAAAGTTCTCAATCTTACTTCAAGTAATCAGAATCATAATAAAGACATGTCCCAATATACATACTCTACCAGATTATGGCTCTTAAGATAAGGGAGCACCACAACGATCCCCAGAATTATCAGAAGAATATAAATAACATGTGTCATAAGCTATAACTTAATCTCCACCAAAAAGGATATTCGAAGATGAAGTTGATCAAACTGCACCAAATTTCTACTGTCGGCCTCGCATGGAAACCATCATATGTTGGGTTTCCAGCTGTAAATTTTCAAGAAACAAATAAGATTAGCACTAAAGCCAACAATACCACATAATAACACACTAAAAATACATGTTATCACTTGCTCCATCATTTCTAAGTATCATAGTAAGATCAGTTGTTTGGCTTAGATTTGTTGGCCAACAAATAATTTTCCAAGAAAATATTACACTAGTCCACAAAGGCACTCTAGTTCTCCCTCAAGCTTTTGCTACAGATTATTCAAAGCCAAGCTCCCGTACAACTTACCAGTTCACATAATATAGATTTGCAAACATACCTCACTACGTCAGACAACAATACATTCATGAATTATACAACACCTAAGAAGCATGGATTCTTTTGTAGGTCAGAGAATCCCCAAATTCCAATGAATCCCCTGAATCCATGCGAATTTTCTAAATTCTACTAGGGGTTCCTTCCTTGGTTTTTTGAAATGACAAGAACTGAAATATTACTAATATCATCTACTAAAATGTTTTATGTACTAATATTATCTCTGAAATAAGTTTGATTTGTGGTTTTTTTTTTCCTTCAAAACAGCCAGGGAGTATTTGAAATTAAGTTTGATATTTATGCTGTGTTCAAAAACAGCTATGAAATCTCTAAATTAAAGTTTGAAATCTATCAATTCATTATCTGTATAGCATATTTATTTGTATACAATTATTTAATGTATTGAATCCCTGAATCTTCATTTTCTGAAATTTGTCGAATCACCAAATTCCTGAATGGCAAACCCAACTCCCAAATCCATGCTTCTTAGTACAACACAAACCAATTACTTTTTCAGTTACAAAATTGTCATTCCACATTCCCTTTAATATGAAAACTATGCAACGCAGGAAAACCATTTTGAATGGAATTAAATGATTTCTACCTCAATTTTATCTACAAAAAACAAATAAAATAAAGAAGAATGGTCTACAAAGACCTAAAAAGAACTTATTCAACAACATGGCCAGAAGTAAAGACGTCAATTTGACTCGATACCACATTGAAATCTAAAATAAAAGTTGTGGCAACGTAAGAGGAAAAAATAGGGCAGTACCAACAGGAGACCAGAAACAATCATATGATTGAGATAGCTAATAAAAGATCATAAAGACGGCGCAAAAGATAGAAAATAGTCAAATGAAGAAACATTGAAGCAATTAGAATTTGTTTTGCAGTTGGAACTCGAAAAGAGAGAATTACATAGGGAAATTGACGTGTAAAAAGGGTTTAAGAGCTAGTCCATTACAATTTTTAGCATTATAGTTCATTTGAAGAGTAAAAATAATTAGACGTGTTCATTAAAAGGATCCCAATCCTTTCCCCAATGTTTTTTGGATCCAAACTCAACCTAAAGGAATAAATTCATAGTTAATTCATCAAAGCCTAAAATCAATTGCATCAAAGGCCTTTAAATGCCTTTAAAAATGTAACACTAAAATCTAAAGATTCTAATTAGATTCCACCAAGCAAAGAAATCTGAACCATACTACTCTAACAAATTAAGGATTTGCAAATCCTGAAAATTCTATACGAATAGAAATAAAGACAAAAAGGTTAACTAAAGTAACAGCTCTAAACCTTTAATCCACGTAATGTCTAGTGCGGTTGGAGTAAGACTATAAAATGAGCAAACAATTCGGGCTTAATTCGTACTTACTCGACTAAAAGTTCGATTTGAGCTCGATTCAAAATATAGATGAGTTAAATATGAGCAAATTTTAAAATTCGATAAATTACTCAAACTTTCTCAAATTACAATTTTCTATTGATGCTCGAATCATATTCGTTCGAAAAATTCAAACTGCTCGGACTCGATTCGAGATCGGGCTCGACTCGATAGCTAAATGAGCATCAATCAAACCTTATTTTATACTCAATATATTTTGTGAACCAAATCTGAACAGCTCAATACTCACTCAACTCGGTTCATTTACACCCTTAGGTTGGAGTTGCATCTACGCCTATTGAAGACTTCCAATTCTATTGGAAAGTGTGTCAATCCCTGTAGGATCACCATCTAGTAGGACACAACATGAAACAAGTGGTAGATAGAAAATCAGCTACTTCAAAAAGTGGCTGCATAATGTTGACCTAATAGCCTACTAAAGCAATCAAATGCAACCTGAAAACCTAACTACACGATCAAAAAAGAGGTGGCCATTAGGAGTAGATAGAAAATTAGCTATTTCATAAACAAGCTGCATAGGTAAATTATATTTCTAAAAAGGGGGCAACTATTTCACAAACAATTACATTTTATTATTTATTAATCGGATTTGTTCTTTGAGCAAAATTAGATTACCGAGCTTCCTATTGATGACCAAGACCAACACTGACACTACTAACATGTTGCAACTCTAAAGGGAGGAGGAGAGAGCAAGAGAGTACCTGAGAGTTTCCATAGTTCACACCTTGTGAAAATGAACCTTGGTGAGAAAGCTATACCAACAAAATAAAAAAACACTCGTCAATTAAGAATCAGACTTTAATCTGGAAAAAAAAATGACAATATTCATGGAGAGAAAACTCCATCATATAAGAAAAGTTAAAAATATATACCTGTCCATTAGGACTAGGTTGTAGCCCGTCTTTTCTACCAGATCCTTCTACACCCTTCGCTGACCCCTTACTGTCACCCTATCAAAACACATCAACTGAATGTTAAAATTTGTATAATGACAAAACGAACTAGACAACATATAACATTTGTGCGAATAAATAATAAATTCTCTTACCTCCATCTGCTACAGCTCAATCAATCCAGAACATAACCAAACCAAACCCAAAAAGAAAAAAATCATATAAACTTATCAGTGAAAAAATATGATCAAGCAATTGAAGACAAATTAAATCAAAGATAAATGAAAAGTTACCTCTCTAAATCTCGCCAGGTAAACCTTGAGAGGATCTATGTAATCTTCAAACCCAAGAGTAGCCATAGCCCATAACAGGTCATCACCATTAATTGTCTTCCTCTTCTCTCTTTGGCACTTATCACTTGCCCTTCACATTCAATCACCAATACATTCTATTCCTCAATATTTTTTAATTTAATTATTGGAAAGTATCTATTCCTATGTACTAAAGTATATAACATCACAATGACACACAGAAACATGCACATACTCAAGTACTTGACCAGCAATCCAATTACCAATTTCTCCATCTCAAACTATCAACCAAACAATTATCTATAGCTAGTCAAGATGATGAATTAATTGAATGAAACTTTACTATTGAGTTCTTATGAAAACGTGAAAAGGATTCAAATCTCGTTCTCAAATGAAATGTGCGTACAATTTGACAGGAATAGGCACAGTACAAATAAACATAGAAACAGATAAAGATAAGGTAGATAAAATAAATTTCAGGAATACGGCACAATCTATCTAACAAAATACAACTAATTTTGAATTTCCCACTCATCCTAATAAATTATCTGGCCGTCCAAAATTTAGAATAAATCCCATGTAGTGTATTAACCAAAAAACAAAGATATATATATATATATATATATATATATATATATATATATATATAAGTAGAGATAAATATTGATCACGTAGAAAGAAACATGAGTATATATTTAGGGAAAAGATATCAAAATAAGTTAAAATTCTGAGGCATACTCGCTGGTGACGAAACTGATAAACTCGGAAACGCATTCCTGAACAGTCTCCTTAGCGTCCTTGGCGATTTTTCCATTGGCCGGAAGCCCCTTCTTCATAATCCGACTAATATTGGCAATGGGGAGAAACCTGTCCTGCTCGCGAACGGATCTCGGGCTCTGATCGCCGCTCTCGTGGCTTCCACCGCCAGGACTTGTCGGAGGAGCGTCCGCCATCAAACCCTAGGTGAACAAAAAAAACACAACAACAACGACGGTGCTTAAATCTTAGTAAACAACATAACTGGCGATTGCAGAGAAACCCTAACTCCACAATGATGATTCAATATGTAGGTCATGGGGAGAGAGAGAGATGAGACAGTTTTATTAATACTTACTTGCCGATTAATTAAGGGAATAAATTTGTAAATTGGGCGGGAGAGACGATGGAATGGAAGTGAAGAGAGAGAAGGGGAGATCGGACGCTGGAGAAGAGGGGAGAAAGGAGACGACTGAGATGAGAGATTTAGGTTTTATTTTCTTATATCAACACCGTTCGTTCGTTCGTTCTGCTTCCTCCGTTTTTTCCTATGCCTTGTTGCCCCCTCTCCTCTCTATAGGGATAGGCTTCTTCAATCCCAGTACACCACGTGTAAACGCCTACATTTAACGTAGTGACTGGATATGGGTCCCGTTTATTTAACACAACTTTTAATTTATCCAAAAGAATTATAAATCGACTATAATAGTATTGTTGATACCTAAAACAATATAAATTAATAATAATAACAACAATAATAAACTGGTGTCTTATCATTTTATAGCTTAATTAATGAGACATTTGAAGTATACATTTTTAATTTAGTTGTCAAAAAAAAAATTGTTAGAAGCTTCGAAGGAAGATTATAGTGTTTGGTGAATGGAATGGTGAGCATAGTGACAACCACCACATTTCCCCTCCCTCCCATGTTTGAATCAGAAGATAAACAGTCCTTGGAAAAAAGAATCACTAGTATTTTTCTAATTATATTCTCAAAATTTTACCTTTGCTTGTAAATATTTTCAGCACCACCTAAAAAATGACCCCAACATTGCAGGAAGGAGATGCATAAAACCATTCTTCTTCTGGTGCTGTACTAATTTGTTACTGCAATGAAATTGCAGTCCTAGTTGCAATTTTTCTTTTAGGACCCTGCTATGCTATAATCAATGGTGTCACCTTTACATTATGTTACTTCCATCTGTCACATGGCATTCACAGCACCTATAACTCTAGATTCACCAGTATCCAATTGCCTCAAGTATTCATACAACATGGTCAAGGCCCCATAACTTTTCACTAAATAGATGCAATCAAAATTCACCCAACTCAAAATTTACTACTTCCTACTTTTCACAGCATCAAAAATTTACCTTCTAAAATTAAAAATCATGTTCTCCTAGCAGTTAGAAAGAATATGACACACAAGAAATTATTAAAGTATTATCGAGCAGTTGGCCGCGATATGGACTCGTCGATTGACAAATAATGTTCGCTTGCACCAAAATCCAGTGATGAAACTTCATGCAAGGAAGAATGAACAGAATGCCTTGACATTTCATCAGAGCTACCTTCTCTCACCCCCTCCGCTCCCCTTTCGAGGGAGATTGCATCTTGGATCTCCTTAATAACTTCTGATATTGATGGCCTTATATGCCCGTGGGGTAGAACACACGTCAAAGCCTTTTCAGCTATCTTCCACATTGATTGAATATCGTATTCCCCGCGTAGTGAAGGGTCGATGATTCCTTGAATATCCCCATTCTCAATATGCAGCTTTGCCTGTGACAAATCAGCAGAGGCAATTACAAGCAGATAATTTTCTAAGATCAAAAAGGGAAGGATAAAAAAGGAATTTACAAAAAGATATAAAGGCAATAAAAAATCGTAAATGCGCCTATGGCCTCCACTTCTGCAAGGTTTTACCCCATCAGGTTGATGTCATCAACTGAAGCATTTGAAAATTCCAGTTTCTATTTTAATATACAAAACTCAAATAAAAAGATTCTTACAATCATATTTGGTATGCTACATATATTTGGAAATAAATTCTCCTCATCAACTACGAAGTCACTATACATGGTGAGATTTACCAAGAAATACTTTCGATTGAATGATCAACTGAAACTTCAGAAATTTAAACAAGTTTCAAAAAACTTACCCACTGAACTATATTACGGCAGTTAACTCCAAAGCTTTCGTTAGATATCGCTTCTTGACCAGATATCAGCTCAAGAAGAATGACCCCAAAACTATAAACATCACTCTTATCTGTCAACTGCTGGGAGATATAATACCTGCACATCATGGGAGGGATATCAGAGAGAAACAGTTTTTGAATATTTTGCTAGTAAAAATGAAAATATGAAAGTTAAACTCTAAAGATGCCATAACATCCAACTGCCCCATAATTGTGTTTGATAAACCTGGGAATTAAGATCTGAACGATTATGATGTCTTAATAAATTAGATCATCTGAATGGTTATGATGTCTGAATTTAAAAAATTATTTGATAACTAAAAAATAAGTTGTTTCTTAATAATACTATTTTACCATTTTAAAGGGTAAAATTTTATTTAATAATTTTAAATATTCAATTTAATAAAAATGAGTGCATAATATTGTTGAATATATTTATATAAAAAAAATTATCAAAAAAAATTCATTAAGAAGTACCTCTTAATTAGTCAGAAGCATTCAGAGGTAACAAAAAAAAATAGCATCATACCTCTTAGCAAATAAGAGACAGTCCATTAAGAGGCAATCAGATGTAAACAAACAGCACCTAAATGTTAGCCTGCATGCTGCCATTAGACTTGTAATGAACCCTCATAACTCTGAAACCAAAAGTTCTTCTAGTGCTATTCTTATCTGGATGAAATCAAGCTACACTCTACAACAAGTTATTAAAATATGGAGTGTGCAGGAAGAAATGAAAGAGACGAGGGACATTCTTAATTCTCAGCTATTAAAATTATTTTTGTGTAGTGTTCAGTTTTGGAAAGCAATACTGGCTTAACGCTTAAACATTTCACTAAAAATGAAACATAAAAGGCTTTAGATTTTCTTATCAACGGTAGCCTAACAAAATATAGATTTGCAATTTCTATTTTGGTGAGTTATACATAGACAATCATGGTTTATACTGAACTCAACGACTTACATACAAAACTGTTCATCTGAAGAGTTCTAACAATTTGAAGTACCAAATTATATTTATATATTTACAGGCATTGATTTTCACTTTATCCCATTCAAAGAAGAGAGAAAGTTCCTTACTCAGGATCCAGATACCCTACAGTGCCTCGAACTATGCTTGACACATGGGAGGCCCCATCAACTGCAAGTTTTGAGAGACCAAAATCTGAAACCTTGGCTCTCATGTTTTTGTCAAGAAGAATATTGCTGGTTTTTAAATCCCTATGGATGATAGATGGGACGCATCCAGTATGAAGGTACTCAATCCCTGAAAAATTCATGAGAACACAAGATCTGATTAGTTCTTCTTTAGTTAGGAGAAAGACCATATTTGTTTTTTTCTTAGAGCAATTAAAAATAAAAATCATATATTATCTTACAAACCTTTGGCTGCATCTTCAGCAATCTCGAGGCGCTTGATCCAACTAATACTTCGCTCACATGTTAAAGGTCCTGCCAAATACAATACTATATTAAGCATGATCAAAATTAACTTATTTACAGTTGGAAGATGGTGCTTACCATAAAGATGCTCCTTAAGAGTTCCATTATGCATGAATTCATAAACAAGGATACTTTTAGTTTCTTCCTGGCAAAACCCAAGAAACTGTACCAAGTTTCTGTGATGTATCCTTGAAAGAAGAGTCACCTGTCGATTGAAGCATGTGTTAGTCAACAAACACCAAGATCTGATACAAACTACAGAGAAAACCACCTTATACCACAGCAATTACTTATTTTATTTGGGAAAAATAAAAGAAATCTATTTTTGATTGACAAAATAAAACAAGCGTAATCTCATACTGAGAAACAAAGAATTTTTACTAGCTTAAATCCAACAGAAATAGACGACAGAAACTACAAAGCCAGACATGTATCTTCATATACAGCACTAATTAGGTCAATCAATACACAATATAATTAGGTTATGAGATTAACTCAAATTCTCAGATAGCACTCTGTGCAAACAGGCACATAGCGGGCTTGCTTTAAATCCAATTTTTTGGTAGGACAAAACCTAAGAGAGGGAAAGCTGGAGAGAGAGAGAGCAGGGGGTGGATTCTTCATAAGGAAAAAAGAGAGGGTTTACATGAGATATAAAGGCGAGTACTGGGACTGAATATAAGAGTAACTAAAATATTCTTTTGTACGATTATAGTTTCTCTCTCATAAGCTGGATTCTCTTTGTGAACGACTGAACGTAGACAGAACTTTAACAAAGCACATAATTTTGTGGTTTCTTACTTTTGTTCATCAAACTTATCAAGGAATTATCCTGAGTAGGTAGTTCCTTGAGACGGTTATCTCACAACGATTAGTTCAGAAAAGATTCGTTCCTTTTCAAAACAACTTCACCATTTTAGGCTGTTCAGGGATCAATGACATGAATAGATATTTGCAAATTTTCTTTAATGATATTGAATCCACATATAATTTGCTTCTAAGAAGTTGTAAAAATCCAACTTTTTGGTAATAATCAGACGCAATAGTAGGTTGGTTCTGAGTTTTCAAGAGCACATTCTTGGTCTTTGACCTTTTGGTAATACTTTGTTGTCTGCCACAGAAACCAATATCAAAACTATGGTGCTAGTAACCTTAATCAACATAATGGTTTCGATATCTGTCTACAGTTTCACTTACCTTCGATTCAATATAGTGGCATTCAAAACAACGTAACAATTAAACAGACAGGGTCAGAAATACGATTGCTAACCTCATTTGAAAATTCTCGCTTCCCTTGGTAAGAATTACTGGTCAGAACTTTTACTGCGATTTCCTTTCCATCTTTTAGTTTTCCATAGTATACAACCCCAAAGCCTCCTGAGCCAACTTTTCTCTCAAACTTCTTTGTAGCATCTTCAAGATCAGATAGTGTAAAGCATTGTGCGGCTTCTGTAGCAGTATCACCGAAGGAAGAAACGAGCCTATTAACATTATGTTCAAAATGGTCTGAAATAAGAAACACATATTAATCATGTCAGACCAACCAGCTTTTCCACAACACCAAAAATATTTCTAAAAATAATTTAAAAAAATCTCCCACTTTCAACCTTGCTTAGGAATTTTCTTCTTTCCTTTGTGCATCAAAAAGCAAGAAGCTATAGTAGCTATAAGCAGAACGGCAGCTCCAATTGAAGATCCAATAATAATTTTGTTGTGGCTCTCTCCGCTTCTGCCTTTGTGAAGATCAAGATTTCCAGTGTAGCTGAAAGAACCAAGCAAAATGAAGAAATGAACATAGTGAGCTAGAACTTATCTTACAGAACTGAAGATTTTGGGAAAAGAGAAGGAAAATAGGGTCTTGGGAGAACAATATTCCTGAATCAGTAAAGATATAGAAATAAACAAACAGTATAATCAGATATTAGTTGTTCAAGTGTGACAACAATTACAAGTACAACCTAACTTACTGTCACAGAGTTTGAAACAGTTTTTCAAAACTGGAACAAAATAATTTTTGCGCAGGAAAATAAGGTTCACATCTGCAAATTTTTACAAGACAGTATTTTAAGCCAATAAGTTGTCAATTTTTTCACCTTACTTGATGTATGAGATAGTAATTGAAGAGAGAGACAAACTTCAGTACCCATAAACAAAAACAAAATCTCAAGGGGCGTTCGGTCTAAAGGTCATCTTAGATACCCGGTAATATAAGTATGTTATCCTTGTAAATCGTGCTAGGTACATTGGCTATCTAGATTACAAAACAACAGGTGGTAAGTGGCAACTTGAGATTACCACATGTAGGTCATCTTAAGGTTCGTTTTTAGACTAAAGTACCCCTCATATTTGAATAATTTGGACATAAACGTCCTTATTTGTCACACAACTACAAAAAGTTTACCAATAAAGTACCAATATATATCATATGTAATACTCTTAATTTTAATGAGTTGAACAGACATTTTCTTATTTGTTCTTATTCATCTTGTTTTGTTATTGTTATTATAAGTTTAATTTATTATTGTTCGTAATTTATTTAATTAATAAATTTATTTTTGTACTTAATCATTGAATCTATTGTGAGTTACTCCCTCCATTCCTAAATAAGTGACGTTTTGGAAGAAAAAATTTGTTCCAAATTATCTGTCGTTTACAACTTTCTAGGTGAATAAATTATTTACTTTCCTATATCACCCTTACCTTCTCTCATTATTCCAAGAAATTCTCACCCTTAGTATTAATAGTTTTCAACTTCCCATAAAGGGGTAATGATGGAATTTCACACAAATTTTAATGATTAAATGATAGTATTAAATGACTTTCTTAATCCATGTGCAAAACCTTAAACGACACTTATTTAGGAATGGAGGGAGTACTATTTTATAATAGTATTAAAACTTTTAATATGTTTTATTAAATTGATTAGTTGGGTAATATTTTGAGTATTGAATTTACATTTGACAAGAACCATTTGGGTGAATCACTTGACATAAATTAGAACGACAGTTTAGAAAAAAAAAATATTAGGAGAAATATACCCAAGGATCTTGAATTCACACTCACAACAACAATTACTAGTAATCACACAACTTCCACCGAACAAGAAATAACAACATATGATCAATTTCTATTACCAATAATTAAATACCCAAAAATATGCGTTTAGGTGGGTATTTGTCATGACCGATACCAAACAACCGTTAAGGTCAAATTAAAGAAATTGATGAACTTGGTAACCCTGATGTCACATCATTGTTGAACTATGTTAACTCAGCTGTATTGTAAGCCATAAACATAAATATTTATCTAATACATTACTAATATTTGAAATTGAAAAACATGCCCACTTATCTATACTTGATCAAGAGCATTGTACACACACCCTGAATTTCCTTGTGAAACCCTACATTAAGTTATATTGTCCGTTGCAGAGAATAATCTACTGCAAAAATACAAACCAATAACATAGCAGCTTGGATATCTGTCAATTAAAGTTTTTCTTAGTACGATTTTAACACCTCTACAATCTACTGTGTGAATAATTATAAAAGACTATTAAGTCCTCCATTTTTACTGGGGCACTTATCCGAAGGACCTAATGTATTTGGTGGATGCCACAATGGTGATTACAAGACTGAATTCTTTGGAGTTGTCCAGCTCAGAGCTTTCACAATCTTGTCAGGCACAATGAATTGGGTAACTGCCCTTGTTCTGGATACAATCACCATACTAGAAGGACAAATGGGATAGGTACATATATAAACTACTCAACTGGATTTCAAATTAGCAGAGGGACTAGAGAGAAGCCGTCTTCTAATGGCTTTGTATATTTTTCCCTTTTCCAGTTTAGGAGGATTTCTCATCCTCCACTTATCATTTTGTGACCTCTCTCTCTTCTAAAAAAATCTTTTTTTTATTATTTTAAAACACAAAATAATTAATTTTGTTGATGCCATATAACGTAGAAGTCAAATGTGTAATACAATATAAGCATGTAAATGGATCCATCCAATCAACAATATATAAGATGCCAACTAATTCATTCTGATACTATTAGCAAAGCAACGGTACCCACTTTAAAGCCAGATTCTTGTTTAGAAGACCTGATGGTATAGCTCCAGATAACCTGTTATTTTGCAAATACCTGCAAATATTATCAGAAATTATTAACCTTTTACTCAGAGGCAACAGAATGAAGTTTAGTACATAATTGATGAAAAAGGCCAAGGAAAATCATTAGGTCAAAAGAATAATTTGACATTAACAAGGAAAACCATGGTAGTGTCCAGTAGGCTAAGTGATTAAGTAGATTTATTTTATTTATTTTAAAAAAAATCAATATAGAAACCATTTGGAGAAATAAAATAAATAGAAGCACCTATGAAGGTGTTTGAAATGATTCTATTTGAGACCATTATGTACTAATACTCATTGATACCAGATACTTACAGTTCTCTCAAACTGGGCAGGTCCACTAACGAGGAAGGCAGCTCACCAGTCAACTGATTATTCTCAAGATGTCTAAGGCAAGAAATTTTTTGAGTTAGCCAAAATTCGTCACAAAATGGCATAATTACAAGGATAGACCATCTACTTTACATTATCCTCAAGGTCGTGCTTCCACTAAAATCAGGAATTGAGCCACTCAGTGAATTCCCATCAAGCCATCTGTAACAGAAAAAGATATATGCAAATTATAGAGGGGGAGTCAACTGATTCCACAGCAAGCAAAGGAAAACTTCTCAGATCAATGTACATAATGCTGTTTGAAGCTTACAACTCGACTAGGCTGCTCAATTTTGTCAAGTCTGATGGAATACTCCCTGTTAAATTCTTCCCAGACAGTTTGCTGCCAGATTACACAGATAGATTTGGTTAGATTGGTGACATAAAAAAAAGAATATACAATTCTCTATATTTGTAGTTATCCATGAGATAGAAACAGCAAATTTTAAAGTGGCATAATATCCATTTCAATTACAAGGTTTAAGATCACATATAAGGAAAGTACTTTACATTGAAACTATCCTTGGTTGAGTATCTGAGTTACACTGTACCCAGGACCACGGTACTGGCAGACATGGGTCGCCGCCTTCTTGTGCCCAATCTGCCGATGAGTAAACTGAGACTACCCTAGCAATAACTGATCCTGAAACACATACAAAACTAGAATGAGTTTCACTTTGGATTCAAAGTTCATCCAAAAGAATTTAATGCAAAGAGTGTGCGGTTTCTCTCTCTCTCTCTCTCTCTCTCTCTCTCTTTACGAAGTATGAAATCTTAAGAAAATGTCCGAGTAACAGTTACATACTTTAAATCTCAGGAAAATCCAAGGTTAAAAAATAATGTGTATTGAAGCATGAAGCATGAAGCATGAAGCATGAAGCATGAAGCATGAAGCATGAAGCATGAAGCAGAAAGCAGAATTATAATTAGAGACAGTTAACTCAAGAAAGAAAGTTATGATTACCATCTAAAGAACCATCACTTTTCTTCAGATACTTATTTATCTCCATTGCATTCACGAGAGGCCCCTCGGTAGAATCAGATGTCTTCCCAAATTTAAAAGATAACACAAAAGGAAGCGATATGTTGACGAATCCTGGCTCATACAGACGATATTTTCCCTGAGCATTTTCTTGGATGTCAACAACAAGTTTGCTCAGATCAGGATTCCCAGGGAGTACTAGCCTGAATTTTCTGCTTTGATCAGGATCCAAGTCTTCAATTTCTGCAAAGTAGGTGTATGCCCAGCCAAAGCCTGGAAAACCATCCAGATTCATGCGGTATGTTAATGATCCATTTCTGCCAACTACAGCTGTTTGCATCACTTTCTGAGGTGGACTCTCATCCTTGCTGACATGGATTGGCATTCGAGTTGATATCTTTTCGGTTCCAGCAGCAACATCAACAAGGTAATTTGCTTTCTTCACAGAATCAGATTGCCATATTCTATCAAACGGATCATCAGGGTACCTAAAATGATTAGAAAAAAATTTGTCAACAGAAACTCCTGCCAGAAGAAAGCAGTACTCCAACAAAACTAACATATGACCACCAAATGGAATTTTCCAACCTAAATATTTTTTAAATATTTATTTTCGTATACTCCCTCCGTTTCAAAATTAGAGATACAATTTGATTTTTGAGGTAAAACGACTGCATATTAAACTTAAACTTAATGTGAATTTATTTAATTTTAGTTAATATAATAATTATAATTGTATAGTATATAACAAAATATTAATCACAAATTTTATTTCAAGTGAATTTGATGTCATAGAAAGGAGGCGTCCCCAACCGGTGAGAACCGAGCTTTTCCAAAGAATTACTGCAGCTTTCCCACTCCCGAAAAGGGCATTAGTTCGTTCTCGTGTTCTTGAATCGAATCAATTGGAGTGGAATGATGAATCTATTTTTTCGCCTTTTTGCCAATAAATCAGAATTTGAGTGGAGAATGGTCTTTTTTAGGGAGTACCAAAAGGAAGGTCAATTTCCATTCCACTAGCCGTTAAAAAACAAAAAATTGCTTTTGTTGCTCTTTATTTAGATATCTATTAAAGGGCCGCAACTTAGTGTACTGCCACTCTACAGAAACGTACACGAGATTTTCACCTCATACGACTCCTCGTTCAATTCTTTCGAAGTCGGATCCTTTTCTGCGTTCGAGAATCCGCTCTCCTTTTCCACTTCGTCCCGAAGAGTAACTAAAACCAATTTAGTCCCTATTAGCGATATTTCTATCTATTATTTTGGATATTTATAATTCCCTAATTCGGTATGAAATATTCCTTGTGTTCCAAAAGAATCCTTCATTGCAATCTTAAGAAAAAAAGATGTTCTATGAATTTATATAATTTTAGTTGATATAAGAATTATAATTGTGTAGTATATAACAAAAACTATTAATCACAAATTTTATTTTATTCTAATTTTTTACGAGTCATACCAATTTTAAAGTTTAATATGCCGTCGTTTTATCTCAAAAGTCAAATTGTATATTTGGAACGGAGGGAGTAATACATTCTCTCTCTTAAAGAAACCAGCGAGAAAATTTTGAGATATAGAGTGAAGGCCCAAATGTTATGTGATACAAAGGAACATTTTACAATAGCACTGACTAAAACAAGGGAACTTTTATCGTCTAATTTGATTGTACCTGATTGGAGCTTCACTTTCCGCACCAAAATTTATTCTTGCAGAGATACTAAGATAGAATTGGTTCTCAAATTCTGTAAGGTAGATTGAACCATTGAACTGCCGGAGTTCAAGGGTGGAGATAAATGGCTGCCCAGTCGTGGCATTGGACAAACACACACTGATAATTGGATCAGAAGCCAGAAATATCAACTCCTGAGTTTCGATTATATTAGCATCTGAAATGACTATTGTTGCCCAATGAGTCGGTCCTAGGGAGATGTCAAACTTAGGATATACATTGTTGTTGTCAAAGTTACCATACAAGAAGGTTGCTCTGACAAGGTACCTTGTCCTACTTTTTACATTAAATGTATAACAATACTTCCTGCTATCAGCTGGGAAATATCTCAGAGTCAAATATTGCGTCCTTGTCTCATTTGCTACAGATATATTTGTAGCTTCCCCATGCACGACCATATTATCTGGAGTCCACTCAAGACCTAGGTCATCAATGAAATTATCTTTGCCTCCACAGTCATAACTTATGAAACCTGTTTTACACAATCAAAGTCATCAGCAAAATTAAGTCAGAGGGAGAGAGAGAACAATTGTCATTTAAATTCAGGATTCTAGCACACTTCTACAAAGAGTTTACACACAACATTGTATGTTACAGAACTGAGTTTTAACTAGTGCTCTCTCCATATGGAAATGAGAGTCCTACTTTTTCAGTTGACTTTTTTTCCCCGAATTCTAAGATTTGCATCAGACACACTTAAACATAATTACTTCAAATGATTTTTTTCAATATTAAACTTCAAAGAGTTAATTTTACAACCTTATTGAGAAATAATGTCAATTGTATCAAATGCTACCTTCTTTTTCATTAAAAAAAAGGAAAGAAAAAAAGACAGAGTAGGACTGTCATTTCAAGACAGAGTTGGTAGTAGGCAACAAAGATTTTGTCCCCCTACAGTTGTTCAGCATTACCAGATATAATATTTCATGCAGTGAAGTCCACAACTTCATCAATCATGGAAGAATTAGAAGGGATATCCACAGGTTGTTTACAAGTTACAACTGCTGATCCTTTACAAATGATCCAAAGACAGCATTAATCTGAAACTCTTTTTGAGAGAAGCATCATTATACAAATTTCATCTCCAAATTACGTACTTGAATACTTGAGATTATTCTGTTTAATTAGCCTTTCTTAACTCTCACTGCAACATGAAGTCTACTTCTTACCTACATTTTTTAATTTCAGTTTGTCTTCAAAGTACTCAAAGTTATATATGAGTAAATGTTGGCCTATTAAAAGGATAGATGAAAAAACTTCACGTTTGTAGGCAATTAAACCACAGTTAAATGTTCATTCTGTTTCTACACCTGCTCATGTTCTGGGTAAAAGAATTCAAAGTTGTGGTCTATGTCTGTAGACTCTGTAACCAGGTTGAAGTTATGCAAAATCTTTGAGCTTCGTGTTAGTAATAGCATCATTTTCCTTTTTCTTTTATAGATGTTATAGTATAATTTTTATTTCTATATAGAGCACAACTTCAACAGACAAAAGGATTGCACAAAGACAATGCACTAGGAGGTAAAGAATTATTATTCCTTTTAGATAAATGTAATGGTTCAATGCAAATGATATCAATGCTATTTAGTTAATTGTTGGCTGCAGCCATACTTAACATTACAAAGTCACACCCAAAGGGTAGTTGCTGCCGGAACATCAGCAAAAAAAATAAATAATAATAATAAAGAACAAATAAATAGAAAAGCTTCTTATGTTTTTAATTCTTCTTAAATTCATTTAAGTTTCTATCCTACAACATTATGTACTTCAATTTGTAGGACAGGTCAAAAAACTTGCAACATAATTTACAAATTTATATGTCATATGCCTATAAAAGAAAAGGTATATATGTTCATATAATTATAAAGAAGCAACAAACCGGATAAAATATCAAAATTAGAGATAAAATTTAATGGACTTTCTGTACAAAGCATCATAAGTGGGCATAAACAAACGAATGCCCAAAAAGGGTTCCTTTTCCTTCTTTTATTGGTGGGTAAGATAGAATTATTATACATTAAACCAACAAAAAGATATAGAACGTGACAACACATGAATTCCATAACATATAGGGGTATTGTAACAAATATAGTCTAATATATATAAATAAGTGGAGGGTAGAGATTAGACTAAGATGGATGGTTAGGATTGATTATTCAATGAAGTCTATATAATGTTAGCTATTTACTAAAATGGGTTATGAATATTATCAAATCAATTTTCCTGTCTCTCTATCCAATTTCTTCTCTCTCTTCCTCCTGCAATTCTCAGCAAAGTCTATCCGAGACTATAAATCGGTAACAGGTATATACTGCAAATTCCCATCAAAAACAGAACAGAGAATCTTATAGCAATCGACTAAACCTAAACCAAAACCAAAATTTAAACCCCAGAAAAGCATAAAAATATAATGTGTTCGTATACACTAAAAAAATACAGAGAGATATATAGAGAGAGAGAGAAACCTGGCATCTGAGCTATGGTGAAATTAATGAGTAGAAGAACTGAGAAAGAGACTAAGAACATGAGAAGCCTATTCTCCATTTTTCTTCTTTTCCGGCTGATGAAAAGAGGGGCTGAGCAGATGAGAGCATAAAAAAGAGGAAAAAAGATAGAACAGATAAAAAGTGACAGTATTTACAGGCCCAAAATTAAAAAAGAAGAAAAAATGAAAAAGAAAATTAGGAACACCAACAAGGAAAGTATTGAATGAACGTATCTGGGACTGTCTATGATTCTCCTTTCCTTTCGGATTCATTCATAATTAATAATTTAAGTGAGATTAAGTGGGTTGAGAGATTGTAGAGAGAGAAGGTGGAGAAAATGAGAGAGCTTTTGCTTTTTAAGTGGTGTGAACTGTGAAGTGGGAAATGGAAGGAAGGAGTCTGAGCGCTCCTAATTACTAGTAGTATAACTCAGTAGACTTCCCCCTTAGCTTTTTAACTGGTTTGGGATGACGGATGGGGTCCACGTGAGGGTCATTATATTATAGTCCTCCCTTCTTAAAAAATTATCTTTTAAAATTAATACACACACATTAAAAAATATGATTAATATCTAACCAAAATATTATACTATCCTCATTAATTATCTCAATTAATTATTTCATTCCCAATATTTTTATTCAATTCAACCAATTACTATTTGGATTATAACATTAAATTAAATAAGAATCATTAGGAAGAGAAGAAAGCTTTAAATGGGAGAAAACTTTAAATAAAGATAAAGTAGGAAAAAAATAATAAATGTGTATTGATAAACTCAAAACGATAATCTTTTTGGAACAAAAATTACTACTTCCTAAAACGACAATCTTTTAAGAACGGAGAAAGTATATATAAATTAGGTGTGTCCCGTGCTTCCGGCACTATATAGACGGCGAGATTTATCTTTGGACGGCCCAGATTTATCAGGGTGAGCGAAAAATTTAAAATTAAACGTATTTTGTTAGATAGATAGAAAATCTTTAATATTAACTTTTGTCCAATACAACAATTGGTCAAAATTAAAATTGAAAAATTCACCTCAATTATTAATAGTAAGAAAATGATGGGTGTTCCGCTAGTAATAATAGCTAGTAATGTTCGCTATTAATAATAAGAAACTTAAATTTTCAATTTTAATTTTAATCGTGAATAAAAATAGTATATGCCCATTTTTAATAAATATCGTGAACGGTTACCGTATATATATATATATATATATATATATATATATATATATATATATATAAAATTCATTCTTATAGCAGTTTTATTATAAATTCATTCTTATAGCAGTTTTATTTTAGGTTGGACACCGACGAGGACAGAATATGGGTAGATGGGAAGTCTGGGGACCGAGATTCCCCCAACCTTGCTCCTCTGGGTCCCACTATTCATTATACTCCATTATGTTTTCGCAATTTAATTTCTTCTTTTTATTTTTTTTCTTACTTATTATATATTTAATCAATTAATTGATGCAATGATTTTAAAGGAACTGATATCTATTAAAGAAAAACTATGTATACGATTTACATAAACAGTAAATAGGTCAAAAGTATCTTATAAAAATTAATTATACTTATAAAAATATTACTTTCAGATTTTTTTACCCTTTATTAGAAAATTGAATAAAATTCCCTTTAATGTAATTTAAAGTTGTTAGGACTTTAGTTTGTATTTCATCTTTTTTTTATAAAATGTTTGAATTTAAAATATGCATATTTTGGTACCATGCATTTTTTTTAAAAAAAAATATTAAATTTTGTTCTAGTAAAGTCGGACAATTTGAAATAGAATCTTAATTAACAACTAATACCAAGTTGATTGAATTTGGTAAAAAACAACGTAACTACCTTGATATTTTCACCGACCATCTTATTTTACATATGTTCACCCTCTTGTTTCACTCGGTCCATACGGAAGTGGTTACCATTAGGGCTGAACAAGTAATTAAATTAAAATCAAAATCGCACCAAAAATCGTACGAGCCACACCAATTAAAATGGCACCAACGGTTCCAGTGTATGTGATGGTTTTAGGTGGGTTGAATAATCAAATTTACTGTTCCGATTTGGTTATTAGCCAAAATCACACGCATAAAATCGAAACCGCATTATGTGTGTTTATGTATGTATTATCTCTTATTAAATTCTAAATTTATTTTTCACTTGAACACGCTCAGAGAAAACATCAGTCTTGCATTGTCATTTTTTTCACCAATTGAAAGAAGATTGTTAGAGGTTATAGAGTCAAAAATTAAACACTTGGATTTTAATAATTTCGAATTTGTTTGATGCGGTATTGCAGGGGCATATAGCTGAGGGGTCAAATTCATTTGTTCGAGCACTTGATGCATTTGTTAAGGTCAATGCTATAACAGTAATTGTCTAATAGATTATTTTTTAAATTAGGTATAGCTATGATTATATTCTATAAGTCATCCCTGCAATATATAGGATAAAATTTTATTCTATATCCATTATATACTTTTAATTTTTGAGGAACTAGATAAACATTCTTACTTGTTATCGAATATATGGTCTCTATTGTTTTATATAGCGTATGTTTTAGTTTTAAAGCATAATTCCTTTATTATAAACTAAAATTATTTTACGTGTCTCACTGTTCTATGATTTGATGATGAATTTGACATGTTTGACAGAAATAACTTTGGTTATATGCTTGATATAATTCTCATTGCCGACTTTGTCACTAAATTAATTGCTCGATGCAAGTTCTATGCTAAATTTTATTGAAGGCTTAAATTTTTTTGTTGTTTCAATTGGTTTTGGAACCGAAACCGCACTAATTAAAACCGCACCGCACACTTTAAAATCGCACCACACCAATCACAAGCGGTTTTGTAAGACCCCAACTTTTATAAATAAAGATGAATTTTCTATAAATATTATTTTTGAATATTATGGAGTTAATTTGATATAATGTTATAGTTATGGGTAATATTTATAAATTTTACAAAGTACGCAAGTTGTTATATAATATTCGATTGGTCGGGGAATATTCGTTTTAACAGAAAATATTCGTACAACGGCACAATCATTGGTGGACCCCACAACGAAATTATTGTCGGATTGAGAAAACGACAAAAATATTTTATTAAAAATAACGGCGAAAGTTTTACCATTGATACTGTTGAACTACTCGGTAGTAAAAGTACAGTAATACGTGTGGTTGTATAGTAGCACACGGTATTGATTATTAATGTTTATGTGAGAAGTCATTCAGTTTGATTCAATTATTGTCAGTTAATAATATGAATTATTTAGCGATAATGACGTTTTGTTTTATTCGTATTATTAACGTAATAAAACAGAAACATCTTTTTATATAAAACAGAATACTTTATTAAAGTTATTCTATAAATAGAATATATTATATTTTATTTAAAAGATTTTTCTTAATATATGGACCGTCAGATTAAAGTAATCAATCTGGACCGTTCATGGATTAGTTACTATGCATTCTATTTTTCTATAAATAGCAGCTCATTCCTTCATTATTTCTTACGAATTCACTGAACTCTAGAGAGAGAAACTATAGAGAAAAACTATAGAGAGAGAGAAGAAGAATATTCTGCTATTTAACTACTTCCTTATTTCAGTTCTTCTTTAAAACGGTAAGGGGTGTTATTCTTTCTTATTCATGAATAGAATTGTTGTTATTTCATTATTTATTATTCTGTTGGAATAACATGTATACGCGGTCTACCCTATACTTGGTGACATTCTTCTGTTATTCTGTTGGAACATCCTGTCTGTGTGTTTTACACCGGACCTGGTTCCGTTTTATTATTATTCTGTTGGAACATCATGTCTGTGTGTTTTACACCGGACCTGGTTCCGTCTTTATTATTATTCTGTTGGAACATCCTGTCTGTGTGTTTTACACCGGACCTGGTTCCGTCTTTATTATTATTCTGTTGGAATATCCTGTCTGTGCGTTTTACGCCGGACCTGGTTCCATTATTTATTATTCTGTGGGAATAACCTGTCTGTGCGGTCTATCGCATGCATGGTGATTTCTTTTGTTATTCCATTCTTTATTATACTCAGTTGGTTAAGTTTTGACTTCTATACTCCATAAAATTTGTGGAATATCCTTGATAATTGTATTTCATCCAGTATCTTTTCATGAAAATATTCTTCTAAGCATTCTTAAATTTTACTCCACAAAGTAGTATCATGTTGACAATTTGGACGTTGTTAATTATTGGATAAATTAATTCTTGAACTTGTTTTATTGAATTCTTATATCATTGTCATAATCCTCATGTTTATAAAATGTTAAAAGTCATCTGTGGCCTGTAGTGTATAGATGGACTTGGTATGATTATGACCAGAGATTATTCGGTATAATCATGACCGTAATGTTACAAATGATGTGATAAAAGTCCTCAGTGGCCCGTAGTGCGTTGATGGACAGTTGTTGGCATGATCATAACCATTAATGAATACACGAATATCCTTGGCCGTAGTGCAGGGGTGATTCGATGATGTGGATTATTTTATTAAGCTGAGTCTCAGCGATCACAGTGTTGAAAAACTTTTTAAATCATAAAAGATAGTAGAGTTTATTTTCTACTTGACTCTTTTAATGGATTGCTTGTTCCGCTATAGTTAAACTTGATGTCTATTATATTTTATCAGTTTAACATTGTTGAAGGCTAATGATAATTTATTCTGCATTATCTTAGTCATAATATTTCTTACTGGGCTAGTTGAGCTCACCCTTTCTTTCACTGTTCTCTTCAGAAAATGAGAACGTAGCTGGGGCAAGTCGGGGAACGGAGTGATGGTCATAATGATAGTATTAGTTAGTAGTCCTCACTATTCTATGTAATGGTGTGTTAATAAATGTAATGAGGACTCATTTTGAGTATGAATACTCTCTAGAAGATAATATTTGTATTCAAACTCACAGTTTATATTTTGTCGTATTGTACACGACAGTTGTATTAGTAAGTTGTATTTGTATTCTGTACAATGTATCTGACGACCCAAGATGGGTGATGTATACCTAATTTTGGGGGCGTCACAGTTGGTATCAAAGCTTAGGGATATGATCCCTGGCTAAGATGTGAGAATAGAACTAGGAGGGGAGAGACGGAAAATTCCTTCGCTAGTATGACCTACCTAAGTTTATTTGCATGGTATTTAATTGGTCGGTCATAATATAAGGATAATATATGACATATCAATTAATTTTTATTTTGTGGCAGTATCTGAAAATGGCATCTGAGAATGTTGAGAATAGCAATGGAGTACAGGCTACTGTTGATTCACCACATATCAATAATCAGGATAATGTGCATCAGGAAGGTGACAATCCTCATGCAAACAACAACACTAACCAGATGATGAATGATGGAATATTCAGAAACTTTATGTAGTTCAGCAACAGCAGGCGAGGGCGGCTTCTGTCCAAAATATAGGTGGAAACACTGAAAACTCTCGGACGGTCACCGCTAAACAGTTCAAGGAGCTGGGACCACCAGAGTTTAAGGGAGAGCCAAAACCACTTATAGCGGAAACATGGATAAAGCAGATTACCAAGATATTTGATGTCTTGGGATGCTCCGAGGAGCAAAAGGTTCCCTTTGCCGCCTTTATGTTGCGAGGAGAGGCAGATTACTGGTAGGAATCGATTAAGCGTACTCAACCTGCCGCACTGAAGATGTCTTAGGAGAAGTTCCAAGAGTTGTTTAATGACAAATACTTTTTCGAAAGTGTTCGTCACATGAAGGAGGTGAAGTTCATCAAATTGGAGCAGAATAATATGACCGTGTCGCAGTATGAGGCTAAATTTGCTGAGTTGTCCCGGTTTGCGTCCCACTTGGTGGATAATGAAGAGCGAATGACGCGAATATTTTTGTGAGGTTTGAAACCTGAGATACGTCAACATCTTATTTCTCATAAACTGTGTTTGTATTCAGATGTTGTGAATAGGGCTCAGTTAGTGGAGCGCGATAACGAGTCAACGCAACCAAAAGAGATCAGTCGGCAAAATGATAATACCAGTGAGAGCAGTCATCGAAGCGGTGACAACAAGCGTGGAGGGAATCAACAGGCCAGAAATGGTAACCACTTCGGTGGTAAGCAGGGCCAAAACAATAAGAATGGTCATTTCAAGAAGAGGAGATTCAACAATGATGGAAAGACGTCAGCACCCAGCACCCGTTGTTAAGGAAGGAGAACGACCACCTATCATATGTTTCATTGGTTAACTACTCATCATGCAAAAATTGATTGTTTTCGTAAGGTTGTTAGCTTTCATATTCCTAATCGACCTATTATGCGAATTCAAGCAACCAAACCATTAAAATCAATCGTTGTCATCTCAAGCCATAAAGCTATTCGTTTATTGAAAAACGGATGTCAAGCTTTCTTAGCTCATATCATGGATCTAAACAAAAATACGTCAATTTTGAATGATATTTCTATTGTTAATAAATTTCCTGACGTATTTCCTGAAGAACTTCCTGGCCTACCCCCAGAGCGTGAAATTGAATTTTGTATCGACCTTGAACCCGGTATAAAACCCATTTCCAAAGCTCCATATCGAATGGCTCCTATTGAACTTCAGGAGTTAAAGATCCAACTGCAGGAATTGTTAGACATCGGCTTTATTCGTCCTAGTACTTCTCCTTGGGGTGCTCCTGTGCTATTCGTGAAGAAGAAAGATGGAAGTTTGCGACTTTGTATTGATTATCGGGATTTGAATCATGTCACCATCAAAAACAGGTACCAATTTGTGACGCCCCCAAAACAGGTCCATTCCACCCAACCCATTCTGAGTCGCCAAATACATGGTACAGAAACAACTACAACTTTATTAATACATTTGGTGTGCAAAATACGACAACACATATACTGTGAGTTTAAATACAAATATTGTCATCTAGACAGTATTCATACCCAATTAAGTACTCATTATACTTATGGATACACTATTTTATAAAATAGTGATGATTACTAAAATAACTGTCTTGAACCATCATTCCACACCCCGACTAGTACTCGCTACATTCTCGCCTCCTGAGAAGAAAATGGAACAACAAGGAAAAGGATGAGCTCAACTAGCCCAGTAAAGAATATTATGACTAAGATAGTATACAACAAATTATCGTTAGTCTTCAACAGGGAAAAATCTAATAGAATACAATAGACAACAAGTTTTAATTCAATATTCGCAGCGGAAAATAATAATTCATAGAGAAGTTACGTAGAGAATGAAATCTACGATTATCTATGAATTTAAAAGCCCATCATCAACATTTTATCCCTGTAACAACAATCAATAAATATCTTGAATCAAATAGTCATCTTTGCACTACAGGCCAAAGATATTCAGTTATATCATCATTTAAGACTGAGGATGATGAAAAATATTTTAAAGAATACGAATCCAGTGAAACAAAAGAACAAATATTAAGGATTCGTATTTCAACTATTCCATGTCCAAAAATACCTCATAAATAATCATAGTGGAGTAAAATTCAAGAATGATCAAAACATGGATACAATCAAAGCTAGTATCCAGAATAGATATTTTGGACGAAAAGAAGAAAATTTCATTTGTCGGTGAATAGTAACTCGTGAATAATAACTCGTGAATAGTAACTCATGAATAGTAACTCATGAATAGTAACTCCGACATGAAAAGTTCCAAATTTGATAAAAAGTTCAGATCAATACTTCGGCATAATGATATTGAAGAAAATAATATCATTTAAGAAGAAATAACATCCCTTACAACAATATCCCTTACTATCCCTTATCTCGGTAAAAACAGTACTTCTAGTTGAAACACCGGATATAGGCTATGACTTGAACTTGCACCGTATAGCAACACTCAAAGTATCAAATACTCACAAGAATACGCTAGATATAGAGAGAGAAATAGAGAGAAACTTGTGTTTCTGGTGTGATTTTCAATTCTAACCTAAGCACCCTATTTATAGGAAAATGCTTAGAACACCAAAGCAAAAAATTGAATATAATAATATTATTTATAAACAAAATTCCTAAGCACACCACCAGCTAATTTCAACCATTTAACACATGCCCCTCAATTGAAAAAAACGTTTTTCTTTAAAATAATAATTAAAACTTCCAAAAATCAATTATTTCGGAACTTCGGAACTTCAATAATTCATAATAAATAGCCCTTTGATCAAAAAATTCGAATCTCGTGAGTTTTTATAGGAAATTCAATTCTCTACAACTTTGCAGAAGAAAGTTTTTCCAAATTCTAAACAGAAATTGACCGAAATCCATAATCGGGCAATTTTACAGTCAATAATAAATTTTCGGTCAAGAATTGTGTCCACCAACACACAAAACATGTGTTAATCATTTAATGCCACAAAAATATTCTTCCTCCTCATATACTCATATATTCCACATTCATTATAAAAATATCACCATCAATATATTATTAAAATAATATATTTAAATGAATTATTTTATCAGAAAAAGATAAAATATTAATTTTCAACAATTGTCGCATTAAAAATTTTCTCCATCTATATCCACATAAAATTAATATTTTCCTCATCATATAAATCAATAATTAATTATACACAAATAATATTACAGAATCACAGTACTGGCAACCAGGCCGTTCCCAGAAAAGAGGGGGCTTTCCAATAAGGATCTCTCCTTACTGGCGCGCAATTAGATGACCAAACCTCTCCTTAGACAGAACTTTCTAGACATTGCCAATAATGTTATCTAATAATATTATTCAGATAATATGAATTATTGTTCCGATAATAGAAAATACTGTGTAGTGACAACTATTAAAACAACAGTAATATAAAATATCAACGCAGCAATTATTGAATCAATAAAATATAATATTGAACAGTAATTACTGTAACAATTATTGAGTAGTGCCTTCTTACGTAAGAATCAATAATTGGTGCAATACCGTGTGCTACTGTGCAACAACGCGTATTACTGTGTTTTAACCACCGGGTATTCCAACAGTATTAACGGTAACAACTACGCCGTTATTTATAAACAACTTGTTTTTGTCGTTTTCTTTATCCAATCGCTTTCTGTTATGGGCCCACATAAGGCTGTGCCGTTGTACGAATATTCCCCGACAACAAGAATATTCCACGACCAAACGAATATTTCCCGACAACAATGAATATTTTATGATCACTTGCTTATTTGAAATATTTGCGCATTTTACCCATAACTAACCTCATTAATCAATTTAACCCTTACTATTTCAAAATAATAAATAGAGAAAATTTAAATTTTATTTATTAATAATTTGGGGTCTTACAACCTCCCCTCCTTATGAAATTTCGTCCTCGAAATTGACATACGTACCTGGTGTTTCGAAAAGATGAGGATACCTCGCTTTCATTTCCGTTTCCAACTCCCAGGTTATTTCCTCAATAGCATGGTTTCTCCACAAAATTTTAACGTGTGGTATGACCTTCGTGCGTAGGACATGCTCCTTCCTATCCAAGATCTTGACAGGTACCTCTTCGTACGTTAAGTCTTCAGCTATCTCGTTTGGTTCTAACTCAATAACGTGGTTCGGGTCTTTCACATATTTACGAGGCACAGATATATGAAAAACATTATGAACACGAGACATACTTGGAGGTAACGCGAGTCTATAGGCCACATTTCCTACTCGGTCAAGAATCTAAAATGGACCAATAAATCGTGGATTGAGCTTTCCTCTCTTCCCAAATCTTGTAACTCCTTTCCATGGAGCTACACGTAATAATACATGATCCCCAATGTCAAATTTCACGTCCTTTCAATGAAGATCCGCATAACTCTTTTGTCGATCTTGTGCCGTTTGTATACGTTGTCGAATCGTTTGGATCTTCTCTATAGTCATTCGTACCAACTCTGGTCCGAACAATGTTGCTTCACCTACCTCGTCCCAGCATACTGGAGAACGACATTTTCTTCCATACAATGCCTCGAATGGAGCCACGCCTATGCTCGCCTGATAACTGTTGTTGTAGGAGAATTCTACCAATGGTAGGTACTTATCCCAACTCCCTTTGAGATCTAGGACACAAAGTCTTAATAGATCTTCAAGAGTTTGAATAGTCCTCTCTGATTGTCCGTCCGTTTGAGGATGGTAAGCTGAACTAAATCGTAAATCCGTGCCTATAGCTTTTTGCAAGCTAACCCAAAATCTTGAAGTGAATCTTGGGTCACGATCCGAAACTATGGATACTGGCATGCCATGCAACCTTACAATCTCATTCACGTACATACTAGCAAGACGTTCAAGGGAATAAGTCTCCCGTATCGGCAAGAAATGAGCAGACTTGGTTAATCTATCAACTATAACCCAAATAACATTTATGCCTTGAGAAACCGTGGGAAGACCCGTAACGAAATCCATGGTAATGTGTTCCCACTTTCATTTTGGAATCTCAAGTGGTTGCAATGGACCCTTTGGTACTTGATGCTCCGCCTTTACACGTTGACAAGTTAAACACCTCGAGATAAACTCCGCGATCTCTCTTTTCATATTGCTCCACCAAAATGTATGTCGAAGATCGTGATACATTTTGGTACTCCCAGGATGGATTGCAAATGGTGTATTGTGTGCCTCCATCATGATCTTGTACTTCACATCAGAGTTGTTAGGAACACAAAGTCTAGAGTGGACTCGAAGTATTCCTTCTTCATCGATTCTCGCTTCCGGAATAGCACCTTCTTGCACTTTCTTCTTCATACGCATCAGCTCCGGGTCTGTAGCTTGAGCAACTTTAACTTTATCGATTAAAGTTGGTTCTACGCGTATACTTGACATCATCGCACTCGTTCCTGCATATGATCTTCTACTCAACGCGTCAGCTACCACGTTTGCTTTTCCAGAATGGTATTGAATGGTATGATCGAAATCTTTCAACAGCTCGAGCCAACGTCGGTATCGCATGTTGAGTTCTTTTTGAGTGAAGAAATATTTGAGGCTTTTATGGCCTGAATATATCTCCACTTTCTCCCCATATAGATAATGCCTCCAGATCTTTAGCGCGAAAACGACTGCTGCCAACTCTAGATCATGAGTAGGATAATTTCTCTCATATTCTTTAAGTTGTCGCGAGGCATAGGCTATGACTTTCCCACGTTGCATGAGAACACATCCTAACCCTTTGCCTGAAGCATCGCTGTAGATAACAAATCCATCCAAATCAGATGGTATTGTCAGAACAGGTGCCGAAATGAGTCTCCTCTTAAGCTCTTGGAAACTCTTCTCGCATTCTTCACTCCATACGAATTTGATATCCTTCCGAGTCAGCTGAGTTAACGGGGTAGCGATTCGAGAAAATCCTTTTACAAATCTCCGATAATAACCAGCTAAGCCTAGAAAGCTATGCATTTCGATTACTGACTTAGGTTGCTCTCAACTGTGACTCATATCCCTATCTTGGATAGCACGTCACAATGACACCTATCAGTTTACTACCACACAAATATGGTATCCCCTACGGAGAGTCTGGCTTCAGTGCATTCCACAAAGGAAGTCACCAGATAAAGGCTCGGTTATCAACTTCTATAGTTGGGTTTTTAACTCTTGAAGTTCAATAGGAGTCATTCGATATGAGATTTTAGAAGTGAGTTTTGTACCAGATTCAAAGATGATACAAAATTCAATATCACGCGTAGGCCAAGAAATTCTTCAGGAAATACGTCAGGGATTTACAAACAATAGAAATATCATTCAAATCTGACGTATTTTTGTTCAAGTCCATAACATAGCTAAGAAAGCTTGACATCCGTTTTTCAATAAACGAATGACTTTACGGCTTGATATGAAAGAGTTTGACTTCAATAGTTTGGTTGCTTGAATTCGAATAACAGGTTGCTTAGGAATATGAAAACTAACAACCTTACGAAAGCAATCAATTTTGGCATGATGAGTAGTTAACCAATCAATTCCTAAAATCACATCAAAAGCAAGTATCTTTAAAGAGATAAGATCAACAGGTAATGTGATGGTGCCAACTTGGATCAAACAAGATTTATAAATAGTGGATGTAACGAAAATTTCTCCTAACAGAGTTTCAGCAGATAAGTCAAAGTCTAATTTTCTCCGGAGTCAAGTTTAAACATTGAGTATAAGCAGAAGAGATAAATGAATGGGTAGAACTGGTTTCTAATAAGGTATATACCTCGCAAAAATTTATAATTAACTAACCCGTGCTAACTTCGTTCAGTTTCCTCGCATTCTGACCAGTCACGAAAAACGCTCTTCCAGGAACCGTTGACTTTGACTTTTCTGGGATAACTTTTTGAGTCACCACCCCCGTTGGACTTGGTTTCGTTACAGTGCAATCTCGAGCGATATGTCCTTCCTTTCCAAAATTATAACATACCTTAAACTGTTGTGGGCAGTTTGGGCTGATATGTCCTTCTTTTCCGCACTTATAGCATATAATCGGTGGTCGTTCTCCTCCCTTGGAACCAGTTGCTGCTGGTGCTGACGTCTTTGTATTGTCATTGTTGAATCTCCTCTTTTTAAAATCTCCTCCCGACTCGCTTCTTCTATATTCATGGCCACGATTACCACCAGAGTGGTTGTCGTTCTTGTCCGTATTCTTCTTTCTCCACTGGTTATCATTGTTCTGATGACTGCTGTCACCGGTATGATCCTGGTTGTGGTCCCTCGATTGACCGTACTCGTTATCTCGCTCTAATAATTGAGCCCTGTTGACAACATCTGAATAGAGAGAAAATTTATGAGAAATGAGATATTGACGTATGCCGGGTTTCAAACCTCTCAGAAACATCCGCGTCATACGTTCCTCATTCTCCACCAAATGAGGTGCAAACCTGGACAACTCTGCAAATTTCGCCTCGTACTGGGACACCGTCATGTTATTCTGCTCCAGTCTAATAAACTCTACCTCCTTCATATGACGAACACTTCAGGAAAGTATTTGTCATTGAACAGTTTCTGAAATGTCTCCCAAGACATGCTGAGTGCGGCTGGATGGGTACGTTTCACAGACTCCCACCAGTAGTCTGCCTCGCCACGGAACATAAAGGTGGCGAATGGAACCTTCTGTTCCTCCGTGCATCCCAAGACATCAAATATCTTGGTAATTTGCTTGACCCATGTCTCCGCCTTAATCGGATCTGGCTTTCCCCAGAATTCTGGTGGTCCCAACTCTTTGAACTGCTTGGCTGTGACAAGCCGCGCATTGCTATCATTTCCACCCGTATTCTGTACACGAGTCTCCCTCGTCTGATTTTGCATGAACTGCAAAAAGCTTCTAAACATCTCATCGTTTATCGTCTGCTCAATGGTGTTGTTCACAGGAGGAACATTGCCAGCCTGTTGCACGTTCTCCTCGTTGGTGAGTACAGGTGTCTCCACGGTTTCATTTACTCCACTGTTAACATTCTCAGTCGACATTCTCAAATACTGCCATAAAACAAGGGTTAATTTAACAAATTAACAAATCACATAATATCCCTATATTATGACCGACCAACAAATAAGCTTAGGTAGGACACACTAGCGAAGGATTTACTCGTCTCTCCCCTCCTAGTTCTATTTCCCAATCTCCGTCAGAGATCATATCCCTAAGCTCTGATACCAACTGTGACGCCCCCAAAACAGGTCCATTCCACCCAACCCATTCTGAGTCGCCAAATACATGGTACAGAAACAACTACAACTTTATTAATACATTTGTTGTGCAAAATACGACAACACATATACTGTGAGTTTAAATACAAATATTGTCATCTAGACAGTATTCATACCCAATTAAGTACTCATTATACTTATGGATACACTATTTTATGAAATAGTGAGGATTACAAAAATAACTGTCTTGAACCATCATTCCACACCCCGACTAGTACTCGCTACATTCTCGCCTCCTGAGAAGAAAATGGAACAACAAGGAAAGGGATGAGCTCAACTAGCCCAGTAAAGAATATTATGACTAAGATAATATACAACAAATTATCGTTAGTCTTCAACAGGGAAAAATCTAATAGAATACAATAGACAACAAGTTTTAATTCAATATTCGCAGCGGAAAATAATAATTCATAGAGAAGTTACGTAAAGAATGAAATCTACGATTATCTATGAATTTAAAAGCTCATCATCAACATTTTATCCCTGTAACAACAATCAATAAATATCTTAAATCAAATAGTCATCTTTGCACTACAGGCCAAAGATATCCATCAGTTGGTCATGTTCACCTCAACACCTGTTCATCTTTGCACTACGGGCCAAAGATATTCATCAGAAATTATTCATCTTTGCACTACAGGCCAAAGATATTCAGTTATATCATCATTTAAGACTGAGGATGATGAAAAATATTTTAAAGAATACGAATCCAGTGAAACAAAAGAACAAATATTAAGGATTCGTATTTCAACTATTCCATGTCCAAAAATACCTCATAAATAATCATAGTGGAGTAAAATTCAAGAATGATCAAAATATGGATACAATCAAAACTAGTATCTAGAATAGATATTTTGGACGAAAAGAAGAAAATTTTATTTTTCGGTGAATAGTAACTCGTGAATAGTAACTCATGAATAGTAACCCCGACATGAAAAGTTCCAAATTTGATAAAAAGTTCAGATCAATACTTCGGCATAATGATATTGAAGAAAATAATATCATTTAAGAAGAAATAACATCCCTTACAACAATATCCCTTACTATCCCTTACCTCGGCAAAAACAGTACTTCTAGATATTCAACAACAAGTCATCTTTGCACTACGGGCCAAAGATATTCGTCAACAACTCATCTTTGCACTACAGGCCAAAGATATTCCTCAATAGTTCATATTTGCACTACAGGCCAAATATATTATTATCTCAAAGAAATATATAATCAATTCAGAATTTATATAACCAATAATTATAACCATGTTGATCATTTCACCTTTGTACTTAAGCTAAAGATATTCAATTATAAATTCAGTGGTCATGATCATACCAGTCAAAAATTCAACTTTGCACTACTGGCCAAAGAGAACCCATAGTCATGATCGTACCAAAAATCTACCCATCTTTACACTCAAGTCAAAGAGAAATATCATCATTAGGGTTATAAAAATGTTATATATAATAATAAAAAAAATAATATGATCAACATATAGTTTTAATCTCAAGAGTAATATTCATAAATCAACTATAATTTGGTTAGAAAAAGAAACTAATTTTGTCATGAATAGTAACTCGTGAATAGTAATCCATGAATAGTAACTCGTGAATAGTAACTCATGAACAGTAACTCATGAATAGTAACTCGTGAATAGTAACTCATGAATAGTAACTCGTGAATGCTAACTCATGAATAATAACTCGTGAATAGTAACTCATAAATAGTAACTCGTGAATAGTAACTCGTGAATAGTAACTCATGAATAGTAACCCCGACATGAAAAGATAAGAATTTTACAAGAAAAATCCTACCAATATTCCGGTATAATGATATTGAAAGAAATAATATCATTAAAAAAATAACATCCCTTACGACAATATCCATTACTATCCCTCACTATCCCTTACAATCCCTTACCTCAAAAGAGCAGTACTCCTGACTGGAATAACGCTGAACGAACTTGCACCGTATAGCAACACTCAAGATATCAAAATACTCACAAGAATACACTCGATATATAGAGAGAGAAATAGAGATAAAACTTCAGTTTCTGGTGTATTTTTCAATTCTAACCTAAGCACCCTATTTATAGGAAATTGCTTAGAACACCAAAGCAGAAAATTTAATAAAATAATAATATAATTTATAAACAAAATTCCTAAGCACACCACCAGCTGATTTCAACCATTTAACACATGCCCCTCAATTGAAAAAAACGTTTTTCTTAAAAATAATAATTAAAACCTCCAAAAATCAATTATTTCGGAACTTCGGAACTTCAATAATTCATAATAAATAGCCCTTTGATCAAAAATTCGAATCTCGCGAATTTTTATAGGAAATTCAATTCTCTACAATTTTGCAGAAGAAAGTTTTTCCAAATTCCAAACAGAAATTGACCGAAATCCACAAACGGACGATTTTACAGTCAATAATAAATTTTCGGTCAAGAATTGTGTCCACCAACACACAAAACATGTGTTAAACATTTAATCCAACAAAAATACTCTTCCTCCTCATTTATTTATATATCCCACATTCATTGTAAAAATATCACCATTAATATATTATTAAAATAATATATTTAAATGAATTATTTTATCAGAAAAAATAAAATATTAATTTTCAACAATTGTCACATTAAAATATTTCTCCATCTATATCCACATCATATAAATCAATAATTAATTATTCATAAATAATATTACAGAATCACAGTACCGGCAACCAGGCAATTCCCAGGAAAGAGGGGGCTTTCCAATAAGGATCTCTCCTTACTGGCGCGAAATTAGATGACCAAACCTCTCCTTAGACAGAACTTTTTAGACATTACCAATAATGTTATCTAATAATATTATTCAGATAATATGAATTATTGTTCCGATAATAGAAAATACTGCGTAGTGACAATTATTAAAACAACAGTAATATAAAATATCAACGCAGCAATTATTGAATCAATAAAATACAATATTGAACAGTAATTACTGTAACAATTATTGAGTAGTGCCTTCTTACGTAAGAGTCAATAATTGGTGCAATACCGTGTGCTACTGTGTAACAACGCGTATTACTGTGTTTTAACCACCGGGTATTCCAACAGTATTAACGGTAACAACTACGCCGTTATTTGAAAAAAATTCAATTTTTTGTCGTTATCTTAATCCGACCGTTTTCAGTTATAGGGCCCACAAATAGCTGCGCCGTCGTACGAATATTCCCCGACAGAAAGAATATTCCACAACCAAACGAATATTCCCCGACATCAATGATTATTTTATAACCACTTGCTTATTTTTGAAAAAAATTCATATATCACCCTTAACTTTTTATCAATTTAACCATTTACTAAATAGAAAAATTGAATACTTTTATTTCATAAAATTCGGGATCTTACAGATTATCTATGAATTTAAAAGCCCATCATCAACATTTTATCCCTGTAATATCAATCAATAAATATCTTGAATCAAATAGTCATCTTTGCACTACAGGCCAAATATATTCATCAGTTGGTCATGTTCACCTCCACGCCTGCTCATCTTTGCACTACGGGCCAAAGATATTCATCATAAATCATTAATCTTTGCACTACAGGCCAAAGATATTCATTTATGTCATCATTTAGAACTGAGGATGAAGAAAAATATTTTTTTAAGGAAACGAATCCAGTGAAACAAAATAATAAATGTTAAGGATTCGTATTTCAGCTATTCCATGTCCAAAAATACCTCATAAATAATCATAGTGGAGTAAAATTCAAGAATGATCAAAATATGGATACAATCAAAGCTAGTATCCAGAATAGATATTTGGACGAAAAGAAGGAAATTTTATTTTTCGATGAATAATAACTCGTGAATAGTAACTCGTGAATAGTAACTCATGAATAGTAACCCCGACATGAAAAGTTCCAAATTTGATAAAAATTCAGATCAATACTTCAGCATAATGATATTGAAGAAAATAATATCATTTAAGAAGAAATAACATCCCTTACCTCGGAAAGACGGTACTTCTGACTTGAATACTAGATATAGTGCTGAAGGAAACTTGCACCGTATAGCAACACTCAAAGTATCAAATACTCACAAGAATACGCTCGATATAGAGAGAGAAATAGAGAGAAACTTGTGTTTCTGGTGTGATTTTCAATTCTAACCTAAGCACCCTATTTATAGGAAAATACTTAGTACACCAAAGCAGAAAATTGAATAAATTAATAATATAATTTTCTTAATTTCCTTAGCACACCTCATCAGCTGATTTCCACCATTAACATGTGCCACTCAAATGTCAAAAACGTTTTTCTTAATAAAAATAATTAAAACTTCCAAAAATCAATTATTTCGGAACTTCAGAACTTCAATAATTCATAAAAAAATAGCCTTTATTCAGAAAATTCAAATCTCGCGAGTTTTTATAGGAAATTCAATTATCTACAACTTTGCAGAAGAAAGTTTTTCCAAATTCCAAACAGAAATTGACCGAAATCCACAAACGGGCGATTTTACAATCAATAATAAAATTCCGGTCAAGAATTGTGTCCACAAATACACAAAACATGTGTTAATCATTTAATGCCACAAAAATACTCTTCCTCCTCATATACTCATATATCCCATATTCATTGTAAAAATATCATCATCAATATATTATTAAAATAATATATTTAAATGAATTATTTTATCAGAAAAAGATAAAATATTAATTTTCAACAATTGTCACATTAAAAATTTTCTCCATCTATATCCACATAAAATCAATATTTTCCTCATCATATAAATCATTAATTAATTATACACAAATAATATTACAGAACCACAGTGCTGGCAACCAGGCCGTTCCCAGGAAAGAGGGGGCTTTCCAATAAGGATTTCTCCTTACTGGCGCGCAATTAGATGACCAAACCTCTCCTTAGACAGAACTTTCTAGACATTGCCAATAATGTTATCTAATAATATTATTCAGATAATATGAATTATTGCTCCGATAATAAAAAATACTGCGTAGTGACAATTATTGAAACAACAGTAATATAAAATATCAACGCAGCAATTATTGAATCAATAAAATACAATATTGAACAGTAATTACTGTAACAATTATTGAGTAGTGCCTTCTTACGTAAGAATCAATAATTGGTGCAATACCGTGTGCTACGCGTATTACCGTGTTTTAACCACCGGGTATTCCAACAGTATTAACGGTAACAACTACGCCGTTATTTATAAACAACTTATTTTTGTCGTTTTCTTCATCCAATCGTTTTCTGTTATGGGGCCCACACAAGGCTGCGCCGTCGTACGAATATTCCCCGACAACAAGAATATTCCACGACCAAACAAATATTCCCTGACAATAATGAATATTTTAGGACCACTTGCTTATTTAAAATATTTGCACATTTTACCCATAACTAACCGCATTAATCAAATCAACCCTTACTATTTCAAAATAATAAATAGAGGAATTAAATTTCATTTATTAATAATTTGGGGTCTTACAACCTCCCCTCCTTATGAAATTTCATCCTCGAAATTGACATACGTACCTGGTGTTTTGAAAAGATGAGGATACCTCGCTTTCATTTCCGTTTCCAACTCCCAAGTCATTTCCTCAATAACATGGTTTCTCCACAAAACTTTAACTTGTGGTATGACCTTCGTGCGTAGGACATGCTCCTTCTTATCCATGATTTTGACAGGTATCTCCTCGTACGTTAAGTCCTCGGCTATCTCGTCCGGTTCTAACTCAATAACGTGGTTCGGGTCTTTCACATATTTACGAAGCACAGATATATGAAAAACATTATGAACACGAGACATACTTGGAGGTAACGCAAGTCTATAGGCCACATTTCCTACTCGGTCAAGAATCTGAAATGGGCCAAGAAATCGTGGATTGAGCTTTCCTCTCTTCCCAAATCTTGTAACTCCTTTCCATGGAGCTACACGTAATAATACATGATCCCCAATGTCAAATTCCACGTCCTTTCGATGAAGATCCACATAACTCTTTTGTCGATCATGTGCCGTTTGTATACGTTGTCGAATCATTTGGATCTTCTCTATAGTCATTCGTACCAACTCTGGTCCCAACAACGTTGCTTCTCCCACCTCATCCCAACATACTGGAGAGCGACACTTTCGTCCATACAATGCTTCAAAGGGAGTCACACCTATACTTGCCTGATAACTGTTGTTGTAGGAGAATTCCACCAATGGTAGGTACTTATCCCAACTTCCTTTGAAATCGAGGACACAAAGTCTTAATAGATCTTCAAGAGTTTTAATAGTCCTCTCTGATTGCCCGTCCGTTTGAGGATGGTATGCTGAACTGAACCGTAAATCCGTGCCCATAGCTTTTTGCAAGCTAACCCAAAATCTTGAAGTGAATCTTGGGTCACGATCCGAAACTATGGATACTGGCATGCCATGCAACCTTACAATCTCATTCACGTACATACTAGCAAGACGTTCAAGGGAATAAGTCTCCCGTATCGGCAAGAAATGAGCAGACTTGGTTAATCTATCAACTATAACCCAAATAGCATTTATACCTTGAGAAATCGTGGGAAAACCCGTAATAAAATCCATGGTAATGTGTTCCCACTTCCATTTCGGAATCTCAAGTGGTTGCAATGGACCCTTTGGTACTTGATGCTTCGCCTTTACACGTTGATAAGTTAAACACCTCGAGATAAACTTTGCAATCTCTCTTCATATTGTTCCACCAAAATGTATGTCGAAGATCACGATACATTTTAGTACTTCCAGGATGGATTGCAAATGGTGTATTGTGTGCCTCTATCATGATCTTGTACTTTAAATCAGAATAGTTAGGAACACAAAGTCTGGAGTGGACTCGAAGTATTCCTTCTTCATCGATTCTTGCTTCTGGAATAGCACCTTCTTGCACTTTCTTCTTCATACGCATCAGCTCCGGGTCTGTAGCTTGAGCAACTTTAACTTTATCGATTAAAGTTGGTTCTACGCGTATACTTGACATCATCGCACTCGTTCCTGCATATGATCTTCTACTCAACGCGTCAGCTACCACGTTTGCTTTTCCAGGATGGTATTGAATAGTGTGGTCGTAATCTTTTAACAACTCGAGCCAACGTCATTGCCGCATGTTGAGTTCTTTTTGAGTGAAGAAATATTTGAGGCTTTTATGGTCTGAATACATCTCCACTTTCTCCCCATATAGATAGTGCCTCCAGATCTTTAGCGCGAAAACGACTGCTGCCAACTCTAGATCATGAGTAGGATAATTCCTCTCATATTCTTTAAGTTGTCGCGAGGCATAGGCTATGACTTTCCCACGTTGCATGAGAACACATCCTAACCCTTTACCTGAAGCATCGCTGTAGATAACAAATTCATCTGAACCAGATGGTATTGTCAGAACATGTGCCGAAATGAGTCTCCTCTTAAGCTCTTGGAAACTCTTCTCGCATTCTTCGCTCCATACGAATTTGATATCCTTCCGAGTCAGCTGAGTTAACGGGGTAGCGATTCGAGAAAACCCTTCTACGAATCTCCGATAATAACCAGCTAAGCCCAGAAAACTACGTACATCGGTCACCGTCTTCGGTTGCTCCCAGCTTTGTATTGCTTCAATCTTCGCCGGGTCCACAGATACTCCATGTTTCGACACCACGTGCCCTAAGAATGCTACTTCCTCAAGCCAGAACTCGCATTTCTTCAACTTAGCATATAGCTTGTTTTCACGCAGCCTTTGGAGTACCAGCTTCAAATGGTGCTCATGATCTTCACGGCTTTTGGAATATATAAGGATGTCATCAATAAAGACAACAACGAACTGATCCAAATAATCCTTGAATACTCGGTTCATCATATCCATGAAAGCCGCAGGAGCATTAGTTAATCCAAAAGACATGACTAAGAATTCATAATGCCCGTACCGAGTTCTAAAGGCAGTCTTCGGAATATCCTCAGTTTTAACCTTCAGATGATGATATCCAGAACGAAGATCGATTTTTGAAAAGAATTGTGCTCCTTGTAACTGGTCAAACAGGTCATCAATACGAGGTAGCGGATACCTATTCTTGATGGTGACATGGTTTAATTCCCGGTAATCGATACAAAGTCGCATACTCCCGTCTTTCTTCTTTACAAATAAAATAGGAGCACCCCAAGGAGATGTACTAGGACGAATGAAACCGATGTCCAACAACTCTTGTAGTTGGACTTTTAACTCCTGAAGTTCAATAGGAGCCATTCGATATGGGGTTTTAGAAATGGGCTTTGTACCAGGTTCAAGATCAATAAAGAATTCAACTTCACGTTCTGGGGGTAGACCGGGAAGTTCTTCAGGAAATACGTCAGGAAAGTAACTAACAACAGGAATATTATTCAAATTTGACGTGTCTTTATTCAAATCCATAACATGGGCTAGGAAAGCTTGACATCCGTTTTTCAATAAACGAATGGCTTTATGACTTGATATGACAGTGATTGATTTTAATGGCTTTGTTGCTTGAATTCGAACAACAGGTTGATTAGGAATATAAAAACTAACCACCTTACGAAAACAATCAATTTTGGCATGATGAGTAGTTAACCAATCAATTCCTAAAATCACGTCAAATGTAAGTATCTTTAAAGAGATAAGGTCAACAGGTAAGGTGATGGTGCCAACTTGGATCAAACAAGATTTATAAACAGTGGATGTGATGAAAGTTTCCCCTAACGGAGTCTCCACAGATAAATCAAAGTCTAATTTCTCCGGAGTCAAGTTTAAACGTTGAGCACAAGCAGGAGAAATAAATGAATGGGTAGCACCAGTATCTAGTAAGGTATAAACTTCACATGAATTTATGATTAGCTTACCCGTGATCACCTCGTTTGGGTTCCTCGCATGTTGACCAGTCACGACAAACGCTCTTCCAGGAACCGTTGACTTTGACTTTTCTGGGGCAGCCTTTAGAGTCACCGTCCCCGCTGAACTTGGTTTCGCTATCGTACAATCTCGAGCGATATGTCCTTCCTTTCCACAATTATAGCATACCTTGAACTGTTGTGGACAGTTTGGGCTGATATGTCCCTCTTTTCCACATTTATAGCATATGACCGGTGGTCGTTCTCCTCCCTTGGAACCAGTTGCTGCCGGTGCTGACGTCTTCGTATTATCATTGTTGAATCTCCTCTTTTTAAAATCTCCTCCCGACTCGCTTCTTCTATTTTTATAGCCACGATTACCACCAGAGTGGTTGCCGTTCTTGTCTGTACTTTTCTTTCTCCGCTGGTTATCATTGTTCTGATGACTGTTGTCACCGATATGATCCTGCTTGTGGTCCCTCGGTTGACCGTACTCGTTATCTCGCTCCAACAATTGAGCCCTGTTGACAACATCTGAATAGAGAGAAAATTTATGAGAAATGAGATATTGACGTATGCCGGGTTTCAAACCTCTCAGAAATATCCGTGTCATACGTTCCTCATTCTCCACCAAATGAGGTGCAAACCTGGACAACTCTGCAAACTTCGCCTCGTACTGGGATACCGTCATGTTATTCTGCTCTAGTCTAATAAACTCTACCTCCTTCATATGACGAATACTTTCAGGAAAGTACTTGTCATTGAATAGTTTCTGAAATGTCTCCCAAGACATGCTGAGTGCGGCTGGATGGGTACGCTTCACAGATTTCCACCAGTAGTCTGCCTCGCCACGGAACATAAAGGTGGCGAATGGAACCTTCTGTTCCTCCGTGCATCCCAAGACATCAAATATCTTGGTAATTTGCTTGACCCATGTCTCCGCCTTAATCGGATCTGGCTTTTCCCAGAATTCTGGTGGTCCCAACTCTTTGAACTGCTTGGCTGTGACCAGCTGTGCGTTGCCATTGTTTCTTCCTATATTTTGAACAGGAATCTCTTTCGTCTGGTTTTGCATGAATCGCAAAAAGCTTCTAAACATCTCATCGTTCATCGTCTGCTCAGTGGTGTTGTTCACAGGAGGAACATTGCCAGCCTGTTACACGTTCTCCTCGTTGGTGAGTACAGGTGTCTCCACGGTTTCATTTACTCCACTGTTAACATTCTCAGTCGACATTCTCAAATACTGCCATAAAACAAGGGTTAATTTAACAAATTAACAAATCACATAATATCCCTATATTATGACCGACCAACAAATAAGCTTAGGTAAGACACACTAGCGAAGGATTTACTCGTCTCTCTCCTCCTAGTCCTATTCCCCGATCTCCGCCAGAGATCATATCCCTAAGCTCTGATACCAACTGTGATGCCCCCAAAATAGGTTCATTCCATCCAATCTATTCTGAGTCGCTAAATACATGGTACAGAAACAACTACAACTTTACAACATAAAAACTGTGAGTGTAAATATTGTCATCTAGACAATATCCACACTCAAATATGTCATCATTACAATTATTGGTACAATATTTTACAAAAAAAAATGGTGAGGACTACTAAAACAACTTTCTAGAACCTTCATTCCATACCCCGACTAGTACTTGCTACATTCTCGCCTCCTGAGAAGAAAATGGAACAACAAGGAAAAGGGTGAGTTCAACTAGCCCAGTAAAGAATATTATGACTAAGATAATATACAACAAATTATCGTTAGTCTTCAACAGGGAAAAATTTAATAGAATACAATAGACAACAAGTTTTAAATCAATATTCGCAGCGGAAAATAATAATTCATAGAGAAGTTACGTAGAGAATGAAATCTACGATTATCTATGAATTTAAAAGCTCATCATCAACATTTTATCCCTGTAATATCAATCAATAAATATCTTGAATCAAATAGTCATCTTTGCACTACAAGCCAAAGATATTCATCAGTTGGTCATGTTCACCTCCACGCCTGCTCATCTTTGCACTACGGGCCAAAGATATTCATCAGAAATCATTAATCTTTGCACTACAGGCCAAAGATATTCATTTATGTCATCATTTAGAACTGAGGATGATGAAAAATATTTTTTTAAGGAAACGAATCCAGTGAAACAAAATAATAAATGTTAAGGATTCGTATTTTAGCTATTCCATGTCCAAAAATACCTCATAAATAATCATAGTGGAGTAAAATTCAAGAATGATCAAAACATTGATACAATCAAAGCTAGTATCCAGAATAGATATTTGGACGAAAAGAAAGAAATTTTATTTTTCGGTGAATAGTAACTCGTGAATAGTAACTCGTGAATAGTAACTCATGAATAGTAACTCATGAATAGTAACTCCGACATGAAAAGTTCTAAATTTGATAAAAATTCAGATAAATACTTCAGCATAATGATATTGAAGAAAATAATATCATTTAAGAAAAAATAACATCCCTTATGTAAGACCCCAAATTATTAATAAATAAAATTTAAATTTCCTCTATTTATTATTTTGAAATAGTAAGGGTTAAATTGATTAATGAGGTTAGTTATGGGTAAAATGCGCAAATATTTCAAATAAGCAAGTGATCATAAAATATTCATTGTTGTCGGGAAATATTCGTTTGGTCGTGGAATATTCTTGTTGTCGGGGAATATTCGTACAACGGCGCAGCCTTATGTGGGCCCATAACAGAAAGCGATTGGATAAAGAAAACGACAAAAACAAGTTGTTTATAAATAACGGCGTAGTTGTTACCGTTAATACTGTTGGAATACCCGGTGGTTAAAACACAGTAATACGCGTTGTTGCACAGTAGCACACGGTATTGCACCAATTATTGATTCTTACGTAAGAAGGCACTACTCAATAATTGTTACAGTAATTACTGTTCAATATTATATTTTATTGATTCAATAATTGCTGCGTTGATATTTTATATTACTGTTGTTTTAATAGTTGTCACTACACAGTAATTTCTATTATCGGAACAATAATTCATATTATCTGAATAATATTATTAGATAACATTATTGGCAATGTCTAGAAAGTTCTGTCTAAGGAGAGGTTTGGTCATCTAATTGCGCGCCAGTAAGGAGAGATCCTTATTGGAAAGCCCCCTCTTTCCTGGGAACGGCCTGGTTGCCAGTACTATGATTCTATAATATTATTTGTGTATAATTAATTATTGATTTATATGATTAGGAAAATATTAATTTTATGTGGATATAGATGGAGAAAATTTTTAATGCGACAATTGTTGAAAATTAATATTTTATCTTTTTCTGATAAAATAATTCATTTAAATATATTATTTTAATAATATATTGATGGTGATATTTTTACAATGAATGTGGAATATATGAGTATATGAGGAGGAAGAGTATTTTTGTGGTATTAAATGATTAACACATGTTTTGTGTGTTGGTGGACACAATTCTTGACCGAAAATTTATTATTGACTGTAAAATCGTCCGTTTGTGGATTTCGGTCAATTTCTGTTTGGAATTTAGAAAAACTTTCTTCTGCAAAGTTGTAGAGAATTAAATTTTCTATAAAAACTCGCGAGATTCGAATTTTCTGATAAAAGGGCTATTTATTATGAATTATTGAAGTTCCGAAGTTCCGAAATAATTGATTTTTGGAGTTTAAAATGTTTTTTTTAAGAAAAACATTTTTTGTTGCAATTGAGTGGCTCACATGTGTTATACATGATCTGAAATCAGATTTCTTAGGTGGGCTTGACAATTTTGTAAATATAATATTATTATATTCAATTTTCTGCTTTGGTGTTCTAAGCATTTTCCTATAAATAGGGTGCTTAGGTTAGAATTAAAAATCACACCAGAAACACAAGTTTTCTCTCTATTTCTCTCTCTATATATCGAGCGTATTCTTGTGAGTATTTTGATATCTTGAGTGTTACTATACGGTGCAAGTTCGTTCAGCGTTATTTCAGTCAGAAATAATGCTCTTTTGAGGTAAGGGATTGTAAGGAATATTGTTGTAAGGGATGTTATTTCTTCTTAAATGATATTATTTTTTTCAATATCGTTATGCCGAAGTATTGATCTGAACTTTTTATCAAATTTGGAACTTTTCATGTCGGGGTTACTATTCATGAGTTACTATTCATGAGTTACTATTCACGAGTTACTATTCACCGAAAAATGAAATTTTCTTCTTTTCGTCCAAAATATCTATTCTGGATACTAGCTTTGATTGTATCCATGTTTTTATCATTCTTGAATTTTACTTCACTATGATTGTTTATGAGGTATTTTTGGACATGGAATAGCTGAAATACGAATCCTTAATATTTACTCTTTTGTTTCACTGGATTCGTTTTCTCTAAAATATTTTTCTTCATCCTCAGTCCTAAATGATGATGTTACTGAATATCTTTGGCCTGTAGTGCAAAGATTGATGATTTTATGATGAATATCTTTGGCCTGTAGTGCAAAGATTGATAATTTTATGATGAATATCTTTGGCCTGTAGTGCAAAGATTAATGATTTCTTATGAATATCTTTGGCCCGTAGTGCAAAGATGAACAGGTGTTGAGATGAACATGATCGACTGGTGATACAAATGAATATCTTTGGCCTGTAGTGCAAAGATGACTATTTGATTAAAGATGGTTATTGATTGTTGTTACAGGGATAAAATATTGATGATGGACTTTTAAATCTTAGAAGATAGTAGAACTCATTCTCTACTTGACTCTTCTAATGGTTTGCTGTTTCCGCTGCAGTTATTGATTTAAAACTTGTTGTCTATTGTATTCTATTAAATTTTTCCCTGTTGAAGACTAACGATAATTTGTTGTATATTATCTTAGTCATAATATTCTTTACTGGGCTAGTTGAGCTCATCCTTTTCCTTGTTGTTCCATTTTCTTCTCAGGAGGCGAGAATGTAGCGAGTACTAGTCGGGGTGTGGAATGATGGTTCAAGACAGTTATTTTAGTAGTCCTCACTATTTTATAAAATAGTGTATCAATAAGTATAATGAGTACTTAATTGGGTATGAATACTGTCTAGATGACAATATTTGTATTTAAACTCACAGTATATGTGTTGTCGTATTTTGTACGACAAATGTATTAATAAAATTGTAGTTGTTTCTGTACCATGTATTTGGCGACTCAGAATGGGTTGGGTGGATTGGACCTATTTTGGGGGCGTCACAGTTGGTATCAGAGCTTAGGGATATGATCTCTGGCGGAGATCGGGGAATAGAACTAGGAGGGGAGAGACGAGTAAATCCTTCGCTAGTGTGTCCTACCTAAGCTTATTTGTTGGTCGGTCATAATATAGGGATATTATGTGATTTGTTAATTTGTTAAATTAACTCTTGTTTTATGGCAGTATTTGAGAATGTCGACTGAGAATGTTAACAGTGGAGTAAATGAGACTATTCAATGACAAGTACTTTTCTGAAAGTATTCGTCTTATGAAGGAGGTAGAGTTTATTAGACTGGAGCAGAATAACATGACGGTGTCCCAGTACGAGGCGAAATTTGCAGAGTTGTCCAGGTTTGCACCTCATTTGGTAGAGAATGAGGAACGTATGACGCGGATGTTTCTGAGAGGTTTAAAACCCGGCATACGTCAATATCTCATTTCTCATAAATTTTCTCTCTATTCAGATGTTGTCAACATGGCTCAATTAGTAGAGCGAGATAGCGAGTATGGTCAATCGAGGGACCACAACCAGGATTATACCGGTGACAGTAGTCATCAGAACAACGATAACCAGCGGAGAAAGAAGAATACGGACAAGAACGGCAACCACTCTGGTGGTAATCGTGGCCATGAATATAGAAGTAGTGAGTCGGGAGGAGATTTTAAAAAGAGGAGATTCAACAATGATAATACGAAGACGTCAGCACCAGCTGGTTCCAAGGGAGGAGAACGACCACCGGTCATATGCTATAAGTGCGGAAAAGAAGGACATATCAGCCCAAACTGCCCACAACAGTTTAAGGTATGTTATAACTGTGGAAAGGAAGGACATATCGCTCGAGATTGCACTGTAGCGAAACCAAGTCCAACGGGGGTGGTGACTCAAAAAGTTGTCCCAGAAAAGTCAAAGTCAACGGTTCCTGGAAGAGCGTTTTTCGTGACTGGTCAGAATGCGAGGAACCCGAACGAAGTTAGCACGGGTTAGTTAATTATAAATTCTTGCAAAGTTTATACCTTATTAGATACCGGTTCTACCCATTCATTTATTTCTCCTGCTTGTGCTCAACGTTTAAACTTGACTCCGGAGAAATTAGACTTTGACTTATCTGTTGAAACTCCGTTAGGGGAAACTTTCATCACATCCACTGTTTATAAATCTTGTTTGATCCAAATTAGCATCATCACATTACCTGTTGATCTTATCTCTTTAAAGATACTTGCTTTTGATGTGATTTTAGGAATTGATTGGTTAACTACTCATCATGCTAAAATTGATTGCTTTCGTAAGGTTGTTAGTTTTCATATTCCTAAGCAACCTGTTATTCAAATTCAAGCAACCAAACCATTGAAGTCAAACTCTTTCATATCAAGCCGTAAAGTCATTCGTTTATTGAAAAACGGATGTCAAGCTTTCTTAGCTATGTTATGGACTTGAACAAAAAAAAAATACGTCAGATTTGAATGATATTTCTATTGTTAGTAAATCCCTGACGTATTTCCTGAAAAATTTCTTGGCTTACTCCCAGAGCGTGATATTGAATTTTGTATCGACTTTGAACCCGGTACAAAACCCATTTCTAAAATCTCATATTGAATGGCTCCTATTTAACTTCAGGAGTTAAAAACCCAACTATAGAAGTTGATAACCGAGCCTTTATCTGGTGACTTCCTTTGTGGAATGCACTGAATCCAGACTCTCCGTAGGGGACGCCATATTCGTGCTGTAGTAAACTGATAGGTGTCATTGTGACGTGCTATCCAAGATTGGGATATGAGTCACAGTTGAGAGCAACCTAAGTCAGTAATCGAAATACGTAGCTTTCTAGGCTTAGCTGGTTACTATCGGAGATTCGTGGAAGGATTTCTCGAATCGCTACTCCGTTAACTCAGCTGACTCGAAAAGATACAAACTTCGAATGGACCGAGGAATGCGAGAAGAGCTTCCAAGAATTCAACATGCAACACCGACGTTGGCTCGAGCTGTTGAAAGATTTCGATCACACCATCCAATACTATCCTAGAAAAGTAAACGTGGTAGCTGACGCATTGATCGTATGCTAGTACGAGTGCGATATTGTTGAACACAAAGACCTATTTTGTATAATTTATAAATGATAGAGATAGAGTTAATGACTCTGGGGAACCACGTGATGATATACGAGTAAAATCGACTTTAATCGATAACGTTAAAGCCAGTCAAGCTACAGACCTGGAGCTGATGAATATAAAAAAGAAGATGCAAGAATGTGTTATTCTAGAAGTAAGAGTCGATGAAGAGAAGAAAGCTCAAGCCTTCAATTTATTTGAAATCCTCGATCGAGTAGGAATTGTGGCCTATAGACTCGCCTTAACGCTAAGTATGTCACGTGTTCATAACGTTATTTACGTATCGATGTTACGTAAATATGTGGACGACCCGAACCACGTTATTGAGTTAGAACTAAACGAGATAGCTGAAGACTTAACGTACGAAGAGGTACCTGTCAAGATCTTGGATAAGAAGGAGCATGTCCTACGCACGAAGGTCTTACCACAAGTTAAAATTTTGTGGAGAAACCATGCTATTGAGGAAATGACCTGGGAGTTGAAAACGGAAATGAAAGCGAGGTATCCTCATCTTTTCGAAACACCAGGTACGTATGTCAATTTCGAGGACGAAATTTCATAAGGAAGGGAGGTTGTAAGACCCCAAAATTATTAATAAATGAAATTTAAATTCCTCTATTTATTATTCTGAAATAGTAAGGGTTGATTTAATTAATGTGGTCAGTTATGGGTAAAATGCGCAAATATTTAAGCAAGTGGTTATAAAATATTCATTGTTGTCGGAGAATATTTGTTTGGTCGTGGAATATTCTTGTTGTCGGGGAATATTCGTACGACGGCGCAGCCTTGTGTGGGCCCCATAACAGAAAGCGATTGGATGAAGAAAACGACAAAAACAAGTTGTTTATAAATAACGGCGTAGTTGTTACCGTTAATACTGTTGAAATACCCGGTGGTTAAAACACAGTAATACGCGTTGTTGCACAGTAGCACACGGTATTGCACCAATTATTGATTCTTACGTAAGAAGGCACTACTCAATAATTTTTACAGTAATTACTGTTCAATATTATATTTTATTGATTCAATAATTGCTGCGTTGATATTTTATATTACTGTTGTTTTAATAGTTGTCACTACACAGTATTTTCTACTATCGGAACAATAATTCATATTATCTGAATAATATTATTAGATAATATTATTGGTAATGTCTAGAAAGTTCTGTCTAAGGAGAGGTTTGGTCATCTAATTGCGCGCCAGTAAGGAGAGATCCTTATTGGAAAGCCCCCTCTTTCCTGGGAACGGCCTGGTTGCCAGTACTGTGGTTCTGTAATATTATTTGTGTATAATTAATTATTGATTTATATGATGAAAAAAATATTAATTTTATGTGGATATAGATGGAAAAAATTTTTAATGTGACAATTGTTGAAAAATAATATTTTATCTTTTTTTGATAAAATAATTCATTTAAATATATTATTTTAATAATATATTGATGGTGATATTTTTACAATAAATATGGGATATATGAGTATATGAGGAGGAAGAGTATTTTTGTGGTATTAAATGATTAACACATGTTTTGTGTGTTGGTGGACACAATTCTTGACCGAAAATTTATTATTGACTGTAAAATCGTCCGTTTGTGGATTTCGGTCAATTTCTGTTTGGAATTTAGAAAAACTTTCTTCTGCAAAGTTGTAGAGAATTGAATTTTCTATAAAAACTCACGAGATTCGAATTTTCTAATAAAAGGGCTATTTATTATGAATTATTGAAGTTCCGAAGTTCCGAAATAATTGATTTTTGGAGTTTAAAATGTTTTTTTTAAGAAAAACATTTTTTGTTGCAATTGAGTGGCTCACATGTGTTATACATGATCTGAAATCAGATTTCTTAGGTGGGCTTGACAATTTTGTAAATATAATATTATTATATTCAATTTTCTGCTTTGGTGTTCTAAGCATTTTCCTATAAATAGGGTGTTTAGGTTAGAATTGAAAATCACACCAGAAACACAAGTTTTCTCTCTATTTCTCTCTCTATATATCGAGCGTATTCTTGTGAGTATTTTGATATCTTGAGTGTTGCTATACGGTGCAAGTTCGTTCAGCGTTATTTCAGTCAGAAGTAATGCTCTTTTGAGGTAAGGGATTGTAAGGAATATTGTTGTAAGGGATGTTATTTCTTCTTAAATGATATTATTTTTTTCAATATCGTTATGCCGAAGTATTGATCTGAACTTTTTATCAAATTTAGAACTTTTCATGTCGGGATTACTATTCATGAGTTACTATTCATGAGTTACTATTCACGGGTTACTATTCACGAGTTACTATTCATGACAAAATTGGTTTTTTTTTCTAACCAAATTATAGTTGATTTATGAATATTACTCTTGAGATTAAAACTATATGTTGATCATATTATTTTTTTTATCATATATAACATTTTTATAACCCTAATGATGATATTTCTCTTTGACTTGAGTGTAAAGATGGGTAGATTTTTGGTACGATCATGACTATGGGTTCTCTTTGGCCAGTAGTGCAAAGTTGAATTGTTGACTGGTATGATCATGACCATTGAATTTATAATTGAATATCTTTAGCTTAAGTGCAAAGGTGAAATGATCAACGTGGTTATAATTTTTGGTTATATAAATTCTGAAATGATTATATATTTCTTTGAGATAATAATATATTTGGCCTGTAGTGCAAATATGAACTGTTGAAGAATATCTTTGGCATGTAGTGCAAAGATGAGTTGTTGATGAATATCTTTGGCCCGTAGTGCAAAGATGAAATTATTTGTATGATTATGAACAGGAACTGTGATTTAGTATAACCATAATCTTTGATGTTTCAGGTAAAGACAAGTGATGAAAATTATCTTTGTTCTGGATGAGAAGAAGAATTTAGAACTACAATTATGATTATGAGTTATACATGTGATTGTGGACAGGAATTATTGATTGATGTTACAGGGATAAAACATTGTTGGTGGACTTTTAACATGGAGAAGATAATAGACTTTGTAGTCTATTTGACTCTTCTAATGGATTGCTCGTTCCGCTGCAACTATGGTTGAAAAATTTTATCATCTACCATATGTTCTAAATCTCTGATTTAATTCTGTTGAAGGCTATTGATAATTTAATTATCTTTAGTCATGATATTCTTTACTGAGCTAGTTGTGCTCACCCTTCTGTTTCACAATTCCTTTCAGGTAATAAGAGTGTAGCTGGGTCGAGCGGGGGTAACAGGAGAATAGAACGGTGGTCATCATTTAGTAGTTATATTTGGTGAACCATCTAGGGTGAGGTGAACCCAACGTTGGAATGGTGTTTTGCCACTATCATACAAGATGTCTAATGATATACAATCTCGTGTCATCATAAGACAGAGATGTGCTCATCCACTTGCTGAGTATATTTACGAGCACTACCTATATAATCTTGGTGTTTGTTTGAAGTATAATTCTCAATTAGAGACAGTAGAGATAATGATATGTCAAGAGAAGACTCACCATTGAGAAGAATATGATAGTAATCTTCTCATTTTTCTTTGGGGTCTATTGGGTCAACCAAGGATAATTCTGTGGCCATATGATATCTATCATAACCTAGAAGCATGGCCTCCCATGTACGAGGGTTTCCTTGAGCACTTCTCAAAGATTCTAATTTCTAAAACAGTTTTTGACTATACCTTTATGTAATGTGTCATTGTGACGTACTATCCAAGGTTGGGACATGAGTCATAGTTGGTATATATTTGTACCCAAACTCATAACATATGTGTTGTTGTATTTTGCACGACAATTGTTGTAATAAAGTTGTAGTTGTTATCTGTACCATGTATTTGGCGACTCAAAATGGGTTGGATGGAATGGACCTATTTTGGGGGCGTTGCACCTTAACTCGGAAAAACGGTACTTCTGACTTGAATACTAGATATAGTGCTGAAAGTAACTTGCACCGTATAGTAACACTCAAAGTATCAAATACTCACAAGAATACGCTCGATATAGAGAGAGAAATAGAGAGAAACTTGTGTTTCTGGTGTGATTTTCAATTCTAACCTAAGCACCCTATTTATAGGAAAATGCTTAGTACACCAAAGCAGAAAATTGAATAAATTAATAATATAATTTTCTTAATTTCCTTAGCACACCTCATCAGCTGATTTCCACCATTAACATGTGCCACTCAAATGTCAAAAACGTTTTTCTTAATAAAAATAATTAAAACTTCTAAAAATCAATTATTTCGGAACTTCAGAACTTCAATAATTCATAAAAAAATAGCCCTTTATTCAGAAAATTCAAATCTCGCGAGTTTTTATAGGAAATTCAATTCTATACAACTTTGCAGAAGAAAATTTTTCCAAATTCCAAATAGAAATTGACCGAAATCCACAAACGGGCGATTTTACAGTCAATAATAAATTTTCGGTCAAGAATTGTGTCCACCAACACACAAAACATGTGTTAATCATTTAATGCCACAAAAATACTCTTCCTCCTCATATACTCATATATCCCACATTCATTGTAAAAATATCATCATCAATATATTATTAAAATAATATATTTAAATGAATTATTTTATCAGAAAAAGATAAAATATTAATTCTCAACAATTGTCACATTAAAAATTTTCTCCATCTATATCCACATAAAATCAATATTTTCCTCATCATATAAATCATTAATTAATTATACACAAATAATATTACAGAACCACAGTACTGGCAACCAGGCCGTTTCCAGGAAAGAGGGGGCTTTCCAATAAGGATTTCTCCTTACTGGCGCGCAATTAGATGACCAAACCTCTCCTTAGACAGAACTTTCTAGACATTGCCAATAATGTTATCTAATAATATTATTCAGATAATATGAATTATTGCTCCGATAATAAAAAATACTGCGTAGTGACAATTATTGAAACAACAGTAATATAAAATATCAACGCAGCAATTATTGAATCAATAAAATACAATATTGAACAGTAATTACTGTAACAATTATTGAGTAGTGCATTCTTACGTAAGAATCAATAATTGGTGCAATACCGTGTGCTACGCGTATTACCGTGTTTTAACCACCGGGTATTCCAACAGTATTAACGGTAACAACTACGCCGTTATTTATAAACAACTTATTTTTGTCGTTTTCTTCATCCAATCGTTTTCTGTTATGGGACCCACACAAGGCTGCGCCGTCGTACGAATATTCCCCGACAACAAGAATATTCCACGACCAAACAAATATTCCCCGACAATAATGAATATTTTAGGACCACTTGCTTATTTAAAATATTTGCGCATTTTACCCATAACTAACCACATTAATCAAATCAACCCTTACTATTTCAAAATAATAAATAGAGGAATTAAATTTCATTTATTAATAATTTGGGGTCTTACAAAATTGGTTTCTTTTTCTAACCAAATTATAGTTGATTTATGAATATTATTCTTGAGATTAAAACTATATGTTGATCATATTAAATTTTTATTATCATATATAACATTTTTATAACCCTAATGATGATATTTTGTCGTATTGTACACGACAGTTGTATTAGTAAGTTGTATTTATATTCTGTACTATGTATCTGACGACCCAAGATGGGTGATGTATACCTAATTTTGGGGGCGTCACAGGTTTCGTGTGCGATTTTGAATTTTTCAAACCGCACCTAAGCGGTTTCAAGTGCGGTTTGAATTTCAAACCGCGCCAAACCATACCATATTCAACCCTAGTTAGTATGAAGTTTATTTTTGGGTAAGTTGATCAATTGTCCGATAGAGTGTTGACACGCAGACGAAGTTCTATGTGTGTCAACATTCTATTGGTCAATTGACCAACTTACTAAAAAATAAATTTCATGTTAACCGGATCCGATGCATACATATCATTAATCGGATTGAATTGACTGTAAAACTAAGTAATAATTTTCCGTTTCAAAATTAAAAATATAATTTGACTTTTAAAATTGAACAATTACAAATTAAATTTTAAAATTAGTATGACTTAAAAAGTTAGAATAAAACTAATATTGTGTTGTGATTAATAATTTTTGTTATATATTATATAATTATAATAATTGTATCAACTAAAATTAAATAAATTCACATAAATTTTAAATTTAATATGTCGTCGATTGGCTTCAAAAAATTCAAATTGTAACTCTAATTTTGAACCGAAGAGAGTATCGAATAACAATTTTCAAATTTAAATAGTAATATCAGATAACAGATTTAAGATTTAAATAATAATAATAATAGTTAATATAACTTTATTAAATGACCGATCACAAAAAAAAATTTGATATATCTAGATATTAGAATTAAACCCATTTGCAAACAGGAAATGAATAATGCGAGAAAATTGAAATCTGAGGCTGAGTTCGTTACAATATCTAAAACATATTATAATGGTGGTGGACATGGATATATTCTATTTTATGACCATTCCCAATATATTTTGGGTTCGAAATTTTAGCCCATCAAAGATTTTACCCAACGAATAGAGATTTTATTAATATTAGCTTGAAATTATACCAAAATATTTTAATATAAGCTTAAAATTATACCAAAATATTTTGATTCAAATTATTTTTTGTATTCTATTTAGCTTTTACTATTTGTTTTTACTTTCAATTGTTTTTAATAGTGAATATATAAATAAGGTAACAAATTAAGTTTGACAACCGTATTTAAACATTAATTTTATTGTATTTTATAAAAGTAATAGATAAATATTAGTTTTGACCCATTATTAGTATTGACCAATTTATTCAAACTTTGAATCAAGTCATCAACCATGCATTTCATTTTCAAGTATTTTGATTTTTCTTTTGTTTGATACGATCTTATTAAGTCTTTGTTTTAAGGAAATCCAAATTGGGTTGACATTAAAGATACCCTAATTAATTAATTTATTTGTGAAGAGTGTAGTATATTAGTACTACTTTTCAAACTTAAATAATATCATTATGAAGTTGATGTAAAAATAATTATATTGTCAGAGCAATAAGTATCGTTTAAAATATAATATAAAATATTATTAAAATAAATATAAAAATATCGTTAAATGCATATTTACTTGCCGATAAGGTTTTAGCTTAGTGGTTAAGACTGAAGTATTATGCCATTTAGGTTTCATACTCGATTTTTCTCTTTTATTGTAACAGTGAATGATGTACGTGATTGTGAAATTATATTATATTAACAAAAAAATAAGATTTTAAAAAAATATATATTTACTTTAACAAAATAAATATTACTTTATTATTATAAACGATTTTAAATAAACTTAGAAGAGATGTCTATCTTTAGTGAAAGATAGAACTGTAACTATGCATAATTAAAAGAAATATAATTAATATTACTCAAAACTTGATAATCCTACCTCGAAAGAAGTGACTTGGAAAGAGTATAAGAGCAAGTCCAACAAAAACAGGACGAATACTTGTTTACGGTATCATAAATTAATAGACAATAGTCGGTACCACGTGCATCTATGTGCGTAATATAGGAAGAGGGGGAGCGGGAGGGCGAGGGGGAGCGGCTTCGTGTTATTCTATTTATAATAAATTAATAATATTATTATAAGATAAAATAATATTAAATAAATTTAATAATTAATTAATTAATATTATATTCATTTGTCTTGCTGACTTAATCATACATTAGTATCAATTTTTTATAAATAAAAATAACTTAATTCATTTTCTTACTTTGAGTGAGTGAGTAGCTCCTCTCAGTTGTCTTCAAGGAAGATTACCAAAACCATAATATAAGGTTTTGAATATATAATATTATAATTTATCTATAAAAGTAGTTAATCAGTTGACTAAAAAAATTCAAAGTCTGATTAATAGTCTCATAGTTCGGGAGAACTTTATATATATATATATATATATACGGTCCGGATCTTAAGCTCACGCCTTATTCAACTCACTCGAGCTCACCCTTTTTTAGCGACGGATCCGGCGACGGTTCGGTTATACAACGGTCGTCTATACTTTTAGTGACGCTATATGTTGTCCGTCGCTAAAAGTATAGACAATGGTTGTATGACCGAACCGTCGCCGGGTTCGTCGCTAAAAGGGGGTGAGCTCGGGTGAGTTGAATAAGGGGTGAGCCATTAAACTCACAACTCAAATGTTGATAAAGGTTGAAATTGGATGTTGTGAAATACTATAATTGGGCAAAATAAATTTGAAAGAAACATTCTAAGCGTCAATAAATAATTTTTTTATTGATGTATTTTGACCCCTATCTAAAATGTTTTAGTTCCGCCACTGAAAATAAGAGTACACAAATTGATAATTATTCAACGTTTAATAATGAGAAAATGAACTTAATGGTATATATATCTTTCTGATGTATCGATGAAAAAGACTCTTTCATCCATTAACATAATAATAATAATAATAATAATAATAATAATAATACATTAAATTGAGCTAACTAATTCTATTTCGTATCGGCCTTTGAAACAACATAAAATTAAAGTACGTACTCATAATTTTAAACAAACTTTTGAGATATTTCTTCTTATTCTATCGTGTTATCATAAAATGAAAGAATTAAAGTAAGTTTGTGATAGAGGTTTAATGCATGATGACTTTACAGAAAGAAAACTAATTTCCTTAATTCTTCCTTTTTTAATCCCTTTACTTTTTCCTTACCTGTCGGATAGTCTTGTTTTTTTTAAGTGGAATCAAACGCGGATTATGATTTATGAATCTTCATACTTTAACATGCAACTCATAATTCCCCCGAGACTTGTCTATCTATACATACACGCAAATATTTATTTCTACGTGTAAAAGGCTTTTCTTAGTGACCAAGTATTTGGACAAAAGCGTTGAAACCATATATCAATATCATATATATATATATATATATATATATATATATATATATATATATATATATATAAGGAAGGATCATAACAAACGTTATAAAAAAGAGAATAATTTTACAACACATCGCGGCCCTCCGTTCAAAGATCAAACGGTTAAATAAAATTTTCGTCCACAGTTTAATTTTTAGTATTCCGCATTATTAAACTGCGGACGGGACCAATTACTAAAATTATTTATTTTATTTATTTGATAAGTAATGAGAAAAACAAAAATGAGGAGATATAGTTGATGAATACACTATAATAAAGTATACATAATGGAATTATAATTATATTGACAACATAACCTGTATTTAAAAATAGATTCTCAATTAGTCATTTATGACATGGGACTAGCGTTTATTTTATGCCCTCTTTTTTTGTCTAAGCACGCCCCCTAAACAGCACCATTGCCATTGCCAAAAGCAAAACCTATCTTAAGCTAAACACCTTAACGAATGCAAATTTGTAATTTATGCCGGAATTATAAATCGTATAACCCATAAATGAGCTAGTACTCTAGCTGAATCAACCAGTATATATATGAATCACAAGCGCAAACTCAAAAAATGCTTGTAAAATGATGGAAGGACAATTGATACAACTCAATCCTTAATAAACACCAATATGCATTACCCAATAATTCGGACAAATAACTTCTAGGAAGGTAACATTTGTAGTGCTGCAATCAGCTCCTAGTACTCACAATCTCACATCATCATATATATATATATATATATATATATATATATGTATTAATTAGTTACATTGCCTAAACAGAATAACAGACAGCCAGAACACTACTAGTAACTTTTAAGCAAATTTACCAGTGCCCAGTGGGCATTGATAGAAATAGGGAAGTCCTTCAGAATACAGACCTCAACCACCACCAGGCTGCCTTTTCCCAGCCCCTTCTCAGTCAGCATCAGCAAAACTACAAAAAGTTGGAATAAAGCTAAGTTTGCAATAATGATTAGCAAAGTGCAGATGAAAAACAACCCAAGGGAGAAGAATTTACCCTAGCTCTGATAGCTTCAAATGAGCTTCTGCGTAGTCTGTGAAGAAGGCATCCTCATCCTAGAAAATAGTCACCACCACATATAAGTTTATTTTCTAAGCCTGCATCTCAAATTTATGTGGTATACATTAAGAGAAGTAGAAAATATATGCAAACAATATTATACGCACTGCAGCATATTTTTCAACTAGAGGGCGGAAGACTGGGTCCTCAAGTAGAGCTTTGTCTGATGGCAGCTGAATAAGGCCTTCCTTCTCTCCAGAAAGAAGTTCCCTATTTACAAAATTGGATTAGAACCATTGTTTTTGCAGCTCCTGTTTCTATAATAATCCCTTTTAAGCAATCACAGAATGAACTAACAGGTAACAAACATGTTACAATATGTATATTTAATATCAAATGCAACATAGAGCCATCAACTTGAGTAATAATATCCAGTCCGGATATTAGAACTTACTTAAAGTAGGAATTATCAAAGATGAGAGGATTGGTGGTCCAAGGTCCCTCAAATCCAGAACGATCCTTATGACACCTTCCCTGAGAAACAATTTCACCAAATCCATAATGTCATTCACTATATGTTGCACCTTGGCGACAATACAAAGATGCAATTGCAAATAAAAAGGCACCGAGTTATTGTGAAAGGGACTCAATATCTGAACCCAGAACATCACATTAAAACACTAAAAATCTCTGACAATAATGTGATGCCAATGCTCATGAAAAGAACAGCAACACACTATAAAGGGGCAAGCAATGGAACTTTATAGATATATGAACCTACCAGTGTATGACCACCGGATAGAGCAACAACATCCTTGTCACTGAGACCCATGTGGCCGAAGACATCCCTCAGATGATCAGCACCTGAAGTGACAACAATATATTATAAATACTCATCAAGGTCAATTGATATAGTTCATTAGTTGTTTAAAGCAACCCGAATGTCATCAAGCCTTTAGTGGCATCTGGTAACCGGCCTTCTGGAGGTGGTTCAGTTTTGTCCTGCAACCAACAGATTTTCCTTTAATACTGCTAATTAATGTCTTAAGGCTACATAACACCTGTACTCTACGATTGTCAATAACTACCAAAAAACTATACAAAACTCTACAACTGAATTAAAAAAAATGTCTTTGACTATGTTGTGGCACAAGTTTAGACGAATCTGATAGCTATACCTGGCAAACGGGCGGGCCGGGCCGGGCCAACGGCGGGCCGGGCCAAAAAGGCTCGGGTTTTGGTGGGCTGGAAATGGCCAGCCCGTGGCGGGCGGGCCGGGCCGGCCCGCGGGCTTCGGCCATTAATTTTTTTTTTTTCAAACTCTTTGTTACACCAAAAATAATAATAATAAATATTAAAAATAATAAAATAATTAATAATAAACAATAATACAAACAAACACGATTAATTAATTACATACATTAACTACATATCTCAATTAATTAAAATTGTAATAGTATTATAAATTAGTATTATTAATTAATTTTTAATTATAGTTAAAATATATTGAAGATTACATTAAAAACAAATAGTTGTTGTAGCTCAGTTAGTTTGAACTCTTATTTATTTATTTACAAGTCTTGTGTTCAAGCCTCACAACCTAACACTTTATTTTAAAAAAAAAAAAAAATTTGTTGGCGGGCGGGCCGGCCCGCGGGCTTTGGGCCCGTTTGCCAGGTCTACTGATATATGTAATATATAGTATTATTTAATAATGCATATAAATATAATAATAATAAATTATGCAAAACAGAAACAATGTGTAAAATGAAAAATATAAATCCGAGTCCTTTGAATTCACAAAGTCTCCTTAAAGCAAATTTATTCCCCCACAGATGCTAAGGGTTAATTGAATAATTGCTTCCCAAGATAAAACGGATTTCAATTCTTAATTAGTAGCATTACAAAATTAAGAATTCATCGAACCAATTTCTATGTTATGCAATGAACTAACATTGATAATTAAAAAATGTATGCATGAAGAAAACTAAGACTTACTGTTAGTGCAACACTATTTGACAGATAACGGGAAACGGGATTAACAGGGAAGGAACGGGATTGCAGAAGCAAAACGGGATTGCAGAAGCAGAACGGGATTTAATATACTGCAGAACGGGAATTGCAGAAACAGAACGGGGAGAAAGAAAAAAAAATGTTATCTTTGAAATGTTCCCACACCGTTTATTTATAGAATAATTCTGCAGCATATGGGAGCAACCGCCATCAAAACTACGGAGTTTAAACAAAATCTGATAAACAGATTTTGCCCAAAAAAATATATATTATGACCCGACCCGACCCGACCCGTCAATTTTCTCATTCAATTCTTAATGGATTTGAACACATAAATATATATTTTATCAAACCCATTTCCAACAGAATCTCAGGCATATATGTAAAGAACTTAATTTTCAGAGAACATAAAAGCATATATATGTTCTCAAAAGAATGAAATCCAGTGAAGGTCATGTTCTTTTTAATCTAGCGCTTGGAGTCAGTGTCCCCTCCCTTTCTTCCCAGCACATACACAAAAATAAAATGTATATAGTTGTATATTCGTAATTCTCGGAAGTGAAGAAAACACATTCCACCCCAACTCTTACCATTTTGGAGTTTATTATCGATTTGAGAACTTAAAGTGCCAGCTCAACCTACATCGTTCAACACCCAAGTGTTGAATATGCAACTTTTTTGGCAACTCTACTTTCATATATCCAAACGGCTACTAGCAAAAGTAGGTTTGATCCAAAAATCACATAACCAGAACACAGCAAGTATTTCCTCGACAACAAGGTATTTTATTAACTGTGAGTTGGAGATGCTACACGTTTTACTTTTCCTATGTAATATCTGGTGCCTAGCTCAACTAGTTTGATATAAAAGGTGATGTTGAGTTGAGTAATGTTAGGGAAAAGTTTTATAATTAATCTCTGATGGAAACTTGTAATAAGCCTAATTATTTGCACCGCGAGGGAATAGCCGCTTCTTTAATATAATTGTATAGTTGGTGCAAAGGCATACATTGCTCATGCATTTGTATAACCCTAAAATATTCTCATACTCGTCTGCAACATATGATTAATCAAATCTATAAATCAAACTCAATTACCAACAAACCCAGTGAAAGTGGTAACAATACAAATTAATTACCTGTTTCCCAGGGTGGAAGGGAATATCAGGCCCTCCTGTTACTTCAACAGCAACAACTCCAGCCAACTTCAGTTAATAAAACATAAATCAAATGAGTAAGTTTCAAGAACTACTAACCAGACAAGTGTTAAGCCAATATTCACGATCAGCAAGTATAAACACCCCCAACAAAATATGGAACTGAGAATATTGAATTAGTAGTTCAAAATTGAAATTAATATTCTTATCGGGCAAAAGGTAATTAAGTCATGTATACCTGGTAGAAGTCGGCATAAGAGAGGAGTGGAAACTGATCCTTGATGGGCTCCAGGAGCCTAACAGCAATATCAAGACCATTGTTGGCCTCGTGAGAGAGCTCATCCGGATGCTTAATAGTTCCAAATGGCCCTCCTGTTTTTGTTTTCACATCGTATGTCCCAGCCGAGTGCCATCTGCATTCAGCCAACAATCAATTCACCTTCAAAATTAAGCCTCAATAGTACTAGCTAGCGCTATATATAAATAATACTACTACAGAACAGATAAATAGATGGAAGAAAACAACTGATTATTGAATTCCATCTCCTAACAAGCTCAGTAGAATACATGGTTAAAGATTTAATCAGATACTAAAATTTACAAAATTACCGATAGGGAAAAGGGAAAAGGAAAAAGGGAAAAGGGAAAAGGGAAAAGAGAAAGAAATCAAATAACAAGCACATGATCACTATAACAACATTACTACATTAGTTTAACTAATTAGGTCACAAGTTTATCTCTAATTAATATTAAGCACAGAGGTGAGAGAAATAATTACGCCAAACGAAGGATAAGAGGAGCGCAGTTCTTCTCAGCAACGAAACCTCTGAGCTTCTTCTTGCATTTCTCAACTGCTTTCTGGTACTCCTCGCTCACTGTGGGATACCTCTTCCCATGCGATCGGATTGATTTTCTGTAAAATCAAAAGAATTTTAAGCATATTGTTATTCACATCAAAAGATCAGAAAAACTGGCTAACAATTTCAGTTCTACGCATATAGTTTTTGTTTGTTTTTTTAAATTTAACAGACATGTAGTGTAGCGTGTATATAAAAATATACCAGCAAGTATGCATGAAGCAAGCAGAGAGTGAGTATAATAATGAAATTGAAGCACAAGAACTTGACGATCCAACTGGACAACAGAAGAGGGAGGGAGGGAGAATATAATGCTATTACTTGTAGTATAATATAGCAGGAGAAGGAGAGTCCGATATGAGAATGTTCTTGAAACCTCCCTTCCGGTGTAATGTTGAAAATAAATAAAAATCCAACGGTAGATTTTATGTAGTTGAGTACACGTGGTTGTTAGCTAGTGGCTTCAATTTTATCTTTAATTAAATTTTTATTCCTTCCTAAACTCACCCGAAATAACTTTAATTTAATCTTTATCTTTCTTGCTTCTTGTAATGAATAATGAAAGAGAATAAACTCACCCGCAATGACTTTAATTTTAAGAAAATGATGTTTTTATTTAAATCTCTTTTAACTCGCTCATTATTTATGTAAAAATATCAAATTTTTATATAAAAATATTAATTTCGTTACTTTTATCATTATTTATTCTTGTAATGAATGAGAATAAATTTATTCAAAATAAAAATCAAACATTAGACTTAAATGGAATAGTATTTGGATCTTAACAACTAAATTAAAATTTAACCAAGGACGAACATGGTTATTTTTAACAAACCATTCCCACATAATTAATTCCATTAAAAGAGCAACGAGAACATGTAAAATTTTAAAATTAAGGATTTTATATATTTTAATTAGTATTAATACTATATTCTCATTTCTCAATAATTATTAATAGTAATGCTACAGACACAAACTATTTTACAAATTGCTGATGTGACGTACTCCAACTCAGCATATTGATCAACAAATTGTTTCAACGTAGTTTTCGGCCCCACACAATATACTGAGGTGAAGTATGTCACATCAGCAGTTTGTAAAATATTTTATGTCTCTAGAATTATTCAATTATTAAATATTAGTACAGTAACAATACGTGCAAATAAGACACATTTGACACTCAAAATCTAAATTCAAAATTTTGTAGTATATGTAGTGTGTATATATTAAAATTATCGTATTTATTTACATTTTTATAATAATCAAAACAGAATTTACTATTATTATTTATAATACCTCCCCATTCAGTTGGTGACGATATTGGTCATTATTAATGTCACCCAAAATTTCATTGTATTTGTTTTTAAAGGGTGGAGTCATTACTGCATATGCATGCCTATATGTGGCAGAATTCAAAAGAGTGTTGATATATGCATACTCTAACATTTTTTATACGTGAAAAAGATTATATTATCCTTAATATATAAAATCAATTAATAAATTTACTATCTATCAATTTCTTTTTATATTTATCATATATCATATTTACATGATAAAATGAGTATAAACCTTTCAAAACTATGAAATTAAACTACTATATTAAGCTAGTTATTTTCTTAATTAATAGCATTCTTTTTAATTTGATATATTTTATATAATAATTTAAATTAAAGACTTGAATATATAAAATATTAGAAAAAATAAAAAGCAAAAGATTTATAAATAATAAATCTTCTTCTTCCTATATTTTAAGGCATGATATAAAATTTAGCTTGTTATCATATCAAAGTGATACTCCAACTCCACTATATAGTCAAATTGGTCCCCAATTTTTTTTTATATATATTTTGACTTGAAATCAATTCTGAATTTTAAAATTCAAATTAAATAGGAAATTATTTGGTCAACAAAATTTCAAATATTGTAAAGTATAAAATAATTTCCAATTACAAAATTGTAATTTTGGAATACATATATATATATATATATATATATATATATATATATATATATATCAAAATTTAGAAATTTGCAAATTTATTACTACCATGACTAACAAAATATATTGTAATAATTTACATTTTATGAATATATTTGGTAGAGATTTATTAGTTCTTTATTTTGAGTTTTATGTATAATAAGCTTAAGGCTAAAATGGACATGTGTTAAATGATTTAATTGATTTTTTAATAATTAAGGGTAATATTTTCCCTTTAACATAAAAGAGGGTAAAATGAATTTAAGGTGTGCATATATCAACACCAATTCAAAAATGAGAGCTTCAACATTGTGAATTTCAAGATTTTATATTAAAAAGTGAAAATAGAAAAGAAAATTAAATAAATAAACAGAGAAAGTATAAACGTGCTTGTTGTAACGGGGAGAATGGAAATAGTCGGTATCGCTCCCAAGTCCGAATTATAAAGATGTGGTCTGATCCAAGGGTTGATCCCGCCTAGCTCCGGAAAAGGCCCAACAATAGTTGAAACTTGAAAGTTACAGCCCAGATATAAACTTGAAAGTTACAGCCCAAATATATGTAGATCTGTTATATATATGTGTATAAATGGATGTTCATCTCTAGTGGCTGACGATCTTGAACTCGGATCTGTTATGCTTCAATGGTGTGGCACGTGATGTGATGATGAATGGTGGTGACATTCACAGACCCACTGTCCTAATGTCCAAGTTTCAGGACCTTAAATTATGATCTTGAACTAGTATCTGTTATGCATAATAATTACTAATTAGGTGTATAAATGGATCTTGAACTCACACGGCGCCATTGAGGGAGGAAGAGTTTAAAAAAAATAAAAAATCTGAAGTTTATTGATTTGAAGATAGTTCGAAAGGGGTGGACAGTGGAGGTTTGAAAAAGCCATTTGGTCCAAGAAAGAAGGCCGCTCGAAATAACGGATACCAAATGTATTAATTTTATAAATAAAATATTAAAAATATATTAATTTTGTAAATATTTTTTGGATACACTTTTGTTGTAATTTTTTTTAAAAATGTACTAAAAAAATGTAAATCTTCCTATAATTTATTACCCTAAACTACAGGTCATTTTTTACTGCGGTGATCTACCTTTCAATTTTATCAATTAGATGATTGAACTATTAAGTTTATTCGATTCCGTTCAATTTTATTCGTTTTATATTACCTAATTTGTTCTTTTTTAACTCTTCCTCTTTAAGCTTAATAAGCAAATGGCTGCTCCGGCGAAAAGGCTTTTGCTCACATCCAACGACAATGAGATCTCTCAAAATATTGCCCTACCATTTAGCGAAACAAGGTTGCTAGTAATTAAGTTCCATTACTCCTTATGTACATATGTTCTTAAAAGTAGTGATTATGTTTAATTGCTAATTTGTGCCCATAGAGAAGACAAAGGGTAGTCTAGATGGATCTGTCAAGGTGGAAGTGGTTGGATTGGATAAGGATGATGAGAGAGAAGGGGCTTTTGATGGCAGGCCACCCGTCAAAAAGTGGGCTTTGGGTCGCATTTTTTTGGCCCACAAAAACTCGGGCTTTTTTTGCCCGGCCCGTTCAAAGTCCGGTCCGCCCGCGGGCTTTGCGGGTTCAAAAAAATGCCAAAAAATAGGCATAAATCATCTTCGGCCCGCGGGCCGGCCCGCGGGCCGGCCCGCTCCGCCAGTGAGCCCGCGGGCTATGGGCTTACTTTTTTTGACCCGTGAAAATTCAGACCTTTTTAGCCCGACCCGGCCATGGCCCGGCCCGCTCCGCTCCCGCCCGCCCGTTTACCATCTCTAGATGAAACCGTCGATAAGGCTACCAATCTTTTTGGGAGTTTGAATTCTCTATTCAATTGTTATTCTTATGAAGGTAATGATCATATGTACAAGGAAGATTTGTACGAGACTTGTTGTTTTTGATTTTATCAACTACTAAGTACTTTAAAATTTTAAATATATCACTAATTTCGGAATAGACTTAGAAGAAGATTCTCTAAAAAGAACTGATATCATTTTCTGTCTCATGATAATCAGGTCGTTGACGATACGTTTCTTGGAGCGAGTATCTCGTGAAAAAATGAAGTTAAACAAAATATGAATTTTGTTTTGTAGATAAAAAAGAAGGATAAGCGTAGAATTCTCCAGTCTTATCTCCAGCCCATTCACACGGCTTTCGATGAAATCAAGCAGAGATGGAGAACGCCCAAGCTTTTCATCAAAGCTTCTGATCATCGACGATGGAAATCAGTTCATTCGTTGTAAACGTTGAATTTTTTTTTGAATTTGAGACCTAGATTTTTTTTTTAATCTAAGTTGGGGCTTTTCAATGAATCTTTTGATCGAAGTTTTAGCTTTTGATGTTTTGGATAAGTTTTAATGTTTAATATAAAACGGTTTGACCATTTTTCCCTTTAATATATCACAAATGTTTAATCAAATATTAAAAAATTATTTTTTTTACACATCAGTTTAACCGTGTTCTACTCAGACAGTCACGTCAGTAATTTCTGACGTGACAGACTCAATTGAATGAAATAAAAAAAATTAATATTTCAATAACTTAATTGACAAAATTGAAAGGTGAATCACCAAAGTGGAATATGACATATAGTTTAGGGAAGTAAATTATATTTAAGCCTATATAAAAAGTGAAAGGCAAGTAAAAGTCGCAGCTAAAATAAAAAAAAATAATGGTCGAATGACACTTCTATCCTTTTAAGTTGTCGTTTACTTTTAAAGTCGTTTCTAAAGTTCATTTTTCATCAATTAAATTCTTAAAGTGACATTTTTTGACGTTTCTATTTTTTACCCGATTTCACCAAAACCCGACAAAATTTTGACTCGGTCCATATTTGTAAGGGTAAAAGTGTCTTTAACATTATGAGTTTTATAAATATATATCAAATTACGATATTTAAAAATTAAAAATCAAAATACCTAATTCAAATTTACACATTATTATAATACCAAACCAATTATTATAATTTAATTTTTTTATTACACATTATTATAATACCTAATTCAAATTTACAATGGAGCGAATGAGGAGGAGAGTTACGGCCCACATAGGAAAAACCAAAAAACAATGGAGCGAATGAGGAGGAGAGTTCATTCTGCCTAAAACATACAGGATAAACGAAGTGTAGATACAGAATAAACGAAGTGTAGGTTAAAAAAGAGGATGGAGATTGAAATTTGGATGGTAGACCGAGGAGAGGAGACAGGAGTGACCCACTCCCATTCTATTAATGGTTTAAATTAAATAGTGATTGTTTGATGTGACAATACATACATAGTTTTTGTAAATAAATAACCTAACAAGTAACTCATCATTTGCTAAGCTAGGGTTTCTAAACGTTGCTGGTTTGGGTAATGAATCACATCAATCATCATTATAAAACTAGGAAATTGATATCATTTTTATAAGAAAAATTGATATTTTTACAAAACACCTTCCACATTAAAACAGTAAACGAGACTTATATTTATGTGAATAAGACCGTATAAAAATATCAATTTCCAAAAAATACTCTCATCACCTTATGTAGTAATGCTTAATTAGTTGTTTTAAGAGTAGATAGTCCCCTCTCCATGAAGATTAAACCCAATTTCTTCGAGGACTGAAAAAAAAACTAGGAAAAGACATAAATATCCAAGATTTCATGTTGTTTCTCGCAAACTTGAGTTTTGGTGTTCCTCTTTTGTTATGGTCAAAAGTTGTGGACTAAAGTTGAACTACATTCTGGTAGTTGTATGTTAATGTCCCATATATCTTGCCTAGTAGGTTTTGTTAATAATTTTTCACCCGTTTATTATCATTTTCGGATCCGGTTATTATAAAATTTATTTTTTAATAAGTTAGTCAATTGATCAATAAAATACTAATATATATAGAGCCGTCTCAGCTAGACCTGACAAAATATAGTTATGAATTGGTTTTGGTTTTTAAAATATGGTTATAGTTCTATTTAAGAACTAAAACCATATTAAATAATTTTAATACAGGTTATGTGGGTGGCAACCATATGGTTATGCTTCAAATATAAGTTGACCCATATTTTAAATTTCAAGCATACCATTATTATAATCCAATAAAATAAATTATTATTAGATATATCATTTATACATAATCACTAAATATTATTTTTTTTTGGAGGAAGTGAGAGTGGGGGTGGGGGTGGGGGTGGGGGTGGGGGAAGGGCGGGGTAGCGTGGGAGTGGCGTGAGTGGGTGGGGTGGTGTGAAACCCCCAAAACAGGTATACATCACCCATCTTGGGTCGCCAGATACATGGTTTAAAATTTAAATACAACATAATTATACAACAGTCGTGTAAAATACGACAAACATAATCTAAGAGTTTTAATAAGAATATTGTCTTCTAGACAATATCCACACTCAATGGAGTCCTCATTACATTTATTGTCACACTATTTTACAGAATAGTGATGACTACTAAAGTCATTTTTTCTGGACCATCACTCCATTCTCCGACTCGTCCCAGCTATATTCTCATTTCTTGTAGAAAATAATGAAAGAAAGGGTGAGCTCAACTAGCCACTAAGAAATATTATAACTAAGATAATGCATAATAAATTATCCTTAGCCTTCAACAGTATAACAACTGATAGAATACAATAGACAATAAGTTTTAGATCAACAACTGCAGCGGAAATAAGCAATCCATTAGAAGAGTCAAGTAGAGTATAAAATTTACAATTTTCTATGATTTAAAAAAATTTTCATCAACTTTATCGCTGAAACTCAGCTTAATAAATAAAATCAAATCATCCCTGCACCACGGCCAAGGATATTCATGTAATCATCAATGGTCATGATTATACCGAATAATTCCTGGTCATAATAATTATAATTCCATCTCTGCATGTAAGTCAAAGATGACTTTCATCACAATATAAGCATGAGGATGATGACAATGACATAATAATTCAATAAAACAAGTTCAAGGATAAATTTTAAAGATTTATAATTTATTTTCTTCAGAAATCAATAACGTCCTAATTGTCCACATGATACTGTTTTGTGGAGTAAAATTCAAGAATACTATTCATGTACCAAAAATAATTTAGACAGAAAAGAAATATATTTTTCGGGTAAATAGTACCCCGTGAATAGTATCCCGTGAATAGTACTTCGGGAATAATACCTTGTGAATAGTATCCCGACATGAAAAGTACCCCAAATACCCGAGTGAATAATATTCAGGTGAATAGTAATTTGGGTGAATAGCAACCCATGAATAGTAACTTGTGAATAGTACTCCGACACTAAAAGTGTCCCGAATATCCGAATGAATGATACTAGAGTGAATAGTAACAGGGTGAATAGTAACCCGTGAATAGTAACTCGTAAAGAAAAATACCAAAGAAAATGATATTGTAAGACCCCGAATTTTATGAAATAAAAGTATTCAATTTTTCTTATAGTTAATATTCAGTAAATGGTTAAATTGATAAAAGTTAAAGTTAAGGGTGATATATGAATTTTTTTCAAAAGTACGCAAGTGGTTATAAAATATTCATTTTTGTCGGGGAATATTCGTTTGGTCGTGGAATATTCTTTCTGTCGGGGAATATTCGTACGACGGCGCAGCTATTTGTGGGCCCCATAACAGAATAACTGTCGGATGAAGATAACGACAAAAAATTAAATTTTTATAATTAACGGCGTAGTTGTTACTGTTAACACTATTGGAATACCCGGTAGTTAAAATACAGTAATACGCGTTATTGCACAGTAACACACGGTATTGCACAGTATTTTTGAAATTATTGATTCTTACGTAAGAAGACACTACTCAATAATTGTTACAGTAATTACTGTTTAATATTTTATTATTGATTCAATAATTACTGCGTTGATATTTTATATTATTGTTGTTTCAATAATTGTTACTGCACAGTATTTCCCATTATCAGATCAATAATTCATATTATTTGAATAATATTATTAGATAACATTATTGGCAATATCTAGAAAGTTCTGTCTAAGGAGAGGTTTGGTCATTTAATTACGCGCCAGTAAGGAGAAATTCTTATTGGAAAGCCCCCTCTTTCCTGGGAACGGCCTGGTTGTCATAAATGTGATTCTGTAATATTATTTATGAATAATTAATTATTAATTCATATGATAAGGAAATAATTATTTTATGTGGATATAAATGAGGGATATATTTTTGTGGTTAAAAATGAAGGAGTTAATGTTGAGGTATTTTATCTGTATTTTTGTCGGAATGGAGGTATTGAAAATCAAATTAGGATTTTTGAGATATTTTACGAGGGTTATAATTTTTAATCCGACCTTTGGATCGTGGTAATATTTGGATATGTTATACATATATATGTTGAGTATATGTCCACAAATTTTGAACCGTTAAAAATGAACGTATGATTTATTATGGATTTTACGAGATGACTGGTTCAGAAATTGTTAAAGTTTCGGAATTTATCATTTTGGTTGAAAAATCTAGAATTGGTGGGCCCCACTCTTGTTTGGTAAAAAAATGTGCTGAGATTTTTATTCAAATGTGGTGAGTGAGAATAGTAGCAGGTAAAGCCATCAGGTTGCAGGTTAAGTCTGCTTCGGCGTGCTAATATTTTCCTAAAAATAGAGGGTTAAGTTAGAATTGAAAATCACACCAGAAACATAAGCTTTCTCTCTTTCTCTCTCTCTATATTATGAAACATATTTTGTGGGTATTTAGATACTTTGAGAGTTGCTATTCAGTGCAAGTTTCCTTCGGCTTTGCATTCCAGTCAGAAATACTGCACTTTTGAGGTAAGGGATAGTAACGGATTTTAAGGGTTGTTATATTTTTCAGTTTTGTTATTTTTTTTACCTTCAAAAATTCTTAAAAAATTTGAAATGATATTTTGATGAGTTTTCTTGATTGTGTCCAAAAATGGTGATTTTTGGATGTATAGATTGAGAATTATGAATTTTATGAGAAAAAACTATTTTAAAAGTAACCGCTTATAATTCTTTATGGTTAACTCCAAAATTGATAAAATTTTTATTGGAATTATATCTATATAATATCAGTGTACTCTGTGAATTTCGGAATTTTTAGATAAAGGTACAATTTATGATAAATGTCTAAATATTCGACTGTTTTGGCTATATGAAAAATATTAAATGAGTTATAAAAATTCTGAGAAAAATATATGTGAAGTAAGAAAATGAGTAAATGAATTAAATATGTTATGTGAAGTAAGAAAATTAGAAAATAGAATTTTATGACTTGAGAATCCTATATGAGGTATATGCAGATTTTTGATGAGAGTTTTGGTTATTGGTAATAAAATCTTATGATATTGGCATTTTAGGATGATTAAAATATATTATTTAGTAAAGTGTAAACAATTAAAATAAATTATTTATAAATTTAAGAAATATTATTCTTTTAATATCATTATACCAAAATATTGGTATAAATTTTATTGTGAAATTTTTACCTTTTTGTGTCGGGGTTACTATTCATGAGTTACTATTCACGAGTTACTATTTACGGGTACTATTAATGACAAAAATTAGTTTCTTTTTCTTACCACATTATCGTTGATTTATGATTGTTGCTCTTAAAAATAAATGCAGTTGTTGATCATATTATTTTTATTATCATATATAACATTTTTATAACTCTGATGTTGAAATTCTCTTTCACTTAACTGTAAAGATGGGTAGATTATTGGTATGATCATGACTATGGGTTCTCTTTGGCCAGTAGTACAAAGTTGAATTGTGACTGGTATGATCATGACCATTTAATTTATAACTGAATATCTTAAGCTTAAGTGCAAAGGTGAATTGATCAACATGGTTATAATTATTATTTATATAAATTCTGAAATGATTATATATTTCTTTGAGATATGAATATATTTGGCTTGTAGTGCAAATATGAATTATTGATGCATATCTTTTGTGACGACCCCAAAATAGGTCCATTCCATCCAACCCATTCTGAGTCGGCAAATACATGGTACAGAAAATAACTACAACTTTATTACAACAATTGTCGTGTAAAATATAACAACACATATACTGTGAGTTTTAATACCAACTGTGACTCATGTCCCAACTATGGACATCACCTCACAATGACACCTTACATAAAGGTATAGTCAAAAACCGTTTTAGAAATTAGAATCTTTGGGAAGTGCTCAAGAAAACCTTCGTACATGGGAGACCATACTTCTAGGTTGTGATAGATATCATATGGCCACAGAATTATTCTTGGTTGACCCAATATACCCCAAAGAAAAACGAGAAGATTACTATCATATTCTTCCCAATGGTGAGTCTTCTCTTGACTTATCATTATCTACACTGTCTCTAATTGAGAATTATACTTCAAACAAACACCAAGATTATATAGGTAGTGCTCGTAAATATACTCAGCAAGTGGATGAGCACAACCCTGTCTTATGATGACACGAGGTTGTATGTCATTAGACATCTTGTATGATAGTGACAAAACACCCTTCCACGGTTGGGTTCGCCTCACCCTATTTTCTTCACCAAATATAACTACTAAATGATGACCACCTTTCTATTCTCTTGTTACCCCCGCTCGACCCAGCTACACTCTTATTACCTGAAAGGAATTGTGAAACAGAAGGGTGAGCACAACTAGCCCAGTAAAGAATATCATAACTAAAGATAATTAAATTATCAATAGCCTTCATCAGTAATAAATCAGAGATTTAGAATATATGGTAGATGATAAAAATTTTCAACCATAGTTGCAGCGGAACGAACAATCCATTAGGAGAGTCAAATAGACTACAAAGTCTATTATCTTCTTCATGTTAAAAATTCACCAACAATATTTTATCCCTGTAACATCAATCAACAATTCTGGTCCACAATCATATGAATAACTCATAATCATAATTGTAGTTCTAAATTCCTCTTCTCATCTAGGACGAAGATAATTTTCATCACCTATCTTTACCTGAAATGTAAGACCCCGAATTTTATGAAATAAAAGTATTCAATTTTTCTATTCAGTAAATGGTTAAATTGATAAAAGTTAAAGTTAAGGGTGATATATGAATTTTTTTTTAAAATACGCAAGTGGTTAATTATAAAATAATCATTGTTGTCGGGGAATATTCGTTGGTCGTGGAATATTCTTTCTGTCGGGGAATATTCGTACGACGGCATAACTGTTTGTGGGCCCCATAACGGAAAACAGTCGGATGAAAATAACGACAAAAATTGAGTTTTTATGATTAATGACGTAGTTGTTACCGTTAACACTGTTGGAATACCCGGTGGTTAAAATACAGTAATACGCGTTATTGCATAGTATTTTTGAAATTATTGATTCTTACGTAAGAAGGCACTACTCAATAATTATTACACTAATTAATGTTCAATATTTTATTTTATTGATTCAATAATTGCTGCGTTGATATTTTATATTATTGTTGTTTCAATAATTGTCACTGCACAGTATTTCCCATTATCAGATCAATAATTCATATTATTTGAATAATATTATTAGATAACATTATTGGCAATGTCTAGAAAGTTCTGTCTAAGGAGAGATTTGGTCACCTAATTGCGCACCAGTAAGGAGAAATTCTTATTAGAAAGCCTCCTCTTTCCTGGGAACGGCCTGGTTGTCATAAATGTGATTCTGTAATATTATTTGTGAATAATTAATTATTGATTCATATGATAAGGGAAATATTTATTTTATGTGGATATAAATGAGGGATATATTTTGTGATTAAAAATAAAGGAATTAATGTTGAGGTTTTTATCAGTATTTTTGTCGGAATGGAGGTATTAAAAATTAAATTAGGGTTTTTGAGATATTTTGCGAGGGTTATAATTTTTAATCCGACCGTTGGATCGTGGTGATATTTGGATATGTTATACATATATAAGTTGAGTATATGTCCACAAATTTTGAACCGTTAAAAATGAAAGTATGATTTATTATGAATTTTACGAGATGACTGGTTCAGAAATTGTTAAAGTTTCAGAATTTATCATTTTGGTGAAAAATTCTAGAATTGGTGGACCCCACTCTTGGTTGGTGAAGAAATGTGCTGAGATTTTTATTCAAATGTGGTGGGTGGGAATAGTAACAGATAAAGCCATCAGGTTGCAGGTTAAGTCTGCTTCGGCGTGCTAACATTTTTCTATAAATAGAGGGTTTTTAAAAATTCTGAGAAAAATATATGTTCACTATGGGACTGTATTATGCTAAATCCCAGAAAAGAAATATTTTTATAACTGATTTGGTATTTTTCATGAAAATGGTCTAGTTATGCGTAAATGAATTAAATATGTTATATGAAGTAAGAAAATTAGAAAATATAATTTTATGACTTGAGAATCTTATATGAGGTATATGCAGATTTTTGATGAGGGTTTTGATTATTGATGATGAAATCTTATGAGTTTGACATTTTAGAATGATTAAATACATTATTTTAGTAAAGTGTAAATAATTAAAATAAATTGTTTATAAATTTAAGAAATGTTATTCTTTCAATATCATTATACCGAAATATTGGTATGGATTTTATTGTGAAATTTCTATCTTTTGTGTCGGGATTAGTATTCATGAGTTACTATTCACGATTTACTATTCATGAGTTACGAATATTACTCTTGAGATTAAAACTATATGTTGATCATATTATTTTTATTATCATATATAACATTTTTATAACCCTGATGTTGAAATTCTCTTTCACTGGAGTGTAAAGATGGGTAGATTATTGGTATGATCATGACTAGGGTTCTCTTTGGCCTGTAGTGCAAAGTTGAATTGTGACTGGTATGATCATGACCATTGAATTTATAATTGAATATCTTAAGCTTAAGTGCAAAGGTGAATTGATCAACATGGTTATAATTATTGTTTATATAAATTCTGAAATGATTATATATTTTTTTGAGATATGAATATATTTGGCCTGTAGTGCAAATATGAATTGTTGATGAATATCTTTGGCCTGTAGTGCAAAGATGAACTGTTGTTGAATATCTTTGGCCTGTAGTTCAAAGATGGTCTGTTGATGAATATCTTTGGCCTGTAGTGCAAAAATGAACTATTGTTGAATATCTTTGGCCGTAGTGCAAAGATGGATTTATTAGTATGATTATGAATAGGAACTGTGATTTGATATAACCATGATCTTTAATATTTCAGGTAAAGACATGTGATGAAAATATTCTTCATCGTGGGTGCGAAGAAAAATTTAGAATCATAATTATGATTATGAGTTATTTATATGATTGTGGACCAGAACTGTTGATTGATGTTATAGGGATAAAACATTGTTGGTGGATTTTTAACATGGAGAAGATAATAGACTTTATAGTCTATTTGACTCTTCTAATGGATTGCTCGTTCCGCTGCAACTATGGTTGAAATTTTTATCATCTACCATATGTTCTAAATCTCTGATTTATTACTGATGAAGACTATTGATAATTTATTTATCTTTAGTCATGATATTCTATACTGGGCTAGTTGTGCTCACCCTTCTATTTCACAATTCCTTTCAGGTAATAAGAGTGTAGCTGGGTCGAGCGGGGGTAACAAATGAATAGAACGGTGGTCATCATTTAGTAGTTATATTTGGTGAATAAAATAGGGTGAGGCGAACCCAACGTTGAAAGGGTGTTTTGTCACTATCATACAAGATGTCTAATGACATACAACCTCGTGTCATCATAGAACAGGGTTGTGCTCATCCACTTGCTGAGTATCTTTACGAGCACTACCTATATAATCTTGGTGTTTGTTTGAAGTATAATTCACGATTAAAGACAGTGGAGATAATGATAAGTCAAGAGAAGACTCACCATTGGGAAGAATATGATAGTAATCTTCTCGTTTTTCTTTGGGGTCTATTGGGTCAACCAAGAATAATTCTGTGGCCATATGATATCTATCATAACCTAGACGCGTGGCCTGCTATGTACGAAGGTTTCCTTGAGCACTTCCCAAAGATTCTAATTTCTAAAACAGTTTTTGACTATACCTTTATGTAAGGTGTCATTGTGAGGTGATGTCCACGGTTGGAACATGAGTCACATTTGGTATATATTTGTATCCAAACTCACAACATATGTGTTGTTGTATTTTGCACGACAATTGTTGTAATAAAGTTGTAGTTATTTTCTGTACCATGTATTTGGCGACTCAGAATAGGTTGGATGGAATGGACCTATTTTGGGGTTGTCACATGAAACATCAAAAATCATGGTTACACCAAATCACATTTTCTGTTCATAATCATACTAATAACTTCATCTTTGCACTACGGCCAAAGATATTCATCAACAGACCATCTTTGCACTACAGGCCAAAGATATTCAACAACAGGTCATCTTTGTACTACGGGCCAAAGATATTCATCAACAATTCATCTTTGCACTACAGGCCAAAGATATTTTTCAACAGTTCATATTTGCACAACAGGCCAAATATATTAATATCTCAAAGAAATATATAATCAATTCAGAATTTATATACACCATAATTATAACCATGTTAATCAATTCATCTTTACACTTAAACTAAATATATTCAATTATAAATTCAATGGTCATGATCATACCAGTTAACAATTCATCTTTACACTACAGGCCAAAGACATTCCTCAGTCACGATCATACCAATAATTTACCCATCTTTACACTCAAGTGAAAGAGAAATTCAATATCAGAGTTATAAAAATGTTATATATGATAATAAAAATAATATGATCAACAACTGCATTTATTTTCGAGAGCAACAATCATAAATCAACGATAATTTGGTCAGAAAAAGAAATCAATTTTTTTGTCGTGAATAGTACCCGTAAATAGTAACTCGTGAATAGTAACTCGTAAATAGTAACACATGAATAATAACTCGTGAATAGTAATTCATAAATAGTAACTCATGAATAGTACTCCGTATTCGTACATAGTACCGTATACGTAAATAATGTCATATACATAAATAGTGCCATATACATGAATAGTGTCGTATACGTGAATAGTGCCGTATACGTAAATAGTAATCCCGACTCAAAAAGTTCCAAATTTGATAAAAAGTTCATACCAACATTTCGGTATAATGATATTAAAGAAAATATCATTTTAAGAAGAATATAACACCCCTTACTATCCCTTACCTCAAAAGAGCAGCACTTCTGACTGGATATCGGATATGACGCTGAAAAAAACTTGCACTGATGAATAGCAACTCACCAAGTATCTAAATACTCACAAAATACACTCAATAATCTAGAGAGAGAAAGAGAAAAAATTTGTTTCTGGTGTGATTTTCAATTCTAACTTAGCACTCTATTTGTAGGAAAATGATAGCACGCCGAAGCAGACTTAACCTGCAACCTGATGGCTTTACCTGGTACTATTCCCACCCACCACATTTGAATAAAAATCTCAGCATATTTCTTCACCAACCAAGAGTGGGGTCCACCAATTCTAGAATTTTCCACCAAAATGATAAACTCTGAAAATTCAACAATTTCTGAACCAGTCATCTCGTAAAATTCATAATAAATCATACGTTCATTTTTAACGGTTCAAAATTTGTGGGTATATACTCAACTTATATATGTATAACATATCCAAAAATTACCACGATCCAACGGGCGGATTAAAAATTATAACCCCCGCAAAATATCTCAAAAACCCTAATTTGATTTTCAATACCTCCGTTCCGACAAAAATACAGATAAAATACCTCAACATTAACTCCTTCTTTTTTAACCACAAAAATATATCCCTCATTTATATTCACATAAAATAAATATTTCCTTATCATATGAATCAATAATTAATTATTCACAAATAATATTACAGAATCACATTTATGACAACCAGGCCGTTCCCAAGAAAGAGGGGGCTTTCCAATAAGGATTTCTCCTTACTAGCGTGCAATTAAATGACCAAACCTCTCCTTAGACTGAACTTTCTAGACATTACCAATAATGCTATCTAATAATATTATTTAAATAATATGAATTATTGATCTGATAATGGAAAATACTGTGCAGCAACAATTATTAAAATAATAATAATATAAAATATCAACGCAGCAATTATTGAATCAATAAAATAAAATATTGAACAGTAACTACTGTAACACTTATTGAGTAGTGCCTTCTTACGTAAGAATCAATAATTTCAAAAATACTGTGTAATACCGTGTGCTACTGTGTAATAACGCGTATTACTGTATTTTAACCACCGAGTATTTCAATAGTGTCAACGGTAACAACTATGCCGTTAATTATAAAAACTCAATTTTTATCGTTATCTTCATCCGACAGTTATTCTGTTATGGGGCCCACAAATGTCTGCGCCGTCGTACGAATATTCCCCGACAGAAAGAATATTTCACGACCAAACGAATATTCTCCGATAACAATGAATATTTTATAACCACTTGCGTATTTTGAAAAGTTTTCACATTTCACCCATAACTTTAACTTTTTATCAATTTAACCATTTACTGAATTGTAATTATAAGAAAAATTGAATACATTAATTTCATAAAATTTGGGGTCTTACATCTTTGGCCCGTAGCGCAAAGATGAATTGTTGTTGAATATCTTTGGCCTGTAGTGCAAAGATGGTCTGTTGATGAATATCTTTGGCCTGTAGTGCAAAGATGAACTGTTGTTGAATATCTTTGGCCGTAGTGTAAAGATGAATTTATTAGTATGATTATGAACAGGAACTGTGATTTGGTATAACCATGGTCTTTGATATTTCAGGTAAAGACAGGTGATGAAAATATTCTTCGTCGTGGGTGCGAAAAAAAAATTTAGAATCACAATTATGATTATGAGTTATTTATATGATTGTGGACCAGAACTGTTGATTGATGTTACAGGGATAAAACATTGTTGATGGATTTTTAATATGGAGAAGATAATAGACTTTATAGTCTATTTGACTCTTCTAATGGATTGCTCGTTCCGCTGCAACTATGGTTAAAAGTTTTATCATCTACCATATGTTCTAAATCTCTGATTTATTACTGATGAAGACTATTGATAATTTATTTATCTTTAGTCATGATATTCTTTACTGGGCTAGTTTTGCTCACCTTTTGTTTCACAATTCCTTTCAGGTAATAAGAGTGTAGCTGGGTCGAGCGGGGGTAACAATGGAATAGAACGGTGGTCATCATTTAGTAGTTATATTTGGTAAAAAAAATAGGGTGAGGCGAACCCAACGTTGGAAGGGTGTTTTGTCACTATCATACAAGATGTTTAATGACATACATCCTCGTGTCATCATAAGACAGGGTTGTGCTCATCCACTTGCTGAGTATATCTACGAGCACTACCTATATAATCTTGGTGTTTGTTTGAAGTATAATTCACGATTAAAGACATTGGAGATAATGATAAGTCAAGAGAAGACTCACCATTGGGAAGAATATGATAGTAATCTTCTCGTTTTTCTTTGGGGTCTATTGGGTCAACTAAGGATAATTTTGTGGCCATATGATATCTATCATAACCTAGACGCATGACCTCCCATGTACGAAGGTTTCCTTGAGCACTTCCCAAAGATTCTAATTTCTAAAACAGTTTTTGACTATACCTTTATGTAAGGTGTCATTGTGAGGTGCTGTCCACGGTTGGGACATGAGTCACATTTGGTATATATTTGTACGATAATTATTGTAATAAAGTTATAGTTATTTTCTGTACCATGTATTTGGCGACTCAGAATAGGTTGGATGGAATGGACCTATTTTGGGGTTGTCACAGTTGGTATCAGAGCTTAGGGATATGGTCTCTGGCAGAGATCGGAGAATATAACTAGGAGGAGAGAGATGAGTAAATCATTCGCTAGTATGTCCTACATAAGCTTATTTGTTGGTCAGTCATAATATCGAGATATTATGTGATACGTTAATTTGTTAAATTAACCCTTGTTTTGAAGCTGTATTCTAGAATGATATTTGAAATATAGGAGATGAGCAATGGACAAATTATGATGATAGAGAAGATGGAATCTGAAATGAAAGGAAGGTATTCTCAACTCTTTGAAATACCAGGTACGTAAATTTCGGGGACGAAATTTTATAAGGAGGGGAGATTGTAAGACCCCGAATTTTATGAAATAAAAGTATTCAATTTTTCTTATAATTACAATTCAGTAAATGGTTAAATTGATAAAAAGTTAAAGTTATGGGTGAAATATGAAATTTTTTCAAAATAAACAAGTGCTTATAAAATAATCATTTTTGTCGGGGAATATTCGTTGGTCGTGGAATATTCTTTCTGTCGGAGAATGTTCGTACGACGGCATAACTGTTTGTGGGCCCCATAACAGAAAACGGTCGGATGAAGATAACGACAAAAATTGAGTTTTTATAATTAATGACGTAGTTGTTACCGTTAACACTGTTGGAATACCCGGTGGTTAAAATACAGTAATACGAGTTATTGCACAGTATTTTTGAAATTATTGATTCTTACGTAAGAAGGCACTACTCAATAATTGTTACACTAATTAATGTTCAATATTTTATTTTATTGATTCAATAATTACTGTGTTGATATTTTATATTATTGTTGTTTCAATAATTGTCACTGCACAGTATTTCCCATTATCAGATCAATAATTCATATTATTTGAATAATATTATTAGATAACATTATTGGCAATGTCTAAAAAGTTCTGTCTAAGGAGAGATTTGGTCACCTAATTGCGCGTCAGTAAGGAGAAATTCTTATTAGAAAGCCTCCTCTTTCCTGGGAACGGCCTGGTTGTCATAAATGTGATTCTGTAATATTATTTGTGAATAATTAATTATTGATTCATATGATAAGGGAAATATTTATTTTATGTGGATATAAATGAGGGATATATTTTGTGATTAAAAATAAAGGAATTAATGTTGAGGTTTTTATCAGTATTTTTGTCGGAATGGAGGTATTAAAAATTAAATTAGGGTTTTTGAGATATTTTGCGAGGGTTATAATTTTTAATCCGACCGTTGGATCGTGGTGATATTTGGATATGTTATACATATATAAGTTGAGTATATGTCCACAAATTTTGAACCGTTAAAAATGAAAGTATGATTTATTATGAATTTTACGAGATGACTGGTTCAGAAATTGTTAAAGTTTCAGAATTTATCATTTTGGTGAAAAATTCTAGAATTGGTGGACCCCACTCTTGGTTGGTGAAGAAATGTGCTGAGATTTTTATTCAAATGTGGTGGGTGGGAATAGTAACAGATAAAGCCATCAGGTTGCAGGTTAAGTCTGCTTCGGCGTGCTAACATTTTCCTATAAATAGAGAGCTAAGTTAGAATTAAAAATCACACCAGAAACATAAGTTTTCTCTCTTTCTCTCTCTATATTACGAAGCATATTTTGTGAGTATTTAGATACTTTGAGAGTTGCTATTCAGTGCAAGTTTCCTTCGATTTTGCATTCCAGTCAGAATACTTTGGGGTTGTCACAAAAAGCATGTGAAATAATAGCAATTAATTGCTCATTTATCCGATTAATTATTTGATTGGTCAATATAACCTCCAGACATTATTTATTATCGAAATAAATATCGATTTCCACTAACACTAATAATTCTCACACAATTAAACTATCAATTTCATCTTTAATTAACACGAACTTATTCGTCATTATAACTCACAATATTTAACAACCAGATCATTGCCAAGAAAGAGGGGGCTTTTCAATAAAGATTTTTTCTTATTGGCGCGCAATTAGGTGACCAAACCTCTCCTTGACAGAACTTTTTGACATTGTCAATATTACAAAAAATAATATAAATAATTTTGTCGTCTCAATTATTGATTTAATAATATAAAATATTATCAGATGATACTGTGACAATAATTGAATCAATAATATGAGAGATATGATGCAGCAATTACTGTAGCAATAATTGAGTGTAACTAAGTGACTTCTTACGTAAGCATCAATAATCAATATTGTGTGTTGCTATGCAACCACGCGTATTATTATACTTTTATCACCGATTATTTTATGACAACTTGTTTACTTTGAAAAATTTTCACATATCACCCTTAACTTTAACTTTTTATCAATTTAACCATTTACTAAATAGAATAATTATAAAAAAATTGAATACTTTCATTTCATAAAATTCAAGGTCTCACGGGTGGGGGTGAGGTGGGTGAAGGTGGGTGGGGGGGGGTAAGGGGTGTATACATAATCACGTAATATTATTTTTTTGGGATGGGAGTGCTTGTGGGGTAAGGGGTGTATACATAATCACATAATATTATTTTTTTTGAGGAGGGTGGGGTTAGGAGTAAGGGGTGTATACATAATCATATAATATTATTTTTTTTGATTTGGTGAGGTGAGATGAGGGTGAGGGTGAGGGTGAGGGTTGGGGTTGGGGTTGGGGTTGGGGGGCTGGGGTCGGGGGTAAGAGGAGTGCATGGGGTGGGGTGGGTGAGTGGGTGGTTGAACGTCTTGAATATGTAAATATGGGTGGAAAGAACTTTTGATTTGGATTTGAAATAAAATATAGGTCGAAAAATAGTTAACCGGGTTTGATCTATATTGTTTTTTAAAAATATAGTTCCGAACCTTACTCAACCTAAATAAATAAAAATAATTAAATAACCTATTTGATTCCAGTTAATATGGGTGGATCCGATAATTAACTAATTATATTGTCAAATTTAATGTCAATAATTTATTAATTAATTAACCAATTCATCCAAAAATAAACTCGCTGGTAACCAATTCCATCATTTTCACACCTTCAACTAAGACCAAGTTGGGCAGGTCCAGTCCGGCCATCAATTCCCATACTCTGTTGACACGTTGAAGCAGGTGCAATATTTTTTATAAACATATACTGTGTTTTCACTGAAAAGTCGAGGCAGGCAGGCAGACACGACTACGCATGAGTATGATGGCGTACTTGTATAATATGCCAGACAAAATGGAAGTGGAGAGAGAATTAAGGGACTTGATTGCTTTTTCTTTTTTTTTTTGGGTACATTTCTAGATTGCTTTTTTTTTTTTTTTTTGGGCACATTTCTTGATTGCTTTTCTCAGTAAGATCAAAACAGGTCCAGAAGATTAAATACCGTTGGTTTCCAGTACTACTACTATTACTGGTATCAGAAACAGAAAAAGAAAAAAAAACTCCTGGAAACCGTACTGTATATATATACTACTATTATACTGGCTAACTAGGATTTTAGTAGGCCACCAATTTTCGAGAATAACAGTAACAACACTCTGGGCTCTGCTTAATGCACCAATAACCAAACGTTATAATACTATATATTTCCATACATAACAGTTCTGTCACTTTAACATAGAGCCCAACAATAAAAGATGCTACAATGAGTAGTCCAAGTTATTGGCCTTGAAGTTAGAAGATCAGTTCAAAGACAGTAAAACTGGAAAAGTAAGAAAGAAAAGACAGTGATAGCTCTCTCTCTCTCTGTACAAGATCCGGTTAGTATAAAATTATTGTTTTAGTAAGTTGATCAATTGACCAATAAAATATTTACATACATACAATTTCGCCTGCGTATTAATATTCTATTAGTCAGATAGCTCTCTCTATATATTTAAGATCCGGTTAGTATGAAGTTATTTTTTTGGTAAGTTGGTCAATTAATCAATAAAATACTTACACACATACAACTTCGTCTGCGTGTCAATATTTTATTAGTCAATTGACTAACTTACCTAAAATAAACTTCATACTAACAACTTCCATATATGTATATCGTACATCTCAGTTCACACTATAAAATGTCGGTCGGTTACTCGGTCTACAGAGAAGTACACAGTACATCAAACAGAGCTTTTCACATTACCCATAATACAAATAATACGAACAAAGTCTTCCTCTGTTCTTTTATCATGTCTTGCAGATGTACCAGATGTTAAAAGCAAAGCCGAGGATTGCGCAGATACTAAGGACAAAGGAAAGAATGAAATGAAACCCCCACTAGTACAAAAGTGGCATTCAAATTAAGTGGCCTACCATATTTAATAATTAATATTAGTACTATGATTTAACCATAAATTGTTTTCATTGCACCAGGGCCCCCTACCTCACCATCCAAGCTGGATAGACGTGAATTATACGTGTCAGAATTTTATTGGTGCAACTCTGTAAGGCGTCTTGGTCAGGAGAAAGAACATTAATAATTATTCGGAGGCCTGATTTTTCTTTAAAGTACCTTTAGTTAGAAACATAATACGTACAGTTGTATGAGATAACAAATCCATGGAATGGTTAGGGAAAAGGAGAAGATTTAATTGTCCATATAACAGTGGAAATCTTCTTTACTATGTAAATCAGGAATTCACTGTTGTTACAAAAATAACTTGTCTGAAAATAGACGATTCCCAAAGAGAACTTCAGTGCAACACAAATGAACACCAGACCTGCTGGTGAGACCAATCTCAATGTTTCAATGTTCCAGTCTAAAGCAGCATGGTCGATGTGAACAAAAACAAAAGCAGCGAGTACTATACTAATCCATGTCAACCCAAGTAAGGGGTGTAGTAGATATAGCATGTTTCGCACAAAAGAAAGGATAGCAAGTGTAATGCAATCAAAACAATTTAATTCAATTCTTTTCCTATCCAGCTAACTTCTTCCTATACGGACAGAGGAAGAAGATTTGAATTGTAGTGGTGTGGTGTTCTACCTGCTTATGAATTCAGTACCTACTGTAGTAATGTAATATGTTGTTTGCGTAGTGATGGTGGGGGATGGTCAAGTGAGGTTGATAAACAGCAGCTGATGAAGCAGTTATAGTTGAAGTAGCGAATCCTGATGATGCTGCAGTAGAGAAGAGTGGCACTGGAGTAGCCCCACCATAAGCTCCTTGGATATGCCTTGCCCAATTTGGCTGGTAATCAACTTCCATACTCTTCTCTGTTGCTCTTCCCTGTTAACATTATAGAAGATGGAATCTTTTGTCAGCCACTTATACATGTGCGCCTCATCCTTGAAGGATAATGATAGCCTGTTCCAAAGCTTGGTAAACAGCAAACAACACGCATTCTTGATGTTCAAGTTGGATGAAGGGTACTGTTGTGAGCTTATTACTAGAACTATGTGGTAACAAAAATTACAACTTTTGGTAGTAAGCTATTAGTAAACACTGATGTACTGGTAATGTCTGACTAGAAAGAAGCACCACTAAAGACTTGAATATAACTGAATAAATATGACCAAAATAGTCATACAATTGAGGCAACTAAGACATGGGTAACCAAAGTTGTACTTTTACACTTCCCGCAAAAAAATTAATTGGATAATGTGCTTGAAAGAAAACAATACCTCAGAGACGGGAAAAAAACTTGAATTCACACTGCTCCAAAGAGGAGGGTGCTCAGACATCATATCTTGGCAAAGAGGCAGTTGAGCTCCCATTATTGAAGTAGAACTCTCATTCTGTTATAGAATTAAGAGTAGATTGCTGAACAAGCTTTTATCTAAAACCTTGGACTAAATTATTAAAAAAAACTTTTAGGAATCAAATTCGGTGTAGAAAGAAAGATTCACTAACAGTACATTGGTAAACGATTTAGAATTTACCCTAGATCTTCTGGCCTCAGGGATGTCATCCAGGTGACTCTGGAAATTAAAACTCCCTGTGTTATCAGTTTGTTTTGGGCCATCATCAAAATAAGGGGGAGAAATACCCAAGTTCAAATCCAGATTATGGCTGCTGCCTGCAAAGAAAATATTAACTGAATTATTATGAAATTATTTAGATAGAAGGATGGTTAAATTTAATATATACTTTTTCCAAAGAAAACTGAATACAGGGCATGTGCTACCTCCATTATCAGCTTCAGCACTTAACTCGCCATCATATGTGCTTGGATCAAAATTGGTTACTGCTTCCCTGCCATTGCATTTTATTGCAGCTCTGTCATATGCCCTGATAACATAGCACAAAATATTTTGAAGTGAAAAGTAGACCTTGGAAGTCGAGGGATGAAAATAAGTGAAATTCACAATAAGCTAGCGAGAGTAAAGTTATGATGATGGGAACCTTGCAGCTTCCATTTCGCTGTCAAACAACCCAAGATAGATATACCTGCAAGCAAATAGCATATTACGACTGAAAAACAAATAGCAAATACTTTCAGCAGGAAATTAATTGATAATCAAGTATCTAGTTTAAATTCAGTGGCATCACTTCTTGCCAAGAAACTGTCCCATTCGAGCTTCCCATCGTCCACATTTGTGCAGGGTAACTCCCCGGTATTTTGAGCTTCCTCTGGAAAACCCAGTGCTCTGTCGACGAAGTATATGTACAAATTCTTCCTTGGTCAAGTTCTTCATCTGTTTAAGAATTAAGATCATTTCAGTTCCTACTACAAACCACAGATTCAGATCCAAACTATAACCAACCTTCTTAAGATCTTCATCATAATCATTGATACTGAAATTGATATCAGCATCAACTCCGCGGAACTTAATTGCAGCTCGATCATATGCCCTAATGTCACAAAAATTTTAGTAAATTACTTGCATCACAATATATACAACATTTGTAAGAGCTTCAAATTATAACTACTGTTACGTTTCCAAACAACGACTGTTGTATTACCTAGCTGCAGCATGTGCAGTGTCGAATCCCCCTTCAAATTCAGATATAAATATTTCAAGAAAGAAAACAGTCAGCATATATACAAATGAACTTAAAGTTTATAGAATAAGAAAGAAAAATAGCCCAATCAAACTTTTAGTACATATTAGCGTACCCAAATAAACTTGTTTCCCACAATCCCTGCAAGGAAAACAAAATTTGGGATCCGATTATAATCAAAACATGACAACAGCATGTACAAGTATATATACTCTATGCCTCACAAAGCTCCAATGCACTTCATATCAAATAAGCTACTATATGGAACTTCGTCACCCAAGCTATACTTTTGTAGTGCTAGAAACGATAAGTTGAAACGTGATAAAGATTAAATGTAACAATGTAAGTGATGAATAGTTGTATAACAATTCAAACATACTAAAGTTCTAGCAATATCAAAATGTGCTAGCATAAACTTATTTTCCATCACAATAAACACATGTACATAATAACTAACCAAATATGCGATTCCCATCTTCCTGTTCTCCGATAGAAGGTTACTCCCCGGTACTGCGAACTCCTAGACCTAGGTCCTCTTCTACTTTTCTTAACCTGCTGCGGCTGCATCAACTCTCTCTCCTCCATCGGAACACCGTATTTTCCTTCCTTAAACGAAAGATCCAAGCACTGCTGTCGCAAAGCCGGCTCTACTCTCGTCGGAAAAAACTGTTTCGTAGTAAAATCGGACCTAACGCCTCGGTTCTCACTCCCTTCCCACTCATTACAGCCTTCAGTTGTTTTCAATATGTCAAAATTATACGCAAAGCCATCGCGACAATGATTCGAGTACTCCTCGTCGCCAGCGTTGCTGGACGTATCGACATTGACGACGGAGGAATTCGAGGTGCCGGAATCATCCATCCGAACGCCGGAGAGTTCGAGAAACTTCTCCGTCACCGGTTCAGAACGATCGTAGATCGAATTTGAAGGAAAACAAGTACGATTGAGGTCCAGCATCACTCCAGTCCCCGAATTCTCCCTAATTTCTCACTATTATATGTATAGCTATCGGAAAGTACATATAACTGAAACAATGGAGCAGATTCAAACATGGGAGAGAGACTAAACTGATTTGAGATTATATAAGTAAGGAAAAATAAGGATGAAGAAATGCATTTCAAGTATAATCGAAAATTTGATCGGCGACGAGTTAAGAGGAATATGTATATCAATTGTCGGTTTCCATTGTTTGTTTTTGCAGAGAGAGAGAGGGAACGTTTCTCGTGTCTTGGTTTTATGCATTACCGAAGGAAACAACAAGACAAAGATATATATATATATATATATATATATATATATATATATATATAGGATGAAGAGCATTTCTTTATCTAACGTTTCTTCTTACATATTACGTCACTTCTTAAAAGATTATTCTTTTAGAGAAAAAAAATTATTCCAAAAAGTTTATTGTTTAGAATTTTCAAAAAAAATAAATTATTTAATTTTTTATATTACGCTTACCTTCTCTTATTGTCCTAATAAATTTTATCCCTTATATTAATAATTTTTAACTTTTTTTAAATAAATTTTATTTAATAAATAATAATTTTTAAATTTATGTATCAAAATTTTAAATGATAATATTTTAAAAATAAAAATAATAATATTATTTTATTAAAATTACGTGATTTTAAAAAAAAATTAAAAAATTAAATGGGGTCGCGGGTAGGGCATATAGCTGATATATGCTACTACATATCTAGTATATATATTATAGTATATTATATGGAGTATATAGCTGCTGTATATCTAGGGGACCGATGTCTGTGCGCAATAGTGCGGACATAGGATTCTTTGGTCGAGTTGTTTGATAAACTTTAGAATTAAGTTCTCAATAATTATGATGTTTTAATAAATTAAATTATTTAAATGGTTATGAAGTTTGAATTTAAAAAATTATTATTTGATAACTAAAAAGTAAATTGTCTCTTAATAACACTATACTATTTTACTATTTTAAAAGATAAAATTTTATTTAATAATTTTAAATATTCTGTGACGCCCCCAGAATAGGTATACAACACCCATTCTGAGTCGTCAAATACATGGTACAGAAAGCAAACTACAACTTCAATAATACAATTGTCGTGCAAAATACGACAACACATACTGTGAGTTTAAATACAAATATTGTCTTCTAGACAATATCCACACCCAAATAAATCTTCATTACAATTATTCAAACACTATTTTACAGAAATAGTGAGGACTGCTAATACATCTTTCTAGAACCATCACTCCATACCCCGACTAGATCCTGCTATGTTCTCACCTCCTGAGAAGAAAAATAGAACAAAAAAGAAAAGGGTGAGCTCAACTAGCCCAGTAAAGAATATTATAACTAAGATAATATACAACAAATTATCGTTAGTCTTCAACAGGGAAAAATCTGATAAAATATAATCGACAACAAGTTTTAGATCAACAACTGCAGCGGAAACAGCAAACCATTAGAAGAGTCAAGTAGAGAAAGAATTCTACTATCTTCTAAGATTTAAAAGTCCATCATCAATATTTTATCCCTGTAACATCAATTAATAATCATCTTTAACCAAATATTCATCTTTGCACTACAGGCCAAAGATATTCATTTGTATCATCAGTCGGTCATGTTCATCTCAACACCTGTTCATCTTTGCACTACAGGCCAAAGATATTCATCAAGTAATTATACATCTTTGCACTACAGGCCAAAGATATTCATCAAGTAATTATACATCTTTGCACTACAGGCCAAAGATATTCAGTAATATCATCATTTAGGACTAAGGATGATGAAAAATATCTTAAAGAGAACGAATCCAATGAGACAGAAGGACAAATAGTAGGGATTCGTATAACAGTTTATCCAAGATCAATAATACTTCATAATAATCAATTGTGAAACAGAATTCAAAAATAAAGATCAAAACATGGATACAATCAAAGATAGTAACCATAATAGACATCTTGGACAAAAAGGGAAAATTTTATTTTTCGGTGAATATTGCCGTATTCGTGAATAGTGCCGTATACGTGAATAGTGCCGTATACGTGAATAGTAACCCCCGACACAAAAAGTTCTAAATTTGATAAAAAGTCATATCAATATTTCAGCATAATGATATTGAAGAAAATAATATCATTAAGAAGAAAATAATATCTCTTACCTCAAAATATCAGTACTTCTGGTCGGAATACCGGTATAAGGCTGAAAGAAACTTGCTCTGATGAATAGAAACTCTCAAAATATCTAAATACTCACAAAATACACTCAATAATCTAGAGAGAGGAAGAGAGAAAACTTGTTTCTGGTGTGATTTTCAATTCTAACTTAGCCTTCTATTTATAGGAAAATTTTGGTAGGTTTGACCTGCAACCTGATGGCTTTACCTGCTACTATTCCCACCCACCACATTTGAAATATAATTCAGCACATTTCTTCACCAACCACAAGTGGGGCCCACCAATTCTAGAATTTTCCACCAAAATGATAAACTCCAAAAATTCAACAATTTCTGAACCAGTCATCTTGTAAAATTCGTAATAAATCATACGTTCATTTTTAACGGTTCAAAATTTGTTGACATATACTCAACTTATATATGTATAACATATCCAAAAATTACCACGATCCAACGGTCGGATTAAAAATTATAACCCCCGCAAACTATCTCAAAAACCCTGATTTTTAATACCTCCATTCCGACAAAAATACTGACAAAAACCTCCACATTAACTCCTTCATTTTTAACCACAAAAATATATCCCTCATTTATATCCACATAAAATAAATATTTCCTTATCATATGAATCAATAATTAATTATTCACAAATAATATTACAGAATCACATTTATGACAACCAGGCCGTTCCCAGGAAAGAGGGGGCTTTCCAATAAGGATTTCTCCTTACTGGCGCGCAATTAGATGACCAAACCTCTCTTTAGACAGAACTTTCTAGACATTGCCAATAATGTTATCTAATAATATTATTCAAATAATATGAATTATTGATCTGATAAATGAAAATACTGTGCAGCAACAATTATTGAAACAACAATAATATAAAATATCAACGCAGCAATTATTGAATCAATAAAATAAAATATTGAATAATAATCACTGTAACAATTATTGAGTAGTGCCTTCTTACGTAAGAATCAATAATTGGTGCAATACCGTGTGCTACTGTATTTTAACCACCGGGTATTCCAACAGTATCAACGGTAACAACTACGCCGTTATTTATAAATAACTTATACTTGTCGTTTTCTTCATCCAATCGCTTTCTGTTATGGGGCCCACACAAGGCTGCGTCGTCGTACGAATATTCCCCGACAGCAAGAATATTCCACGACCAACGAAATATTCACCGACCAAAATAAATATTTTATAACCACTTGCTTATTTTGCAAAATTTGCACATTTCACCCATAACCAAAGTATTATATCAAATTAACCCCTTATTATTCACAATAATATTTAGAGAAAATTTGATTTTATTCATTAATAAGTTGGGGTCTTACATATTCAATTTAATAAAAATGAATACATAATATTATTGAATATATTTATATAAAAATAAAATTATCAAAAAAAAATTATTAAGAGGTACCTCTTAATTATTAAGATTTTATTTTCTGTCTTACCGATTAAGAGACATTCAGAGGTAACAAAAAAATAAACATACAACATCATGCCTTTTAGCGAATAAGAAATAGTCTATTAAGAGTCAATCAGATATAAATAAACAACACCGTTGATCTATATAAATAAAGTTCGTTTTCTTGTATTTAATTATTTGTGTTGCATTTGTTGGGAATATGTGGAGTTAATAATGTCAGTTCACACCACTCCACTCACTATTAGCTCTAAAAAATTTATAATATATGTGGTTTTAGAATTGTGTATATGTATTAAAAAAATAATTATATGATATTAAATATAATATTAATTATTTATATTATTTTTATATTAAAAAAATAGTATTATTTATTTGACAGAAAATAATGAGAAAACTAAAATTATATTTAATATTTGAGATAATATTAAAAACAAAATAATTAATACTTAATTAAAATTCTCAAACGATAAATAGTAAAAAACAAAAACACTTATCTAAAACTACATTTAAAAAGATATCCCGGGTTCCTTTTTACTTTATGAGAGAAAAATTTATTTATTTTTATTTATCATTTATAAATATTAATAATTTAATTTATCATATTAATTTTATATTAAATACTAAATTATTTATTTGTTATATTTTTCAATGAATTTTGAATTAAGACTATATACTCATTTTAATTAATCAAATAAAATATTAATTATATTTTTTTAATCTTTGTGTTTTCTTTTAAAATATAAAAAAAAAAGGGAGGGAATATTGATTATCTTAAATACTAAGTAGAAAAAGAAAGATTTGACAATACATGGAGTAATATTTATATACCGTAGATCATCTTTCTGGAGAGTGGAGAAAACATTTGATTAAAATGTTAAATTGTTGCGTCAAGTTCCAACAGTTTAAAAATCAGACGTGGATCTTTAGTACTCCTCCCTCAACAAATAAAGATTATTTTATATTTAAATTGGGTTTACTAATTTAAGGCAAAACAATTCATTAATATCCTTATTTTGGGTTCACTAAGAGTAGATTTGTAATTTTTTTTTTAATATGCATAAAAAATATACTTGTTTTAGAATTAGAGATATAAATTAATTTTTGAGGTCAAAAGATCACATATTAAATTATAAAATTAGTATGATTTATAAAAATTAAAAATAAAATAAATTTTATTAATTAAAATTTAATATGTCGTGGATCAAAGTCAAAAGTCATGCTATTATATCTCTAAACAGGAAGAGAAGAAAATCTTGGTATTACTATTACTTTTCACGGCAGAAGAATTGAATTGTCTCTTTCCTGCACTGCATTCCGCCTAAAGAAACTCCACATCTTCACGCACTTCCTTCCTACTACGGTTATGGACATGGTAGGAGGAGGAGGAGGAGGAGGAGGACTTTAACCAACCAAATCAATTCATCATGAAACGACAATCGCTATTCACATACATACACACAACCTTTTAACCGGTATAAAGAAAGATCAGGAGGACTCGGGAGAAATAAAATTAAGTCTTTCTTCTTTTGCTTCATTATAATATTAGTAATTCTTAATTATAATTATAATTATAATTATAATAATAATAATAATATGGGGAGACTTTGGTTTTAGTTTAGTTTAACTTCCTTCTCATTTGCATTTGACCCATCCAACCAGTAGGCCATGTCTTAGCTGACATGACCATATATATATATATATATATAAGACTAAATTTTTACATTTGAAGTTAATTTATAAAATTCAATTCAAGTTTTTTTTTTATAAAAAAATTATAACTAATAATACTTTTTATGTTTACATTATTAAAAAAAGTATTAACTAAATTAAAGAATTCATATCAATTATTAATTAGAAATATATAGTTATCAGTGATATATATTTTTGAAGGGGGTTAAGCTAGTGGCAACTTCATCTCCTCCTTCCCTTAAAAATGAAAAATATACTGTAATTCTTTTGTTAATAGTATAAAAAAGAAATATTAAAAGATGGGTTTAATATCATTTTCTTATGGGCCTGGGATTGGCCGGGACAAGGAAGTATACTATTTATAAACGAGCAAGTGTTATCACTATTACCATACCTGAAACAAAGCCTTTGTTTGTGACTATAAAATTACTCCTAAAAACTACGGACTCCAACGCCCTTTTTCTCTACACATATAAGCCTATAGGCTCCTTGCTGCTTATAGGGGAATTAATTTCACATTGACCGCTATTGGCGTAAGTGGTTATGATGAAATTTATTTTTAGGTAAGTTGGTCAATTGATCAATAAAATGTCGACACGCAGGTGAGGTTGTATGTGTGTCAGTATTCTATTGATCAATTGACAACTTACCAACAAATAAACTTCATACTAACCGTATCCGCTATTGACTATTTAACTTTTCTTTTTTATTTATATATGCCCTCGCTATATCTTTTCTTTCTTTTTATATATACCCTACACTCAATATCGATCAATTCAAGTATATAACAAATCAAGAAATTTGATTGATCATTTTAGAATTATTTGGACATCTACTTATAATTCTCAAATATAAATTACATAATTATAATAACACATATTCAAATTCAATGAGTATAATTATAGTTTGATATATATACATACATACATTTCACAATACAATAAAAGAAAAATCATAAAATAAACATTAATGTCACACATATATATATATATATATATATATATATATATATATATATATATATATATATATATATAGAATTATCCATAACATGTATTTGGTATGGATCCTTATAGGACATACACCGTCTACACCATTGAAAACGGAATTAAAAAATGGACAAAAAAAAACATCATTAGCGGACGCTAATCAAAATAAAAAATTTGACATTAACTAAGATTTAGGATTTATAAACTAAGATTTAGAAATTATTAACTAGAGTTTAGAATTTATTAACACATTTTTAACCGTATTTAAGATTTATTAACTTTATTAAGCTCTAGTTAATAAACTTTAAACCCTGATTAATAAACTTTAACACCCCTAATTAATAAATCCTAAATCTTAATTAATAAAGTCAAATTTTTTATTAACCAACCGTTCCTAATCCTAACATCGATTTTTAATTTCTAATCCTAACAGTTCTTTTTTATTTTCAATGATATAAATAATATACTCATAACATAACAAATACTTGTTATAGTATCTATATATAAATATATATATATAATATAATATAAAAAAAATTTACAATTGATTTATTTTGATAAACAAAAAATATATGAGAAATATAGCTAAATAATAAACAAAAAATTTAAAAACAATATAGTTTCAAGCTTTTAAATCATTAATATTACAAATGAATTTCATAATAAACATTATTAATCACTTAATAACGCTATATAAGTGAAAATATCAAAAGAACATTTATCTTTACAATAATGAGCAAAAGAGAGAACTCATTATAATAATTAAAATATCCCCACAATATACCATAAAACACCAACTTCCAGCTCAAAAGCGATACATAAATAAATACAAAAACATGCAACCAGAATAATGAATTAAATCAACTACTCAAAACCAATTTATTCTTCAAGGCTAAAAATATAAGGAAAAGATTTGCTCCAATCTGATGCAGAAAGCAATTTGCTGATACCAACCTTCGCTCTGCTGGGGGCAATAGCCTACTAAGTAGTAGCAGCAGCAAAGGAAGTAGTGATTTCAAAGAAAATTTATTTAGTCGTCGAGAAATTTTCAAAAACCAAGTACAAGTATAATAACAAGGGAAGCTTGAACAATATGTCAAGTTGAATATAGGAGTATATCATTAGGATAACCAGTAAAAAGATTGAAAACACATAATTGTTAACAAAAATGCCATGACAAGTTTTTATCTTGCTCCAAGACATGAACCCTGAATGTGAAAGACCTAACAAATTTGCAACTTGAAAGAATGCATGCATAAAACAAGGAGTATAACAACATGGTTTGCAATCTATTCATAAATAGCTTGCACAGCAAACGAAATACTAAAATAACATAAAATAACAAAAGATCCAGTTTAAAAAAAACACAATTCAAGATACTGCTTAAAACAGGTGAAGTTTCGAACCAAAATTTCTGACACTACAAAGATAAACCCCAAATTATGGGCAGGGAAAAGACCGGCACTCAAACAGAACTTGTTCCAGTCAATTCCCTGCCTTTCAATCTCATTCATGTCTTAAACAACAAGATGAAACAAAACGAGACACCTAAGTAAAATAAAATCAATAATCTAAACAGTATTTTTGAAGCAGAAATGAAATTACTGCGAGACACCCAACCACTTGGTAAAGTTTTCAAACTCGGTATAATCACTGTCTGAGATCATGGTCTTGTACCAACCCTTTCCAGCTGCCCTAATCTTGGTTGCCTCCTCCTGCAAGAAAAAATAATAGAGCAAGTCAATTAACAACTTTGTAAAACCAACCATAACAAAAAGCCCTTAGATTGTTATAGAAAACAAAAACTGGATTTTTAGGGTATTATCAAAACTTCAAAAGAAAAGGCCAACAAAACTGAAAACCAAAAAAATGTTTAGTGCACTACTTCTCCAAAAGTTTATTCAAATTGTCACATTGAACTCTGAAGCTAGTGTGCAAATAAATTGAATAAACATAGCTGATTTCAAAAGATTACATAAAAATTGTTTTTTTGGGAGGGGGAGTAAATTTTACAAAAAAAATACAACAATAAATTACATCAATAAAATAATTGATATAAAGTGTGACGAATTTCCGTTAAAGATGACTGAGCAAATAATAGCACATAATTAAGACCAAATGCTGCACAGTTCATTATATTGGTCTAGGTACCCTGACTTCTTGAAACAAGAATTGATCAAAAATTCTGTATAGCCCCATGTAACTTTTTAGTTGGATATGTGAGTGAAAACATTTTTATGAGGAAACAAAGTAAAGCCTTAATCTAAACATGTCTTCGATACAGAGCTAGTGAGCTACAATGGCCTTAGACATGTTAATTCACTACTTTGTCCTCTAAAAGGAGTATAAACTTGTTAAATTCTACATGAGGAGAGTATAAAATGTATTAAAGATTAAATATATTAGAACCCTGAATATGAAAAACCAAATGACTACAGAGTCATCTATATCTTCACAGATTGCTACAGCAATCATCAAAATCTAGGTTAAATTTGCAGCGAAGTACCATAAACAAATTAATCAATACCAACTTCTTCACAAACAGGAATCAAATACTATTATTAGCAATATTTTAAATAACAAACAAACAAGAGAATGTCTAGAAAACAATACATCTAACTTAAGAAAATAAATCATGTATAGAGAAAATTAAAGATTCCTAACAACTAGAAAAAGCTTCCAGGGCAATTATCCTAATATGCTAACTCTATTTATATAACAACAACCACATATTATGTTTATAAGCAAATATCACAAGACATTTATAAATCATAAATTTAATTTAAATTTAAAACAATAAAAAGTTCATACTTATAATATATATAGATAAGCATAAGAAAACACATGAAATAAATATAAACTACCAAGCAAAATAACTTGAAAATTCAGAGAATATACCTTAGTCACTGGCATCCTCTTCTTATCAAGCTTCTCCTTCTTAGCCTTTACGCGCTGCGCCTCAGCCAAAAGAGCCATCCTTCTAGCAGTCTTAGCGTACGGGTTCAGCTTCAACAGAGTGTTCAGATTTTTCAGCGGGTTCTTCTTCATAGGAGCCCTCTTCACCTCCTTTTTAATAGGCCTCACCACACTCTGAACCTCATCTGAATTAATAATCCTAGCGAGATCAGCATTCACCATTTTCGCTCTCGGCAGCACGTATCCCCTCTTCTTCTCAGAAGGCTTATCAAAAGACCCATAAATGGAATCCAATTTCTCAAAGGCAGACTTGGTCCAGATGATAAACCTCCCAAGATGACCACCAGGGGCAAGCTTCAAAAGATTGAGACGATCCACATTCGCGATCTCAACACCAGGGATGTTGCGGAAGGCCTTGACGAGCTTGGAGCCCTCAGTCCCGTACACAATCAGTGGTCCCTTGCGAGAAATGTAACGACGGTTGCGCATTTTCCCCTTTCCAGGACGGATTCCGGTGCTGTCTTTCGCCTTCTCTGCATCAGGATAAGCACCCACCTGTTTGAGAACCTTGATCGCGTTCGAGGTTTTCTCAACGCTTTCAACTGAATCGCTAATGACAAGGGGAAGCTCCGGAACCGATTCGATGCGGTGTCCACGAGCCATAACCAGAGAGGGAACGGCGGATGCAGCTATGGCCGAAGCGACGGCGAATCGCTTCTGGTTAGTGTTGATCCTGCTGTGCCATTTGCGCCAGATCTTGGTAGGAGCAAACATACGACCACCACGGCACATGTTGCCGAAGGCACCCTGACCGGCACGGTGGGTACCGCCACCGGGGACACGTGGAATACGTGAGACGGCGCGTCCAGTACCCCAGGACTCGGCGGAGGTTTGGTGGCCGGCCTTTCTGGAGACGGCGTAGGGCTGGCGAGAGTTGTTTCTCATTAGAGCGTGGACAGAATTGACGAGATCCGGACGGATTGGTGCCTTCATGACGTCCGGTAAAGGGAGGGAGTTGGTGGCGGCGGGGCCGTCGGTGGCCATGTCGGATTCAAGGGTTTGAATCGAAACCAGGGGGCGAGCGGCAGCGGCGGCCATTTGTGATGGTTGTGGAGCTAGGGAGAGAGAGAGAAGAGAGGCTAGGGTTTTGGGGTACAAGAGAGTGAAAGCTTAGGTTTGGTATGGGTATTTATATATATATATATATTTACAAGTGTGGTTGGGTTAATGGGCTTTAGGTTTAAATCTCAAGGGACCAAAATGTTTGTGTGTATTTGGGCCATTCATTGATTTAGAAAGAGTGGAGAAAACTATCCGACGATAATTATACTGCTTACCATCCTTGCAAATAAAATAATTAATATAGTAATTATCAAGCTTATTTTAATTTCAAATAATGAGGTTGGGGTTGGGTTTTATATAATGATTGATTTAGGAAACAAAAAATTATTAGCAAAAATCAACTTTTAAGCATTACTAATATTTAATGGTGTCTGTCTGTCTGTGTTCTTCCCACTTACTTTGATCTTTTGGTTCTCATATTCAAGACTGGTACTCCTTCCGTTCCTTAATATATAGGTCATTTTAGACATGTGCACAAGAATTAAGGAAATAATTGAAAAGTATTAACTATACTATTAATTGTCTATAATACCCTTTACCTCACATATAAAAGAGTAAAAGAGTAGATAAAAGAGTTTTATTGGGAGAAGGAGAAAAAGACTTAAGAGTAGAGGAGTAGTATAGGATAATTATAAATATGGATCAAAAATTAAGTACAGTAATAAGGGGCAATTTGGGAAAAATAGTGATTAATTCTCCTAGATAACCACAAACGACAAATAATTAGGAATAACAAAAAAAATCTAAAACAACCTATATAGGAATGGAGGGAGTAGTAATTTAATTCAACTATTCTCCCTCCCACCCTCCTACTGGTTTAGTTGTAGTTGTAGGGGACGTTGAAGCTTATAATAATTTTCAGTCTTTGCGACTGTTTTTATAAATAAATTTTTTTTAAAAAAAAAACTAAAACCACCTGCAACATTCCACTGAAAAGGTAGAAGAAATGTTGTAGGGTAGAAATGTTCAGTGCTCCTAAAACCTTCCATGGATACACATTTCAGAAGTTACTTGAACGCCGTTGTCCATGTCAAAAGAAGACCCATAAATCAAGAAAGTACATATCTGAACTTAAGACAGTGTTGTACTATGGAAAGAAAAGCTGAACAATTAAGCAAATAATTAAGGGTAATATCTGCATTCATGTTAAAAATTGTTCTTGATAGGATCTTCTTAAACGAGGTTTCGAGGGAAACTGTCACAAACAATAAAAGTCATAAATACCGTTTTAGTTTATGCGAGGCAAAATCAACAAAACCGTGATAAAATCCTAAAAGACACAAATATGACCAAAACATATAAATCTACAAAAACTTTTCAACTTTAGTTACACAGTACAACATAACATCCTATAACAATTCTATCCATTTAAAGGATTAAACTGATCCAACTTGCAAGCATTTGTACTCGAGTACCTTTTTTAAAAAAGTAATCAATAACTTGAAAGCATTATCGTAATTGCCAGTCACTCTTCATCATCAGAACTTCCCTCATCACTGCTATAATCACTACTATCATCATCGATGTCGAGCTGAACGTGCCGAACTTGTATTGGCTCGGGTAATATCCCTGGAGGAGGAACAGGTCGAGATTGTTGCTCTTCCATCCGAGGAGCAGCAGGAAGAGAATCCAATGGGGGAAGTGAAATTGGGTCCCCAGGCTTCCATCCAGGTGGAGGAGGGATCGGTAAATCAGTAGGCAACACCACAGGCATCCCAGGTTTCCATCCTGACGGTATGACAAAATTCGGAGGAATCATACCCTGAATTGCAGCCAGGTTACCAAGTGGATTGGATTCCATCGGCTGTGTAGCAGGGACATCAATGAAAGGCTCAATTGCTGTCTCCTTATCTTCTACTGTTTTAGGTATACCAACATCCAGATCAGCAAAACTGTACAACTGAGAAGCACGCAACTGTTCCTCCTGTGGGGCGGGTGGTAGTGCTCCACGGAGAGGAGCCTGCCCGGCTCCAAACTCTGGTGGTGCAAAGGTTGTGTAGCTTATTCTGTGCGCATATGATATAATATCCGACAATTTTATCTGAGTTGCAACTGTTGTGGTAGAACTTTCTGCATCATCGTCTAACTTCGAACGCTTGAGGCGACGATAATCAGAATAATCATCAACAAGGACGTCAAGAACATGCTCAGCTTCTCTTAGTTTGTTAGCAAATGCAAGGATTGCAGAATCTTTGGACCGAATTTCACGAGTGATTTTTTGCGTAGCATCTTGAAGATCAAGAATTTCTTTAAGTTCTGCGACTGCTTCGAAGAGCTGAGTTTGAAGCGTTGTAAAGAGGGAGATGATTTCTTTCAGGGAAGAAGGATGGGAATCTAGAGGAATTGGTGTCCAGGATTGGGTTTGAGATGATAAAAAGGAAGGGAGCAAACCGCTGAAGGCACTTAGCCAATGGGGTCGATTGGGTGAAACTTCAAAGAGTCTAAGCAGAATCAACTTCTTTGTGCTTTCTCATCTCACTATATATATATATATATAATTTTATTCAGGGGCGGATCCATGAATTTTGCTCAATAAGGGCGGATTTTAACTACTTTTTTTATTGAAGTTAAATAAAGAAAATTTGAACTAATCATAATATTAAATATTCATAATAATATTTACAAATTACAATGCTATCCTCTTAGAAACGAGGTTTGATTTCGATTTTCTCTAGAACCTGAACTTAGAAAACTGCTTGAATACCCAATCCCAACAACAAATTTTTTTCCAAATAATAATTCTAAAGAAAATCACAAATCACATTTGAGAAGTCAACACAAGCAAAAAGGAAAATTGAGATCAATCTTCAAACTATAAAATATTAGCTACAGCCTACAACACATAAAAAAAACAGTTTGATTCAAGAAAGAATCATAAAAATCTTTTAACATACATGATAGGAATCACTAATCAGTGGCTAACAAACTTAAATAAACCAAATTACTTAACATAGAACCCCAACCAGGGGCGGATGAATTTACAGTTTTCTTTTCAAAGTCGCTATAAGATATTTTAATATTCAAAATTAAAGTGATTCATGAATTTATTATGTCAGTAAGTGACTTTCATTATTATTAGTATACATTTTTTTTCCTCCTACTTCATAATAAACATGAATACTGAAATCAATTACTACTAATTTGAAGAGAAGATATACCCAGATTCCGATTTGAAAAATGGTAATTTTCCAGAACATATATTCCCCTAATAGCAACTTCTAACAAGCCCTAAATCAAATAACAAAACTATTCAATTTCAAATAACTAATAATTCCCCCTCCCATTCGCATTCCAGACTCTTGTCTTAATAAATTATTGGAATTCAATTTTCCATCAAATTAAGGGTTTGGTAAGCACTGTAAACATAATTGAGCTTTAGGAGTAATTAACCCCAAATTCCAGGCGTTTGTCTAAATAAACCCTTGGAATTCAATTTTACATGAAATTAAAAGTTTGCTAAGTACTGTAGACAAAATTACAAACAGAAAAGAGCTTATGGATATGAATATGTACACAGAGAAAAAAAGAGTGAACAAGGAGTATCTGTTAAGAGTTCAATAAAAGCTTAAAGAGCAGAGAACCAGTGGAAAAGGAGGTCCGAATTGGAGTAACGGGAATCCTAGGAAAGGCTCTTGCTGGGGCAAAAACAAATTCAAATCAATTATAAATTTTAAATTATCAAATAAAAAAATCCCTAATTTTGTTACCTTCTAAATCTCGCGCAAGGGGCGAGGCGGTAGAGACTGCAATAGAATGAGAAGAGGAGAAGAGGAAACTAGGTCGCGGTGCTTGGCTAAGTATGCTCTGAGGACTGAGGCAAGAAGAGTTGTTAGTTGTGAGGCAGGAAGAGTTGTGAAGGCGTCAAGGAGTTGTGAGGCGTTTAGAATAGAATATTTTCTTTTGGACTACCAAGTTTACCTTTTTTGATTAATCTGTCCCTTGAGTTTACAAATTTATAAATTCTGCTCCTTTAAGTTTACCAACAAAAAAAATTGAGCATAGGCAGCTACCCTGCTCTTATACTCCGTCCGGCGTCCGCCACTGATTTTATTTACATTTGAGCTATTAACTTATAAGAACATAATTTTACCACTCAATTAATAAAAGAAAATTTATAAATAAAAATCAGATGACATTAATCTTCAACTAACGAAGAGAGAGCATAAAATAATATATAAAATAGATCCCCAAGCGGAGGTGTTACTAGTTTTTTTTTTTATTAGTTTTAAGTTTTAACACCAACAAAAAAAAAGAAATAAAATGATAATTAACATTTGCATTTTTCAGATATTTCGTCGCGAAGTAAATTTTGAATTGGTTATGTACTTCAAATATGCCAGTTTTTTTTCATTGTATTTTGAAAACTATACAAATACTTAAGTATACCCGCAAAGTCCAACCATAACAAATTGTGTTCTTTTAATTGTTTGAAATTATTTTTTGGCTAAAGCTATTGGAAAGTGCTTAAACTAATAAAATATTTAACAAACAGTTTATGGAAGCAGTTCATGAAAAAAAATACATTTGCAAAGTTTAAGTTATAATTGTTCAAATTTAGGCATAATTTCAAAAGTACGATGAGTTAACTTTTTTCTATTAAAAATATACTTGAAATCTCTATTATCAAAAGTGTTAACGCCAAGATCTTCAGTGACGTCTCAATCACGTAAGACGCCCTAATCTTACACAGTCAACACAGTCAACACCAAAAGCTTGACGGCTGGACCGTCGGGGGATAGCTCAGGCGTGAGAGTCAGTACAGACCGTTCAAGGTTTAACAATGGAGGGTAAAATGTCTAATGTCTCTAGAGAGATAGAAAAATTGTGTGTTGTGTGTATGCGTACCTTTCCTTAAAGACTTCCTTACTAGGTTATACTCTCTTGCCTGGTTTACCGTGCCATCAACTCTTATTTGACACAGCTCCCTACCTCTCACTGATCTCAGCCGAATTCATGCAGGTTGTCACCTTTTTCCCACTGTACATGCCCGCCGCCCGGATATAATCTCATCCACATTAATGATGTGCAGACTTTTGGTCAGCAACCTTTCTTTTTCATCATTACAAGTCAAAGACTTAGATATTAAAAGATCTACTGGATCAACCTATTGACCCGGTCCGGTATTAAGCAGATACAATGTAAGAATTAGGCTCAATAACTTTAAGACCCAATGGACTAAATAAATAATTAAGCCCAATCCATAAGGCCCAATAAGAGAAATATCATGACCCAACAAAAAGTATATATTTTGAAAACTGATATTTTCACATGAAAACTGTTGCTATATATCTATAACGACAATTTGATATTTGTGTTTTGATGCCGTCAAAATTTAAATATACTCATGTTCAATTTTCCAATTCAAATACAATGTCCAATTTTTCTGTTTACATAGAATTTTTGTTTTTTTAATTCATACACTTTTGACCTACCACAACATTGCCACATGAACCTTACCCATATTTATGGTTCTTCTCAAAAGAGATTATTGCCTTCGTGGATTATTAATTTCAGCACGTGTACTTTGAGATGTACTTATTGACAAATTCTTGAACTCCCCTCATGTTTATGGGACATTTGACTTAAAAATAATTTAAAAACTTATTCTAAAAGCTATAGGTTGAGAGATCTTCTTATTTTCTTTTTATTACATAGTGCTTTAAATTCGCTCAGAAATTTATGTTAGGGACAATTCTATTGTAATTTTTGTTTCTTTATCTTATTTTTGGGTGCAAAGGACTAAGGAGGTCTCCCTTTTAACTTCGTCACCTAAGCCATCGGGATCTCTTCTTTGTCCAGAAAAGTAGATCATTCAAGATTAAGGACTTAATTATAAGGACTGAATACTTTATGGGACTGTTATGTAAAAATAAAATAAATTTAATTTCTCATACAGGATAGATACTTCATGAACGGAAGTGATTAGCATTAAATTAACTCTGATCAATTGACAGAGTCGACACGCAGGAGAGATATCTCTCCCTGCGAGTCGGCACTGTATTAGTCAATTGACCAACTTATCATGAAGTTCTCCTGCGAGTCGAATTAACCAACTTATAATGAAGTTAATTTTACAGTAACCGAATCATTCATGAATAGTTTCTTAATTAGGGAAAGAAAATACTCCAGGAAACAAGAAAAGATTCTACCCTGCCCTTGGGATCAACTTGGAGGACTGGGATGAATGAGAACCTCCTTCAATAGAATATAAACAGCACACACAACAGGCATTCTGGACTTCTCGTATTAATTCAAATTCCAATAAAAATAGATATGTATGGATCAAATGCATATAACATTTTTTTTGGCACAAAAAATTATTCGTACTCCTATATTGTTAATTTAACATTTCGTGCTATCATCACTGCTGGGAGTCTCATAGGTACACCGTGTCAGCATTACTTGCTGCACAAACAAAATTGAGAAGGGGCAAATGGTAATGAAAAAGAATTTGCAAACCTTGGATCATGCACCATATACACATCATATGCTAAAACACTCCTTGACCATTTGACTAGATAAGACATTTCAATTCAGCAGCTTCTGGAAATAGATACGCTTAAAGATTGGGATATCAGATGTTGGCATTCCAACTTCATCCAGGTACCCTCTCCAATGCTTCAGGCTTCGGCTTGTTGCTCTGTTGACCGCATGAGAGAAATGACGCACACTTCTCAGTTTTCATCTATAATGCTAGTGAATAAACATAAGAATGTTACCGACATGTCGCTGTTAATCATGAAAAATACATATGCGTCCAGGGGGAAGGTAACGGAGGGCAATTTATATTAATAATAAAAGGGACAGACAACAAATAAGTAACAGCGGTATATAGTTTTAAGGGATATACAATACACCAATATATATATATATATATATATATATATATATATGCATACTAATCAACACGACAAGTCATTGTTCTGGTTCTTGGTTACATTGCCAGCAGTAACTTCTATAGTTTTGGCATTGACATCATATGATGACAGGACTTTTCTCTGCACCCACCAATGAAATCATCTACAGGTCAAGACCGGAGGAGAACTATCATTCAGAGAAGTCACGGATGTTGCATACTGAATTAATATAATAGCATAATCTAAGACTCTTCAGATATCAACACTTCGAACATAATATTCAGTCCACAGGTTCCCTAACTACAGTATATTGGTATATTTAACACATAGTAACCTCTTTTTGTAGATTCAAGTCCTAAATCCTAATTTCTTGTCCCTGGGAAGTTCAGTCATTAATATATCCAGTAGTGTTTATATTAATCTCTCCTTTCTTATGTAGATCATGATTTTGTTATGCCAAAGGCGCAGGCCTGAGAATGAGAATGCTCGTCTCATTCTTGACCTAGACTTACAAAGACAACTTTGGCATGGTTCCACCTGGCTATGCTGATTGTGAACATAGTATAACCTTCAAATAGACCCATAATGAGCAACCTTATCAACCGTCAGAACACAGAACATAAACCAACAGAACACTGAAAATAGCAAACCAAAATTTTCTCTTGAATAATGATATTTCTAATAACAGAAGAAGAAGAAATCAAAAAGGAAAAACTTTTCATAATTATTCATATGAAAAAGCTTATCGAAACAGTTGAATTAAACATGCAACATATTGTAATCAATAATATTATCAGATCTAGCTGCAAGTTATGGGGATTTTGAAACTCTTTCCTTGATGCTTAAACAAATGCACATTCAACGTGCCAGAAATGCACATCACTTAAGAAGCGCAGTTATGAAAACTTCTAAGAGAACAAATAAATTATCAAGTATGAACACTTTCTGAATACAATCAAGCCCCGAACATGGTGCTCATATGCATATATATATACATATATATATATATATATATATATAGCAAGGATCAAGAGCATTCCTTTTAAATAACATTCCTCCTTAAATAACACTCCTTTATTAAAACTACGTCGTTTTGGAGTGACTTAAAAGAGAGTGATACCACTTATTTTCCTTTTATTTACAAAAATGTCACCCGTGACTATTCCAAAACGACGTAGTTTTAATAAAGGAGTGTTATTTAAGGAGGAATGCTATTTAAGAGGAATTTTCTTGATCCTTGCTCATATATATATATATATAGAGAGAGAGAGAGAGAGATCCAATCCATGGCAACCGGTTGCCAAAACACTATTCATAGCAACTAAGTTGTAACACTTTGTAGCGGCTTAGGGTTATTTTATATTTAAAAAAGACAACCGCTACTACATGTAGCGACTTGGAAAAAAAAAGATAACACTTGCTACTACAACACTTGCTATTATTATTGTCGCATTATTAATATAATTTATTCATTTTATTATTATTATTAATATAATAATAGTATTAATCCATGAGAATGGGGAGTAAGCTGGTAATCCGCTACACAATGTAGCGGTTTACTTTGTTTTAATATAATTCTAATTTAATAATAATATTATTAATATAATATTAATAATAATAATAATAATAATAATAATAATATTGTTAATAATAATAATGCCACTTGATTATTATTATTATTGTCGCATTATTAATATAATTTATTGATCCCACTTTATTATTATTTATTATTATTAATATTATAATAGTTTTATTCATTCACGCCGCAACACAATATAGCGGTCTTCTACTTTAACCTTGGTTTATTCATTAAAGCAACACAATACTACAACAAAGGAATAATATAATTTTATTTTTATTTTTTCTGCCTTGTAACTGCTTGTTCAGCTTTATTAATTATTATTATTATTATTAAAGTGTTGTCTAATAATAATAATAATAATAATAACAAAGTCGGATTATTATCACTTTGTTTCATTTTCACTTTGTTTTAATATAATATTACTTTAATAATAATAATTATTATTATTATAATTATAATAATTATTATTATAATTATAATAATTATTATTATAAAAGTGTTGTCTAATAATAATAAATATAAAGTCGGATTATTATTATAATTATTTAATAATATCCAACATAATAATAATTATATAAAAAAAAGGACCGCTACTTGTAGTAGCGGCTTAAAAAAATACATGCTACTATACACTTGCTACTTAATATTACTTACTTGCTTACTTGCTACTACACACTTGTTACTTGCTTACTTGCTACTAGCTATTACACGCTACTTAATATTACTTGTTTACTTGCAAGCCGCTACATGTAGTAGCGGTCGTTTTTTTTTAATATTACAATCCATTAAATTACGATTATTTTTTATATGAAGAATATTGATTGCTTCAAATGTTGGTTGGTTGTTTGTCGAATTATATATCAGTACATGCAGTGTTTGTAGTAGCAAGTGTTATCTTTTTTTTTCAAGCCGCTACATGTAGTAGCGGTTGTCTTTTTTTAATATAAAATAACCCTAAGCCGCTACAAGGTGTTGCAACTTGATTGCTATGAATAGTGTTTTGGCAACCGGTTGCCATGGATTGGATCTCATATACATATATATATATATATATATATATATATATATATATGTATAGTCCGCTTCTTCAGTAAACTGGAAGAAGCGAACTAAGAACGAACCGGCTATAGTGACGGTTTTTCATATCACTATAGCATAGAAAGGCCGGTTTTTTATGCTATAGCGAAGGAAAAAACCGTCGCTATTGTCTGTTCGCTCCCTCCAGTTCGCTGAAGAGAGAGCCGGGCTATATATATATATGATAAGTAACTCAAATATATTAAAAAAAGAAAGAAAAAAAAAGGAGTTACTTCAGAAGAAAGGACAAAATCCAAACCAGCACAAATCACTAAGAAATATTCAGTGAAAATAAAAAAGAAGTGAAACTTACCATCGGCTCAAAGTCGGGGCTAGACAAATTGACAGTGAGATTTTTCATTAACAATAAAACCTGTCATCCAGAGGAAATATATGAACAATATTCACTCACCAATTTATGTCCTATTAATAAGATATTGAATACTATTAAAATCTAGCAACAGACTTCAAAATCTAGCAAAGGAAATGAGGAACTGAACATAAAATTATTCATCAACAAGAAGGTTAGGCTTGCACCAGACAAAAAGTATTTATGATTTCTTAAATCAATCAAGTTTCATTCTCTTTAACCAATTAATTTTAATTTCATTATAATCAACAAATCAAGTTACATACTACTACATTTAGACCGCAACTAACTGAGATAAAGTTCTAATTCTCACTGTTTCGAAGTTAATAGGGTCCATATCCTTGAGTTTCTGCACATGATCGTTGGTGTCTGGGTCGAAGACGCTCCCAATGAAGCCATAGACTTCAGCAAAATCTGGTATACCTGCAAAACATATCAAAGATAAACAATAATCCAAATCAAAATTATAGTCAATTCATTTTTTTGTCTTGTTCCTTCTTAATTTCTCGTATCTTACTTTTTCCAACCTTATTGATGTAAAGAGGAGCATGAGAGTAATAAGAAGTAAGCTTCATACCGATCAATCTCAAGTAGACAACTTCAAATATATTTTGTGTTGGTCAATTATTAACCCTCACCATAAAGCATCTATGTTGATGCAACACATGGGAATTTGTATACATGAGCGAATCTTCCAGATTGGTGTAAATAGTTCACAAGGTTAGTCAATACCTGATCATGCACCACAACATAAACCTTTACCAAAGCCCATGTAACATAGGGTCCAAGAGCAGAAGATATATTGTTGCAAGTTTGGCTTATTTTCTTCCATGGGACCCACAACATTTATCAACCAGCAAACTTTGTATATCTCCTAGTTCCTACTTGTAGCACACACAAATAAATAAGTTTGTGTGTTGATCCTTGACTTGGTTCCTTAGTTTAAGGGAGCATGTCTCCTAAGTTTCAACTATAAATAGGTTGCTCAGTTGAGCAACAAAATACACACCAAAGTAGTTCAATAAGAGCAATAGAGAGAGTGAGGGTGTAGAGAGAAAATAAATAGTTAGTTTATTTCTCAGTTAAAAGTTTGTATTATCCATATTATTTTCGTAGATTTATGAGATCTCTCTCCGTGGTTTTTTCCAGTTGGATTTTTCACGTAAAATTCTTGTGTTACTATTTTATACCTCAAGGATGGAAAAGAAAAATAGAGAACAGATTTGAAGTATTAAATATCTTCTAGTTAATTACAGTTAGGTACCCCATAGTTTTCTAGTTTTCTAGTTTAGTTCCCCAAGTTTTCTTAAATTTCAAAATACCCCTGAAATTTTCCATATCAGTCCTTGTAGTTTAATTTTCTTCTATTTCAGCCCCTGAAGTTTCAGCAGTTTCAATTCAGCACTTGTTTCTTTATACTTTTTGCACTTGAGTCCCTAAAGCCAAAACAAAAATGTCTATATTTTTATTTGCAGTAACCGTGGTAAATGATGGAAAAATCAATGCCAAACTTGATGCTTATATGTTACAACAAGATGAGCGCTCAATCACAACACTTGCCGCAAATGTTCAGGCTTTTATTACAACACTTCCAGTAAAAATTGATGTACTCACGAAACGCGTAGATAAGGGACACGAAGATGCTCATAAGAATTTTGAAAACCACATCCCGAATCTTAATCATCTGAGACTACATCAGCATGACCCTAATCCACGAGTTAATCCTCATATTCTAGATCCTAGAATGAATGCAGTGGATAGATAAGTAAAATTAGATGTTGGAGATTTCAATGGCGATAATGGTCCCAAAACATTCTTTGATTGGATTCATAGTTTGGAGAGCTTCTTTCGTTGGTATGAATTATCAGATGAAAGGAAACTTTATTTGTTGAAGCGAAGTTAAAAGGAACTCGTATTTGGTGAGATCAACATCAGCGAAATTTGTATACAGCTGCGAGAAGATAGTAAGATATGAAAGTTGCACTGACATGACGTTTTGTACCTTCGTATTATAAGCAACGAGCATATTTGCAGTTAACTGAGTTGGTACAAGGAAGTAAATCTGTAGCCGAATATACTTCAATGTTCTACAGTTTGGTTACACGGTCTGAATTTCCTTGGGTTGAAGAAGTTTTAATCTCCATGTACCGTCGAGGATTGAATCTGGAGATTGCAGGTGGTGTAGCTACAAGTAAACTCTTGCTCTTGGATGATGTTGTTCAAGTTGCCACCCAAATAGAGGATAATTTGAAAAAGAATTTTGTTAGGCTTCCAATACAAGTCTAAACTCGAAGGGAGCTTACATTTGTGGAGCCTGTTTCAAATAGGTCATTGGAAAGATCTTCAACTACTAACAGGCCTAATCGTACCCCAGGTTCTTCTAAAGTAACAACCATACATCTAGGTGCTATTACTGTCGTAGTTTTGGTCACATGTCTTTTGAGTGTCCTTTCCAAAAGATGAATGTTATCTCTTCTCCTTCTAGGAAACTTACTATTGTTGACAAATGGTGCAGGAAAACTGACAAAAACGAAGAGGTTTGCAAGCCGATAAACGACGAATATGAACATAATGAGCAAGATTTAGAAGTTGATGCTCATTTGGAAGGATGTTTAGGTGTTCTTCGACCTTTACTTATCACTCAGAAATATAAGGATGACCCTCAAATCCATTGTGGGCGAATTTTTCAACGAGAGTCATATGTACGGGACATGTGCTCTCTTGTGATTAATATTGAGAATTGTATTGATGTTATATCAGAGGAAGCAATTAAGAAACTTGAGTTAAAAGTTGAGCCTCACCCGAAGCCATATGTTGTTGCATGAATTACCAATACAAAGTTGCGAGTTACCCAGAGGTGTTTGGTTACATTTTTCGTTGGCAAGCTTAAGGATACCGTTATATGTGATGTTCTACCCCTTAAGGTTTGTCACATTATCTTAGGGCGTACATGGCTATGGAATCGTCGTGCGCAACATGATACTCTGCTAATATCTATTCAATTATGGTCATACCAGGTTCACTCTTACAAGTACTATCGACATGCCAACTTTCAAGCTTGCAAATAATTCCTTGGTGATCCAGCATGCCTATTCTTGTGGTGATGTTTTTAACTCGACGGAGTAGATTTTTTTTCAATAGAGAAATGATGTAAGACGAGCCCGTGAAAGTTGGTTAGAATAATATAAAAGGCTTTGGAAGCCCACGAAGTAGAAGTTGTTTAGTTTCTTTAATTTGCAATTATCTTATTAGAGTTCAAGTTAGGTTAAGAAATTGTTTAGGAGTATTATAAATAGTGATGGACTTCATTATTTTGATACATTAAATAATTAGAATTGATTTAGTTTTGTGTGAAGATTATCTGTGTGATATTTACCTACGTCCCCAAAACACTGTCCCCATCAGTTTATTGATCATATAGCTTTGATACATAAGGGGGGAAATGCAAAAAAAATCTTGCCTCTTAGCAACCCCAATAGAAACATAAAACAACCCACAAATATGAGAAAGAGAACTGCATTTTGCATGAAGTAAAGTTTGAGCAAGTAATTATCCCCTCCCTCGCCCACACCCACAAAAAAGACACGTACAAACATTGTCAGAGCCTTTCATCTGATAGTCTCTTGATTACAATGTTCAATTACTTTGAATTGGGCACATTGTGTGCACAATATTGGCATATAGAAAAGAGAAACATGACACTATAATCTAAGAGGGTAAGATGATCCAGATTTTGAACTCTCAATTCATAATTATGGTGTGTGCTGCATTAGTGACGCAAAATTCAGGAGTAGGATACAACAAAAAGAAGGAATGCCATGCCAATAAGTTACTGATCATAACACTTCCTTTGATATAGGTAACAAACATATAAAGACAACATGTCATGGCACTCAAACATAGGTTGGCCGCATAGCTAAAGCCTAAAAGTTACCATAATGTTTCAATTATTTCAATTACTAAGATAATAAAGAAAATATGATCAAAAATATTACCATGCAGAATTGAACCTTGTTTCCCTTCCTTGGGTAACCCAGAACTTTGTAGTGTTCTACTTGAGCTTGCTATGCCGCTAACACAGCTGATACCCATCCTCGAGGCTCCCTCCGATCCAGTATCAGCTGATCAATAATGTTGATGCATAGTAAGTGTAAAATAGTTCTCACTATAAGAATTCTTTTGTCCCACAAAAACAGTCTAATTTGCCAGAACAAAAAAAGGTATCTTTACCACAAAAGAGTCCTTTTTTATGAATTTTAGTATCAATAACACAATATTGTCAAATTTGCCAACATACTTTCATTATCATGTCACCACCACTAAACTAACAACTTATCATTTTTTGGGATGAACATGAAACAAAAATAAATTCTTAATATATGCAAATTTTGCAAATGAGACTCTTTTTGTGGAACAAAGAGGGTATATGTGAATTCCAGAGAAAAATCCCATAAAACTTATGCATGCCTTCAACTCCATGAAGATTGTATTCATCTTGGGATGGTGTAATTCCATTTGACTTAGTGTTTATGAGCATGGAAGAGTCGTCCCATGGAGAATATCCAGATCCAAAAGAATTCAATGAAGAAGGAAACGCCATGGATGCTTGCAGTGGCACCAAAACTGAAAAAGTTAACACTAAATATATGTTATGATGCTTGAATTCAAATGAAATATATTTCCAATACTATGTAGGAGACGAACCATTTTTGGGTGCCTTTTGCGGGTAAGGATGAGCAGCTTTGCGCTTAGGGCGAGGAGGTGGCACGTGTGCTATTGTACCATTCTTCTGGACCTTCAAAAAGTATTTTTGGGCATGACTACGAATCTGCAAATCACAATTAATCACAATAATTTTTTTTTAAAATAAAACTCGAACTGATATACTGCACAAAACATATCCTATGTTTCCAAAATAAATCAAATGAATTTAGTAAATTAAGGAAACAAGTAGCCACAATTGAAAATAATAATAAATAAATAATATGGTCTTTTAACAGATTTGATCTAAAATTATTTATTATGTTGATTCTGATTTCTAGGGAAAAAGAGGAGACTTCGCCAATAAAACTTATGAAGTTGAGGACCTTGGCCACTACCAATGTGTCACATGTTCACTATGATTGCAAAGGAAGCCTTTCACCAAACAACACAGCTTGCCAGGGCACTAGAGAAATCTATTGAGTTGTTGCCAAGAAGTCGCAACGTATTGCAAGGCCACCAATGCCAAACCATCAGCCCAAACTCTAATGTAAATGATAGATAATCCAGGAAGGAAGGAAAGACATTGACTACTCCAGGTACAACATGGATGCATAAAAACAAAAATCTTCACTAAGTAACAGACAGTCTAGTGCATTCAAGCCGCTACAGCATGCCATAGATGCACTTATATTTCAAGTTTCTTCAAATTTCTAGGATTCAACTCAGAAAAAGAAAACAAAAATCTAGGATTCCATGCAATTTCCTAAATCATAATACGATATCAACATCTGCTGATCTGGGAATAGGGCAAAGTGTAATCACTATTCTCCTGATTACAAGGAAAGTTATTTATACCCTTACATTTTTGTATAAAACATGAACTCAAATGTAATTTTGGGGGAACAAAAGATAATAAATGAATATTGACTCCACAAAACAGTAAATTGTTTACATCAACAGAGACAATTTTGCTGTTACTATACCTCACACTTGAGACTTATGTGAAAACCAATCCCAAGGCAGAAAGATAAATTTTTACTTTTAAAAGCTTTTGTTTTCCATAAGATGATCCAGATCCAGTTTATATTTCATATATAACAGATGTTACAGATCCCAGTTTACTATTCTGACTGAGAAAAAAAAAAGATTAAACATAAGCAATTACTTAGTTGATAGTTGATACAATGATGTGGGCACCTGAATTACTGTCTTTGAACCAACAAAATCTTCAATTTTCTTCCAGTCACGGTCAAATCTGAATTACCCAAAAGATGTAGTACACGATGATCAGGAAATAGTATCATAGCAATATATACATATGTTCGCACAAAAGGCCATGGTTAGCTCCAATTTTCAGTAAGCAGTCAAAGCACCAAATTACACAGCTAGACGATAGATATACACAAAGTAAAACTAAGCTGATATCACAAGACACAAGATTCATACTAAAAAAATACTATCAATAAACGCTAAAAAAAAAAAAGTGCCACCAAATCCAATTCGTTTGATCATACTGTACGTCATTCATAATACATAACGGTGTGATCCAAATTATGCAAAAAGATTCACTCAATTGAATTTCTAATCACCTATTAGAGTTAAATCCTGATACTTACCATTCATATAATCAAGTTAAATGAACTAACACGGAGCTTAATATCCTCTAAAACTATGATACTTTTCGGTGTTCACCCTGTCATCAACACATAAATAATAGTATCTAATTATCAAAAATAAACAAATAAATAAACTAAGACGAAAATGCTACAAAATTCAATCGACTGAGACTACATAATCAACAATCAAGTTAGATTCTATATAATTTTACTACATATACAATAATACTGCAGCACATAAATTAACGAAAAAGCAGAAAGTGGATAGAGAAGAGTGAAATTACAGTTGGAGAGCTTCGATGAACTTGTCGTGCTCTTCTTCAGTCCAGCTCTCTCTGGACTTGGTTATGGTGTAGGGCTTTCGGACCTTCTTTCCAGACCCGTCCGTTGGAGTTGATGAAGAAGGAGGAGGATTAACGGAAGAAGAGGTGGAATTCGAATCCATAGCTACTGCAGAAAGAGAAAGAGCTGGTTCCCGCGGAGGTGGCGTTCTGTGCCTTACGTTGTGTGTACGTGATTTGTGGCCGGTCAATTAATCGTCCACTTGCAGACTACTTGTCTTCGCCGATTTATTCATCCACTTGCTTCGGCTTCGCGGGTAGAAAAAAATCTCCTGCGGTCGTCTCCTACAAATTACATCAAGGAGCTGAAGCGAAGTATGATCATTTTCATGGACTTGTTTCTTTTCCGGACAACTTTCATTTTCCTTTTTCTTTTCCAAGGAATTGAGACCAACTTTTTTAAGTGCCTAAATAAAGATGATTATTGTAATAAATAAAAAAGTTAGACTCTCTGAGTTTTTCCGTCTTAACCATTTTATTAATTCATTTATAGCATAATATTCGCTCACTATGTTTGTTAGTAACGATTATGTTTTAAATATAATTATTAATTTTAAGTATCTTGTTTATTTTTAAATTTAAACTTGATACGTGACTGTTAGTCTCTGAATTTTAAAATGATTTAATAGTCTTGATATTATAATTATAATCTCGGGATTATAATCTTAGAATTAATAGTCTTGGGGTTATAATCCCGAGATTAATAGTCTTGGGGTTATAATCTCATGGATTATAATATTATAATCCCAGGATTATAATCCTTGCAAACAAACATAGCTCCCATGTTCTAAATATAAAATTAATATTGAATTTTTAAAAATTAATTTGATACATTTTTAAATTTAAAATTTATATGATTTGTTTAAATGTTAAAAATAATAAATCTTATAAATAGTAATATTTTTTAGATAGTTTCTGATATTTATAATTGTATTTATATAAATAAAACGAATTCATATAATTTTTTAGTTTGAAATTGACTTTTAAAGGGCCAATATTAATTTTATAATTTATATAAAAAATGCCTTTTAGAAGTGAGTATTAATTTTATAATTATCGAAAATTGGCTATTGATAGTTTAAAATTCTATTGTGATATGTATATGTAATAGTACAAACTTGAATCATTGATGATAAATAAATAAATCATCGCCGTTAATTAATAAACGAATTGCACTTTAACATCAACTAAACAACAAATTAAATGGTATACAAAAACCTTACATCTACATTTGATCTCTGTGTGGCAAACAAAGCATGATTTTACTTCTATTTCTCACATGTAAAAAATTATATTTAAGAGTATAAAATAGTGTAATGTGCATTTTACCTTTTACAAATGACATTTTAATTTGATAATCCTTCCGTCCCACGATAAAAGTCCTTATTACTATTTTGGGTTGTTCCATGTTAAATGTCCTCTTTCTTTTAATAATCAAATTTTTACACATTTTTTCCTATTATGCCCGTAGCATTAAATATCTCATACTTTTATTATTCTAATTCTCTCTCCATATTTAATGACATTATTATGAATAATTTTGTCATTTTATTCCTCTTCTTAATATGCGTGGAAAGTCAACCAGGAGAGAGTATAAAATAAAGAAAGGGTTATTCTTTAATTAATGCATACATGTTTATATATTGCATATTAAATATTAAATTAAACTACTTTGTTCATTTTTTAAATGTTATGTTTTCTACATTGTTTTGTTATGTCAAATTAGATTTAGTTTTATTTTTTATTTTTAAGTGACATTCTATTGTTATGAGTTTGCGTGATTATGATATTTATTTATGTACAAGAAGATTTGATTATGTGTAATTTAGAATTTGATTGGTTGATGGTATTTATTAGAAGGCTAAATGATAGTAGATCAGGTTGAACTGAATTATGCTAGTTAACCGAGTATTTGGATGAGGCGAGTAACCGTGTCATCATAGACGATTGGTGGCTCCCACTTGATTTTATGATGCTACGTGTGAGACTATCCCGTCCACGAATTCGGGGGTGTACCACGTCGTGTCATTACCGGTTTCCCTGCTAATATTTCTGGATCAAGAAATCCAATAGTCCACAAAAGTTGGTCTATTTCCTGTGGTGCATAATGTTTTTCCAGTCACAAAATGAGGCCCACCTCCCCTGGCTAACTTTATGAATTAAGGCTCTCTGACACGTGGCACAATATCATCCACTTAACATGTCAACATATACTAGTTGTTAGGCCCAAGGGCCAAGGTTGGCAATTTAAGGCAGGTAAAACTTAAAAGGTATGTGTACCAGTTTTTTGGGCCCACAACATAGACTGGCAAAAATGGATAAAAAAGTGTGATAGTCACCTTGGGTTTGTGATAATATATCAATTATTTAATACAATAATTAATAATAGGAATTTGTTATTTTTGCGAATCATTTTCGTTTATTTCACCTTTTCTTTTTGTTGATTCCACAATATATTTCGTTCATGAATAATAAATAAACTCCATACTTGAGCTTGTGAAATTATTAAAATGATTTATAAGACCAACACTTATTTGATTATACTTTGTACGTCTTGTACAAAAATAACAATTAAAAATTTATTTTGATAATTATTTAATAAAAAAATTTATTTACATAATTAACTCTTATTACTCGTATGAAATCATCAAAAAGTTGATTTTTGCCTCTACTTGCCATTGAGTAGGGCAAATACAATGACACCATTAATAAATAACTTTAAATTGAAAGAATATGAATCTATATAGTGTATTATTTCTACCTAAAATTAACATATAAATTATTTTTGCTCACGAAATTATTTTGGGCATTAGTTAAAACTTATTTAGTTCGTCTAAACAATGTCATAAAATAAATTTACTATCAGTAGACTTACTGTATTTCATATTATTAGATGATTAAATATAATAAAAAATTAAATACTTTTAAAAGCAAAAGACGTGTTTAATGTTCTATAAAGACAATAATATTAACTGATATCATTCAAACACTATTTATTTATTTATTTATTTATAATAAATTAATCATATAAACATAATTTGCGGCTATTATTGTTTACCTTTTAATCATTCAAACATAATTTACAATAAATTTATTTATTATGCATAATTATTGAGTATTGTTGGTACCCTATGGCTATGGTACCCGGAAAAAAAAACAGCTTGGGAGCTTTACCTATATACCCTTGCATACTCGATTCGTGCGAGAACTTGTTCTAAAAAAACGTTTATCTGTTACCTAATTTATGCTTTCGCCGATTCCATAATTTATAAGCTCGTCAAAATAATTTATAAGTTATTTTTAATTATTAAGGTGTTTGATAATTATTTATTTTTTGACTTATTAGTTGGGTTTTAAGTTAAAAAAATAAGTAATAATTTGTGACTTATTTAAAAATGACTTATAAGTCATAAAATAAGTTAGTTTGACTAAATGTAGTATTTATTTTGCCCCACTTTTTATTAATGTTCCTTTTAGTGATCATTAGATCATCTCCAACAAGCCAACGTTACATAAATGATATGGTTCTTTACATAAGTATACAATAAATAGAAAGTAATTACAAGAAAAGTGTATCAACCAAATAATTACAAAAATAGTATAATTAGGACTCATATTACAAAAATAGTACAACACATTAATAAGAAAACCTAAAATCAAGTATAAATAACTGCCATAATTAATAATTCAAATTTAAATATTTGGAGCTAACAACAAAAATAAATTTAAATTCAAAATAATAATTTAAATTTAAATATTCAAATTCAAATCTTTATCTCCCTCGCATACACTTTGAAATAATAGTCCGCCGCTACACCTCACATACTCCGCCGCTACACCGCCGCGAATCTCCGTTGTCCAAAAGCCAATGAGAATAATAAGAATATTCGCCCTACAAAAAGTTTAAAAATAAATAGATGTAACTTTTAATGTTCTGAATTTTTTTTAATAACTATTTTGTTACTCATAAATAATAAAATGGTTACCTTTGTATGAATGGTTGGCTACCAACTACATCACATTCAAACGAAATTGGTAACTTAATAAAATTGAATTGGTTACCTTGGTCTGAAGGTTTGACTACCAACTGCACTATGAAAAAACTGCATGTGTGGATGTGAATTAGTTACTTTGGTATGAAGGTTTTGTTACCTTGGTACGAAGGTTTGCTTACCTTGATCTGAAGGTTTGGTAACCAACTGTACTAAGAAAAAATTTAAAATGTGGAGGTTGATTGGTTACTTTGATATGACAGTTTAGTTATCTTGATATGAAGGTTTGGTTACCATCATCCAGTATTCATATCCACCGCCACCACCGCCTGAATCTTCATACCCACTTCCATTTTGACCCTTTATTTTGAGAAGTTACTGGAGATATACAGTTGGTTGACTCATATATATATATATATATATGAAGCACGAATTGACTGGAACTAAAAGTACATTTCGACTTGCTTACATATATACCGAGAACACAGAAGTTAACAAACAATGAGAAGCAGAAGCACAGTAATAAAAAAAAACTAAAAAATCGTACCTTCATGGACTTCATCCTTTTGACTGTCATCATGGACCTCCACATCATTATCATCTCCATCGTCATCACTGTTATCATTGTCATCGTCATTATTTGTATGTTCTGTATCATCGTTTTGACTGTGATTAGAGAAATAATTAATGAAAAAGACAACGATTTATGAGAAACATGTACGACAAACTAATATATATATATATATATATATATATATATATATATATATAGAAAGAATATGTTGAATGAAGAAGAAGGGTGATGACTAACTACAGTTATTATAGATGAGGAGAGAAAGAATAAGTCATGGGTATAACTAATCCCTAAATTAATGAATTCTAATTTAATACTAATTCCCTAAATTAAGGAATCCTAATTGCACTAATATTGTAAATAAATATGAAAGTGTATTAGTTGTGTAAAGATTTTATGAGTGCACTATTATTGTAATTATTTTTAAAAATGTAATAGAATATGTAATTCATCCTAAATGATAAATCCTATACTATATTTAGTCTAGGACGCATATCTGGCTCCAACAGACGGATAAAATATAGTTGAAGAAATTTCTCGGAGAGGCAAAGTGACTATATCAAGGAATAAGAGTTGGTGGACTATAATTTTTAATATATTTAAATGGGAGAGATGACTGAAGAAAAAGAATGAAAGCTGAAGAAAGACATGAAGGCTGCCTGAAGAAAGAGATGAAAGGCGAGCGAGATATTAAATAAGAAGATCAAGAGGGCAGGGTATTTGTTAATAATAGTTTATATTTTTATTATATATATATATTTTTTATTGATAATATTTCTCTAATTTATTTTTTAGATAGAATATATTGGAGTTCTTGTTGAATTTATTGATTATATTATAGTTCACGTGATAGTTTAAGATTGAAGATTAAAGAACATCTGCTGATATTATATGGATTAAATATAACCTACTGGATAGTTCATTGACAGATGATGCTCATATTTATTTTAATTCACCTTCATAACTTTTTTAAACTTAATTTTTAATTTATAAATCAAATTAATACCCGGCATGTATAATTTATAAATCAACTTATATACTAACTTATAAGCCATTTTAAAATAAGTCATTCGAACATGATATCATATAAAAATTACAAGGATGAGTGGCTGTTGTGGTAACTGCTAATCTTAAAGTAATACAAGATATTCGACTTCTCATGGCCATGGGAAGCATAATTACATCCCAGAGTTTTTGGTCCACTTCAAGATATCAAAAGCCCTCAAAACCACCTAGTTGTTCAAGAAGGGACGCTCAAAAATCACCATCCCCACAAAATGGTGACGACAACAAAAATAAAAGAGGTATACGACTACTTGATAATTCATTGTGTATACATTTTTTAGGGTTTGGTTTACTTGTTGCGATTTCAATTGAATTTTGAGCTGCTTGGTTAAATGACTGTTTCAATTGTTCGAAGAATTGTTTTCTTCTATTATATTGGGGATTGGAATTTTGGGGAATGACCGGAGAAGAGTTATACTTTTATGGAAATTCGGGGATTGGACTATAAAATCTTGTGGGTTTTTGTTTCAAACTCAGTTTATGGTTAAAGATTGTTTTATCTCTTTATGCTTCTTTTATATAAAATATGTAGACAAGGAGATAATGTATTGACCCATGTGAGACACTAATAGAGTAATAGGGATCAAGAACACTTTCTTTATTCGTAATTTAGGAAAAGGTGATGCATATGCTACATGTATTAACGTTATTTAGACTTGAATAATTTAGTATTTGTTTCACGTATATATTATAAAGTGCTAGTTTTTTAATTATCCTACATTGAACAAAGTTGGTTCAGTTCATTAAAAATTTACTAAATGACATAGATATTAGCTTTTATTCAACTATTAAAGTGATAATGAGAAGGGAGCAAGCTGTGGTTATGGGGAGTAAAGGCTAAAAGGCAAGTAGACTGAGGTGGAATGGATGTAGATGCTTTTATCCATTTATTCTCTTCACTGATCCTAAGGCAAAGGGTTGAGAAACTCAATGCCACTATTCTTGAACAACTTGGAGCCGGGCCTTTTTTTCGCACAGATATGAAAATTATGGAAAAAGTCGAATTCAGTTGTCAACTGTCCCTATCAAAAATAGGATTGACTACGGATTCGAGTCATAGCACATGGCTTCATAAAACTGCACAATTTTTTCGATAACCTACTCGGTCCTTGACTCTGCCGCATAACGTGATCGTATCACTTTTGAGTTTGAAAACATTACAGTGAATGGGTTGAATTGTAGCATAAAGGTAGAGTAGTTTCTCCCACGCCTTGGCCTCATGTCGATTTTTATCTCCACTTTATTTTTCATGTATCATTTTTGCAAGGTTTTAACAACATTCTAAAAAACGCTAGGCGGCCGGCCGGGGGCGCGTAGCGCCTAGGGGGCGTGTAGCGCCTAGGGGGCGTAGGTGAGATTTTTTTTTATTTTAAGTCAATTTTAATATTTTATCTTACATTTATTCAAACAAAACAATAATATAAAGCAAAACAATTTATAATAAAGAAAATAAAGGCCTTTGATTCAAGTTCAAACACATATCTTTAACGTATTAGTTTTATTCTTAAACAAGATGCTATTAAATAATAAAATTTCAAGAATTCAATTGAATATTAAAACTTAAGAAACCAAACATAAATTTAAGAATTATATTTAATTAAACTAAATATTACAAATGTATCATCATTTATAAAATTTAAAGTCGGTACAAGTTCAAAAAATTACAATTATAATAAAATTATCCATTTTGACTTGATCTTGTTCACTTCTTGTTGTGATTTGATATGCTACAACATGCATTATGAATATGGTAAATTATTAGAAAAATAAATATATTAAGGTCTGGTTTGGGTAGTTATTAAAATAAAAAAAACTTCTTCGCCTAGGCCCCGCCTAGGCCTGTCTGTCCGCCTAGCCCGCTTAGCCTAATTTTTTAGAAGGATTTTTTGGCCTAGGCAAGGCGCCAAAGGGACCTAGCGCCTAGGCGGGGCCTAGGCGGCTTTTTAGAATAGTGGGTTTTAAAACCCGGACCGGTAAAAACCGAAATCGGTTCACCTAACGGTCCGATTTGAACCATTGAACCAGTGTACCGGTGACCGGTTCACGAGTTTGACCGGTTTGCTGCTTAAAGCCTTAAAAATTAAATTTTTTTTAATACTGAATAGGTTTTAGAGTTTAGGGCTAATACTAAATAGGCTTGAGCTTCTTCTCTTTATCTCTCACGACGACCAAATAACAGTACTCTTATTGTCCATCGTCAGCATCTCTCTCTTTCTCTCACTGTCTTTCTGACTTGACTCGTGGTCAATCGCTCCCTTTCCCCCATCCGAGCCCAGTCGCTCCCCTTCCCTATTCGTGCCCTAACCTCTGATGCGCCCCTCGACCCCTGTTTGGTCTTTACAGCGAGCACTCTACAGTCTACATAGTACACACAAATACAATACACGGTAATCATAGTGAATTAGTGATAGAATCATAGAATTATGTTTCATTTTTTTGAATTTTTGATACTCTGCTGTCTGCACTTTGCACTAATACCCCTGTTTTTTTTACTATGGATATGTGCGTGTTGATGATATTGTGATTGTTTTCAATTCTTTTTTCCAAAGCCGCTGTCGATTTGGCCTTTTGCCAATGCCCACAATTTGGTTTCAATTCTCTGTCTCCATTAGTAAGTTATATTCAAACTTAAGACCGTTAGACATTGAGTATTGTCCGGACTCCAGAGACCAGTGTTGGCCAGTAATTGATCTTTAAGGCCATATTATTAACGTGTCCTCCATATGATGTTGCAGTACATTGCACTATTTAATATCTATCTGATACTTGTATTAGTGATGCTGCAGTACCTTCTACAATTGTTTGGTATTTTAGATATTTTTGCATTCATATTTAATCAAACACTTGAACTTGTGGTCGAATTTTCGAATTTGAATGCATCCTAGAGATGTTTATATTTATTTGTGTTTGATTTTATCACTATTGAGTTTTGAGTTATGATCACGATTTTATATATTTACTAAATATTATATATAATATATAATAATAATTAATTAATTTAATTATTTATTATATATTAATGACGTTAATGGGTCAATAACGGTTCGATAACTGGTTGGACTAGTGATCCATCCACCCAGTACCTTCTCCGGTTCGATGAACGGTCCGGTTTTCAAAACCTTGCATTTTTGTGTTGAGAATCAAGCGCACACAAATACAGTAAGATAAACACACAATACTGTATGAGATATAGAATAATGACACAAGAATTTTACGTGGAAAACTCAACTGAAAAAAATCACGGGAAGAGATCTCAGAAATCCACTATGAAAATAATATGGAGAATAAAAACTCCCAATCTAGAAATAAACTAACTGGTTAATTTCTCTCTATACTCTTACTCTTTCTATTGCTACTAAGCTTTTCAGAACTGAGCAACCTATTTATAGTAAGAATGGAGTAGACATCTTTAGTTATATCAAACCTACTCCTTGAATATTTGCATACAATCTGCACACACATTTTTCTTCTAGCTAGTATAGCTATTGACAAAACAAACAACATCATTTAATGTGTGGATGAAAAAGTCTGGTATAAACCAATTTTCAATTATGTTTATTTACCATCTCAGATCTAACACCTTCTCTCTCTCCATTTCTAATGACGAGTTATGGTCACAAGTATCGTGCATGCACTTTCATGTAATTGTATAATTAAGCAAAAGCTTTTGGTTTCTAGTTTGGTCTCTTCAAGTCTTCATGCCACTTTTTTTTTTCTGTAACGCTTCTCATAATTGTTAACATGTAACTATAATGAATGTTAGAATAGTTACTTTTAACAAGCAAACACACAAAAAGAAGAATGTTAGAATAGTTTTTGGATATATATTCAGTTTGTTACATAATCTAGAATAGTCCTTTGTCAAGTTTATTGATCTTTATTGGTAAGCTTTGACTAAGAGGTTTGTTTGACGAATTATGAGTCAGGGTATCAACCATATCTGGTTGGTTTGGATTCAAAGCTTAAAAGTGAATTTCTAAAGCTGGAGCTAGAGGAAGATGTCTCCTCTTTGATCCTTTTGTTTGAGACTGGCCTCCTGACTTATATAAGTATTAGACAATATAGAACCATATGTAAAATTGTTAATATAGGCACTCTCAGTATGTACTAAGTTCCTGCTCTCAAGCTCAGTTTGGGCACTCAGGATAGGACACAGTCAGGTCTGTGCATGAAAAGACTGGAGCCCTATATCTAACTATCTAAGCCATTTACAGGGAAGCAGGACTACCACTGGAGTTATTATGCAAGGTGATTTTAGTATGTATTATGTTGTAATGCTGAATTAACAATTTGGCACATTTGAAGTTGACACAAGTGAATAACTGAATATGTATGTTTTCCCCTTAGATATTTAATTATTTTCAAAATTAAAAAAGTACATTAGAAGATGTATAACGCCACATTATGGTGTATTTTTCTCGGAATGGAGAGTGAAGGAAAGCCTTTCCGGCAATCTATTCATATCTAGTAGACCTGCATATTATTAGCTAGATATATATTTTATTCACATAATCTAGCGATACTCAAAGTACTGCCTTCCTAACCTAGTCAACGAGTATGGCCATTAAAACTGAAGTACTTTTCAAATAAGCTTAAGTATTTTCCATAGTGTAATTGCTGAAGTTTCTTATTGATCCATTCCGATATGCAGGGAATTTGAAACAAAAAATTATATATTCTATCATTACTCTAATCAGCACATTCCTTCTTCTCTGTGTTCTTGCATATACTTTTACCATAAACATGAGATATTAACATAAGCATTATACTCTGAGTACTTAACACTCTTTAGATCCTTGTATAGATTCTCTAAACAAAGGTCTTTTGAAATCCTAATACATCGATCATCATCAAGGTTCCTAGCAATAACCAATACTGAAGTATGAAGCATTTCAGCTGCCTGTTTACATTTTCTTAAGAACATTCCAATAATTCTTCTTGATAGAATTCTGTTGGTTGCGATATTCATATGTTTGTACCCAGTTAAAGAAAAAGAAAATAAAGGTTTTAAATGATGAAAGTAAAATAAAGTTGGTTTGTGCGTTGATGGTTACTGGCGGAGAAAATTTGCTTGCAAATATTTTTATAGATAGATATGCTTTTGGCTTTGGAATATATGATCATTCTTGCACTAGAAATTGACTCCTAATCCTAGATGCAGTTGTGATGCAATACATTCCTCTTTTTTCTTGGCTAGTCCTTAGAAAATAGCCTATGAATAAGTAGCATACTGGGTTTTGTCTTGTAGCCTATGAATAAGTGGCATACTGGGTTTGTCTCTAAACACATGTTTTAGATATTATTGACCCTCGTGTTGGTGCTACTAGAAAGTTGTTGCCAGCAGTACTTGTTATGACTGTTTCAGCATATCAGGTTTATCACAATAGATGAAAGTTAGAAAACATTTGTTGCTTTTATGAGGAAATAAATATATGATATGAACGACTGAATATTATTTTTATGGCTTTTAGTTTAGAATTATTGTGCTGCAAGCTTTATTTCGTATAAGAAAACAGAAGGAAATGGTTCTCTTCATGTATCAACTAATCCTTACGCAGTATACTACTTGATTTTACACATCGACGCAGGGGTAGTGCTATGTGTTATATTTGTGTGTGTGTGATATTATCCACAAAATTGGGATTACATTGTATTAATTAAATTCTTTGACCTCCGTTAGTTTGATGAACCAAGTATAATAATTAAGCTTTGGTCCCCTTACTAGTTAATCCTAGCTTCACTTTTATTGATACTCTCTTAGACCATAGGTCTGAAGATCTCTTAAATTGTTGTTTTTGCTGATTTTCAGGGGACAAGTCCTCAACAGATTGGGATAAGGCCTGGTCAAGCTTTAAGAAGCAAGGGAAAAAGTCTTTCTTCTCGCAGTTTTCTCCAAACAAGTATGTGACCTGGAATCCTAGGCGCTCAAACTACCCTCTGTCTGAGGAGGTTGATCCCATCAAGAGAACAGAGAGGTCAAACCTCATGCTATGGACAAGTCCGAAGTTCACCTTAGCGGGAGCAATTGTTTTAGTTACAATTCTTCTAGTGTATACCATTCTTGCTCCGATCAAGTGAACTATAAAACTTTGTTTGCACTATAAGGAAACAAATCTGTGTTGTAAAGCTCTTTCCTTGTCTTAAATGAAATTATCAGAGTAGGGATGTAAATTCAGCTAATATATTGTTGCTCAGTATATAATTTCATTTTATATACACACTTGTATCCTTTATGGTATCCTGAACTCATGGACTTGCCGGAAGGCTGGCATTCTAGAGTTGTATTAGAACACAGAGAGGGAAAGATGTGGCGAGTGTAAGATGCACTAATCATATGGTAGTTATGTGAGTGTAAGATGCACTTATCATATGGTAGTTATGTGGGGAAAAGAATTTAAAATTTCTGCAGTTCCATCCTCTCAAATGCAAATGCGTCTTCGTCTTCTCTGAGGATTATCTATTGCAGAATAGGGTACATTGAAGTCCACAACCATCTTTTTGCCACCGAACGGGGACCTAAGTTATCTTTGCAATTTTTTAGTGCAAAACTTTGCCATCGAACGGGGACCTAAATTATCTTTGCAATTCCTTACTGGTTCGCTGAAACACACGGTTCCTTACTGTGTATGTAATCAATCCATTTTGTTGCTGACTTTGGAGTTGTGGAGACAGCTTTGAAGAACTCAATTAGCTCAACAAAAGTTGGAACGTTAATGGCATACATAAATGTTCCATTTCCTATACGTGACTTTAAGATGTTACGTTAGACTCTTTATGTTTTATTTTTCTGCTCACCACTTATGCAGCGCAGGAGACAGAAGTTTGGCTTGACTATTGTTCCCTCCAATCACAACTTTCTACGTCCTTTTCATAGGGAACATGGTGGATTGCAGGGACAAGGAAAAAGGAGAAATGAAGGGACTAAGTCTTCAGAAGGTGAATATATCTTGAGCTTGTCTGCGGATGTGGCATGGCAGAAGCACCCTTTGGAGCAAGCAGGTGACTTGACTTGGCTTTGCTTTTTATTCAGTTAGCAAACAAAAATATTTTCTCATTTCTCGTAAACATGTTTATTAAACGCGTTCAAATCTTCCTTGTTTTTGCTGGATAATGACATCTTAAATAAGAATAACTGTTTAGTTTCTGATGATTTTTGACTTGTTGACTTCTACTCTTGTGCAGGGCAACTATATATACCTTGATAACCAAAGCCTTATCCCACGCCCAAACAAAAATTCTTCATTTCCTCCTAAAGTTTTTAAATCCTTCTCCATTCCTCTGTTTTCGAAAGAAAAAAAGTAGCACCTTTTACATTTGTTTACCCTTTCATTTCTCTGCATAATGTGCATCCTTTGCAGGCTCAACCAAGAGTGTGTGATGGCCATGACCGATGAATTTATCAAGTCCCACAAGACACAGAAGGTAATGCTTCCTCCAAAGCGAGGCCAGGTTAAAGTTAGGATAATTCGTTGCTTTGTGAAGATGGTGACTAAAGTAGTCTCAAAGACAGATGTATATGGGAGGCGAAAGTGCAGAGAAGGGAATTAAGGTGAGAAGGAAGAAAGTATGCAGCTGAGGAAGCATCTCGTCCTAAATGTGGCCATGCAACGGGTGCCACATGCCTGCTAAGCTTGTTTAATGACTCTGTTAGTACGTAGTACGTACTTGTAAGGTTGGAAAGGTATATTTGTGGATTAATAATTAACATGTGTTCTCTCTTAAAAATAAATAAATGTAGTCTCTCCATATCCGACCCCATGATCATAGGAGGGTTGTCTGGCCATAAAAGAAGAGAAAGGGTCACTGAAATTTGTAAAGTTGATCATGGCTCATTGCTGTTGGATTTGGTTGTAGATCTGTATGGTTTAGTTCAATCAATGTATGTGTAATTTTATGATTGTCCCTCCGTCCCAAAGGGATGCTAATTGTTATTATATGAACTTTTTTCATGGTATAGTTGTGACGCCCCCCAAAATAGGTATACATCACCTATTCTGAGTCGTCAAATATATGATATAAAATACAAATACAAACTAATTATACAACAATTGTGTAAAATACGACAAAACATAAGCTGTGAGTTTTAATACAACATTGTCTTCTAGACAGTATTGAAACTCAAAATAAGTCCTCAATACATTTATTGTCACACCATCTAACAGAATAGTGAGGACTACTAATTCTATCATCTGGACAGTCACTCCGCTCCCCAACTAGTCCCGGCTACGTTCTCATTTCCTGAAGAGAACAGTGAAAGAAAGGGTGAGCTCAACTAGCCCACTAAGAAATATTATGATTAAGATAATGCAGAATAAATTATCATTAGCCTTCAACAGTGTTAAACTGATAAAATATAACAAACATCAAGTTTAACTGCAGCGGAACAAGCAATCCATTAAAAGAGTCAAGTAGAGAATAAAATCTACTATCTTTTATGATTTAAAAGGTTTTTCATCACTTTTATCACTGAGACTCAGCTTAATAAATAATCCACATCATCCCTACACTACGGCCAAGGATATTTATTAGTATCACAACCACAAATTATCTGTGACGCCCCCAAAATAGGTATACAACACCCATTCTGAGTCGCCGGTATAGAAAGCAAACTACAACTTCAATAATACAATTGTCGTGTAAAATACAACAACACATACTGTGAGCTTAAATACAAATATTGTCTTCTGGACAATATCCACACTCAAATAAATCCTCATTACAATTATTCAAACACTATTTTACAGAAATAGTGAGGACTGCTAAAACATCTTTCTAGAACCATCACTCCATACCCCGACTAGATCCTGCTATGTTCTCACCTCCTGAGAAGAAAAATGGAACAAAAAGGAAAAGGGTGAGCTCAACTAGCCCAGTAAAGAATATTATGACTAAGATAATATACAACAAATTATCGTTAGTCTTCAACAGGGAAAAATCTGATAGAATATAATCGACAACAAGTTTTAGATCAACAACTGCAGCGGAAACAGCAAACCATTAGAAGAGTCAAGTAGAGAAAGAATTCTACTATCTTCTAAGATTTAAAAGTCCATCATCAATATTTTATCCCTGTAACATCAATTAATAATCATCTTTATCTAAATATTCATCTTTGTACTACATGCAAAATATATTCATTTGTATCACCTGTCAGTCATGTTCATCTCAACACCTGTTCATCTTTGCACTACAGGCCAAAGATATTCATCAAGTAATCATACATCTTTGCACTACATGCCAAATATATTCAGTAATATCATCATTTAGGACCGAGTATGATGAAAAATATCTTAAAGAGAACGAATCCAGTGAGACAGAAGGACAAATGGTAGGGATTCGTATAACAGTTTATCCAAGATCAATAATACTTCATAATAATCAATTGTGAAGCAGAATTCAAAAATAAAGATCAAAACATGGATACAATCAAAGATAGTAACCATAATAGACATCTTGGACAAAAAGAGAAAATTTTATTTTTCGGTGAATAGTGCCGTATTCGTGAATAGTGCCGTATACGTGAATAGTGCCGTATACGTGAATAGTAACTCCGACACAAAAAGTTCTAAATTTGATAAAAACTCATATCAATATTTCAGCATAATGATATTGAAGAAAATAATATCATTTAAGAAGAAAATAATATCCCTTACCTCAAAATATCAGTATTTTCGGTCGGAATACCGGTATAAGGCTGAAAGAAACTTGTTCTGATGAATAGAAACTCTCAAAGTATCTAAATACTCACAAAATACACTCAATAATCTAGAGAGAGAAAGAGAGAAAACTTGTTTCAGGTGTGATTTTCAATTCTAACTTAGCCCTCTATTTATAGGAAAATTTTAGTAGGCTTGACCTGCAACCTGATGGCTTTACCTGCTACTATTCCCACCCATCACATTTGAAATATAATTCAGCACATTTCTTCACCAACCACAAGTGGGGCCCACCAATTCTAGAATTTTCCACCAAAAATGATTTATAACCTAATTTCCGAATCAGCCACCTCTTAAAATTCATAATAAATCATACGTTCATTTTTAACGGTTCAAAATTTGTGGACATATACTCAACTTATATATGTATAACATATCCAAAAATTACCACGATCCAACGGTCGGATTAAAAATTATAACCCCCGCAAAATATCTCAAAAACCCTAATTTTTAATACCTCCATTCCGACAAAAATACGGATAAAAACCTCAACATTAACTCCTCCATTTTTAACCACAAAAATATATCCCTCATTTATATCCACATAAAATAAATATTTCCTTATCATATGAATCAATAATTAATTATTCACAAATAATATTACAGAATCACATTTATGACAACCAGACCATTCCCAGGAAAGAGGGGGCTTTCCAATAAGGATTTCTCCTTACTGGCGCGCAATTAGATGACCAAACCTCTCCTTAGACAGAACTTTCTAGACATTGCCAATAATGTTGTTTAATAATATTATTCAAATAATATGAATTATTGATCTGATAATGAAAAATACTGTGCAACAATAATTATTGAAACAACAATAATATAAAATATCAACGCAACAATTATTGCATCAATAAAATAAAATATTGAACAGTAACTACTGTAACAATTATTGAGTAGTGCCTTCTTACGTAAGAATCAATAATTGGTGCAATACCGTGTGCTACTGTATTTTAACCACCGGGTATTCCAACAGTATTAACAGTAACAACTACGCCGTTATTTATAAACAACTTATACTTGTCGTTTTCTTCATCCAATCGCTTTCCGTTATGGGGCCCACACAAGGCTGCGCCGTCGTACGAATATTCCCCGACAGCAAGAATATTCCACGACCAAACGAATATTTCCCGACAAAATGAATATTTTATAACCACTTGCTTATTTTGTAAAATTTACACATTTCACCCATAACCAAAGTATTATATCAAATTAACCCCTTATTATTCACAATAATATTTAGAGAAAATTTGATTTTATTCATTAATAAGTTGGGGTCTTACATTATCCATGCACTACGGGCCAAGGATATTCGTGTATTCATCAATGGTCATGATCATACCAACAACTGTCCATCAATGCACTACGGGCCAATGAGGACTTTTACCACATCATTTGTAACATTACGGTCATGATTATACCGAATAATCCCTGATCATTATCATACCAAGTCCATCTATGCCCTACCAGCCATAGATGACTTTCAACAAAATATAAATATGAGGATGATGACAATGATATAAGAATTCAATAAAACAAGTTCAAGAACTAATTTATCTAGGAATCAATAACGTCCAAATTGTCAACATGATACTGCTTTGTGGAGTAAAATTCAAGAATGCTCAGAAGAATATTTCCACGAAAGGATACTGGATGAAGCACAAATATCAAGGATATTCCACTAATTTCATGGAGTATAAAAGTCAAAACTTTAACCAACTGAGTATAATAACGAATGGAATAACAAAAGAAATCACCATGCATGCGTTACTTCGTATAGAAAGGTTATTCTAATAGAATAATAAGTAACGGAACTAGGTCGGACGAAATTCGCACCGACAGGATGTTCCAATAGAATAATAAAGACGGAACCATGTCCGGCGTAAACGCACAGACAGGATATTCCAACAGAATAATAAAGACGGAACCAGGTCCGGCGTAAAACGCACAGACATGATATTCCAACAGAATAATAAAGAATGGAATAACAGAAGAATTTCACCAAGTATAGGGTAGCCCGCGTATACAGGTTATTCTAACAGAATAATAAATAATAGAATAACAGAAGTTCTCTTCATGAATACAAAAGAAATAATACCCCTTATGTTAAGAAGAAACCGGATATAAGAGTAGTGATGTAGCAGAATACTTTTCTATAGTTTCTCTATAATTTCTCTCTCAGAGAATTCGTAAGAAATAATGAATGAATGAGCTTTTATTTATAGAAAAATTGAAGGGGTACTGTTTGATCCGTGTGCACTGAGTGATGATTTCACGGATGAATTACTAAGCAACCACGGATGTTATATCTCAAGTAAAACAAAATATAATATATATATATATATAAATACATATTAACACACGGTGCTTTGAAAAAAATATCTCCCACCGTAATAATTTTTGTAAGATTCCTCCCTTACCATTTTGTCAACTTTCATTATATATATATATATATATATATATATATATATATATATATATATATATATATATATCTTTTATAATCTCCACACACATAATCTATACATATAATACCCACCACACACACACACTCATACACTAAATTCCACCAATAAGTCACTCTCACACACATCACTCTCACCCATATCACATTTATATATATATATATATATATATATATATATATATATATATATATACACACACATCTCACACTTATATAATTTCCCTCCTCTATACGTAACTTCCTCCCACCCCCATTTCTAAAATTAATTTTTCAACACATATGGGCCCCACATATGGCCCCCACATGTGGGACCCACCTTTAAAAATTTCTACCAATTATTTTGAAAAATGGGCAAAATAGGAGGTCCATAAAATAAGCAAAACTGAGTGACTTCTCACGTAAGCATCAATAATCAATACCGTGTGCTACTATGCAACCAAGCGTATTACTGTACTTTTACTACCGAGTAGTTCAACAGTATTAACGGTAAAACTTCTGCCGTTATTTTCATAAAATATTTTTGTCGTTTTCTCAATTCGACAATAATTCTATTGTGGGGTCCACTAATGATTGAGCCGTTGTACGAATATTTCCTGTTGAAACGAATATTCCCCGACCAATCGAATATAATATAACAACTTGCATACTTTACAGAATTTATAAATACTACCCACAGCTATAACATTATATCAAATTTATTCCATAATATTCAAAAATGATATTTATAGAAAATTCATCTTTATTCAAAAAGTTGGGGTCTTACAACCTCCCCTTCTTATGAAATTTCGCCCTTGAAATTAGGGTACGAATATGGTATGTCGAAGAGGTAAGGATACCTTGATTTCATTTCAAATTCTAACTACTAAGTCATTTCCTCAACATCATGGTTTCTCCACAAAATTTTGACTTGAGGTATAACCTTGGAGCGTAGAATATGTTCCTTCTTATCCAAGATTTGAACAGGAACCTCTTCATACGTCAAATCTTCCGCTATTTCGTCTGGTTCTAACTTAATAATGTGATTCGGGTCTTCCATATATTTACGTAACATGGATATGTGAAAAACATTATAAACACGAGACATACTTTGCGGTAAAGCGAGTCTATAGGCCACAGTTTCTACTCGATCGAGGATTAAAAATGGCCCGATGAATCGAGGATTGAGCTTTCCTCTCTTTTCAAATCTCGTAACTCCTTTCCATAGAGCAACACGTAACAACACATGATCTCCGATATCGAATTCCACATCCTTTCAATGAAGGTCAGCATAACTCTTTTGTCGATCTTGTGAGATTTTTATACGTTGTCGGATCGTTTAAATCTTTTTCGTAGTCATACGTACCAACCCCGGTCCCAATAATGTTGCTTCACCCACCTCATCCCAACATACTGGAGAACGACACTTTCTTCCATACAACGCTTCGAATGGAGCCATACCAATACTTGCTTGATAACTGTTATTGTAGGAAAACTCCACTAATGGTAAGAACTTATCCCAACTTCCCTTGAAGTCAAGGACACAGAGTCTTAATAAATCTTCCAGAGTTTGAATAGTCCTCTCTGATTGTCCGTCCGTTTGAGGATGATATACCGAACTAAATCGTAAATCCGTGCCTATAGTTTTTTGCAAACTAACCCAAAACCGTGAAGTGAATCTTGGATCTCGATCAGAAACTATGGATACTGGCATACCATGCAGTCTTACAATCTCGTTTATGTACATACGAGCAAGACGTTCAAGTGTATAAGTTTCTCATATAGGTAAGAAGTGAGCAGACTTGGTCAATCTATCAACAATGACCCAAATTGCATCTATGCCTTGAGAAACCTTGGGAAGACCAGTAACGAAATCCATGGTAATGTGTTCCCATTTCCATTCTAGAATTTCAAGTGGTTGCAATGGACCTTTTGGTACTTGATGCTCCGCCTTGACACGTTGACACGTTAGACACCTTGAGATAAACTGTGACAACCCAAAAATAGGTTCTCCATCCAACCTATTCTGAGTCGCCAAATACATGGTACAGAAAACAACTAAAACTTTATTACAACAATTGTTGTCCAAAGTACAACAACACATATACTGTGAGTTTTAATACAAATATATACCAAATGTGACTCATGTTCCAACCGTGGATAGCACGTCACAATGGTACCTTACATAAAGGTATAGTCAAAAACTATTTTAGAAATTAGAATCTTTGGGAAGTGCTCAAGAAAACCTTCGTACATGGAAGGCTATGCATCTAGGTTATGATAGATATCATATGGCCACAGAATTATCCTTGGTTGACCCAACTACACTCTTATTACCTGAAAAGAAATTTTGAACCAAAAGAGTGAGCACAACTAGCCTAGTAAAGAATATCATGACTAAATGTAAATAAATTATCAATAGCCTTCAACAGTAATAAATCAGAGATTTAGAACATATGGTAGATGATAAAAATTTTCAACCATAGTTGCAGCGGAACGAGCAATCCATTAGAAGAGTCAAATAGACTATAAAGTCTATTATCTTCTCCATGTTAAAAGTCCACCAACAATATTTTATCCCTGTAACATTAATCAACAATTCCTGTCCACAATCACATGTATAACTTATAATCGTAATTGTTGTTTTAAATTCCTTTTCTCATCCAGGACAAAGATAATTTTCATCACCTGAAACATCAAAGATCATGGTTCTACCAAATCACAGTTCATGTTCATAATCATATTAATAAATTCATCTTTGCACTACGAGCCAACGATATTCGTCAACAGTTCATCTTTGCACTACTGGCCAAAGATATTCAACAACAGGTCATCTTTGCACTACGGGCCAAAGATATTCTCAACAATTCATCTTTGCACTACAGGCCAAAGATATTCCTCAATAGTTCATATTTGCACTACAGGCTAAATATATTCATCAACAGTTCATATTTGCATTACAGGCTAAATATATTCATATATCAAAGAAATATATAATCATTTCAGAATTTATATAAACAATAATTATAACCATGTTAATCAATTCATCTTTACACTTAAGCTAAAGATATTCAATTATAAATTCAATGGTCATGATCATACCAGTTAACAATTCATCTTTGCACTACATGCCAAAGATATTCCTCAGTCACGATCATACCAATAATTTACCCATCTTTACACTCAAGTGAAAGAGAAATTCAACATCAAGGTTATAAAAATGTTATATATGATAATAAAAATAATATGATCAACAACTGCATTTATTTTTAAGAGCAACAATAATAAATCAATGATAATTTGGTCAAAAAAAGAAACCAATTTTTATCGTGAATAGTACCCGTGAATAGTAACTCGTGAATAGTAACTCGTGAATAGTAACTCATGAATAGTACTCCGTATTCGTACATAGTACCGTATACGTAAATAATATCATATAAGTAAATAGTGCCGTATACATGAATAGTGCAATATACGTGAATAGTGCCGTATACGTGAATAGTAATCCCAACTAAAAAAGGTAAAAATTCCACAATAAAATCTATACCAATTTTTCAGTATAATGATATTGAAAGAATAACATCATTATGAAGAATATAACATCCCTTAATATCTCTTACTATCCGTTACTATCCCTTACCTCAAAAGAGCAACACTTCTGACTGGATATCGGATATGACGCTGAAGGAAACTTGCACTTATGAATAGTAACTCACCAAGTATCAAAATACTCACAAAATACACTTGATAATCTAGAGAGAAAATGAGAGAAAACTTATGAATTCTGGTGTGATTTTCAATTCTAACTTAGCCCTCTATTTATAGGAAAATGTTAGCACACCGAAGCAGACTTGACCTGCAACTTGATGGCTTTACCTGCAACTATTCCACCCACCAAAAATCAGTCATCTTCCCCAACAATCAAAAGTGGGACCCACCCATTTCTAGAATTTTCCACCAAAATCATTTATAAACCTAATTTCTGAATCAGTCACCTCTTAAAATTTATAACAAATCATTCGTTCATTTTTAACGGTTCAAAATTTGTGAATATATACTCAACTTATATATGTATAACATATCCAAAAATCATAACGATCCAACGGTCAGATTAAAAATTATAACTTACACAATAAAGCTGTAAGAACACTGATTTGATCTTTTAATACCTCCAATCCGACAAAATACTGATAAAATATCTCAACATTAATTCCTTCATTTATAACCACATAAATAAATCCATTATTTATATCCACATCAAATAAATATTTCATTATCATATAAATTGTGACACCCCCAAAATTAGGTATACATCACCCATCTTGGGTCGTCAGATATATGGTACAGAATACAAATACAACTTACTAATACAACTGTTGGGTACAATACGATAAAATATAACTGTGAGTTTGAATATAATTATTGTCTACTAGAGACTATACAAACTCAAAAGGAGTCCTCATTACAATTATTGTCACACTATTTAATAGAATAGTGAGGACTACTAATACTATCATCTGGTCCATCACTCCGTTTCCCGACTTGTCCCACCTATATTCTCATTTTCTGAAGAGAATAGTGAAAGAAATGGTGAGCTCAACTAGCCCAGTAAAAATATTATGACTAAGATAATGCAGAATAAATTATCATTAGCCTTCAACAGTGTTAAACTGATAAAATATAACGAACATCAAGTTTAACTGCAGCGGAACAAGCAATCCATTAAAAGAGTCAAGTAGAGAATAAAATCTACTATCTTCTATGATTTAAAAGGTTTTTCAACACTGTTATCGCTGGGACTCAGCTTAATAAAATAATCCACATCATCGAATCACTACTGCACTACGGCCAAGGATATTCGTGTATTCATTAATGGTCATGATCATGCCAACAACTGTCCATCAATGCACTACGGGCCAATGAGGACTTTTACCACATCATTTGTAACATTACGGTCATGATTACACCAAATAATCCCTAGTTATAATCATACCAAATCCATTTATGCATTACATGCCATAGATGAATTTTAACATTTTATAAATATGAGGATGATGACAATGATATAAGAATTCAATAAAACAAGTTCAAGAATTAATTTATCCAAGAATTAACAACATCCAAATTGTCAACATGATACTGCTTTGTGGAGTAAAATTCAAGAATGCTTAGAAGAATATTTTCATAAAAAGATACTGGATGAACCACAATTATCAAGGATATTCCACTAATTTCATGGAGTATAGAAGTTAAAACTTAACCAACTGAGTATAATAAAGAATAGAATAACAAAAGAAATCACCCGACATGCGATAGACCGCACAGACAGGTTATTCCAACAGAATAATAAATAATGGAACCAGGTCTGGCGTAAATGCACAGACAGGATATTCTGACAGAATAATAAATAATGAAACCAGGTCCGGCGTAAACGCACAGATAGGATATTCCGACAGAATAATAAATAATAGAACCAGGTTCGGTATAAAATACACAGACAGGATGTTCCAACATAATAATAACAAGACGGAACCAGGTCCGGTGTAAAACACACAGACAGGATGTTCCAACAGAATAATAATAAAAACGGAACCAGGTCTGGTGTAAAACACACAGACAGGATGTTCCAACAGAATAATAGAAGAATGTCACCAAGTATAGGGTAGACCGCGTATACTGGTTATTCCAACAGAATAATAAGAAATAGAATAACAACAGTTCTCTTCACGAATAAAAAAGAATAACACCCCTTACCATTTTAAAGAAGAACTGAAATAAGAAAGTAGCTAAGTAGCAGAATATTTTTCTTCTCTCTCTTTCTATAGTTTCTCTCTATAGTTTCTCTCTCTAGAGTTCAGTGAATTCGTAAGAAATAATGAAGGAACGAGCTGCTATTTATAGAAAAATGGAATGCATAGTAACTAATCCATGAACGGTCCAGATTGATTACTTTAATCTGACGGTCCATATTTAAAAAAAAATCTTTTAAATAAAATATAATATATTCTATTTATAGAATAACTTTAATAAAGTATTCTGTTTTATATAAAAAGATATTTCTGTTTTATTACGTTATTAATACGAATAAAATAAAACTTCATTATCGCTAAATAATTCATATTATTAACCGACAATAATTGAATCAAACTGAGTGACTTCTCACATAAACATTAATAATCAATACCGTGTGCTACTATGCAACCACACGTATTACTGTACTTTTACTACCGAGTAGTTCAACAGTATCAATGGTAAAACTTTCGCCGTTATTTTTAATAAAATATTTTTATCATTTTCTCAGTCCGACAATAATTTCGTTGTGGGGTCCACCAATAATTGTGCCGTTGTACGAATATTCCCTGTTAAAATGAATATTCCCCGACCAATCGAATATTATATAACAACTTGCGTACTTTATAAAATTTATAAATATTACCCACAACTATAACATTATATCAAATTAACTCTATAATATTCAAAAATGATATTTATAGAAAATTTATCTTTATTTATAAAAGTTGGGGTCTTACATAGATCAATAATTAATTATTCACAAATAATATTACAGAATCACAATAATGACAACCAAGCAGTTTCTAGGAAAGAGGGGGCTTTCCGATAAGGATTTCTCCTTACTGGCGCGCAATTAGGTGACCAAACCTCTCCTTGACAGAACTTTCTAGACATTGTCAATAATGCTATCTAATAATATTATTCAAATAATATGAATTATTGATCTGATAATGGAGATACTGTGCAGTGATAATTATTAAAACAATAATAATATAAAATATCAACGCAACAATTATTGATTCAATAAAATAAAATATTGAACAAAAATTATTGTAACAATTATTGAGTAGTGCCTTTTCACGTAAGAATCAATAATTAAAAAAATAGTGTGCAATACCGTGTGCTACTGTGCAACTACGCGTATTACTATATTTTAACCACCAGGTATTCCAACAGTGTTAACGGTAACAACTACGCCGTTATTTATAAAAACTCAAATTTATCATTTTTTCATCGGATAGTTATTATATTATGGGGCCCACAAATGGTTACGCCATCGTACAAATATTTCCCGACAGAAAGAATATTCCACGACCAAACGAATATTCCCCGACAACAATGAGTATTTTATAACCACTTGCGTATTTTGAAAAATTTCATATATTACCCTTAACTTTAACTTGTTATCAATTTAACCATTTACTAAATAGAAAAATTGAATACTTTTATTTCATAAAATTCAGGGTCTTACAATCTCCCCTCCTTTTGAAATTTCGTCCCCGAAATTTACGTACCTGGTATTTCGAAGAGTTGAGAATACCTTGCTTTCATTTTAGATTTCATCTTCCCTATCATCATGACTTTTCCATTGCTCATCTCCTGTATTTCAGATATCATTCTAGAATACAGCTTTAAAAAAGAGGTTAATTGAACAAATTAACATATCACATAATATCCCGATATTATGACTGACCAACAAATAAGCTTAGGTAGGACACACTAGCGATGGATTTACTTATCTCTCCCCTCCTAGTTCTATTCCCCGATCTCCGTCAGAGACCATATCCCTAAGCTCTGATACCAAATGTGACAACCCCAAAATAGGTCCATTCTATCCAACCTATTCTGAGACGCCAAATACATGGTACAGAAAACAACAAAAACTTTATTACAAAAATTGTTGCAATAACACATATGCTGTGAGTTTTAATACAAATATATACCAAATGTGACTCATGTCCCAACCGTGGATACCACGTCACAATGACACCTTACATAAAGGTATAGTCAAAAACTATTTTAGAAATTAGAATATTTAGGAAGTGCTTAAGGAAACCTTCGTATATGGGAGGCCATGCATCTAGGTTATGATAGATATCATATGGCCACAGAATTATCCTTGGTTGACCCAACTACACTCTTATTACCTGAAAAGGAATTTTGAAGCAAAAAGGTGAACACAACTAGCCTAGTAGAGAATACCATGACTAAAGATAAATAATTTATCAATAGCCTTCAACAGTAATAAATCAGAGATTTAGAACATATGGTAGATGATCAAAAATTTCAACCATAGTTGCAGCGGAACGAGCAATCCATTAGAAGAGTCAAATAGACTATAAAGTCTATTATCTTCTCCATGTTAAAAGTCCATCAATAATGAATTATTCCTGTAACATCAATCAACAATTCCTGTCCACAATCACATGTATAACTCATAATCGTGATTGTTGTTCTAAATTCCTTTTCTCATCCAGGACAAATATACTTTTCATCACCTGAAACATCAAAGATCATGGTTATACCAAGTCATAGTTCATGTTCATAATCATATTAATAAATTCATCTTTGCACTACGGGCCAACTGTAAGACCCCAACTTTTATGAATAAAGATGAATTTTCTATAAATATTATTTTTGAATATTATGGAGTTAATTTGATATAATGTTATAGTTGTGGGTAATATTTATAAATTTTGCAAAGTACGCAAGTTGTTATATAATATTCGATTGATCGGGGAATATTCGTTTTAACAGAGAATATTCGTACAACGACACAATCATTGGTGGACCCCACAACGGAATTATTGTCGGATTGAGAAAACGACAAAAATATTTTATTAAAAATAACGGCAGAAGTTTTACCATTGATACTGTTGAACTACTCGGTAGTAAAAGTACAGTAATACGTGCGGTTGAATAATAGCACACGGTATTGATTATTAATGCTTATGTGAGAAGTCACTCAGTTTGATTCAATTATTGTCAGTTAATAATATGAATTATTTAGCGATAATGAAGTTTTGTTTTATTCGTATTATTAACGTAATAAAACAGAAACATGTTTTTATATAAAACAGAATACTTATAGAATATATTATATTTTATTTAAAAGATTTTTCTTTAAATATGGACCGTCAGATTAAAGTAATCAATCTGGACCGTTCATGGATTAGTTACTATGTATTCTATTTTTCTATAAATAGCAGCTCATTCCTTCATTATTTCTTACGAATTCACTGAACTCTAGAGAGAGAAACTATAGAGAGAAACTATAGAGAGAGAGAAGAAAAGTATTCTGCTACTTATCTACTTCCTTATTTCAGTTCTTCTTTAAAACGGTAGGGGTGTTATTCTTTCTTATTCATGAAGAGAACTGTTATTGTTCCATTTTTTATTATTCTGTTGGAATAACTTGTATACGCGGTCTACCATATACTTGGTGACATTCTTCTGTTATTCTGTTGGAACATCCTGTTTGTGTGTTTTACACCGGACCTGGTTCCGTTTTTATTATTATTCTGTTGGAACATCCTGTCTGTGTGTTTTATATCGGACCTGGTTCCGTCTTTATTATTATTCTGTTGGAACATCCTGTCTGTGTGTTTTACACCGGACCTGGTTCCGTCTTTATTATTATTCTGTTGGAACATCCTGTCTGTGTGTTTTACACCGGACCTGGTTCTGTCTTTACTATTATTCTGTTGGAATATCCTGTCTGTGCGTTTTACGCCGGATCTGGTTCCATTATTTATTATTCTGTTGGAATAACCTGTCTGTGCGGTCTATCGCATGCATGGTGATTTCTTTTGTTACTCCATTCTTTATTATACTAAGTTGGTTAAGTTTTGACTTCTATACTCCATGAAATTTGTGGAATATCCTTGATAATTGGGTTTCATCCAGTATCTTTTCATGAAAATATTCTTCTAAGCATTCTTGAATTTTACTCCACAAAGCAGTATCATGTTGACAATTTGGACGTTGTTAATTCTTGGATAAATTAATTCTTGAACTTGTTTTATTGAATTCTTATATCATTGTCATCATTCTCATGTTTATAAAATATTAAAAGTCATCTGTGGCCTGTAGTGCATAGATGGACTTGGTATGATTATGACCAGGGATTATTCGGTATAATCATGACCGTAATGTTACAAATGATGTGGTAAAAGTCCTCATTAGCCCGTAGTGCATTGATGGACAGTTGTTGGCATGATCATGACCATTAATGAATACACGAATATCCTTGGCCGTAGTGCAGGGGTGATTCGATGATGTGGATTATTTTATTAAGCTGAGTCCCAGCGATAACTGTAAGACCCCAACTTATTAATGAATAAAATCAAATTTTTTCTAAATATTATTGTGAATAATAAGGGGCTAATTTGATATAAAACTTTGGTTATGGGTGAAATGTGCATATTTTGCAAAATAAGCAAGTGGTTATAAAATATCCATTTTGTCGGAAAATATTCGTTTGGTCGTGAAATATTCTTGCTGTCGGGAAATATTCGTACGACGGCGCAGCCTTGTGTGGGCCCCATAACGGAAAGCGATTGGATGAAGAAAACGACAAGTATAAGTTGTTTATAAATAACGGCGTAGTTGTTACTGTTAATACTGTTAGAATACCCGGTGGTTAAAATACAGTAGCACACGGTATTGTACCAATTATTGATTCTTACGTAAGAAGGCACTACTCAATAATGGTTACAGTAGTTATTATTCAATATTTTATTTTATTGATTCAATAATTGCTGCGTTGATATTTTATATTATTGTTGTTTCAATAATTGTTGCTGCACAGTATTTTCCATTATCAGATCAATAATTCATATTATTTGAATAATATTATTAGATAATATTATTGACAATGTCTAGAAAGATCTGTCTAAGGAGAGGTTTGGTCATCTAATTGCGCGCCAGTAAGGAGAAATCCTTATTGGAAAGCCCCCTCTTTCCTGGGAACGGCCTGGTTGTCATAAATGTGATTCTGTAATATTATTTGTGAATAATTAATTATTGATTCATATGATAAGAAAATATTTATTTTATGTGGATATAAATGAGGGATACATTTTTGTGGTTAAAAATGAAGGAGTTAATGTTGAGGTGTTTTATCAGTATTTTTATCGGAATGGAGGTATTAAAAATCAAATCAGGGTTTTTGAGAAATATTGCGGGTGTTATAATTTTTAATCCGACCGTTGGATCGTGGTAATTTTTGGATATGTTATACATATATAAGTTGAGTATATGTCCACAAATTTTGAACCATTAAAAATGAACGTATGATTTATTATGAATTTTACGAGATGACTGGTTTAGAAATTGTTGAATTTTCAGAGTTTATCATTTTGATGGAAAATTCTAGAATTGGTGGGCCCCACTTATGGTTGGTGAAGAAATGTGCTGAATTATATTTCAAATATGGTGGGTGGGAATAGTAGCAGGTAAAGCCATCAGGTTGCAGGTCAAACCTACTAAAATTTTCCTATAAATAGAGGGCTAAGTTAGAATTGAAAATCACACCAGAAACAAGTTTTCTCTCTTTCTCTCTCTAGATTATTGAGTGTATTTTGTGAGTATTTAGATACTTTGAGAGTTTCTATTCATCAGAGCAAGTTTCTTTCAGCCTTATACCGGTATTCCGACCAGAAATACTGATATCTTGAGGTAAGGGATATTATTTTCTTCTTAAATGATATTATTTTCTTCAATATCATTATGCTGAAATATTGATATGAACTTTTTATCAAATTTAGAACTTTTTGTGTCGGGGTTACTATTCACGTATACGTTACTATTCACGTATACGGCACTATTCACGAATACGGCACTATTCACCGAAAAATTAAATTTTCCCTTTTTGTCCAAGATGTCTATTATGGTTACTATCTTTGATTGTATCCATGTTTTGATCTTTATTCTTGAATTCTGCTTCACAATTGATTATTATGAAGTATTATTGATCTTGGATAAACTGTTATACGAATTCCTACTATTTGTCCTTCTGTCTCATTGGATTCGTTTTCTTTAAGATATTTTTCATCATTCTCAGTCCTAAATGATGATATTAATGAATATCTTTGGCCTGTAGTGCAAAGATGTATGATTACTTGATGAATATCTTTGGCCTGTAGTGCAAAGATGAACAGGTGTTGAGATAAACATGACTGACATGTGATACAAATGAATATCTTTGGCCTGTAGTGCAAAGATGAATATTTGGATAAAGATGATTATTAATTGATGTTACAGGGATAAAATATTGATGATAGACTTTTAAATCTTAGAAGATAGTAGAATTCTTTCTCTACTTGACTCTTCTAATGGTTTGCTGTTTCCGCTGCAGTTGTTGATCTAAAACTTGTTGTCGATTATATTCTATCAGATTTTTCCATGTTGAAGAGACTAACGATAATTTGTTTGTATATTATCTTAGTCATAATATTCTTTACTGGGATAGTTGAGCTCACCCTTTTCCTTTTTGTTCCATTTTTTCTTCTCAGGAGGTGAGAACATAGCAGGATCTAGTCGGGGTATGGAGTGATGGTTCTAGAAAGATATTTTAGCAGTCCTCACTATTTCTATAAAATAGTGTTTGAATAATTGTAATGAGGATTTATTTGAGTGTGGATATTGTCTAGAAGACAATATTTGTATTTAAACTCACAGTATGTGTTGTCGTATTTTGCACGACAATTGTATTATTGAAGTTGTAGTTTGCTTTCTGTACCATGTATTTGGCGACTCAGAATGGGTGTTGTATACCTATTTTGGGGGCGTCACAGTTGGTATCAGAGCTTAGGGATATGATCCCTGGCTGAGATGTGAGACAAGAACTAGGAGGGGAGAGACGGGGAATTCCTTCACTAGTATGACTTGACTAAGTTTATTTGGTATTTATTTGGTCGGTCAGAGTATAGGGATAATATATGACATGACTATTAACCCTTGTTTTATGGCAGTATTTAAGAATGACAGCTGAGAATGTTAATAATGGAGTAAATCAGACCGTGGAGACACTTTTGATCACCACCCAGGGGAACGTGCAACAGGAAGGAAATATTCCTCCTGTAAACAACGTTACCGAGCAAACGATGAATGATGGAATGTTTAGGAGCTTTTTGCAGTTAATGCAAAATCAGACGAGGGAGACTCGTGTGCAGAATACGGGTGGAAATGATAACGCACGGTTTGTCACAGCTAAGCAGTTCAAAGAATTGGGACCACCAGAATTTTAGGGAAAGCCGGATCCGATCATGGCGGAAACGTGGGTCAAGCAAATTACCAAGATATTCGATGTCTTGGGATGCACGGAGGAACAGAAGGTTCCATTCGCCACCTTTATGTTCCGCGGTGAGGCAGACTACTGGTGGGAGTCTGTGAAGTGTACCCAGCCTGACGCATTCAACATGTCCTGGGAAATATTTCAAAAACTGTTCAATGACAAGTACTTTCCTAAAAGTATTCGTCATATGAAGGAGGTAGAGTTTATCAGACTGGAACAAAATAACATGACGGTGTCCCAGTACGAGGCGAAGTTTGCAGAGTTATCCAGATTTGCACCTCATTTGGTCGAAAATGAGGAACGAATGACAAGGATGTTTCTGAGAGGTCTAATGTGACGCCCCCAGAATAGGTATACAACACCCATTCTGAGTCGCCAAATACATGGTACAGAAAGCAAACTACAACTTCAATAATACAATTGTCGTGCAAAATACGACAACACATACTGTGAGTTTAAATACAAATATTGTCTTCTAGACAATATCCACACTCAAATAAATCCTCATTACAATTATTCAAACACTATTTTACAGAAATAGTGAGGACTGCTAATACATCTTTCTAGAACCATCACTCCATACCCCGACTAGATCCTGCTATGTTCTCACCTCCTGAGAAGAAAAATGGAACAAAAAGGAAAAGGGTGAGCTCAACTAGCCCAGTAAAGAATATTATGACTAAGATAATATACAACAAATTATCGTTAGTCTTCAACAGGGAAAAATCTGATAAAATATAATCGACAACAAGTTTTAGATCAACAACTGCAGCGGAAACAACAAACCATTAGAAGAGTCAAGTAGAGAAAGAATTCTACTATCTTCTAAGATTTAAAAGTCCATCATCAATATTTTATCCCTGTAACATCAATTAATAATCATCTTTAACCAAATATTCATCTTTGCACTACAGGCCAAAGATATTCATTTGTATCATCAGTCGGTCATGTTCATCTCAACACCTGTTCATCTTTGCACTACAGGCCAAAGATATTCATCAAGTAATTATACATCTTTGCACTACAGGCCAAAGATATTCATTTGTATCATCATTTAGGACTGAGGATGATGAAAAATATCTTAAAGAGAACGAATCCAATGAGACAGAAGGACAAATAGTAGGGATTCGTATAACAGTTTATCCAAGATCAATAATACTTCATAATAATCAATTGTGAAGCAGAATTCAAAAATAAAGATCAAAACATGGATACAATCAAAGATAGTAACCATAATAGACATCTTGGACAAAAAGGAAAAAATTTATTTTTCGGTGAATAGTGCCGTATTCGTGAATAGTGCCGTATACGTGAATAGTGCCGTATACGTGAATAGTAACCCCCGACACAAAAAGTTCCAAATTTGATAAAAACTCATATCAATATTTCAGCATAATGATATTGAAGAAAATAATATCATTAAGAAGAAAATAATATCCCTTACCTCAAAATATCAGTACTTCTGGTCGGAATACCGGTATAAGGCTGAAAGAAACTTGCTCTGATGAATAGAAACTCTCAAAGTATCTAAATACTCACAAAATACACTCAATAATCTAGAGAGAGAAAGAGAGAAAACTTGTTTCTGGTGTGATTTTCAATTCTAACTTAGCCCTCTATTTATAGGAAAATTTTGGTAGGTTTGACCTGCAACCTGATGGCTTTACCTGCTACTATTCCCACCTACCACATTTGAAATATAATTCAGCACATTTCTTCACCAACCACAAGTGGGGCCCACCAATTCTAGAATTTTCCACCAAAATGATAAACTCCGAAAATTCAACAATTTCTGAACCAGTCATCTTGTAAAATTCGTAATAAATCATACGTTCATTTTTAACGGTTCAAAATTTGTGGACATATACTCAACTTATATATGTATAACATATCCAAAAATTACCACGATCCAACGGTCGGATTAAAAATTATAACCCCCGCAAACTATCTCAAAAACCCTGATTTTTAATACCTCCATTCCGACAAAAATACTGACAAAAACCTCAACATTAACTCCTTCATTTTTAACCACAAAAATATATCCCTCATTTATATCCACATAAAATAAATATTTCCTTATCATATGAATCAATAATTAATTATTCACAAATAATATTACAGAATCACATTTATGACAACCAGGCCGTTCCCAGGAAAGAGGGGGCTTTCCAATAAGGATTTCTCCTTACTGGCGCGCAATTAGATGACCAAACCTCTCCTTAGACAGAACTTTCTAGACATTGCCAATAATGTTATCTAATAATATTATTCAAATAATATGAATTATTGATCTGATAAATGAAAATACTGTGCAGCAACAATTATTGAAACAACAATAATATAAAATATCAATGCAGCAATTATTGAATCAATAAAATAAAATATTGAACAGTAATCACTGTAACAATTATTGAGTAGTGCCTTCTTACGTAAGAATCAATAATTGGTGCAATACCGTGTGCTACTGTATTTTAACCACCGGGTATTTAAACAGTGTTAACGGTAACAACTACGCCATTATTAATAAACAACTTATACTTGTCGTTTTCTTCATCCAATCGCTTTTCGTTATGGGGCCCACACAAGGCTGCGTCGTCGTACGAATATTCCCCGACAGCAAGAATATTCCACGACCAACCGAATATTCACCGACCAAAAATAAATATTTTATAACCACTTGCTTATTTTGCAAAATTTGCACATTTCACCCATAACCAAAGTATTATATCAAATTAACCCCCTTATTATTCACAATAATATTTAGAGAAAATTTGATTTTATTCATTAATAAGTTGGGGTCTTACAACCTCCCCTCCTTATGAAATTTCGTCCTCGAAATTGACGTACGTACCTGATGTTTCAAAAAGGTGAGGATACCTCGCTTTCATTTCTGATTCCAACTCCCAGGTCATTTCTTCAATAGCATGGTTTCTCCACAAAACCTTAACTTGTGGTATAACCTTCGTGCGTAGGACATGCTCTTTCCTATCCAAGATCTTAACAGGTACCTCCTCGTACGTTAAATCTTCAGCTATCTCGTCTGGTTCTAACTCAATAATGTGGTTCGGGTCTTTAACATATTTACGAAGCATAGATATGTGAAAAACATTATGAACACGAGACATGCTTGGAGGTAATGCGAGTCTATATGCCACATTTCCTATTCGCTCAAGAATCTCAAATGGACCAACAAATCTTGGATTGAGCTTTCCTCTCTTCCCAAATCTTGTAACTCCCTTCCATGGTGCAACACGTAACAATACATGATCCCCAATATTAAATTCCACGTCCTTCCGATGAAGATCCGCATAACTCTTTTGTCGATCCTGTGCCGTTTGTATACGTTGTCGAATCGTTTGGATCTTCTCTGTAGTAATGCGTACCAACTCTGGTCCCAACAATGTTGCTTCACCCACCTCGTCCCAGCATACTGGAGAACGACATTTTCTTCCATACAACGCCTCAAATGGAGCCATACCTATGCTCGCCTGATAACTGTTGTTGTAGGAGAATTCCACCAATGGTAGGTACTTATCCCAACTCCCTTTGAGATCTAAGACACAAAGTCTTAATAGATCTTCAAGAGTTTGAATAGTCCTCTCTGATTGTCCGTCCGTTTGAGGATGGTATGCTGAACTGAATCGTAAATCCGTGCCCATAGCTTTCTGCAAGCTAACCCAAAATCGTGAAGTGAATCTTGGGTCACGATCCGAAACTATGGATACTGGCATGCCATGCAATCTCACAATCTCGTTCACGTACATACTAGCAAGACGTTCAAGGGAATAAGTCTCACGTATCGGCAAGAAATGAGCGGACTTGGTTAATCTATCAACAATAACCCAAATCGCATCTATGCCTTGAGAAACCTTGGGAAGACCCGTAACAAAATCCATAGTAATGTGTTCCCACTTCCATTTCGGAATCTCAAGTGGTTGCAATGGACCCTTTGGTACTTGATGCTCCGCTTTTACACGTTGACAAGTTAAACATCTCGAGATAAACTCCGCGATCTCTCTTTTCATATTGCTCCACCAAAATGTATGTCGAAGATCGTGATACATTTTGGTACTCCCAGGATGGATTGCAAACGGTGTGTTGTGTGCCTCCATCATTATTCTATGCTTCAAGTCAAAATCGTTAGGAACACAAAGTCTGGAGTTGACTCGAAGTATTCCTTCTTCATCGATTCTTGCTTCTGGAATAGCACCTTCTTGCACTTTCTTCTTCATACGCATCAGCTCTATATCCGTAGCTTGAGCAGCTTTAACTTTATCGATTAAAGTCGGTTCTACTCGTATATTTGATATCATCATGTGGGTACTTGGAGCCTTCATCTCTATCTCCATCCTTTGCAAGTCATACAAAATGGGCCTTTGTGTTAAAAACATTGCACTCGTACCCGCATATGATCTTCTACTCAATGCGTCAGCTACTACGTTTGCTTTTCCAGGATGGTATTGGATGGTATGATCGTAATCTTTCAACAGCTCAAGCCAACGTCGTTGCCGCATGTTGAGTTCCTTTTGGGTGAAGAAATATTTGAGGCTTTTATGATCTGTATAGATCTCCACTTTCTCCCCATAAAGGTAGTGTCTCCAGATCTTCAACGCAAAAACGACTGCTGCCAACTCCAAATCATGAGTAGGATAATTCCTCTCATATTCTTTGAGTTGTCGTGAGGCATAGGCTATGACTTTCCCATGTTGCATGAGAACACATCCTAACCCTTTGCCTGAAGCATCGCTGTAGATAACAAATCCATCCGAACCAGATGGTATTGTCAAAACAGGTGCCGAAATGAGTCTCCTCTTGAGTTCTTGGAAACTCTTCTCGCATTCCTCACTCCATACGAATTTTGTATCTTTCCGAGTCAGCTGAGTTAACGGAGTAGCGATTCGAGAAAATCCTTCCACAAATCTCCGATAATAACCAGCTAAGCCCAGAAAGCTACGTACTTCGGTTACCGACTTCGGTTGCTCCCAACTTTGTATGGCTTCAATCTTCGCCGGGTCGACAGATACTCCATGTTTTGACACCACGTGCCCAAGGAATGCTACTTCCTCAAGCCAGAACTCGCATTTCTTCAGTTTGGCATATAGCTTGTTTTCACGAAGCCTTTGCAGTACCAGCTTCAAATGGCGCTCATGATCTTCACGGCTTTTGGAATAGATGAGGATGTCATCAATAAAGACAACAACGAACTGATCCAAATATTCTTTGAATACACGGTTCATCATATCCATGAAGGCAGCAGGAGCATTAGTCAATCCAAAAGACATTACTAAGAATTCATAATGCCCGTACCGAGTTCTGAAGGCAGTCTTTGGAATATCCTCAGTTTTAATCTTCAGCTGATGATATCCAGAACGAAGATCGATCTTTGAAAAGAATTGTGCTCCTTGCAACTGGTCAAACAGGTCATCAATGCGAGGTAGCGGATACCTATTCTTGATGGTGACATGGTTCAATTCTCGATAGTCAATACAAAGTCGCATACTCCCGTCTTTCTTCTTTACGAATAAAACAGGAGCACCCCAAGGAGACGTACTAGGACGAATAAAACCGATGTCCAACAACTCCTGTAGTTGGACTTTTAACTCCTGAAGTTCAATAGGAGCCATTCGATATGGGGTTTTAGAAATGGGCTTTGTACCGGGTTCAAGGTCAATAAAGAATTCAATTTCTCGTTCCGGGGGTAGACCGGGAAGTTCTTCAGGAAATACATCGGGAAATTCTCTAACAATAGAAATATTATTCAAATCTGACTTGTCTTTGTTCAAATCCATAACATGGGCTAAGAAAGCTTGACATCCGTTTTTCAATAAACGAATAGCTTTGTGGCTTGATATGACAGTGACTGATTTTAGTGGTTTAGTAGTTTGAATTCGTATGACAGGTTGGTTAGGAATATGAAAACTAACAACCTTACGAAAACAATCAATTTTAGCATGATGAGTGGTTAACCAATCAATTCCTAAAATCACATCAAAAGCAAGTATCTTTAAAGAGATAAGATCAACAGGTAATGTGATAGTGCCAACTTGGATCATGCAAGATTTATAAACTGTAGATGTAACGAAGGTTTCACCCAACGGAGTTTCAACAGATAAGTTAAAGTCCAATTTCTCCGGAGTCAAGTTTAAACGTTGAGCACAAGCAGGAGAGATAAAAGAATGGGTAGAACCGGTATCTAGTAAAGTATAAACTTCGCAAGAATTCAAGATTAGCTTACCCGTGATCACCTCGTTCGGGTTTCTCGCGTTTTGGCCAGTAACGACAAACGCTCTTCCAGGAACCGCTGATTTCGCCTTATCCGGGACAGCCCTTGGAATCACCACTCCCGCTGAACTTGGTTTCGCTATAGTACAATCTCGAGCGATGTGGCCTTCCTTCCCACAGTTGTAACACACCTTGGATTGTTGTGGACAGTTTGGGCTGATATGTCCCTCTTTCCCGCATTTGTAACATCTAACTGGCGGTCGTTCTCCTCCCCTAAAATTTGTTGTTGGTGCTGGTGCTGGTGCTGATGTCTTCCCGTCATTGTTGAATCTCCTCTTTCTGAAATTTCCACTTGACTCACCTCTCCTATTATCATGGCCACGATGACCACCCGAGTGGTTACCGCCTTTGTTCGTATTTTTCCCTCCTCGTTGGTTATCATCGCTCTGATGATTGCTGTCACCGGTATGACCCTGGTTGTGGTCCCTCGGTTGAGTATACTCATTATCTCTCTCTAATAATTGGGCCCTGTTGACAACGTCTGAATACAGAGAAAATTTATGAGAGATAAGGTATTGACGAATCTCAGGTTTTAAACCTCTCAGAAACATCCTTGTCATTCGTTCCTCATTTTCGACCAAATGAGGTGCAAACCTGGATAACTCTGCAAACTTCGCCTCGTACTGGGACACCGTCATGTTGTTTTGTTCCAGTCTAATAAACTCAACCTCCTTCATATGACGAATACTTTCAGGAAAGTACTTGTCATTGAACAGTTTTTGAAATGTTTCCCAGGACATGTTGAGTGCGTCAGGCTGGGTACGCTTCACAGACTCCCACCAGTAGTCTGCCTCACCGCGGAACATAAATGTGGCGAATGGAACCTTCTGTTCCTCCGTGCATCCCAAGACATCAAATATCTTGGTAATTTGCTTGACCCACGTTTCCGCCATGATCGGATCCGGCTTTCCCTTAAATTCTGGTGGTCCCAATTCTTTGAACTGCTTAGCTGTGACAAACCGCGCGTTATCATTTCCACCCGTATTCTGCACACGAGTCTCCCTCGTCTGATTTTGCATGAACTGCAAAAAGCTCCTAAACATTCCATCATTCATCGTTTGCTCGGTAACGTTGTTTACAGGAGGAATATTGCCTTCCTGTTGCACGTTCCCCTGGGTAGTGATCAAAGGTGTCTCCACGGTCTGATTTACTCCATTATTAACGTTCTCAGCTGCCATTCTTAAATACTGCCATAAAACAAGGGTTAATAGTCATGTCATATATTATCCCTATACTCTGACCGACCAAATAAACACCAAATAAACTTAGTCAGGTCATACTAGCGAAGGAATTCCCCGTCTCTCCCCTCCTAGTTCTTGTCTCACATCTCAGCCAGGGATCATATCCCTAAGCTCTGATACCAACTGTGACGCCCCCAGAATAGGTATACAACACCCATTCTGAGTCGCCAAATACATGGTACAGAAAGCAAACTACAACTTCAATAATACAATTGTCGTGCAAAATACGACAACACATACTGTGAGTTTAAATACAAATATTGTCTTCTAGACAATATCCACACTCAAATAAATCCTCATTACAATTATTCAAACACTATTTTACAGAAATAGTGAGGACTGCTAATACATCTTTCTAGAACCATCACTCCATACCCCGACTAGATCCTGCTATGTTCTCACCTCCTGAGAAGAAAAATGGAACAAAAAGGAAAAGGGTGAGCTCAACTAGCCCAGTAAAGAATATTATGACTAAGATAATATACAACAAATTATCGTTAGTCTTCAACAGGGAAAAATCTGATAAAATATAATCGACAACAAGTTTTAGATCAACAACTGCAGCGGAAACAACAAACCATTAGAAGAGTCAAGTAGAGAAAGAATTCTACTATCTTCTAAGATTTAAAAGTCCATCATCAATATTTTATCCCTGTAACATCAATTAATAATCATCTTTAACCAAATATTCATCTTTGCACTACAGGCCAAAGATATTCATTTGTATCATCAGTCGGTCATGTTCATCTCAACACCTGTTCATCTTTGCACTACAGGCCAAAGATATTCATCAAGTAATTATACATCTTTGCACTACAGGCCAAAGATATTCATTAATATCATCATTTAGGACTGAGGATGATGAAAAATATCTTAAAGAGAACGAATCCAATGAGACAGAAGGACAAATAGTAGGGATTCGTATAACAGTTTATCCAAGATCAATAATACTTCATAATAATCAATTGTGAAGCAGAATTCAAAAATAAAGATCAAAACATGGATACAATCAAAGATAGTAACCATAATAGACATCTTGGACAAAAAGGAAAAAATTTATTTTTCGGTGAATAGTGCCGTATTCGTGAATAGTGCCGTATACGTGAATAGTGCCGTATACGTGAATAGTAACCCCCGACACAAAAAGTTCCAAATTTGATAAAAACTCATATCAATATTTCAGCATAATGATATTGAAGAAAATAATATCATTAAGAAGAAAATAATATCCCTTACCTCAAAATATCAGTACTTCTGGTCGGAATACCGGTATAAGGCTGAAAGAAACTTGCTCTGATGAATAGAAACTCTCAAAGTATCTAAATACTCACAAAATACACTCAATAATCTAGAGAGAGAAAGAGAGAAAACTTGTTTCTGGTGTGATTTTCAATTCTAACTTAGCCCTCTATTTATAGGAAAATTTTGGTAGGTTTGACCTGCAACCTGATGGCTTTACCTGCTACTATTCCCACCTACCACATTTGAAATATAATTCAGCACATTTCTTCACCAACCACAAGTGGGGCCCACCAATTCTAGAATTTTCCACCAAAATGATAAACTCCGAAAATTCAACAATTTCTGAACCAGTCATCTTGTAAAATTCGTAATAAATCATACGTTCATTTTTAACGGTTCAAAATTTGTGGACATATACTCAACTTATATATGTATAACATATCCAAAAATTACCACGATCCAACGGTCGGATTAAAAATTATAACCCCCGCAAACTATCTCAAAAACCCTGATTTTTAATACCTCCATTCCGACAAAAATACTGACAAAAACCTCAACATTAACTCCTTCATTTTTAACCACAAAAATATATCCCTCATTTATATCCACATAAAATAAATATTTCCTTATCATATGAATCAATAATTAATTATTCACAAATAATATTACAGAATCACATTTATGACAACCAGGCCGTTCCCAGGAAAGAGGGGGCTTTCCAATAAGGATTTCTCCTTACTGGCGCGCAATTAGATGACCAAACCTCTCCTTAGACAGAACTTTCTAGACATTGCCAATAATGTTATCTAATAATATTATTCAAATAATATGAATTATTGATCTGATAAATGAAAATACTGTGCAGCAACAATTATTGAAACAACAATAATATAAAATATCAATGCAGCAATTATTGAATCAATAAAATAAAATATTGAACAGTAATCACTGTAACAATTATTGAGTAGTGCCTTCTTACGTAAGAATCAATAATTGGTGCAATACCGTGTGCTACTGTATTTTAACCACCGGGTATTTAAACAGTATTAACGGTAACAACTACGCCATTATTAATAAACAACTTATACTTGTCGTTTTCTTCATCCAATCGCTTTCCGTTATGGGGCCCACACAAGGCTGCGTCGTCGTACGAATATTCCCCGACAGCAAGAATATTCCACGACCAACCGAATATTCACCGACCAAAAATAAATATTTTATAACCACTTGCTTATTTTGCAAAATTTGCACATTTCACCCATAACCAAAGTATTATATCAAATTAACCCCTTATTATTCACAATAATATTTAGAGAAAATTTGATTTTATTCATTAATAAGTTGGGGTCTTACATCTAAAACCCGAGATTCGACAATATCTTATCTCTCATAAATTTTCTTTATATTCAGATGTTGTAAATAGGGCTCAATTATTAGAGTGAGATAATGAGTATGTGCAACCGAGGGACCACAACCAGGGTCATACCGGTGGCGGCAGTCATCGAAGCAATGAAAACCAGCAGGGAGGAAAATATTCGGACAAAAGCGGTAACCACTCTGGTGGTAATCGTGGTCGTGATAATAGAAGGAGCGAGTCGGGAGGAGATTTCAAGAAGAGAAGGTACAACAATGATAACGTGAAGACGTCAGCACAAACATCAACTGTTTCTAGGGGAGGAGAACGACCACCGGTCGTATGTTACAAATGTGGGAAAGAGGGACATATCAGCCCAAACTGCCCACAACAATCCAAGGTATGTTATAACTGTGGAAAGGAGGGTCATATAGCTCGAGAGTGTTCTGTAGCAAAACCAAGTTCAGCGGGGATGGTGACTCCAAAAGCTGTCCCGGATAAGTCGAAATCAGCGGTTCCTGGAAGGGCGTTTGTCGTTACTGGCCAAAACGTGAGAAATCCGAACGAGGTGATCACGAGTAAGCTAATCTTGAATTCTTGCGAAGTTTATACTTTACTAGATACCGGTTTTACCCATTCTTTTATATCTCCTGCTTGTGCTCAACGTTTAAACTTGACTCCGGAGAAATTGGACTTTAACTTATCTGTTGAAACTCCGTTGGGTGAAACTTTCGTTACATCTATAGTTTATAAATCTTGCATGATCCAAGTTGGCACTATCACATTACCTGTTGATCTTATCTCTTTAAAGATACTTGCTTTTGATGTGATTTTAGGAATTGATTGGTTAACCACTCATCATGCTAAAATTAATTGTTTTCGTAAGGTTGTTAGTTTTCATATTCCTAACCAACCTGTCATACGAATTCAAACTACTAAACCACTAAAATCAGTCACTGTCATATCAAGCCACAAAGCTATTCGTTTATTGAAAAACGGATGTCAAGCTTTCTTAGCCCATGTTATGGATTTGAACAAAGACAAGTCAGATTTGAATAATACTTCTATTGTTAGAGAATTTTCTGATGTATTTCCTGAAGAACTTCTTGGTCTACCCCCAGAACGTGAAGTTGAATTCTTTATTGACTTTGAACCCGGTACAAAGCCCATTTCTAAAACTCCATATCGAATGGCTCCTATTGAATTTCAGGAGTTAAAAGTCCAACTACAGGAGTTGTTGGACATAGGTTTTATTCGTCCTAGTACGTCTCCTTGGGGTGCTCCTGTTTTATTTGTAAAGAAGAAAGACGGGAGTATGTGACTTTGTATCGACTATCGAGAATTGAATCATGTCACTATCAGGAATAGGTATCCACTACCTCGCATTGATGACCTGTTCGACCAGTTACAAGGAACACAATTCTTTTCAAAGATCGACCTTCGTTCTGGATATCATCAGCTGAAGATTAAAACTGAGGATATTCCAAAGACTGCCTTCAGAACTCGGTACGGGCATTATGAATTCTTAATAATGTCTTTTAGATTGACTAATGCTCCTGCTGCTTTCATGGATATGATGAATCGTGTATTCAAAGAATATTTAGATCAGTTCGTTGTTGTCTTTATTGATGACATCCTCATCTATTCCAAAAGCCGTGAAGATCATGAGCGCCATTTGAAGCTGGTACTGCAAAGGCTTCGTGAAAATAAGCTATATGCCAAATTGAAGAAATGTGAGTTCTGGCTTGAGGAAGTAGCATTCCTTGGGCACGTGGTGTCAAAACATGGAGTATCTGTCGACCCGGCGAAGATTGAAGCCATACAAAGTTGGGAGCAACCGAAGTCGGTAACCGAAGTACGTAGCTTTCTAGGCTTAGCTGGTTATTATCGGAGATTTGTGGAAGGATTTTCTCGAATCGCTACTCCGTTAACTCAGCTGACTCGGAAAGATACAAAATTTGTATGGAGTGAGGAATGCGAGAAGAGTTTCCAAGAACTCAAGAGGAGACTCATTTCGGCACCTGTTCTGACAATACCATCTGGTTCGGAGGGATTTGTTATCTACAGCGATGCTTCAGGCAAAGGGTTAGGATGTGTTCTCATGCAACATGGGAAAGTCATAGCCTATGCCTCACGACAACTCAAAGAATATGAGAGGAATTATCCTACTCATAATTTGGAGTTGGCAGCAGTCGTTTTTACGTTGAAGATCTGGAGACACTACCTGTATGGGGAGAAAGTGGAGATCTATACAGATCATAAAAGCCTCAAATATTTCTTCACCCAAAAGGAACTCAACATGCGACAGCGACGTTGGCTCGAGCTGTTGAAAGATTACGATCATAATATCCAATACCATCCTGGAAAAGCAAACGTAGTAGCTGACGCATTGAGTAGAAGATCATATGCGGGTACGAGTGCAATGTTGTTAACACAAAGGCCTATTTTGTATGACTTGCAAAGGATGGAGATAGAGATGAAGGCTCCAAGTACCCATATGATGATATCAAAATATACGAGTAGAACCGACTTTAATCGATAAAGTTAAAGCTGCTCAAGCTACGGACATGGAGCTGATGCGTATGAAGAAGAAAGTGCAAGAAGGTGCTATTCCAGAAGCAAGAATCGATGAAGAAGGAATACTTCGAGTCAACTCCAGACTTTGTGTTCCTAACGATTTTGACTTGAAGCATAGAATAATGATGGAGGCACACAACACACCGTTTGCAATCCATCCTGGGAGTACCAAAATGTATCACGATCTTCGACATACATTTTGGTGGAGCAATATGAAAAGAGAGATCGCGGAGTTTATCTCGAGGTGTTTAACTTGTCAACGTGTAAAGGCGGAGCATCAAGTGCCAAAGGGTCCATTGCAACCACTTGAGATCCCGAAATAGAAGTGGGAACACATTACTATAGATTTTGTTACGGGTCTTCCCAAGGTTTCTCAAGGCATAGATGCGATTTGGGTTATTGTTGATAGATTAACCAAGTCCGCTCATTTCTTGCCGATACGTGAGACTTATTCCCTTGAACGTCTTGCTAGTATGTACGTGAACGAGATTGTGAGATTGCATGGCATGCCAGTATCCATAGTTTCGGATCGTGACCCAAGATTCACTTCACGATTTTGGGTTAGCTTGCAGAAAGCTATGGGCACGGATTTACGATTCAGTTCGGCATACCATCCTCAAACGGACGGACAATCAGAGAGGACTATTCAAACTCTTGAAGATTTATTAAGACTTTATGTCCTAGATCTCAAAGGGAGTTGGGATAAGTACCTACCATTGGTGGAATTCTCCTACAACAACAGTTATCAGGTAAGCATAGGTGTGGCTCCATTCGAGGCGTTGTATGGAAGAAAATGTCGTTCTCCAGTATGCTGGGATGAGGTGGGTGAAGCAACATTGTTGGGACCAGAGTTGGTACGCATTACTACAGAGAAGATCCAAACGATTCGACAACGTATACAAACGGCACAGGATCGACAAAAGAGTTATGCGGATCTTCATCGGAAGGACGTGAAATTTAATACTGGGGATCATGTATTGTTACGTGTTGCACCATGGAAGGGAGTTACAAGATTTGGGAAGAGAGGGAAAGCTCAATCCAAGATTTGTTGGTCCATTTGAGATTCTTGAGCGAATAGGAAATGTGGCATATAGACTCGCATTACCTCCAAGCATGTCTCGTGTTATAATGTTTTTCACATATCTATGCTTCGTAAATATGTTAAAGACCCGAACCACATTATTGAGTTAGAACCAGACGAGATAGCTGAAGATTTAACGTACGAGGAGGTACCTGTTAAGATCTTGGATAGGAAAGAGCATGTCCTACGCACGAAGGTTATACCACAAGTTAAGTTTTGTGGAGAAACATCATGCTATTGAAGAAATGACCTGGGAGTTGGAATCAGAAATGAAAGCGAGGTATCCTCACCTTTTTGAAACATCAGGTACGTACGTCAATTTCGAGGACGAAATTTCATAAGGAGGGGAGGTTGTAAGACCCCAACTTATTAATGAATAAATCAAATTTTTTCTAATATTATTGTGAATAATAAGGGGCTAATTTGATATAATACTTTGGTTATGGGTGAAATGTGCATATTTTGCAAAATAAGCAAGTGGTTATAAAATATCCATTTTGTCGGGGAATATTCGTTTGGTCGTGGAATATTCTTGTGTTGGGGAATATTCGTACGACGGCGCAGCCTTGTGTGGGCCCCATAACGGAAAGCGATTGGATGAAGAAAACGATAAGTATAAGTTGTTTATAAATAACGGCGTAGTTGTTACCGTTAATACTGTTAGAATACCCGGTGGTTAAAGTACAGTAGCATACGGTATTGCACCAATTATTGATTCTTACGTAAGAAGGCACTACTCAATAATCGTTACAGTAGTTATTATTCAATATTTTATTTTATTGATTCAATAATTGCTGCGTTGATATTTTATATTATTGTTGTTTCAATAATTGTTGCTGCATAGTATTTCCATTATCAGATCAATAATTCATATTATTTGAATAATATTATTAGATAACATTGTGACGCCCCCAGAATAGGTATACAACACCCATTCTGAGTCGCCAAATACATGGTACAGAAAGCAAACTACAACTTCAATAATACAATTGTCGTGCAAAATACGACAACACATACTGTGAGTTTAAATACAAATATTGTCTTCTAGACAATATCCACACTCAAATAAATCCTCATTACAATTATTCAAACACTATTTTACAGAAATAGTGAGGACTGCTAATACATCTTTCTAGAACCATCACTCCATACCCCGACTAGATCCTGCTATGTTCTCACCTCCTGAGAAGAAAAATGGAACAAAAAGGAAAAGGGTGAGCTCAACTAGCCCAGTAAAGAATATTATGACTAAGATAATATACAACAAATTATCGTTAGTCTTCAACAGGGAAAAATCTGATAAAATATAATCGACAACAAGTTTTAGATCAACAACTGCAGCGGAAACAACAAACCATTAGAAGAGTCAAGTAGAGAAAGAATTCTACTATCTTCTAAGATTTAAAAGTCCATCATCAATATTTTATCCCTGTAACATCAATTAATAATCATCTTTAACCAAATATTCATCTTTGCACTACAGGCCAAAGATATTCATTTGTATCATCAGTCGGTCATGTTCATCTCAACACCTGTTCATCTTTGCACTACAGGCCAAAGATATTCATCAAGTAATTATACATCTTTGCACTACAGGCCAAAGATATTCATTAATATCATCATTTAGGACTGAGGATGATGAAAAATATCTTAAAGAGAACGAATCCAATGAGACAGAAGGACAAATAGTAGGGATTCGTATAACAGTTTATCCAAGATCAATAATACTTCATAATAATCAATTGTGAAGCAGAATTCAAAAATAAAGATCAAAACATGGATACAATCAAAGATAGTAACCATAATAGACATCTTGGACAAAAAGGAAAAAATTTATTTTTCGGTGAATAGTGCCGTATTCGTGAATAGTGCCGTATACGTGAATAGTGCCGTATACGTGAATAGTAACCCCCGACACAAAAAGTTCCAAATTTGATAAAAACTCATATCAATATTTCAGCATAATGATATTGAAGAAAATAATATCATTAAGAAGAAAATAATATCCCTTACCTCAAAATATCAGTACTTCTGGTCGGAATACCGGTATAAGGCTGAAAGAAACTTGCTCTGATGAATAGAAACTCTCAAAGTATCTAAATACTCACAAAATACACTCAATAATCTAGAGAGAGAAAGAGAGAAAACTTGTTTCTGGTGTGATTTTCAATTCTAACTTAGCCCTCTATTTATAGGAAAATTTTGGTAGGTTTGACCTGCAACCTGATGGCTTTACCTGCTACTATTCCCACCTACCACATTTGAAATATAATTCAGCACATTTCTTCACCAACCACAAGTGGGGCCCACCAATTCTAGAATTTTCCACCAAAATGATAAACTCCGAAAATTCAACAATTTCTGAACCAGTCATCTTGTAAAATTCATAATAAATCATACGTTCATTTTTAACGGTTCAAAATTTGTGGACATATACTCAACTTATATATGTATAACATATCCAAAAATTACCACGATCCAACGGTCGGATTAAAAATTATAACCCCCGCAAAACTATCTCAAAAACCCTGATTTTTAATACCTCCATTCCGACAAAAATACTGACAAAAACCTCAACATTAACTCCTTCATTTTTAACCACAAAAATATATCCCTCATTTATATCCACATAAAATAAATATTTCCTTATCATATGAATCAATAATTAATTATTCACAAATAATATTACAGAATCACATTTATGACAACCAGGCCGTTCCCAGGAAAGAGGGGGCTTTCCAATAAGGATTTCTCCTTACTGGCGCGCAATTAGATGACCAAACCTCTCCTTAGACAGAACTTTCTAGACATTGCCAATAATGTTATCTAATAATATTATTCAAATAATATGAATTATTGATCTGATAAATGAAAATACTGTGCAGCAACAATTATTGAAACAACAATAATATAAAATATCAATGCAGCAATTATTGAATCAATAAAATAAAATATTGAACAATAATACTGTAACAATTATTGAGTAGTGCCTTCTTACGTAAGAATCAATAATTGGTGCAATACCGTGTGCTACTGTATTTTAACCACCGGGTATTCCAACAGTATTAACGGTAACAACTACGCCGTTATTTATAAACAACTTATACTTGTCGTTTTCTTCATCCAATCGCTTTCCGTTATGGGGCCCACACAAGGCTGCGTCGTCGTACGAATATTCCCCGACAGCAAGAATATTCCACGACCAACCGAATATTCACCGACCAAAAATAAATATTTTATAACCACTTGCTTATTTTGCAAAATTTGCACATTTCACCCATAACCAAAGTATTATATCAAATTAACCCCTTATTATTCACAATAATATTTAGAGAAAATTTGATTTTATTCATTAATAAGTTGGGGTCTTACAACCTCCCCTCCTTATGAAATTTCGTCCTCGAAATTGACGTACGTACCTGATGTTTCAAAAAGGTGAGGATACCTCGCTTTCATTTCTGATTCCAACTCCCAGGTCATTTCTTCAATAGCATGGTTTCTCCACAAAACCTTAACTTGTGGTATAACCTTCGTGCGTAGGACATGCTCTTTCCTATCCAAGATCTTAACAGGTACCTCCTCGTACGTTAAATCTTCAGCTATCTCGTCTGGTTCTAACTCAATAATGTGGTTCGGGTCTTTAACATATTTACGAAGCATAGATATGTGAAAAACATTATGAACACGAGACATGCTTGGAGGTAATGCGAGTCTATATGCCACATTTCCTATTCGCTCAAGAATCTCAAATGGACCAACAAATCTTGGATTGAGCTTTCCTCTCTTCCCAAATCTTGTAACTCCCTTCCATGGTGCAACACGTAACAATACATGATCCCCAATATTAAATTCCACGTCCTTCCGATGAAGATCCGCATAACTCTTTTGTCGATCCTGTGCCGTTTGTATACGTTGTCGAATCGTTTGGATCTTCTCTGTAGTAATGCGTACCAACTCTGGTCCCAACAATGTTGCTTCACCCACCTCGTCCCAGCATACTGGAGAACGACATTTTCTTCCATACAACGCCTCAAATGGAGCCATACCTATGCTCGCCTGATAACTGTTGTTGTAGGAGAATTCCACCAATGGTAGGTACTTATCCCAACTCCCTTTGAGATCTAAGACACAAAGTCTTAATAGATCTTCAAGAGTTTGAATAGTCCTCTCTGATTGTCCGTCCGTTTGAGGATGGTATGCTGAACTGAATCGTAAATCCGTGCCCATAGCTTTCTGCAAGCTAACCCAAAATCGTGAAGTGAATCTTGGGTCACGATCCGAAACTATGGATACTGGCATGCCATGCAATCTCACAATCTCGTTCACGTACATACTAGCAAGACGTTCAAGGGAATAAGTCTCACGTATCGGCAAGAAATGAGCGGACTTGGTTAATCTATCAACAATAACCCAAATCGCATCTATGCCTTGAGAAACCTTGGGAAGACCCGTAACAAAATCCATAGTAATGTGTTCCCACTTCCATTTCGGAATCTCAAGTGGTTGCAATGGACCCTTTGGTACTTGATGCTCCGCTTTTACACGTTGACAAGTTAAACATCTCGAGATAAACTCCGCGATCTCTCTTTTCATATTGCTCCACCAAAATGTATGTCGAAGATCGTGATACATTTTGGTACTCCCAGGATGGATTGCAAACGGTGTGTTGTGTGCCTCCATCATTATTCTATGCTTCAAGTCAAAATCGTTAGGAACACAAAGTCTGGAGTTGACTCGAAGTATTCCTTCTTCATCGATTCTTGCTTCTGGAATAGCACCTTCTTGCACTTTCTTCTTCATACGCATCAGCTCTATATCCGTAGCTTGAGCAGCTTTAACTTTATCGATTAAAGTCGGTTCTACTCGTATATTTGATATCATCATGTGGGTACTTGGAGCCTTCATCTCTATCTCCATCCTTTGCAAGTCATACAAAATGGGCCTTTGTGTTAAAAACATTGCACTCGTACCCGCATATGATCTTCTACTCAATGCGTCAGCTACTACGTTTGCTTTTCCAGGATGGTATTGGATGGTATGATCGTAATCTTTCAACAGCTCAAGCCAACGTCGTTGCCGCATGTTGAGTTCCTTTTGGGTGAAGAAATATTTGAGGCTTTTATGATCTGTATAGATCTCCACTTTCTCCCCATACAGGTAGTGTCTCCAGATCTTCAACGCAAAAACGACTGCTGCCAACTCCAAATCATGAGTAGGATAATTCCTCTCATATTCTTTGAGTTGTCGTGAGGCATAGGCTATGACTTTCCCATGTTGCATGAGAACACATCCTAACCCTTTGCCTGAAGCATCGCTGTAGATAACAAATCCATCCGAACCAGATGGTATTGTCAAAACAGGTGCCGAAATGAGTCTCCTCTTGAGTTCTTGGAAACTCTTCTCGCATTCCTCACTCCATACGAATTTTGTATCTTTCCGAGTCAGCTGAGTTAACGGAGTAGCGATTCGAGAAAATCCTTCCACAAATCTCCGATAATAACCAGCTAAGCCCAGAAAGCTACGTACTTCGGTTACCGACTTCGGTTGCTCCCAACTTTGTATGGCTTCAATCTTCGCCGGGTCGACAGATACTCCATGTTTTGACACCACGTGCCCAAGGAATGCTACTTCCTCAAGCCAGAACTCGCATTTCTTCAGTTTGGCATATAGCTTGTTTTCACGAAGCCTTTGCAGTACCAGCTTCAAATGGCGCTCATGATCTTCACGGCTTTTGGAATAGATGAGGATGTCATCAATAAAGACAACAACGAACTGATCCAAATATTCTTTGAATACACGGTTCATCATATCCATGAAGGCAGCAGGAGCATTAGTCAATCCAAAAGACATTACTAAGAATTCATAATGCCCGTACCGAGTTCTGAAGGCAGTCTTTGGAATATCCTCAGTTTTAATCTTCAGCTGATGATATCCAGAACGAAGATCGATCTTTGAAAAGAATTGTGCTCCTTGCAACTGGTCAAACAGGTCATCAATGCGAGGTAGCGGATACCTATTCTTGATGGTGACATGGTTCAATTCTCGATAGTCAATACAAAGTCGCATACTCCCGTCTTTCTTCTTTACGAATAAAACAGGAGCACCCCAAGGAGACGTACTAGGACGAATAAAACCGATGTCCAACAACTCCTGTAGTTGGACTTTTAACTCCTGAAGTTCAATAGGAGCCATTCGATATGGGGTTTTAGAAATGGGCTTTGTACCGGGTTCAAGGTCAATAAAGAATTCAATTTCTCGTTCCGGGGGTAGACCGGGAAGTTCTTCAGGAAATACATCGGGAAATTCTCTAACAATAGAAATATTATTCAAATCTGACTTGTCTTTGTTCAAATCCATAACATGGGCTAAGAAAGCTTGACATCCGTTTTTCAATAAACGAATAGCTTTGTGGCTTGATATGACAGTGACTGATTTTAGTGGTTTAGTAGTTTGAATTCGTATGACAGGTTGGTTAGGAATATGAAAACTAACAACCTTACGAAAACAATCAATTTTAGCATGATGAGTGGTTAACCAATCAATTCCTAAAATCACATCAAAAGCAAGTATCTTTAAAGAGATAAGATCAACAGGTAATGTGATAGTGCCAACTTGGATCATGCAAGATTTATAAACTGTAGATGTAACGAAGGTTTCACCCAACGGAGTTTCAACAGATAAGTTAAAGTCCAATTTCTCCGGAGTCAAGTTTAAACGTTGAGCACAAGCAGGAGAGATAAAAGAATGGGTAGAACCGGTATCTAGTAAAGTATAAACTTCGCAAGAATTCAAGATTAGCTTACCCGTGATCACCTCGTTCGGGTTTCTCGCGTTTTGGCCAGTAACGACAAACGCTCTTCCAGGAACCGCTGATTTCGCCTTATCCGGGACAGCCCTTGGAGTCACCACTCCCGCTGAACTTGGTTTCGCTATAGTACAATCTCGAGCGATGTGGCCTTCCTTCCCACAGTTGTAACACACCTTGGATTGTTGTGGACAGTTTGGGCTGATATGTCCCTCTTTCCCGCATTTGTAACATCTAACTGGCGGTCGTTCTCCTCCCCTAAAATTTGTTGTTGGTGCTGGTGCTGGTGCTGATGTCTTCCCGTCATTGTTGAATCTCCTCTTTCTGAAATTTCCACTTGACTCACCTCTCCTATTATCATGGCCACGATGACCACCCGAGTGGTTACCGCCTTTGTTCGTATTTTTCCCTCCTCGTTGGTTATCATCGCTCTGATGATTGCTGTCACCGGTATGACCCTGGTTGTGGTCCCTCGGTTGAGTATACTCATTATCTCTCTCTAATAATTGGGCCCTGTTGACAACATCTGAATACAGAGAAAATTTATGAGAGATAAGGTATTGACGAATCTCAGGTTTTAAACCTCTCAGAAACATCCGCGTCATTCGTTCCTCATTTTCGACCAAATGAGGTGCAAACCTGGATAACTCTGCAAACTTCGCCTCGTACTGGGACACCGTCATGTTGTTTTGTTCCAGTCTAATAAACTCAACCTCCTTCATATGACGAATACTTTCAGGAAAGTACTTGTCATTGAACAGTTTTTGAAATGTTTCCCAGGACATGTTGAGTGCGTCAGGCTGGGTACGCTTCACAGACTCCCACCAGTAGTCTGCCTCACCGCGGAACATAAATGTGGCGAATGGAACCTTCTGTTCCTCCGTGCATCCCAAGACATCAAATATCTTGGTAATTTGCTTGACCCACGTTTCCGCCATGATCGGATCCGGCTTTCCCTTAAATTCTGGTGGTCCCAATTCTTTGAACTGCTTAGCTGTGACAAACCGCGCGTTATCATTTCCACCCGTATTCTGCACACGAGTCTCCCTCGTCTGATTTTGCATGAACTGCAAAAAGCTCCTAAACATTCCATCATTCATCGTTTGCTCGGTAACGTTGTTTACAGGAGGAATATTGCCTTCCTGTTGCACGTTCCCCTGGGTAGTGATCAAAGGTGTCTCCACGGTCTGATTTACTCCATTATTAACGTTCTCAGCTGCCATTCTTAAATACTGCCATAAAACAAGGGTTAATAGTCATGTCATATATTATCCCTATACTCTGACCGACCAAATAAACACCAAATAAACTTAGTCAGGTCATACTAGCGAAGGAATTCCCCGTCTCTCCCCTCCTAGTTCTTGTCTCACATCTCAGCCAGGGATCATATCCCTAAGCTCTGATACCAACTGTGACGCCCCCAGAATAGGTATACAACACCCATTCTGAGTCGCCAAATACATGGTACAGAAAGCAAACTACAACTTCAATAATACAATTGTCGTGCAAAATACGACAACACATACTGTGAGTTTAAATACAAATATTGTCTTCTAGACAATATCCACACTCAAATAAATCCTCATTACAATTATTCAAACACTATTTTACAGAAATAGTGAGGACTGCTAATACATCTTTCTAGAACCATCACTCCATACCCCGACTAGATCCTGCTATGTTCTCACCTCCTGAGAAGAAAAATGGAACAAAAAGGAAAAGGGTGAGCTCAACTAGCCCAGTAAAGAATATTATGACTAAGATAATATACAACAAATTATCGTTAGTCTTCAACAGGGAAAAATCTGATAAAATATAATCGACAACAAGTTTTAGATCAACAACTGCAGCGGAAACAACAAACCATTAGAAGAGTCAAGTAGAGAAAGAATTCTACTATCTTCTAAGATTTAAAAGTCCATCATCAATATTTTATCCCTGTAACATCAATTAATAATCATCTTTAACCAAATATTCATCTTTGCACTACAGGCCAAAGATATTCATTTGTATCATCAGTCGGTCATGTTCATCTCAACACCTGTTCATCTTTGCACTACAGGCCAAAGATATTCATCAAGTAATTATACATCTTTGCACTACAGGCCAAAGATATTCATTAATATCATCATTTAGGACTGAGGATGATGAAAAATATCTTAAAGAGAACGAATCCAATGAGACAGAAGGACAAATAGTAGGGATTCGTATAACAGTTTATCCAAGATCAATAATACTTCATAATAATCAATTGTGAAGCAGAATTCAAAAATAAAGATCAAAACATGGATACAATCAAAGATAGTAACCATAATAGACATCTTGGACAAAAAGGAAAAAATTTTATTTTTCGGTGAATAGTGCCGTATTCGTGAATAGTGCCGTATACGTGAATAGTGCCGTATACGTGAATAGTAACCCCCGACACAAAAAGTTCCAAATTTGATAAAAACTCATATCAATATTTCAGCATAATGATATTGAAGAAAATAATATCATTAAGAAGAAAATAATATCCCTTACCTCAAAATATCAGTACTTCTGGTCGGAATACCGGTATAAGGCTGAAAGAAACTTGCTCTGATGAATAGAAACTCTCAAAGTATCTAAATACTCACAAAATACACTCAATAATCTAGAGAGAGAAAGAGAGAAAACTTGTTTCTGGTGTGATTTTCAATTCTAACTTAGCCCTCTATTTATAGGAAAATTTTGGTAGGTTTGACCTGCAACCTGATGGCTTTACCTGCTACTATTCCCACCTACCACATTTGAAATATAATTCAGCACATTTCTTTACCAACCACAAGTGGGGCCCACCAATTCTAGAATTTTCCACCAAAATGATAAACTCCGAAAATTCAACAATTTCTGAACCAGTCATCTTGTAAAATTCGTAATAAATCATACGTTCATTTTTAACGGTTCAAAATTTGTGGACATATACTCAACTTATATATGTATAACATATCCAAAAATTACCACGATCCAACGGTCGGATTAAAAATTATAACCCCCGCAAACTATCTCAAAAACCCTGATTTTTAATACCTCCATTCCGACAAAAATACTGACAAAAACCTCAACATTAACTCCTTCATTTTTAACCACAAAAATATATCCCTCATTTATATCCACATAAAATAAATATTTCCTTATCATATGAATCAATAATTAATTATTCACAAATAATATTACAGAATCACATTTATGACAACCAGGCCGTTCCCAGGAAAGAGGGGGCTTTCCAATAAGGATTTCTCCTTACTGGCGCGCAATTAGATGACCAAACCTCTCCTTAGACAGAACTTTCTAGACATTGCCAATAATGTTATCTAATAATATTATTCAAATAATATGAATTATTGATCTGATAAATGAAAATACTGTGCAGCAACAATTATTGGAACAACAATAATATAAAATATCAATGCAGCAATTATTGAACCAATAAAATAAAATATTGAACAGTAATCACTGTAACAATTATTGAGTAGTGCCTTCTTACGTAAGAATCAATAATTGGTGCAATACCGTGTGCTACTGTATTTTAACCACCGGGTATTTAAACAGTGTTAACGGTAACAACTACGCCATTATTAATAAACAACTTATACTTGTCGTTTTCTTCATCCAATCGCTTTCCGTTATGGGGCCCACACAAGGCTGCGTCGTCGTACGAATATTCCCCGACAGCAAGAATATTCCACGACCAACCGAATATTCACCGACCAAAAATAAATATTTTATAACCACTTGCTTATTTTGCAAAATTTGCACATTTCACCCATAACCAAAGTATTATATCAAATTAACCCCTTATTATTCACAATAATATTTAGAGAAAATTTGATTTTATTCATTAATAAGTTGGGGTCTTACAAACATTATTGGCAATGTCTAGAAAGTTCTGTCTAAGGAGAGGTTTGGTCATCTAATTGCGCGCCAGTAAGGAGAAATCCTTATTGAAAAGTCCCCTCTTTCCTGGGAACGGCCTGGTTGTCATAAATGTGATTCTGTAATATTATTTGTGAATAATTAAGTATTGATTCATATGATAAGGAAATATTTATTTTATGTGGATATAAACGAGGGATATATTTTTGTGGTTAAAAATGAAGGAGTTAATGTTGAGGTTTTTATTCGTATTTTTGTCGGAATGGAGGTAATAAAAATCAGGGTTTTTGAGATATTTTGCGGGGGTTATAATTTTTAATCCGACCGTTGGATCGTGGTAAATTTTGGATATGTTATACATATATAAATTGAGTATATGCCCACAAATTTTGAACCGTTAAAAATGAACGTATGATTTATTATGAATTTTACAAGATGACTGGTTCAGAAATTGTTGAATTTTCGGAGTTTATCATTTTGATGGAAAATTTTAGAATTGGTGGGCCTCACTTGTGGTTGGTGAATAAATGTGCTGAATTATATTTAAAATGTGGTGGGTGGGAATAGTAGCAGGTAAAGCCATCAGGTTGCAGGTCAAGCCTACTAAAATTTTCCTATAAATAGAGGGCTAAGTTAGAATTGAAAATCACACCAGAAACAAATTTTCTCTCTTTCTCTCTCTATTATGAAGCATATTTTATGAGTATTTAAATACTTTGAGAGTTGCTATTCAGTGCAAGTTTCCTTCGACTTTGCATACCGATCAGAAGTACTGCTCTTTTGAGGTAAGGGATAGTAAGGGGTTTTAAGGGTTGTTATGTTTTTCAGTTTTGTAATTTTTCTGACCTTCAAAAATTCTGGAAAAATTTGAAATGATATTTTGATGAGTTTTCTTGATTGTGTCCAAAAATAGTGATTTTTGGATGTATAGATTAAGAGTTATGAATTTTATGAGAAAAGACTATTTTAAAAGTAACCGCTTATAACTCCTTGTGGTTAACTCCAAAATTGATGAAATTTTTATTAGGAGTACATGTATATGATAGGAGTATACTCTGTGAATTTTAGAATTTTTAGATAAAAGTACAATTTTTGATAAATGTCTAAATATTCGGCTATTTTGGCCATATGAAAAATAGTAAATGACTTTTAAAAATTCTGAGAAAAATATATGTTCACTATGGGACTATATTATGTTAAATCCCAGAAAAGAAATATTTTTGGAACTGATTTGGTATTTTTCATGAAAATAGTCTAGTTATGAGTAAATGAATTAAATATGTTTTATGAAGTAAGAAAATTGGAAAATAGGATTCTATGACTTTGAGAATCCTATATATGAGGCATATGCAGATTTTTATGAGGATTTTGATTATTGGTGATAAAATCTTATGAGTTTGGTATTTTAGAATGATTAAATGCATTATTTAGTAAAGTGTAAACAATTTAAATAAATTGTTTATAAGCTTAAGAAATATTATTCTTTCAATATCATTATACCAAAATATTGGTATGTATTTTATTGTGGAATTTCTACCTTTTTGTGTCGAGTTACTATTCACGATTTACTATTCATGAGTTACGAATATTACTCTTGAGATTAAAACTATATGTTGATCATATTATTTTTATTATTATATATAATATTTTTATAACCCTAATGATGATATTTCTCTTTCACTTGAGTGTAAAGATAGGTAGATTTTTTGTATGATCATGACTATGGGTTATCTTTGGCCAGTAGTGCAAAGTTGAATCGTTGATTGGTATGATCATGACCATTGAATTTATAAGTGAATATCTTTAGCTTAACTGCAAAGGTGAATTGATCAACATGGTTATAATTATTGTTTATATAAATTCTGAAATGATTATATATTTCTTTGAGATATTAATATCTTTGGCCTGTAGTGCAAAGATGAAATATTGATGAATATCTTTGGCCTGTAGTGCAAAGATGAATTGTTAATGAATATCTTTGGCCCGTAGTGCAAAGATGACATGTTGTTGAATATCTTTGGCCAGTAGTGCAAAGATGAACAGATGTTGAGATAAACATGACCAACTGGTGATACAAATGAATATCTTTGGCCGTAGTGCAAAGATGAAGTTATTAGTATGATTATGAACAGAAAATGTGATTTGGTGTAACCATGATCTTTGATGTTTCATGTAAAGATAGGTGATGAAAATTATCTTCGTCTTGGATGAGAAGAGGAATTTAGAACTACAGTTATGATTATGAGTTATTCGTTATGATTATGATCTTTGATGTTTCAGGTAAAGACATGTGATGAAAATATTCTTCGTCCTGGGTGCGAAGAAAAATTTAGAATCACAATTATGATTATGAGTTATTCATATGATTGTGGAAAGGAACTGTTGATTGATGTTACAGGGATAAAACATTGTTGATGGATTTTTAACATGGAGAAGATAATAGACTTTATAGTCTATTTGACTCTTCTAATGGATTGCTCGTTCCGCTGCAACTATGGTTGAAATTTTTATCATTTACCATATGTTCTAAATCTCTGATTTATTATTGATGAAGGCTATTGATAATTTAATTATCTTTAGTCATGATAAACTTTACTGAGCTAGTTGTGCTCACCCTTTTGCTTCACAATTCCTTTCAGGTAATAAGAGTGTAGCTGGGTCGAGCGAGGGTAACGGAGAAATAGAACGATGGTATCTAGCTGTGGATGTTCTCCCGAAGCAGTATAGAAAAGTTTATTTAGTAGTTTTATTTGGTGAATCCAATAGGGTAAGGTGTACCCAACGTTGGAAGGGTGGTTTGCCACTATCATACAAGATGTCTAACGACATACAATCTCGTGTCATCATAAGACAGGGATGTGCTCATCCACTTGCTGAGTATATATACGAGCACTACCTATACAATCTTGGTGTTTGTTTGAAGTATAATTCTCAATTAGAGACAGTAGAGATAATGATATGTCAAGAAAAGACTCACCATTGGGAAGAATATGATAGTAATATTTTCATTTTTCTTTGGGGTCTATTGGGTCAACCAAGAATAATTCTGTGGCCATATGATATCTATCATAACCTAGACGCGTGGCCTCCCATGTACGAAGGTTTCCTTGAGCACTTCCCAAAGATTTTAATTTCTAAAACAGTTTTTGACTATACCTTTATGTAAGGTGTCATTGTGAGGTGATGTCAACGGTTGGAACATGAGTCACATTTGGTATATATTTGTATCCAAACTCACAGCATATGTGTTGTTGTATTTTGCACGACAATTGTTGTAATAAAGTTACAATTATTTTCTGTACCATGTATTTGGCGACACAGAATAGGTTGGATGGAATGGACCTATTTTGGGGTCGTTACATCTTGGACAAAAAGGAAAAATTTTTATTTTTCGGTGAATAGTGTCGTATTCGTGAATAGTACCGTATACGTGAATAGTGCCGTATACGTGAATAGTAACTCCGACACAAAAAAATTTAAATTTGATAAAAACTCATATCAATATTTTAGCATAATGATATTGAAGAAAATAATATCATTAAGAAGAAAATAATATCCCTTACCTCAAAATATCAGTACTTCTGGTCGGAATACCGGTATAAGGCTGAAAGAAACTTGCTCTGATGAATAGAAACTCTCAAAGTATCTAAATACTCACAAAATACACTCAATAATCTAGAGAGAGAAAGAGAGAAAACTTATTTCTGGTGTGATTTTTAATTCTAACTAATTAGCCTTCTATTTATAGGAAAATGTTAGCACGCCGAAGCAGACTTAACCTGCAACCTGATGGCTTTACCTGCTACTATTCCCACCCACCACATTTGAATAAAAATCTCAGCACATTTCTTCACCAACCAAGAGTGGGGCCCACCAATTCTAGAATTTTTCACCAAAATGATTAACTCCGAAAATTTAATAATTTCTGAACCAGTCATCTCGTAAAATTCATAATAAATCATACGTTCATTTTTAACGGTTCAAAATTTGTGGACATATACTCAACTTATATATGTATAACATATCCAAAAATTACCACGATCCAACGGTCGGATTAAAAATTATAACCCCCACAAAATATCTCAAAAATCCTGATTTTTAATACCTCCATTCCGACAAAAATACTGATAAAAACCTCAACATTAACTCCTTCATTTTTAACCACAAAAATATATCCCTCATTTATATCCACATAAAATAAATATTTCCTTATCATATGAATCAATAATTAATTATTCACAAATAATATTACAGAATCACATTTATGACAACCAGGCCGTTTCCAGGAAAGAGGGGGCTTTCCAATAAGGATTTCTCCTTACTGACGTGCAATTAGATGACCAAACCTCTCCTTAAACAGAACTTTCTAGACATTGCCAATAATGTTATCTAATAATATTATTCAAATAATATGAATTATTGATCTGATAAAGGAAAATACTGTGCAGCAACAATTATTGAAACAACAATAATATAAAATATCAACGCAACAATTATTGAATCAATAAAATAAAATATTGAACAATAACTACTGTAACAATTATTGAGTAGTGTCTTCTTACGTAAGAATCAATAATTGGTGCAATACCGTGTGCTACTGTATTTTAACCATCGGGTATTCCAACAGTATTAACCGTAACAACTACGCCGTTATTTATAAATAACTTATACTTGTCGTTTTCTTCATCCAATCGCTTTCCGTTATGGGACCCACACAAGACTGCGCCGTCGTACGAATATTCCCTGACAGCAAGTATATTCCACGACCAAACGAATATTTCCCGACAAAATGAATATTTTATAACCACTTGCTTATTTTGTAAAATTTACAAATTTCACCAATAACCAAAGTATTATATCAAATTAACCCCTTATTATTCACAATAATATTTAGAGAAAATTTGATTTTATTCATTAATAAGTTGGGGTCTTACAACAACCATCTGGACCGTCAATCTATTTTCCGACTAGTCCCAGCTGTATTCTCATTTCCTAAAGAGAACAGTGAAAGAAAGGGTTAGCTCAACTAGCCCAGTAAGAAATATTATGACTAAAATAATGTACAATAAATTATCATTAGTCTTCAACATGGAAAAATCTGATAAAATATAATAGACAACAAGTTTTAGATCAACAACTGCAGTGGAAAAAGTAATCCATTAGAAGAGTCAAGTAGAGCATAAAACCTACTATCTTCTATGATTTAAAAGATTTATCATCAATTTTATTGCTGAGATTCAACTGAATAAATAATCCACATCATCGAATCATCCCTGCACTACGGGCCAAAGATAATCGTGTTTTCATCAACGATCATGATCATGCCATAAAATAATTTATCTTTGCACCCTTGGCCGAAGAGAATCCATGACCATAATCATACCAAAAATTATCCATCAATGCACTACGGGCCAATGAGGACTTTTACCACATCATTTGTAACATTACGGTCATGATTATACCGAATAATCCCTAGTAATAATCATACCAAATTCATCTATGCACTACAGGCCACAGATGACTTTCAACAGAATATAAACATGAGGCTGATGACAATGATATAATAATTCAATTAAACAAGTTCAAGAATACATTTTAAAGATTTATAATTTAATTTATCTAAAAATCAATAACGTCCAAATTGTCAACATGATACTAATTTGTGGAGTAAAATTCAAGAATAATACTCAGTTGGTCATGTTCATCTCAATACCTGTTCATCTTTGTACTACGGGCCAAAGATATTCATCAGGTAATCATTCATCTTTGCACTACAGGCCAAAGATATTTAATAATATCATCATTTAGGACTGAAGATGATGAAAAATATCTTAAAGAAAATAAATCCAGTGAGATAAAAGAACAAATATTAGGGATTCGTATTACAGTTTATCCAAGTTTAATAATACTCCGAAATAACCAATTTCGAAGCAAAATTCAAAAATAATGATCAAAACATGGATACAATCAAAGATAGTAACCATAATAGCCATCTTGGATAAAAAGAAGAAAATTTTATTTTTCGGTGAATAGTGTCGTATTCGTGAATAGTGTCGTATACGTGAATAGTACCGTATACGTGAATAGTAACCCCGACACAAAAAGGTAAAAATTCTACAATAAAATTCATACCAATAATTCAGTATAATGATATTGAAAGAATAAGATCATTATGAATAATGTTAACAATGGAGTGAATGAGGCCGTAGGGATACCTCTAATCACCAACCAGGATAATGTGATATCAGACGAAGAAAGAATTAGAGAAATCCTGAAGAATTGATAGTTGCACCCGAGATGGTCGCAGAGGTAACAACTGAGAGTGAGGAAGAAGATGTACCTGAGGAGAATTTATTAGAGGTATTATATGATCAAAATATAGAACTGCAAAGTCGTATTCATGAGTTAGAAGAGCAGGCTGAAGAACGACAGGCGATCGTGGAGCAAAAGGATGTAACAATTCAAGCTTGTGTTACTCGATATGTGATGCTTGAACAGAAACATTCTTTGACAGAGTATAAGATGATAAAGCTGGAACTGAGCTGAAAGAAGAAAAAACTGAACGAGTAAGAGTGAGTGATGCATGGGGAAAAGTCGCACGACGCATTGATATTGTGGAAAGAAATGTCCGATCTAAGAAGGCTAAAATAGATGATATGTATTTCTCTTTTTAGACAGCAATTGGGAGAACCCAACATCGAGTTTTGAATTACCCTGTACAGAGCGGTCAACCTGAATTCGATATGGATCGAAGATTGATGATTCAGATCATGAATCAAGAATACGACGAAGCTGTTGAGGGTGGAATATGCCTTATAGAAAAGTATATTTCAACGGTAGTGATAGCACCAAATGCTGCCCCAGACAAGTCAAAGTCGAGTAGTTCAAGGGATAGCGGTTGTCATGACTTCCCAACAAGTGAGGAACCCAAATGAAGTTATCACGGGAGATGAGCAATGGAGAAATTATGGTGATCGGGGAGATAGAATCTGGAATGAAAATAAGGTATTCTCAACTTTTCGAAATACCAGGTACGTAAATTTCGGGGACGAAATTTCATAAGAAGGGGAGATTGTAAGACCCCGAATTTTATAAAATAAAAGTATTCAATTTTTTATACTCTTTTTAATATAAATTCAAAATGATAAAATATTCATAAATTTATCATCATAGTTTAAATATATAAATAAAAATAAATTTCTGTAATTTATAAAATTCACAAATAGGACTATTCTTGCATGATTAGTTTTACGTTAATTATTTCCCTTACTCTTTAGTTATGTTTTATATATATTTTTTAAACAACTTCCTCTTATTATTATTCTGTGTAACTACAGGTTGAATCTTGTATTTTTATTTTTAAAGTTTATGAAAGTGTGATCATATAATTAATGAAATGAAAATTTGGTCCTCATATCCTCTTTCATAATTCTCAGATATTCATGAGTTTTAAAATGAACGTAAAAAAATGAATAAAAAACTTAAATTTTCTATCCAAATTTTTGTTACTGTGTTTTTTGATGAATGAAAAAGATAAGAAATAGACAAAAAAAATAAAAAATTGGACACTCTTTTCGCACAACTTTTTATGTCCAAAATTGGATGGATTTAGACGAAAAATTAAATAATATAAGTAAATCTTTTATAATTTCTATTATATCTTTTACATTATAAACATAACAAAACTAATATAAAGAAAAAATAATATTTGAATGTAAAACTTAAGTATTTTTTTTCCTTTTTCTTTATAAATTCGATAAAAAAAAAAAACTTAAAACTTTTATACTTTTATACTTTTTTTTTTCCTCATCAAATTTAACTCTCTTTTTTTCGTTACATAGTTTTGAGTATGGATGAGTGGAGTCTTCCTCTCCTCTAAGTACTCTCTTAAAAGGGTTATGAAACTCACAATTGAGTGGAGTGTTTAAGCAATTTTTTGAGTCACCCACCAAGTGTTCATTTTGTTCCCGATATTTTGGAACCTCTCATTCGAAAAAGTTTCAAAATCTTGTTTGAGCAGGTTATAGATGTTGGTTTTAGAGAAACTAGCTATTGGAATGTGTTTAGAAATTAAGGAGGATTAAAACAATACATACTAATACAAATACTACGAATCAATAACACTGTACACAAATACACAATCCAATTTGATGGATCGAATTGATGAGTATAGTCAGATGAAATTTTCGATAGTAAAGATTGATGAGATTTTAAAACTAAACCCATCTAGAAGATTAAAGATTTAGATATGCAATTGTAAAGTAATCCAGTAAGATGTTTGATAAATTATACTCCATTCATATTTTATGATATTTTCTATTTATTGTCATATTCATGATATTCTATATCATTTCCTAGTTACTGTCATATTTATGACATTTTAGTTTAAGAGATTATTACTCTTGTAAACTTTTTATCTACGTATAAGCGAATATTGTATTTTTCTAGCACTTGTGCAGGAGAGCACTCGAAAGAATATTATAACTCTACTGTATGATTTAAAACTCAAGGAGTATGCCTTTATATAATTAAGTCTTAGGTTATATAACCAAACGTTAGGATCAAATCTAATAAACGTACGGCCAGGCATCCTTTAATAAAATATTTTAAAGAATAACTATCATACGAGTGAATCTAAAAAAAACTATAATATGTACGAGAAGACCTTAGAAAATACTAATTAAAAAATATAATTGTAAATTAGAAAATATAAAATCATAAATAAAGAAATATAAATGTCATTTTAAGGGGTTAAAATTACACATTTCAATTTAATGAGGCAAAAAATTATAAATATCAATTTCATGAGTTAGAAACATAGAGAACTATAAACGGCCTTTTAAAGAGTTACAAGTACCTGCATCATATTCAAACTACGACTTAATTTCAACTTGGAGTCGGAGCATACTACTGCATAGTGGGAGAATAGAGTTGAGGAAAGAAAGTAGAATTATTTTGATTAGTTTTAAACAAAATTATGTCATTTTTTTATTAACTCGTATAAAATTATATTTGTATTTCTTTAGTATATTGAACTCGTTAAATTGATATTTATGATTTTCTTACTTATAAAACTGAAATATCTAATTTTTTAACTCATTAAAACGACATTTATAATTATTTATAGCACATTAAAAATGATATTTTTAACATTTATAATATAATAATTATTTCAACTTGTTAAAATGAAATTTATAGTTTATATGCTTACTCATTACATTATAATCATTTGACTTGTGAAAAACAAATCAACAAGAAAAAAATATTAATACTTTAAAGACAGTCTACCTAATGGAATAAAGGGCATACAGAGTATTAGTGCTAATTAATTTATCCCAATTAATTTCCCGTGAAGGTATAAAGTGACCAATATGTCTATCAATAATATATTTTCTTATGACGTCATTTGTTCAATAATAATTTAATTATTGATTGAACTAATAATTCATCAATTCTATAATTTTTCTAGTTCGATGACGAGTCCAGATCTAAATTATTTAGCATCATGAAGTGTCATTACTGTAAGACCCCAACTTATTAATGAATAAAATTAAATTTTCTCTAAATATTATTGTGAATAATAAGGGGCTAATTTGATATAATACTTTGGTTATGGGTGAAATGTGCAAATTTTGCAAAATATGCAAGTGGTTATAAAATATTCATTTTGTCGGGGAATATTCGTTTGATCGTGGAATATTCTTGCTGTTGGGGAATATTCGTACGACGGCGCAGCCTTGTGTGGGCCCCATAACGGAAAGCGATTGGATGAAGAAAATGACAAGTATACGTTATTTATAAATAACGGCGTAGTTGTTACCGTTAATACTGTTAGAATACCCGGTGGTTAAAATACAGTAGCACACGGTATTGCACCAATTATTGATTCTTACATAAAAAGGCACTACTCAATAATTGTTACAGTAGTTATTATTCAATATTTTATTTTATTGATTCAATAATTGCTGCTTTGATATTTTATATTATTGTTGTTTCAATAATTGTTGCTGCACAGTATATTCCTTTATCAGATCAATAATTCATATTATTTGAATAATATTATTAGATAACATTATTGGCAATGTCTAGAAAGTTCTGTCTAAGGAGAGGTTTGGTCATCTAATTGCGCGCCAGTAAGGAGAAATCCTTATTGAAAAGTCCCCTCTTTCCTGGGAACGGCCTGGCTGTCATAAATGTGATTCTGTAATATTATTTGTGAATAATTAATTATTGATTCATATGATAAGGAAATATTTATTTTATGTGGATATAAATGAGGGATATATTTTTGTGGTTAAAAATGAAGGAGTTAATGTTGAGGTGTTTTATCAGTATTTTTATCGGAATGGAGGTATTAAATATCAAATCAGGGTTTTTGAGAAATATTGCGGGTGTTATAATTTTTAATCCGACCGTTGGATCGTGGTAATTTTTGGATATGTTATACATATATAAGTTGAGTATATATCCACAAATTTTGAATAGTTAAAAATGAACGTATGATTTATTATGAATTTTACGAGGTGACTGGTTCAGAAATTGTTGAATTTTCGGAGTTTATCATTTTGATGAAAAATTCTAGAATTGGTGGGCCCCACTTGTGGTTGGTGAAGAAATGTGCTGAATTATATTTCAAATGTGGTGGGTGGGAATAGTAGCAGGTAAAGCCATCAGGTTGCAGGTCAAACCTACTAAAATTTTCCTATAAATAGAGGGCTAAGTTAGAATTGAAAATCACACCAGAAACAAGTTTTCTCTCTTTCTCTCTCTAGATTATTGAGTGTATTTTGTGAGTATTTAGATACTTTGAGAGTTTCTATTCATCAGAGCAAGTTTCTTTCAGCCTTATACCGGTATTCCGACCAGAAGTACTGATATCTTGAGGTAAGGGATATTATTTTCTTCTTAAATGATATTATTTTCTTCAATATCATTATGCTGAAATATTGATATGAGTTTTTTTATCAAATTTAGAACTTTTTGTGTCGGAGTTACTATTCACGTATACGGCACTATTCACGAATACGGCACTATTCACCGAAAAATAAAATTTTTCCTTTTTGTCCAAGATGTCTATTATGGTTACTATCTTTGATTGTATCCATGTTTTGAGCTTTATTTTTGAATTCTGCTTCACAATTAATTATTATGAAGTATTATTGATCTTGGATAAACTGTTATACGAATCCCTACTATTTGTCCTTCTGTCTCATTGGATTCGTTCTCTTTAAGATATTTTTCATCATCCTCAGTCCTAAATGATGATATTAATGAATATCTTTGGCCTGTAGTGCAAAGATGTATGATTACTTGATGAATATCTTTGGCCTGTAGTGCAAAGATGAACAGGTGTTGAGATGAACACGACTGACAGGTGATACAAATGAATATCTTTGGCCTGTAGTGCAAAGATGAATATTTGGATAAAGATGATTATTAATTGATGTTACAGGGATAAAATATTGATGATGGACTTTTAAATCTTAGAAGATAGTAGAATTCTTTCTCTACTTGACTCTTCTAATGGTTTGCTGTTTCCGCTGCAGTTGTTGATCTAAAACTTGTTGTCGATTATATTCTATCAGATTTTTCCCTGTTGAAGACTAACGATAATTTGTTTGTATATTATCTTAGTCATAATATTCTTTAGTGGGCTAGTTGAGCTCACCCTTTTTCTTTTTGTTCCATTTTTCTTCTCAGGAGGTGAGAACATAGCAGGATCTAGTCGGGGTATGGAGTGATGGTTCTAGAAAGATGTTTTAGCAGTCCTCACTATTTCTGTAAAATAGTGTTTGAATAATTGTAATGAGGATTTATTTGAGTGTGGATATTGTCTAGAAGACAATATTTGTATTTAAACTCACAGTGTGTGTTGTCGTATTTTGCACGACAATTGTATTATTGAAGTTGTAGTTTGCTTTTTGTACCATGTATTTGGCGACTCAGAATGGGTGTTGTATACCTATTTTGGGGGCGTCACAATTACTTTCTTCGAATCCCTTATTTACAAGTATTCTGTTAAGGATTTGTGGGGAAGGATTTGAATATACTATTTTGGGAGTGGTTAGCATGAAGTAAACTTCATGCTAAGTTCACTTAATATCCAATATAGTGTTGACACGCGGCGGAAAGATTACCTTCCGCCTGTGTGTCAGTATTGTATTAGGTATGAAGTGAACTTACCATGGAATTCACTTCATGCTAACCGGATCCTACTATTTTTGACTTGAAACTTTTACCCCATAAGTGAAAGGGTTTGGAGGGATGAGTAGGATGAAATGAATTTTTATAATTTCAAAACTGACCATTAATTTTTAAAGCATCATTTACTTTGTATCAAGAGTAATATAGAAATAGTTACCTTAACAATTAAATCCATTTCCTACCAAATTCTTCTAAACTCACAAATAAAGCAAAGTATTGATGAAATTCATTCACTTCCATTTTCTTTTTCTTTTTTATATTAAAAAAAAATTATAATCTATTCCCATTCCTTAATCCCTCCCTCTTCCTCACTTGCATTTTTCTTTCTCTCCAAACTCATAAACACTCTGTAATGATTAAAAGGAAATAATTGTACAAGTGGTTAAATAAAGGATTGGGTGCTTGTAAAAGTAATTATTTTGCCTCTTCAAAATTAATGCAAAGTCTTCGTTCTTTATTGTATATAGAGCAGACTAAAGAGCATTTTATAAGCAGATTGCTTGTACTAAATTACTCAAATTCCATTTGTAACTAAGCTCGTAAACGAATCAAACAGTTCGAGCTCGACTCGAAAAAATACAAGTGAGATTTGAGAAAAATTATACTCGACTCGTTTAATATTCAAACTACTCGAATTCTTAATTGTGATTCGATACGTACTCAATTTATACAAATTCAATTAAATACTTAATACATTCTCTTATAATATATACAAAATTAAATCAAATTAAAATAATTAATTATTATTATTATTATTATTTTGTTTTTAATTTTAATTGTAATTTTATATTTGTAAAATATAATAGTAAATATTTTTTTTATTTCTAAGTAAAATAACAATTTTAATTTATAATTATATTTATTATAAAACTAATTATTATGTGAAGACTCAAATTCAAACTTAAATTCAAAGTTAATAAATATTCGAGTCGAACTGTAATACGAGTGATTTTTTGCAAATACAATTTAAATTCGAACAGCAAATGTATGCAAAGTTGAAGATGTAGTATTAATGAAATTCAGCATTGTTCCATGTTAGTATCTCTCAATATACTTGTATTCCCGTCCATGTAACATGTTCCTCTCTCCTTTTCTTCCATCAAATGATTGAAACCCACGCATAACTTGATCGTAATAAGTAAAAGGGACATCACAACACATCAGACGGCAAATTATATAAAGTAAAAAATACCAACATACTCTATTATTAACTCCGACCTTTCTTCGTCTTTATACAAAAATATTATAAGTTGAAAACAGAATTCTTGACATACTGATATAGTTTATTGTATGGAGAAATAAATTAAAATGCTCTCAAGCCTAAAGACTCAGGTTTTAAACATTTAGGCTTACATCAAAGATAAGAACCGCCAATCAGATCAGTTGTTAATGATCAAGGCTTCAAGTTAAGGATTCATAGAAATCGAAAAACTAATATTACTGCTGAATGCAAAACTACATTTCTTGTATTAGTAAAGCAAAACCATACATAAAAAGCTTCAAATGCTTTCCTTATCCAACTAGCCTCCTCAGAGCCAATCCTTCTGCTGCAGTTTCAGGGGCAAATATACATCCGATAAATACTGAAACCCAAAAGAGCTCAATGCCTGAATTTCAGCCTTCTGCTTCGTCTTCACCATTAAATTTAATTCATCAACCCATCCCTGATTCTTCTTCACAAAATCCTCCTCCAATAAATCCTTCCCAGTCTTAATATCCTGCTCTGTCATCGGCAACCTACACTGCTCAGGTATCTTATACTTATCCAGATCACTAGGCCTAATCCCTAACCACTTGATATCCGGGGTTGTCAAATTAGCACTATCATAGGACATATTCTTCGACCCACACCCATAAACAGACAAAATCTTCAATCCATAAGGATCACTATCCACCAGAGCCAAAACAGGTAACTTCAACTCCATCTTCATCTTCCTCAGGAACAACCTAGTAGCCACATCCGGTTGCCCCTTAGCCGTGACAATTATACAAGGAAACCGATTATAAAACCGATCCTCAGCTAACCTCATATAAGCAGCATCCTTCTCAACCAACAATATAAACAATGCATCACTTTGCATATCCCCAACTCTATCAATATTAGGGGGAATCGCCTTTCCGCCCATACCCATTTTTGTGCAATCAATCAAATCCCCGTTATCACTGAAAATAAGCCTACCCACAACAACCCCTTTTTCAGCTGCAACCACATTAAGGCTAGACCTAGTACAACCCAAAATGCAAGAAACATCATCCAAAACGGCGTCGGACTGGGTCTGATCCTGGAAGAGCTTAACGTCGGTGTAGAAAAGATCTCGCTTAGTGACGTGGATGTTCTTGAGGCAGAGCTGGTGGATGAGCTGGAGGATTCTGGTGGTGATGGTGGTTTTCCGGACTGTGGAAACGGAGGAGTAAGGGCGGAGGGAGGATTTGTCTTTGAGGACGATCCGGTCTAGCTCCGGGACGTAGAGCTGGTTGGCGGAGGAGCGAGAGGGGACGGAGAAGGAGAAGCCGTTTCCGGCGAGGATGGATCGAGCGAGGTTAAGGGCTAGGGTTTCGATTTCGGACTGGACGGAGGAGAGGGGGAGGTCGGAGACTTCGCGGCAGGTAGAGGAGAGAGAGAGGGAGGAGAGGGTTAGGGGTTTGGAAGAGGTGGAGGGATGGGAGGAGGAAGAGGAAGCTAGGGTTTTGAGGGTGGATAGAATGGCGGAATCCGGTTTAAGGGATTTTTTGAAGGGGAGAGAATCGCTGTCGGAATCGGAAGTTGGATCTGCTCGCCTGCTACGTTTCTTCTTGTCCGCCATTTTAAGAGAGAGAGAGAGAGCGAGAGGGGCGGGAAATGGAAGGAGAGATATAGCAGAGCTTTGAGTGGGAGTGGGAGTGGGAGTGGGAGTGGGAAGGGCTTAGGGCTTATAGTTATCTGCTCCTCCAAGGAACGGTGTCGTTGCCACTGAGCAATAGCTATGCTTACTATAATATAGAATTGGGTTGGGTTTGGTTGGGTTGGGTGGGATGATGGGCAGCCCAAAAGATAAAAATCTACCGTTGGTCTGGTCCATTACCCACTGAACGTTCCCAAAATCCAAACCTTATCCTTTTATTAGCATAAATTTATTATATTTCTTAAAACGAAAATTGATATATCCAAATTCCAATTATCAAAGTCAATTTTCATGTCAAGCTCTAAAATAACGCAATATCCTCGAAGTTGTCACCTCATCATTATTCCATTACCATTTACCAAAAAAATAATATTGTAAGGGTATAATCCTTAATATTTAAAAATTTTGTGAATGATAGATACTACATCGTGAAAGGAGGAAACTTTTTAGAAGTGGCGTAATTGTTGCCCAGTTTACAATCTCTGGATATTGGGTTAGAATGATAATCCTAGCCCAAATTCTTTCTTCTTACTAGACGCCATAAGCCCATAATAGATTTGGCTGAAGACTTGAGAACAAACAAATATGCAGTTGATAGTAAGGGAGGTGTTCCAGACTTCCAGTATTACACCTAGGCTATGTTTATTTGTAAGAATTATATTTAGAATATGACTATTAATTACAAGTATCTTGCTTATTTTTAAATGTGAGCTTAAAACTATTAGTCCTGGGATTATAAAATAACTTAAGATGTGAAATTATTTAATATCATGTTCTACTTGATATTATAATCCCTATCATTTGGGATTAAAAATTGATAGACAAAATTAATCTCAAACCTTTTTTTAAAATGATCATAATAATCTGCAATTTCTGTTATTATTACTGATAACTTAAAACTTACTAGTACAAAGACTAAATTATTTTATTTTTTCAGGAGACGGGGGACAGGGTTAGGGGTGGACAAAGTGGGGGAGGGGGTCACTTAATATTATTTTTTTGGAAAGGATGAAGGATGGGGGATGGACGAGTAGGAGTATATACATAATTAGTAAATATTATTTTTTTTAGAAGGGAGGGGGACTAGGAGCTAAATGCTGGGCGAGGGTGAGTGTATACATAATAAATAATATCATTTATTATTTTCTTTGGAAGGTGGGAGTGGAGGTGGGGGTGGGGTGCTTATATATAATCACTGAATATTATTTTTTTTGAGAGAGTAAGGGTGTATACGTAATCACTGAATATTACTTTTTTTGAGTGGGGGTAAAGGGGTAAAGGGGTAAGGGGGTACGGGGGTTGGGGTGGAGGCTAAAGGTGGGGTGGGATGGGGTAGGGTTGGGCTGGGTGGGGCTAGGAGATGAGGGGTGGACGAGGTGGGAGTGTGTACATAATCAGAAAATATTATTTTTTATGGATGGAGGTGGATGTTGTATATATAATCAGTAAATATTTTTTTTTATGTATAAATAAGTTTGAAATATATTATTATTAGTAAGGATATAATAGTCCAAACGATATTTTTTAATCCAATACAAGATTATAAAGCAAACAAACAAACATGGCCCTACAGTTTTTAATCCTACAGCCATCCAACCAAAGAGTAATAACAAAACTGTGAGTAATAATAATAATATTAACCATATAATTATATACCTTTACAAACATAATCAACTGCACTTCCACTTTGTACAATGTATACTTCTGGACGTTGAAAATGAAAGAGGATAGAGACTCGCTCCCGGTGCTTGAATTTCAAGATAAAAATGTGGTGTCAATCGAAAAAATTGCAGGAGCACATTTAACTTTATGTTTACATGACTATTTACAGGATCTAATGTTGTGATTCACTGGAGTAATATTAAGAGGGCGTACCTCATAATCATGCGTAACCATACTAAGCAATGCTGCTTCATCCTCTGTAAATGACAAAAAAAAAATATAAAAAAAATCATAGTAATGAAGTTTTAACAGTACAAGTCCGGAATAATATTTTGGAAGGTCAAATATATTTTCTATGTTACCTTATGAGCAACATGCTTTGAGAATATCTTCTATATTGGGGTCATCCCCTGCTTCTTTGTCCTATGTGGATCAAGATAGCATAGTAGGCAAAAGATGGTAAAAGAATTAGTAAGTACACAAGTTCATCACATGGAAAAAATCATGAAACCGATGCCAAGTGAAAAACAAATACTTTCATTTGTTGGAATTAGATTCACTCGAATGCTTTGACGAACTAATAAGTCCCTAAAAGGTCCAAACATCTCCTTAGCCGGCTTTACTAATGCATGCATGTTAAAATTCTTGTAGTATATTCTATGAATAACAAATATCAAATATGTTCTGTAGGAATTGGCTATTTTACCGACTAGGGACTACTGCCATATCTATTGATTGAAGTGGGTTTCAGGCTAACCTTGTGGAGGTATGAGATGTTACTTATCCCTGGACCTGCAACAATGATTCCACCTTGCTGCCTGATAACATAAAGAGCAAAAGTATTTTCTGTTATGTTGAAAGCAACAGTACTGAAAAAAAAATAATAAAATGAGATTAGTCAAGCATCAAAAATCCATGCAGCACTTATTTCAGCAGTGAGCAATATGCAGATATGAAAAGTATTAGCCTTGACTAATGCAACTACCCATAAGTCATAGCGCTATATCTTATTGTCTTAGATGAGAGCAATTGTATGTAATAAAAAAGGAAACAAAGTAGTTGATATCCAATTTAAAACTTATGGATATGATTACGAGTCACTTGGTTCCTGCTTTTTGTTCAGGCAAGTACCACTAGGCAGTAGCTACCAAAGTTCTGGTATGTATTACCAAAACTGACTGTAAATGACTTCATCATCACAATATGTAATGGTTGAGTTCATGCCTTGCTGTTTCTTTTCCTTGTGTGGAAGATCTTTAGTTCAGAACCATAGAATCAGTTTACCATCTTTAAACTTTTCTGTTCGATTTGATATCTTTATAAATCAATCTCATTTATGATTATTTTATTACCATGTGCTTAAATTCTCAGAAATGCAAGATGACAAATATGTAAAGTATTTGCAAATAGCAAACTTGCGACATTAAGGTATATAACTTTTTTGCTGAAATCTTGAAGGCAAAACAGTTATGCTGTCTCCAAAAAGCTACTAGCAAGTAGCAAAAGTTAACATTACTAAAGTTGACTGGTCTATAACTTTGACCTTAATCAAACAATAACAACTTCTGTTATCCATCTGTTCTCTTTTATAACCTTTTTTGATACGTTTGGACCCAATTTTTTTTGATAATTTTCTTCTTAATATTTTCTCTTTTTCATCTGTGGCCTTTTGTTTTTACCTTTTTTAACAGGTCATGACTACTGTACAAATTCATAATGATACATTATTAAGGTGGTCTACATACCAGCCACCTCTTGTCCTGGTGTCTTTTTCAAAGGAAAGCCCCCAGTCCTGACGATAGCCTTCCATATATGCTTGTATTATCTTCAACCCTGCCTACAATGTTTTAGAAAGGAGAAATTAAGGATATCACAGTATACAATCCTGTATAGATCTTAATTGTGGCACATCATTTAGGAAATAATATAACTTTATAAATAACATGATATAAAACTAATAATGATATTAACGTACCCCAGGAGTAAATGTGGTTGTAACCCCAGATACAAATCTTAAGGCCTCATATGATGAATATGTAGGATCTGCATACACTTCTGTAACATACAATAAAATTGTGTCACTGTGCCACATTAAGTTCAAGCTAACAATACGACCTTGGTCATTTGTGAGTACCTCTTTAAGATACAAATCAAGAACTACTAGCCAGGTAATATTTTGTTGGCCCTCATCCCTATGTTATTTCACTAGAAATATGAATAAGAATCTTGGATCCAGAATTTGGCAGAGTGCTGGGTAATCAAGCTTATGATGAAGAATAAGGAATAATTTTAATTTTTTAAGGAATATAATAATATACACATAAGATAGCATCAAAAGAATGTAACAATTTATGTCCTGGTTGTTGTGTCGATTCAGCAGCCTCGTGGTTATGCCATTCAGTATGACAAATGAAGATGCAATGACAAAAGAAATAGGAGAATTACATTAACCAAAATGTCATTTCAGTAGCTACGTCATCATCACTTGATCTTGGTTCTTGTGGCAAAACCACGTCATGACAGAACATCTGTCCGAAAATCATATGCCATATAAACAAAGCAATAAACTGGTTCCTAATGCTTAGGGCAAGACAAGTGACTCACGTATCAATACAATTCAATAACCTGGTCCAATTAGTTTCCTACCTCATAGTGATTAGAGTATTTCAAATTCAAAGAAATGACACAGTTTATACTATGTATGCTTGAGATATTTTTTATAAAAAAAAAATTAAATCCTTGGAAGTTTCATACCTCCCTTGAACCTTGTTTGCTCAAAGAATGTTTTTGCCTGCATAAATTTGACAAAACAAACTCATACAAGGATTTTCCTCGTATCATGATCTAAAAATTTAACGAAACCTTGCAGAAAAAAATATGAATGGGACTATGGGAGAGAATTAATACATTATAATTCAGCAAGTAAAAGAACTTAAAATATAAGAAATATATTATTTTTGAATCAATTTTGATGTCAAAGTTAGTGGTCAAACATAACTTCTAACTGTTTGTACTTGCAATATTTTAAATTAAAAAAACACTAGAGAGACAATAAATCAAGTGGTACATGACTACATGTTTCTTTGGGCTCACGACTTATCATCAGCTAGCTAATTAACATGCTCAGTGATGCCTGAACAACTCAACGGGAACATTTCATTGGGACATACCTGGTCTACGCTACCAGGTCCAATCAGAACAAGTGCCACACCTGATGCATCCATTACATCCTGTTAATAAAAATGATGAGCTACAATATCAATCTTCCATTGGCAAATATTCCTTCTTTCCAAAGTTAGTGACACAATTGTAAACCGACTACTTTTAATGTAAACTTTATTTTCCCAAACATATCCCTAACATTAGTTAGTGTAGTAGTGGTAAACTAAATCAATCAAGATTAAAAGTAATAACAAGTTAGGAACATCAAGTCAATTTATAGTCTAAAAATATAAATGTATCTCTCATTTTTGGTACAGGTAGAAAAGAAAAATATATCTTTAGTTTTGAAACAAAAGTAGTATTAAAATAGCATTGAATGTAGTAAGTCGTGTAGCTTGTGAGATAAATAATATTCACATGGAGAAGATAAGCAGGGTGCTAAGTGGTGTCCAATTAAACACAGCAGTACTAGAATCCAATTATAATAAGCCACATCGTGATCCATTATTCACCCAAAAAAAAAAAAAAAACTGAGTTTAACATGGGGCTTTTTTATTTATATTTTTATAAAAAATATATAGTGTAGGTGTGATTAGATTAAAATAAGAATATGAACAAATGATTAGTGGAGTCAATGTATTTATCAGTTTACAGGGTATAGTTTGAAGATGTACATAGATTGAAAAATACTTTGAAGTATTCTATCTATCATTTTAAGCACTTAACATGGCAACATCAAAATATAAGGAGCATACAGTGATTCGTTAATACTCTTAAGAAGTATAACCCAATCAATGGTGTAAAAGAAATAGTCCAACCTTCTTAGCAGCAAGATAAGCAGCTCTTTTCCGACAAAGGACACACCTGCAAGTTTAATAAGCAAGTTATTAAAACAACCAGCAGCTAACAACTACAGTATCATATTAAGTGAAATGATACTAACAACAACAAAATAACCCACCCAAAATGGCGAGCAAATGCAACAACAGCCTTTCTATCCTTCCATAAATCAGAAATCAAAATTCCATTTCCATTCAAATCAAAAACTTGAACTCTTTCCAGCAACTTCGAGGTATCTTCACTCGCTACAGAAGATTTAACTCCTATACTTCCAAAACAACAAATGAAACTGTAATTATCTTATATTTTTCATATAGGCATAAAAATTCACACAAAACAATACAAATATATACATGTATGTGTGCGTGATACTGTAAAGGGAACTTGCCAGCTGAGTTAGAGATGGCGGATACGTCGATGCGATTATGGGATGGAGCTAAATTAAGGGTTTTGTGGGTGATGAAGGATAAACTGAAATTGCGAATGGGTGGTTGTTTGGGGGAGATATGAGGGGGATTGGCGGTTCTGTTGCTTCTGTTAAGTAATACATAATTGGCTGGAGCTAGGTTTGTAGATACGGACATTTTCACTAGTACCTACTACAAGCTCCACGAAGTAGTGTCAATTGGAATTTTTGTATGTGGAGACGGAGATACGACTCGTGGCTGATAATCATTTGGTCGGTTAGTGTTCTTTTATTTTATATATTTAATGACCAAAATAATATAGTTGTACGGTTAAAATTTAATTTATTAGTAAATATAAGCTTAAAAAATCTAAGAAGTTTTTAACTTATTTACAAATATCAATAATGGTTATAGAATTGATATTTTTACAAATAAATTTGATAATTTTACGAGGTTCTCCGTAACATGATATGAATCTAATTAGTTGTTTTTGATTATATTTTAATATATCTTAATAATATATCTCATTATATATTTTAACAATTAATGTCTTTGTATTAATATTTTCTTTAAATAGTTTAGACAAGTGGCGAAACCATAAATATTTTCAGTAGGATCAAAATTGTTACTCCGCTAAGCTATAGATAATTTGTCTGGGGTTATCATAATTTTTTTTAATACTTTTGTACTTTCGAGTCACGCAAACGTATATACTATATTACAATAACAATATAATAAGTACTAATATATGATATATATATATATATATATATATACTATATTGACTCAAATTAGACTTTTTTAATCACAACGGTACATAACTAAGTAATTCATTATTTGTTTTAAAAAATAATATAAATTAAATTATTATTTAATTTAAAATATTATAGAGAGATATACATATATTGAGAGGATATGAGTCATATGTGGTTAAAATTTGATTGACAAAATTATAAATTTTCAATTTGATTCCGTATAATATAAAATTTATAAAATTTTAGTGGGGTCAAATTATATATAATACTTAAATTTTTTAAAATTTACCTTAATAAAGCAATTATTTTTTCAGTGGAGTTAATTGACCTCACAATCTTGTATGTGATTTTGTCACTGATTTAGATTTATATTTATATTTTAACTATTAAAAGAACCTCTTAATATAAAAAATATGAGCGGTTAATTTCTTTTACCTTAAAAAACTTTAATTTCTTTTATCCTACAAAACTTCAACACACCCACACCCTTGATATTTATAGGGTACTAATATCTGTTGGGTCGAGTTTAAATACGAGTATAGATAATACATGTGAGTTTATGAATAGAACCTTGAAGTTATATCGAGAATTTTGGATAATTGGGCTTGGTCATAACCATCTTATTTATTTTCTTTTTTATAAAATTAAACACACGTTAAATGAAAATAGAACAATTTTTCATCATAAAATCTTTACAAACGAATAGATTTATTGGAAAAAAACCTTTTAGAAACCTTAGTAATAATACAAACATTAAATTAAAAACATGTTAACACTCAAAACAATTTTAATAATTTGATATCAAACTCAAAATATAATATACAATGACTTGGATATTCCTTTAGACGATCTTTCTCTCATTTTAAGTGTGAGAAAATATTGATATATTTGTATTGTATAGTACTTTCAAGATATTAACAATTTTATATTTATCAAAAAGAAACTACCCCAAGAAAAAATATAATCTCATGGATAAAGTTGTAAACAAATTAAATAATTTGGGCTCGACTCAAAAAAATACGAGCGAAATTCAGATACGTTAATAATATAATTTAAATTTGAACATAAAAAATATAAGTTGAATATGAGGAATGTTATAATCATCTCGTTTAAAATTCAAACTATTCGAATGATGGATTGTGATTCGATACATCGAGATACTTGATTGATAGATTCGATTAGATACTTGATACATTATCTTAGAAAATATATACAAAATTAAATCAAATTAAGATAATTCATTATTTTTTATTTTATTTTATATTTTAATTGTGATTTTATATTTATAAAGTATAATAATAAATATATTTTTTTATTTTTAAATAAAATAATAAATTTAATTTATTATAGAGTTAATTTTTATGTCAAATTCGAGGTTGAATATAATTCAATCCGCCTGACTATAATTTTTCAAATACAATCAATATATTATCGAGAGGTATTCGAAAAGTTTTCTGGATGGATCCGTTAAACCCGTTGCATACCCGTTCCGCAAAGTCAAACCTAAAAGCCTAAAAAGTTTTGTTCTTGATCTCTCTTTGCACAATACGTATATCACTTCTTCACCCTCTGCAACTTCAAGGTGTCCGTCAATGGCGGCCACAATGAACCGCCTATTCAGACCCTTATTCTCATCTCCCCCCTTAATGAATCACTTAAGGAGGCCTATGTCTACAGCGGTCTTATCTGAAACCGATATTAGATTGAAATCTCCTAGTTATCCTCATAATCCTCTCCCTCCCCGTGTAGATCCCAAGGGCAGGAATGTCCAATGGGTTTTCCTTGGCTGCCCGGGCGTCGGAAAAGGCACTTACGCCAGTCGCCTCTGTTCCCTCCTTGGTGTCCCTCACATCGCCACCGGGGATCTCGTCCGGGAGGAACTCGCGTCCACTGGACCACTCTCCGTTCAGGTATCTATATACATATACACATATCTTTAGTGTTCCTTCATATCATTGGCTTTGAGTTGTGGCTAGTGAAACGAAGAAGCCCTTTCATAGGGATGGATCTTAAACTTTGTACTTTTATTGGTTGAATTATGGAAACCGACTTGGTTTTGTATACTGCTTTCTTATTTATCTAGTTAGTGACTTTCCAAATAGAATGTATAATTTTGTTTTGTGCTTTTCATTTTGTGTTGGAGTATTGCTGTCGAGAGAGGATGAAAGATTTTGCATCTATTATTATCCTTTTTTTCTGTTCTTTTTTTAATGGTTGGATGAACTAAAATTCAAATTTGGATGACATATTATTATATTAACTAGTCAATCCTCAAAATTAGATATACAAAATTAGAGATACATTTATTTGATGACTTTTAAAAACAATTTTATGTTCTCAAATATACCCTTTTAGTAGTGAACTAGTGATGGTCTCATGGTAGATATGATAATAAGAAAATAATGACAAATAAGGAATATCATACCTACCATTTTACTGTCCTAGAATAGATTGTATCTATAATTTTGGAACATAGGAAATATAACGAAATACTCCTTCGGTTTACTCCTTTTCCTTGACAGGAGTAGCTGATGCAAATAATAACCTTAACTTGTAAGGCACCTTGGTCAATGTTTTTCTGAAATTAGTTGACTTTTTTCATCCCTATTAAATAATAAATCAAGAAAAAGGGGTACTTGAAACTTCATTATCAAAGGGCATGAAGCTAATTAGTTTTAAAGCTTGAAATTTTAGATCCATTCCATATTTTAACTTTAACAAACATAATCCGAACCATTAGACCAATTGATGATCTAAACCAGTTAATATCAATTACATAATGGTAGAGAATTGTATAAGTAGAGAACAAACATTATTATTATAGAATTAGAATTATTGATTTGAGGTGGTAGATCTGTATGTCCAACTGAGTAAAGACCCAAGTACCCAATAGTACGCGCTGCTCCTAGAAGAGCCTATGATTTGTAGTCCATCTAGTGCAAAGGCTATTTGTACTCGACACTTTGAATCATGATATCAAGTATCAACAGTTGATACCTTGGCTTGAAGTTGGAACATTTTATTTTCTCAACCTTAACTGTGTACATGATCTCCACTCTCAACATAGCCTGGGCATGGTCCAGCATAATGCTATAGGATTTGTTCAATTTACTGCCAGAATAAACCTGTTGTCTTTTTTAACTTTTAGATCTAGCATCCATGTATATAAGTTTTTGTAATGTATAGCTATAAATTTCCTTTCTCCGATCTCTAATGATTTTCAAATTGCTACAATGATATTAGGAATTTTCTGTGCATTCGCATTGGATGTGTGTAGCATTGTTTATTTGTTCATTAACCAAACACCTGAAACATATTCTAGCACGCGAGCTTGGTTAAATATATAATATTATTCATTTTAAATCCTTTTATTTTGATTTTACTTATGGAGAAAAAAATATTTAAATTCACAGCTCACAGAGATAGTCAATCAAGGGAAGTTGGTTTCAGATGAGATTATAATAAGCTTATTGTCAAAGAGACTTGAGGCTGGAGAATCTAAAGGTGAATCAGGATTTATTCTTGATGGGTTTCCTCGTACAATACGACAAGCGGTAAGCACGTTCCTCATTTTCAAAATACCAATTATTTTATTTTGATTCACTACTTTCATTAGACAGAAGCTTTAGAAAATTATTTAGTGTTAAACTTAATGTGAGTGGGGAGAATAACTCAGAGACATAGAAGAACACTAATTGTGTAGAGAATAAGTCAGGGCCGTAGAACATAGTTAATATAGTAGTCATCTACGGAGAGCATATTTTTCAACCTTTTTAAGAGGATATATGGATGACTTTTAAGTAGTTGGCCATTTTGTATTTTTTTTAATTGTGGGTTATTATCTGAATATTAAGTAATTATTATTCTCTTATGTGGAGCATGTACGCTTTTATGTTTCCATTTATATTTTCTACCATATTATAGCTGCCAGAGTTATTACTTAAACATGGTTGCATTTTTAACTTATTAGGCAAAGTGGTTAAGTTATTTCTAGGAAGCACAAACAACTCTACACTTCTGTAAGGTCGATGTACCTGACACTTTAAAAATTCTTCGAATGTGTCCAACAGTTGTTAAGTATGTGCTAAAAGAAATATGACTTGGTTTAAGTATCGTAAGGAATTAAAAAAGTATGAAAATAACTAAATTAGAAGCTTGGGAATATTTAATAAGAGTCATGTCATATCCACCAAAAATCATGCCGACTTTTCAACATACAAGGAACAATTGCATATGCCTTGTAAATAATTACAATTTTAGGGATTTTCCAATGATTTTGCATGCATACATATGTTTTCTCACCGTTCGCATTACATGGTAATTTATAATTATTATAACTAAATATTACAATTTTAATTTTACAATCATGTGGTACTCTCTTTTCTAGATTTGAGAGCCCAGTTGTTATTTTTAGTGAAATTTACTTTCGACATCAATGTGTCAGATCTCATTATACTTCAAGTAAGTTTTAATATTGTCCGTAAGTAATTTTTGAAATCAAACTTCTCTTCAAGGCTTTCACTTTCAAAAGTGAATTTCCAATATGAGAAGGAAAAGTATAAGCTTTACTTCATATAGAAGGAAATTTTTTATAAGCTTTAATTTAAGGGGAAAACTAACATTTACAACTGTTATTGTAATATAGCCACTGCTTCACCCAGTTCTGGACAAAAATATTCTCACTTTCCTTAAATTACAGAGGTAAAAATTAACAATATATAATTAGATAGTTTTGTCAAAGAACAATATGGTAATGATTATCTTACAACAGCCATTCTGACAATGTTCTAAAAGGCGCTAGGAGGGCGGGCGGCCGGAGGGCGGGCGGCCGGAGGGGGCCTGGGCGGGGCCTAAACGGGATTTTTTATTTTAAGCCAATTTTAATATTTTATCTAACATTTATCCAAACAAAACAATAATATAAAGCAAAACAACCTATAATAAAGATAATAAAGACATTTGCTTGAAGTTCAAACACATATCTATATTGTTAATGTCAAAGTTCAAATACAAGTATGCAATTGTTCAAAGTTCAAATATATTTTTAACGTATTAATTTTATTTATAAACAAGATTGCTATTAAATAATAAAATTTAAAATTTCAAGAATTTAATTCAATATTAAAACTTAAGAAACTAAACATAAATTTAAGAATTATATTGAATTAAATTAAATGTTACAAATGTATTATCATTTACATAATTTAAAGTTGGTACAAGTTCAAAAAATTACAACTATAATAATACTATCCATTTTGATTTGATATTGTTCACTTCTTGTTGTGATTTGATATGCTACAATCTGTATTATGAATGTGGTAAATCATTAGAAAAATAAATATATCACGATCTGGTTTGGGTAGTTATTAAAAAAAAAAACTCTCCGCCTAGACCCCGCATAATTTTCTAGAGAGATTTTTTTGTCGCCTTGGGCTTAGGTGAGGTGTCAGGGGGGCCTAACACCTAGGTGAGGCGCCAAGGAGGGCCCTAGCACTTAGTCGGGGTGCCAAGGGGAGCCTAGTACTTAGGCGGACTTAGGCGAGAATTTTTAGAACACTGCATTCTGGAGCACACCTGTTATTGTACGGGGGTTGCATAAGTCTACTTGAAGCTCTTTCTTTCTTTTTTTAAACTCCTTGATTAGTAAACTCTTTGGCATCAAAACAGTGGTTGAATTATTTATATATTCTTAAGTATTGGAGTTTGTTAGGGTACAAGCAATTCAGATCTCAATTTCTTACCTTCTTTCTCTCTTTAAGTGTGTGCATGTTTGTTTCTGTGTGATTTTAGTGCTTATTTTCTTTCATTTTAATTGTGTACAGGAAATTTTGGAAGAGGTTACATATATTGACTTGGTCGTTAATCTCAAGCTTCGAGAAGACGTCTTGCTTGAGAAATGCCTTGGGCGAAGGATTTGCAGCCAATGTGGGAAAGGTTTCAATGTGGCATCCATTAATGCAGAGGGTAAGAATGGCCTTCCTGCAATGAGCATGCCTCCACTTCTCCCCCCTCCACATTGTGCTTCCAAGCTCATTACACGTTCCGATGATACTGAAGTGGTGGTAAAAGAACGGCTTCGTGTATACAACGAAAAGGTATTACTTTTTTTCCACGCACACTTGGACTTTTCTCTTTTTTTTTTGCTTCTCTGTATATCTGTTTTGAAGAAGAAATAAACAAAAATAAACTATTTGTCATATTACTATTGAAGTGTTTTCATCACTAAGTGCAACGAACAAGTATTACTTTTTATTTCTCAAAATGTTCCACGGACACTTGGAAATGACATAACTTTCTCATTCTTTTCGCTCCTCTCTGTGTATCTGTTTTTGGAAGAAGAAACAAATTATTTATGTCTTCTCACTACGGAAGTGTATTAGCATGGAAACCTAGTCGGCCCCTGATAATCTTGGTGTGTTTCTCCTTTGAGTCCTCTAACATTATATTTTCCTCCATGTTTTTTTTTTGGGGGGGGTCTAGGGGATGGTAAAATATGCTACACTATATTGCATGCCAATTTGAATTGATAATCTAATCATCTGTAGACATTATGACCATAGTTGCCACAGCGAGACGCGGCTATAGTTGACTGCCAGAACGACTAGGTGATAAGGCTTCCGCCATGGCGTCCATATGGCGACAAGTCGTTCAAAATGTGAAATCTATACATTTGTTTATTTTACTTAAAAAGTATATTGAACAATAAAATTTTATATACATTAAAACTGAAACATCATAATTAACACTATGAAATACAATTAAAAACGCAATTACATGAATACTTCACAAATTCAAAAATAATACAATTGACATTGAAAACTAGTAGAACAAGTCAAAAAACACTGCGTAGAAAATAAAAAATCAACCAAGTCAACAACCATCACACATTACAAGTCTAATAAGTAATAAAATTACGCCATATAACAAGTTCATGAGTTATGATGAGTCATGGGTGCAGAATACATTGATCACTTAGCCTGGGCCAATTATCAATGTGTGAGCCTTTATAGCTCGGCGTCCAAAGCGTTGCTTTTTCTCAACTAACGCCAGGACGCCTAGTCGACATCTAGGTGACACCATGGCAACTATGATTATGGCACAATATATATATATATATATATATATATATGTATTTAATATAAATTTTACAAGCATAGTTGCTAAAATCATCATTAAAACCCTCCGTGCTGAGAGTGCATGCACCAATAGATAACGATAATGCAAAAAACCTTCTGATTACTTGGTGGAAATGGTTGTCGCAGGTGAATGTGTAAAATCCCTTTTGGGTAATTTTCTAGCTCTTCATAGTCGGCGTGAATTTTTAAAAATATCTTGCTCATTCTGGTGTTCTGATTTTCTTATTCACTAGTTGTTTGATCTTTTACTCACAAATCACATGCACACTTCTATGCTGAATTCTGACAGGAGTATTATTTGTGCAAGTGTTGGCTGTCATTATGTTAATAACAATTTATAAGTGATTGATTGAAATAGTTAAGACGAGCCCAACCGTTATTCTTTTATATGGTCTTTGAATTACTCCCACCGTTATGGTAGTATTTATAATTACTTGTTATATCATTTTTTTTGTGGGTCCATACAGAGTCAACCTGTGGAGGAGTTCTACCGGAGTCGAGGAAAATTGATGGAGTTTGACCTACCTGGAGGAATCCCCGAATCCTGGCCAAAGTTGCTGGACGCTCTTAACCTTGATGATCATGAAGACAAGCAGTCTGCAGCTGCATAGGTTGTTTTATCAGTTGCTTTGCTCTTTATGGCATCATTCTTTGCATGTGTAATGTACATGCGATTGCAATTTTGGAGAAGGAAGATAACACTTTGTTTTCCCCAATATATGAAGTATTAAATAATAAAATCCTAGAACTCACATAGTCATTTATTCATAGGTGTTGGAATTTTGTCTTTAAAAGAAGCAAGTCTGTTGTGTTGTACCATTGATTGAGAAAAATATTGTCATTGAGGAACGCTGCTTTTCATTTGTATTGTGTGGACCTGAGCGATGAATTAATTTAATTTCTTGGATATGCATTTGTGAGAGTGCATTTTGAACATCTATGTTTTGGTTGGATGAAATGTGTGTTTACAAGCTTTATTACCTTACCTAGCTAGCTTAATAAAAATAGTTTGTACTCGGCCCAGTCTTATTTGCCTGGTTGGTCAAGGTATGTTTTAAATTGGGGAGTACTAATTTCACATGAATAGTTTCTTCTCACACGAAGGTGTGATTCACTGTAAGAGTATTATGTAAAAATATCAAAAATACATGTAAAAATATAAGTTTGATGTAATACTAATGTTTTTCACGTATGTGAGGTTATAGACTTTTGCAAGTCCGAAAGGGAGAGTCGACATTATAAAATAAAATAAAATTATATTGGTAGTTTCTCAACTTGGTGCGAGTTTTAAAAAATAAATAAATTAAATTATGCCTTTTTTGTTTCTGTTTTTATACTTCCTATTCTTATTAATTCTCTTAAATAGACGGTTATTAGTTTCATCACTACTCTCTTTTTCACCCTCTTATTTACGTAATGTGTGTGCAAATAACTAGTTTAAATAAAGACTGGCTTTAAAAAAAACAAAAAAAAAACTCGATCATTTTCATTACTGACTAGTGATTATAATACAAATCCAATCATTATCATTATTGATTTAGATATGCTATGTTTTATGTACGTCTATAGCTTTCTTTATTTCTTCGTTTGGGCTACTTCTAGTTGATAAAAAAAAAGACAAACAAACTTGAGTTGGAGTCTTTTTTTGTCAACGTAACGTGGGGGTGATGTGAAGACATGCTTGGTGATACGATGTGAACGGCCCTGCCCCTATATGAATGTTTAAGAATATGAATATCTGTCTAGTCATACAAGTCGTCTGAAATATGCATTAACATATTGTGGGCTGTTCTTTCGGACATTTTTTTATATTATAACTTTTTTTGGGTTTCGTTTTAATTTAAAAATAATGTTTGTCACATAAAATTTTAAAATACTAGTTTAATATTATATTTCTTCTATTTCACTAAAATAATCTCTCTCTTTTTTATGTTTAGTGACTAGTTTAGTAGTGATGGTACGGTACTAAAATTTGTAATTTGTATTTTATATTATAATCAATAAAAGAAGAAAAAAAAACCTCTTTTTATGAAATTATTTTGTGGGAGAGAGGGAGTAATATTGTGGAACGGAATCAGTATCCTATTCCATGTAAACCGTTGGATTATCAATATGGAAGAGTGATTGGACTATAAGAGGGTCAAACAAAAACGAAGACAGTTAGGTGGCCACACCACACTAGTCCAACGAGCCTAACCTAACCACATCCCATATAAAAAAAAAAAAAGGAAAAACAAGATTTTGAGAAAATAGCCCAATTATCCAAATGTAAATTCCTAATTAACTATATCCTCAAATTTCTAATCTTCTGCATTCTTCTCTAGCGAGCTCATCAATAGCTGATGCGTGGGTGGTAACTGCCAAGTTTTTTATTTCTTTCTTTCTTACAGATGGTTGATTTCAATGCTTACAGATGGCAATTAAATGAGATATAAAGGAAGCAATTCCATTTTGGAAGGTGTTATTTCTTGATTTCATGTATTCTATCTTTCTTTCTTGTTGTGAATGAATGAATGTTTTTGCTTTTGGATATAAGCTTGGAAATTTCATGTGCTTTGCTTGTTTGGGTTTTTGTTAAGTTTCTGTCCTGCACTTTTATCCTGCTTCCTTTTCTTTCATTACTTCTTCTTGAAATTTGTATTTATATATATATATATATATATATATATATATATATATATATATATATATATATATATATTACTTAATTTTTTTAATTGGAAAGGAGTAGAGATTTGGGCAAAGAAAGAGGTTACTATGGAAGTGTGTTAAAGAGTTGGAAATTTAGCATTTTTTAAAAAGGAAGATTAATAACAGGTTATGACTAAACATAACAAGTGTATATCTGTTGTGCGCACCGGTAATTTTCTTCGTGAGAAAATACAAAATGATAAACCAACAGAAGATTCCAAGAGAATATCTAACAAAATAGGTGTTATTTTTAAAAAAATAAATTATGTTTAGTTTATTAAACTTTAGAGAGATGATTATAAGAGAGAGGTTTGAAATTGTCATTCGATGGGGTGATACCTCATTCTGGAAAATCTTCTGTTGGATTCTTATGTCGGTGGAGGATTAATGATGCATCAAGCATTACTCAATACATATTTATACCCCTCTTTTTATGGTTGGAATTTCACTTTTTAATTCTTATTATAATGCTGGTTTAATATTATGTCAGGCTTTGAAGTGCTGGAGCCAACAATAACGACAAGCTAATACTCTGTTATTATCATATGATTCCCAACATCTGTAATTTTTATCTTCTATCTGGACTTGGGAATCCAAATAACTGACATGAAGATGGTCAAAGTACCAAATTTAAGTTTAACTTTTGGTACCAAAAGACTCTGACTAAAAAATAATAAATTGAAGATGGATGAGAGGATAGTTGTTGTTAAACCAATTGCTTGTAGGCCTACTTGTTCCACTTTTGGGTCTTTCTCAGAGCTCCTTGCAGGTGCCATCAATGTTTCACCAAATAATGCATCTTCTGAAGCTGCAGTCAATGCCATTAGACCAAAGACAGTGAGGCTCAAGCCTGCGGGGAGCTGTGCGCCAGTTGAGGTGCTTTCTTCCCAGGTAACCTCTAATTCTGATGTTCCTTTATCTCTAAGATAACTTATTTCTTGATCATTGTATCCTATAATATCAGGCTGGGATACCTGCACCGGCAATTCATTATTTATCTGATAAGGATTTGAAATTGGACAGCGAACGCACTGTGGTATACAAACCCTTGGCGAAGCTGGTTTCAAATACAACTGTTTCTCTTTTGGCAAATCTGGTTAGTATGTACTCTCTTTGTTCAACTTGAGACATTTTCAAACTTAAAATTAACATGAAATTTTAGTTTATACAATGATTAATATTGTAAATTATCTAAAAAGTATTACTCATTATAAAAAAAGAAAATTGTTATTAACTTTTAATGAATCATCTCAATTTTGAGAATGAAAATATATTAAATCGACTGTCAAAAGTAATTATGATCTTATAATTTAGAGTGGAGGAAGTATAATTTAAACATGATATTCATAAATAATGAAACATTATAGAATACTATTCTCTCCTTTTTGTGTGCAGCTCTCTCTTTTATTATGCTAGAAACCTGCGTCTCTAGTCAATGCATGCATAGAAGACAAATTTTTCATTGCATATATCCTTGTACATCTATGAAGTCCTAGATACTAATATGGAGGTCAATGTTTTCTTATTCAGGAAAATTCCTATGTTAATAAGCAACCAGCACTAGATCAGGTTGAAGCCTGCTTCTCGCCTTCAAACCAAGTTCATCACCGTCTTACATCTGATGTTCACTCATATCATAATTGGAACAATCCATCAGTATCAGCTACTGAGACAGCAACTGAACTTCCAAAGAAGGAATCAGAGAACTTGAAAGAAAATAAAAAATCTTTAGTACTCACAAGTACCATAGATAGACCTTCATATGATGGATACAACTGGAGAAAATATGGACAAAAGCAGGTTAAAGGAAGTGAAAATCCACGAAGTTACTATAAATGCACCCACCCAAATTGTCCGGTGAAAAAGAAGGTGGAAGGATCATTGGATGGTCAGATTGCAGAAATTGTGTACAACGGTGAGCACAGCCATTTAAAGCCTCAGCGTCCTAAGTGCAACACATCAGGGGGACAAGGGAAAGGACGTGTATCTGATGCAACCGGTCAAGATTCAAATGAGAGCAATGAATGTTCTGAAGGTAGGTCAGAAAATCATAATGAAGTTGAAGTACGCAACCATTCAACTTATTCAGCCAAAGGTTCATTGTATAATGATGCGACAACAGTTGGAGCACTCAAGGCCAGTGTTGCAAGTCCAGATGATTCTTGTGGTCTTAGTGGGGACTACAAAGAAGATAGCAAGGGAGTGGAAGCAGTGAATGATGAACCCAAAAGTAAGAGAAGGTAAGAGATTAAGTAACTTAACACTAGCACGTAAATGAAAATGTTGACCCTGTTTGTGACAATGTATGTAAACTTTGCAAGATGTGACTTACTAGAATCTATGGCAACTCAGACAAGTGATTATAGAAGTTTGTATTACATAATTAGAGATTGTGTTTACTTCTAATTTTGTTACCAGGAATTAGGAAGAATCTTATGTTCAACAGTTCAAGTTGAAAGCCATGAATTTATTGATACTTTTCTCATTACTTCAGGAAAATTGAGAATCAATCCAGTGAAGCTGGCAAATCAGAGTTAGGTCTACAAGAAACTTGTTCCACTGAATCTGATCTTATAGGAGATGGCTTTCGCTGGAGAAAATATGGGCAGAAAGCTGTGAAGGGAAATCAAAGGTTGATCCTAACATTCTAAAGATATACATTTATATACTGTCTGGTACCATAATGAGATTGAGCGATGCCTGTTAATATTTTATTGAAATGAGGGGGGGGGGTGCTAAAGCCCTTTGCACAAAGTTCACGCTTGGTCATAAAAACTGCTCAAGATCTTCTGATTCAAGTATTATGACATTGAGGTAGTCTTTCGCCAAACGTTTTACTGAAGGATGAAATGCATGCTCGTATACTTGCTGTTATTTTTCCTTTCACAAAAATAACTACTTGATCACAAACATTTAACTTTTCTTGTGAGGGCATTATTATAACAGATGCTCATAAATCATGGTTCTTTACTGCAGAAGTTACTACAGATGCACCGCTGTCAAGTGCAAGGTGCGTAAGCATGTCGAAAGAGCATCAGATGATCCAAGAGTCTTTATTACAGCATACGAGGGAAAACATAATCATGATATGCCAATCAAAAACAAGAGACCGGTAGCATCTGAACCAGATTCAAAGGGCAAATGATGATTCAGACCATGGAAGAACTAATTGCAACTTCGTAATTAATCTAACACTAAATCATAAATGCAAGGACCAGGTTAATGCATCTGCTTCAATAATGTTGTATATTCAGTGAATTTCTTATTTTTATCCTTAACCTCTCATATGCCATTTTGTATTATGAAGACGCATTTTGTTACTACCCTTTTTACTGGAGTTAAGTTATAAGTTACAGACCGAAGATTTTTTGGAGTCTTATTTGCAAATTGCAATATTTAGGCCAACAATGTGTTTGGCTCTGCCTGGCAAAACTGAAGTGCCTGCACATCCACTTTCCGGATCTTTTTGCCCTACCGGCTGAAGTATCACTTTCTATGCTGGACCATGGGTGCAGAAATTGCAGAACATGGAATAATTTTTGAAGCCACACAAAATGAAACGAAACAATCAAAAAGATAATTTATCCCGCAAATTGTCTTTTATAAGCAGTTGGAGTAGTGATATCAATATAGCTTTTTGGCTGAGTCTGGCTGCTCAAGATCTTAAAAGAAAATTTCAACAAAGAACTAGAATAAGTCGTAAACTTGATAAGATGCATATAAGCAAACAGGGTTCCTCCAATTGCAAAGTTTTACCCCCCTGGTTGTGATTTTTTTTTTAGTGGGGGGGGGGGTGGGGGTGGAAAGAGAGAATTCTTTCTTCCCAACTTTCCCTTTCCCCTTCCCCTTCCCTTCCCTTCCCCCTTCCCTCCAAAACAAGAAGTTAGAAACACACCGTTAATGCTTCAAACACTTGACTGCTTGCAACTTAAATAAATTTGTGAACTAGAATTGTATGTTTTACAATATATAGAAAAGTAAACAAATAACTAAATGAATAAACAGGGTAAAAGAAACAGACCAACAAAAAAGTAAAAAAAAAACAGAAGAAAGAAAGGATCATTACAATGATCCTGAAGTTGACACTACATGTAAGAAGTTCCCTTACTCATCAAAGCACTGGAGACGCAAGCTCAAGAAGTAACTTAGTCTACTAGTTGTACCAAATCATGTACCCAGGGTTCCTTCGTTTACTATTTGAAGCAGGGAGGGCCATCTTGAAACTCTGGTCTATAACAAAATATCCTTCAACTCGCGACTATCTTTCCAATCCTTGGTTGCCATTAATTTCAACCTGCTTAGTGTTTGTGTTCCCCATCTCAGATCTACTTTCACCGGATGCCGCAACATTAGTTGGTTTAGCCTGTTACAGTACATTATCAATTGACATACTTACATGGTGAGTGCCTAATAAGCTAAGGCCAAATTAAGAAAGAGAATGCTTCATGGTGAATGGTGATCCTTGCATCAATGGGTTGGACCAACCAAGTAGAGGATGGCCTGAATCATGTTAATGCATTAGCACAGCTTATAAATAGAAGCTATAATCTATATTCAGCTTTGAAAAGTAAATCCAGTTCATTCTAATCAACATCATTTAATTCCACTTATACCCAACTGAGACATGTTAAGAAGTTAATCATGGGCTATCTTACCAGTATTCTACAGTTTAATAAATACTCCCTCCGTTTTACAAAAGTGTCTCATTTTATTTTTTGTCTCGGTTAATTTGTGAAATCCTAAAATTCAAAATTGATGCAAATTTTGATTTTGATTAATGCACTAGTTAAATTTAAACTACTTAAAAAGTATTACCAACTACAAATTTGTTATTCGATTTTTTTTTTAAAAAAAAAAAAAAAAGTTGTATTATGATTTGAATTTTAAGATTTCGCAACTTTTTTTGTGAAATGGAGGGAGTAATAGTTGTAAGACAATCACTTAATTAGTCATCAATTAAAATGTAAGACAATCACTTAATTCAGTCCAGGCAGACAAAGGTCCCAACATGATTATGAATGCAAACATAACAGTCAGCACTAGTAACAAATGAATGTTTAGTTATTTGTTTATTTTAGTAGCTTTAGAAGACTGGCTATCCAAGGTTGCAGAATAGGTGATCACATAACAGTCAGCATGAATTCTTGAAGGTAGAGTTTTGTGAACCTTTACCTTGTTCCTATCACGCCAGTTAAGTCCAAATGAGAGTAGACTTGTCCTCCTTGTTTGCAGCTCCTCTGAAGAATCTGGGCGCACGGGACTGCAAAGCATGATGCAGTTAGAAGGTACCAACTTTGTCAAAAGCTACTGAATGATACACCAATGTGTGTTTGTGCCAATTGAATGACCAAGAGAGAAATTTTGTGTTATAATTCTTCAAATTTTGTATTCCTTTGGAGGAGGGAGGGAGTATATAACAAGGATCAATCATCATCAATATATGTAGTATGCAGAATTTAGCTCACACAGGTAAATTCTTTAATCGGAAGTCGGGTATATGTAGTTAAAAACTTCATTGTTTCTTAGATAGACTATTAGATAGGCCATGATTTTTTTTTTTACAAACTAGTAGTTCTATTCATTCATTACAGAATAGGAGTAATAGGAAGCAAGGATACTTATTATTCACAAGGATGAGCCAGCATATTAAGAATACTTGAGGATACCTACCTTGGGGAGGATTGTGCTTTGACTTGGCCAGATTCATATTGCAATGTAGCCTCCAACATTGATTCTGCCATAACAACCCTCTTCTCCATTTGGGCAACCGAAGCCATAGCTCTTTCATATTTTTCCTACATAAAATTGTATTCATTATATTACGCAAGAAAATGGAAGTGAAGTAATTATATGCTTGAAAGGATATCAATTCGATGAATTTGGTTTTAAAAAAGAAGAAGTGAATATATCAATGAGCCAAACAGCACATATCTCAAGTCCTTCATCAATACTATTTCCATGATTATACAAACATATCATAGTAAGGAATAGAAAATCTTCAACAGGATTGAAGGGCTATCCTCCACTGACAACTTTGTAATGTTTCCAATAGCTTATTATAAAGGACCTTTGTTCCTCCCCTCTTTTTATTATCTTTATTAAAAATTACTCTTCTTTCTTCAAGGAAGTTTTCAACTTTAACCGAGTGTATAAATATGAAGAGTGCTGCTATATGTGACGCTAGAAAATCAAGCTTATTAGTCGAAAGGAGGGTAGGTTCAATATTCTGTTTGAGCTTATGTTTAAACCTTCATGTCAATATTAAATCACATACACGTTGATACACGGGATACGAAAGTGTAAAAATGGGACTCACATATTATTGTTATACTTTATCGCTTACATTCCACGTCAATCGCAATCAACATATAAATCTCTAAATATGAATAACAAAAGATTTCTAGCATTATACTTCACCCGTCCAAATTTAGTATTCCCTATTAGTGTGCTTCTGGTTGTCAACATCAACAAACCCATCAAAGAATTTTCTAACAGAGAATGAAAAACTTCCAAACATTGTACTAGAGACAAAAGTGTAAAGCGACGTTCAAAGATGAGAAAGAACCTGAATCACAAGCACTGCATATCTCTGAGCAGCTGCATCTTTCTCTGCAAATATGCGAGCATCTTCAGTTGCCTTTTGTTCTTGCTCAACCCGCATTAGCACCTACAAGACGGAATGGAATATATAGTACAAATATTCACTCCCCCATACATATAGATGAGATGATAGAAATTTATTTGGCAAGTTTAGACCTGAAGCATAACATTCTCCTGTTGTTTCTTATCTTCAAGGAGTTGACGCAGCTCAGTTACTTCCTGCTGCAACTCCTCAACCTGCAGTCAGTCAGTCAACAAGTCTTTAGATTCCCAATCATATTGGTTTCCTAATGTCAGTACGTACCTACAAGGCAAAACATCAAGTACTAAAAAATACGACTGAAAAATAAATTAATCAGTATGTTTCTAGCCTTAGACACGTTGAAAAGTACCCTTGCACTCAGTTCCCTTCGATTATCTTCCTTGACAATCTCCATAAATGCCGTCTCCAATTCCTCAGCTCTGGAATAGAACAAAGTAACACCCTAGTAAGTCGAATGAATTCTCTCACTCGCAGCAGCATTTTCGGCATTTACAAATTTGAGATCATTTATGCAGTAAAAATAACGATAACCCCTTGCTCCCACACATGTATTTGTGTTTGTGTATTAAATCACAATTGAAATGGACTGCACAAACAAAAAGGTTAAGCAACTATTGATCAAGAAAAAAACTTAACACTTATAATCAGATGATATCCATGTTAACACAATTACCATAGAGTGCGGTTGAACAATGTTAGTAATGATACCAGCTTCCAGCTTGCAGTTTTTTGGGCTCGTGTCAAATTCAATGTTTAACTATTTCACATTCATCTACAACTAAAGAAAAGTATCTAAAAATACAAGTACCTAAGATTCTTTTAAACCATGTGCTTTAACTACAAGGACAGCACTAACCTAAGTGTTGCAGACCTCTTCTCCTCCAGCAATCTGCACAGCTCAACCTTTAACCAAACAACCTGCACATAAGCAGTTAATCCTTGAAATTTGAGAAGAGCTGGGACTTGTTAACGTTTGTTAATACTTTGAACAGAAATACAATTTCCTTTAACTTTTGTAAATAAGAAAGCTGGAAATTTTCTCACACTTGCCAAATAATAAAATCAAGTCAAATGCGGTAACAACTATTTAGTACATCATGAACTAGTTTCCAGGCCATGGCGAGACACATATCTGCTTCACGTTGCTTACCCCTCAGCTCAGATTGACTCGCGAGTCAAATTCCGAGACGATTGAGTTTGACAACTATATATGGAAGCTTGAAATAAATAGTTGGGCCCTGTAGCTGACAGGTTAAGCTTTTTATCTGTATGCTAACTACACTAAAATGAAGAATGAACACACGTAATAACCAACATAAAAGTAACAAATATTCCATCCATATATGCATCATAAGAGATCGAACAACAATCATATGATGACTTTTTACTTAAGTGGCAACACTGGCAAGATCAGATGAAACCAAAAACCTACCTGTTCTTGTATATCTGGGAGAGCATCTAATTCTGAATCGATGCTTAGGTCAGAGACAAATTCATCCAGATTAGTAGATTGAGAGTCCAAAGGCGGCTTATGCCCATCTGTTAGCTTATAATCTGACCCTTCTTCTGCATTTGTTTCCTTTACAAGTGATTCTGCATCATACTTGAAACTATAAAGCTTAGAAGCAAGACCTTTAGAATCTTTGCAAACTCGACCCCCTTTAGATCTTTCCTCAACTACCTCTAGTACTGCTGGGCGATGCTTCTCTCTCAACTGCTGCAGTCTATCTTCAGTTACAGTCAAGTAACCCATGCAAGCAGTCAAAACAAGCTGGCTGCTATCAAATGTTGAACCAACTAGGGATTGTAATAAAGTAATAGCATCCCCCGCATCATTAGTTGTAACTAAAGCAGGACCTACAAGAAGTAGATTGTGATCATTAACTTGTGCTTAAGGTAGACAAGACATACTGATAAAGTGGAAGTTATTGAACCATAAACTTCTGAGTCGGTAAAAAACATTAAAATGGCCTAGTTACCGTATAACTCCATCAGGGCAAGTGCAGTTCGAAATAGCATGACACGATTTCCTTCGAACAGAAGTACATCCCAAACCCGAAGAACTGAAGTTAAAAGAAAAGCAATCAAAAGGTGCCACTTCAAAACTATGAGATTTTTCAGGTACAGTGTAATAATTAACAGATAAAAGAGTTACGTATGCCCGACCAAATTTTGTAGGTTTGGCTTAATTATTATATCATTCAACAGAATCCTCACCACTTTCCCATGGAATCATATTCACAAAAATGGAAAGGAACCAAGGTCCAGAAATCCATGCAACCTGCACTCCCAAGTAATCAAGATGATTGACTGCAGTGGAACAAATAAAAAGAATTAGGAACCATGGATACCTCATCTATGAGAAATAACTACCCCAATACAAGTGACATGGTTTTAAGACATGCTGCTGGTGCGTCAAGATATTACACCCTCTGTCCCGCCCCGCTTTACTTGCAGGACTTCTTGTGTGTGTGTGTGTGGCATTTTTTCCTTTTTCCAAAATTTAACTTGAGAATATCTTTTTTTGGATAAGATTTCAGTCAGGATATTATATAATAGTTCTGGAAAACCTTTTTTTGAAAAAATATCTAAATTATTGCCAAAAACATGCTTTTCAATAGGTCAAACCAAAATGGGACCAAACAGTAATAAAGAGGAGAGGATGATTATGCAACAGCAACAGACCTACCCAGTTTAGGAAATTTTTCCCGCATTAAATCCTCAAAAACAAGTTGGTCCACCTGAAAACAGAGAACAATGCTATTCAAGAAAAGAACAGCAAGTTACAAGATGATAGATTTTCCCTGCAGGTCCTTAAAAGGTAAGTATAAGGTATATACATACCGAGTATAAGCAGTTACAAAAACCAGAATACGAGTGCACCAAGAGGGAATGAAACACAGACCTGGGATTCTATCATTTCCTGTGAGTAGTAGCCGTCAAAGTAGTCATCAATGATACCCACAAAAGTCCTGAGATATTGAAAACAAACTCCCTTGAGTAGCACAATCTTTTTTAAAACGATGACATACAGATAGGATTTGAAAGGACAAATATATTAAAAAAATCTGAATTACTTTAAACATGCTCAACCTCTATTCTTTTTCAAATATCAAGTACAGGATAAGTTATACTACTTACCAAAACGCATTTTCCTCGGGCATCATTAGTAGTAATAAACCAGCAAAAAAATTCATCGCCTGCATGAATACAAAACATATATAAGAATCTTTCATGGTCAGGCGGACCATATATTTTCTAATTCTAGGTGTGGTAACAGTAGGCCTAATTCATGTAGAATGTAAATAATTTAAATAGAAGTAGGCAAGTACAGAATTCAGGTTTCAAATTGGAGCTCAGGAACAGTAATCTTTTCGCCAGTAGTTGCTGAACTATAAGTTACTAATAATGTGATTAGAGATTCAACTAATGAAGTCATCGGATTTAACTTTTCTGTGTATGATTTGAAACACTGTGAATGGTCTAACAAAACAGGTCCACAAAAAATCCAAATATAATAATTAAGTTCAACAAAGCCGCAGTTTATGGCATAATTATATAACTCGATCGGAGTTATCAAACCTAAAATTTGGTTTCAAAAGTAGTAAATTAATACCAAGGAGTTCCAATCTAGATTAAAAAAAATTGCAAATGAAGAAATACCAAACATAAACAGCGGTGAAAATTACACTTCAGCCCCTAATTTATAGCAGTACAACCAAATTCCCTACCACATAACGTGACTCAATTGCAAGTACTAAGCCTAGAATTGTTTGACACTCCAGTTACCTGACAATACCCAACAGAGGGGTTATGTCGAGCATAAGCTATAAGTACACGCCTTAAGGAATTTCTACCACCCTCATCTAATGCAGGATGACCTGGAAAAGTTCGAGGCAGATCCTACATAAGAAAATATATGCAGTTAGTCCAGGGAGAAAACCATATTACAACTGGAAGTAAAAGAAGTAGCACCTACAAATCAAAAAGATTGAACGATAAAGTCCAAGGCCCATGCATCTAATGACCTTCTCAATCTGCTTTCTCCATTTTTCATGAACACCAACTGCATCTCCATTTTGTCCTTTACTACCATTGTCTGATAGAGATTTATTCTGCTCCTGCCAATAGCCAGCCTCGCTCTGTGAATACAGTAAATCCTGGTAGTACCTCTCCACCCGACGTGTTCTCACACCAACAAAGGCTTGCCATACCTGCAAGGTTACAAATAGGAAATTGTTTTCCGCTCATATAATCCTACAAAAATTATATTCGGGAGTGTAAAAATGTACCTCTCCTCTGAGATCCCTTGGCACTCCCCCATGAACGAGGAACTCTAATTCTAGTTTCCATGTTAAAGAAGGTTCTGGAGAGATGACTTCACTTTCTATTCCAGAGGCACTCTTACCATCATTTACTATATTAGTATCAAAGAGCACTACCTCAACATCCTTTTCAGATTCCTGATTTGAGGGTCTCATCTCTTCAATTGATGTAAGCTGATATTGAGTAGCACATATTTGCTCATCTTCCATATTTCTGTCCTTGACATGAAAACTCATCATACTCTCAATGACACGAAGAGATGGTCTAGCCTGAACCCACGTTTGCACCCGACGGATGTTTTTTTGTGTTGCTACCAGCACCTCCTTTTTTGGATCACCTTCTGTTGGCACATCAGAAATGGACTTCCCTTCACCATCCCCTTCCTCAATCACATCCAAAAAAGGCTCAATTTTCTGCTCTGTAACTTGAGCATGCAATATCTTGTTGTTCTCAGCAGATGACCTGGGTTGAGCAGAGTCTGGATGTTGTTCAAGAAAGCTCTTCCACTTTTCTAATCTCTCTTCTTCTTCTTTCTGAAACCGTAAACATATAAAACTAAGCCGGGAAACAACATCTTACTTTTTCTTACTCGTAAGCCAACAACAGGCTCCAGTATTCAATGAATAAACATTCTAATCTCATGCCCACAGGGAACTGACATTAGATCAAAACTTGGGATATTTTAACAGAGTATTTGAGTAATCCACTAGCTGGTTTATGAGAAGTATAAAATGACTAAAGTAGCAAGACAGCTATAGGGGAGGTCCATAGGTACTCTGAATTGAAGATTGAAGATTAAAGCTACCATAGATTGATACGTTTGGAGTCTACGACATCCGAGCTCTTCTTATTTATGCGTCAAATAGGTTAAAAATGAATTCAAAACTCTTCCCAAGTGCTCGAGATTGTTCTTTCTCATGGAGGAATGCTTTAAACTTGAGGTGGTTATGAAACCTATGTTGAGATCTTAGTTAAAAACAATTGGGATATATTTTAATAGTTTTGTACGAGCCAAGTACTCAGGGACCTTTAGAGCTCAAGATATTGACAAATTTCACGATTGACTCAAGTTATACAAATCTTAGATAATGTTAGCCACCCACAATCCTATATATATATATATATATATATATATATATATATATATATATATATATATATATATGAGGGCAGATGGTGTAGTTTCTCTATTAATTGTGTGCCCAGGGAGGTATCATCCTGTCTGTCTGTCTGTGTAATGTTATTGTTTAGATAGATAGGTCCATATATAAAGAGTTTTATTTACCAAAGAAAAAACATTACCTTATAAATACTAGCGTACTCTCTATATCTCTGAAGGTGTTGAGGTCTCAGAGTAAATCCATAGGCATCCCTGTCAACAAAATGAATGTGTCCATGACTCCATGTCATTCAAACATATATAATACATCCATTTCTAGACTTGAGCACAACATCATATATATATACAATTAATCTTAGGAGTAAACACGTATAACATATCTGAGTTTATACATGCATGTGAGGGCAAATCAACAAGAGGAGGAAATATATATATATATATATATATATATATATATATATATATATATATATATATATATATATATATTATACCTGGAATCAACGTCCAATGATCGCTTACTCAGCAAGGATAACAACATAGTTTACAAAGAATTCCAATTCTACTTCCCATAGCGCTGTTTTGCCTCAAACCAAAATCAACACATGCATTAATTATTACAAGCTACAGTCCGATCTTGTCAACAGACATATCAAACTATATATGGTGGCATGGCATGGCATGGCAATTTAAATGAAACACAATGTGATTCTAGCTAGCTAGATAGATCATCCAAATGCATGCGTGAAACATATATCAAACATAAAGATGAGTAAATCAACGACCATTGATAAATTTTGAAGAACATGGCGTATGAATCCCTACTCTCAACAAACAGGCTACAATTTCTCTATTTTGTATAAGCTTTTGCTCTAACAAGATTACGACGGTAACGGTTTTAAGGACGCGTGTAAACTTTACATTGTTTGTGTTTGTGTTTGTGTTTGTTATGTGGACTTTTTGAAAATCTTGAATAACTACTTTGGAAAAACAACTCGCCTGTGCGTGTGTTATTTTTTCAAGCACCGATTTAGAAATATAATACAAGAGAATTACAGTACTTCTCATAATTAAGCCCGATAATATAATTATAATTATAATATTAATAAATTTATACTACTCTCTCTCCCTTCTAACATATTAGAGATACAATTTCACTTTTGAGATATCTATGATGATATATTAAACTTCAAATTGATATGAATTTTTTTAATTTTAGTTGATATAATAATTATAATTATATAGTATATAACAAAAACTATTAATCATAAAATTTATTTCATTCTAAATTTTTATGAGTCATATCAATTTTAAAGTTTAATGCATCTCAAAAATCAAATTTTATATCTAATTTTAGAATGAAAGGAGTACAAGTTTCACATAAAAATATAAACAAATATGTATAGAATAAATAAACTAAAATAAAAACCGACTGAGATCTTAACCTAATGGTTAAGACTATGTACTCGACTTTCAAAATTTTAGTTCGAGACTATTAGTCTAATATAATAAAATAATTTGACATGAGACGCTATTTAATATCATATCGAATATTATATTCCCTACTCTTTAGGATTAAAGTTTTATGGGCAAAATTAACATTGACCTTTTTTAAAAATAACCAACGTATTCTGTTTTATTCATTTATTTATACTTATACTACTGAAAAATATAGTTTATTTGTTATTATTAACTGGTATAATAGTTTAAATGATTATTTTTTTATTCAATTTTTAACATAATATTCAACAAAACAAAAATAACACGTGATAATTTAATTTATACCATGAATATCTCAATTTAAACAAATATGATATTATAAGTATTTAGTCATATGATCAGTGCTATAGGGTTTATAATCTTTGTAAACAAGTACGACGACCTATGCGTTTGTTATTCTATTCTTTCCGAATTAGAGATGCATGTACCGTACTAAAGTCAATATGATGGTATTTTTAATTTTAAACTGATATGAATTAGTAAGCATGTTTAATTTATTTATTTTTCATAATTATAATCGAAAATAAACCCTTTAAAACGGTCTCATAACTTTGTCTAATAAGTTAATCAAATCTCATTTACAAGCTTTACTAGTAAAACGGTTATAGCATCACAAAAAAAATACATCAACATCTTTCAAATAAAGGCTTACTAATAATAAAAATGTAAGATATCCACTATTGCAGGCTTAAAAAATAGGCTCCTGCCCAGTGTTTATTTGTAATAATTATAATTTCGGGATTATAATTTTAAGACTATTAATCCTAGGATTATAATCGCGGGATTGTAATTATAATTTCAAGACTATTAAGTCATTTTATAATCCTTATACTAATAATTTCAAGTCTAAATTTGAAAACAAACAAGACACTTGTGATTAATAGTCATATCCCAAATATAATCATTGCAAACAAACATAGTCCTAGTGATTTTATTTTTCATTCTTGCCTCTTTCTTCCTTGACCTAAACAAATTCGCTATACAAGAGAATCTCAACAAAAAGAGGTGAAACTATCACATCTCTTTTCAACCAAGAAGTCGACCAAGTTAACCCCTAGATTCAAGAATCAAAGTTGATTTGATTTATAAAAAGAAGATATCAATGAATTTCTATGAAATAGTTTCACAGAATTTTGCCAGATAAATAAGAATTCGTATTATCAAAAGATTTCATGCTATTATTTTTGATATGATCTCTGACGTTTGTCAAGTAGACCATGCGGGTTGAGAAAGGTGTTATTTATTTCGGAGTATCTTTTTGATAAGCGTCTCTATTTGAATGAGAAATTATAATAGATCTCGTCCAAGATTCTCCTCCTTTCCTCGCCGTCTTTATTTGTACGAAAAAAATTAAACAAATCCATATAAATTTAGGATAAATTACATATAGTAGTACATTTTTAAAAATAATTATAAAAATCATACACCTATAAAATAATTACAAAAGTATTACACTTTTTTATTTTTATTTTGAATCTTAAAAGTTTGGTTACCTTAGTATAAAAGTTTGGTTACCTTAGTATAAAAGTTTTGGTTACCTTGGTATAAAAGTTTGGTTACCTTAGTATAAAAGTTTGGTTACCTCAGTATAAAAGTTTGGTTACCTTGGTAATTACCAAGGTTTGGTTACCTTGGTATAAAAGTTTGGTTACTTTAGTATAAAAGTTTTGGTTATCTTGTTATAAAAGTTTGGTTACCATGACATTACTAACGATTTTCTCCTCTGCAGTATCTTGAGAATTTCCTTTTACTACCAGAAAATAGTTGCTCCCGCCACTACCACCCAAGCATCCACCTCCACCGTCTCTGTAACCACCACTTGAGCCACCACCGCCATCTCCGCCACCACCGCTATTGTTACCTCCTCCATAGTCATCACCGCAGCCTCTAAAGCCACCATTACCACCTCATCCGACGTTGTCACCTCCTCCAAAAGCTTCCACCTCCTCTGAAAATTGCCTCCGCCACCTCCTGCAAAGTACAAAATTTGTGCAGTCTTTCCTATAAAATTTGAATTTGAATATTTGAATTTGAATTTATTTTTGTGGCTAGATCCCAGATATTTGAATTTGAATGATTAGTTATGGCAGATATTTCTCCTTAATTTTAGGTTTCCTTATTAATATGAATTGCGTTATTTTTGTAATTATTTTGTGTATGTTTTATTTTTGTAATTACTTTCTAATTGTTGTATATTAGTGTTAAGGACCCAAAAGATATTTTATCTATGGCAAAACTAATGATTTGGCCACCGAAGTTAGCACGTTTTATCGAATTCACGATTAAACTTTTAATTTTTCAAATTAAGTAACTGAACTAATTAAAATTGTTAAATTGGGTCATTCTGTCAAATATGGCTCACGGACGTTACATCTTTTCGGCTAATATATGACGTGTACTTAAAAAAGAAAAGGAAAAAAAATAAGAAAATGACATGACTTTTGAGACGTGGCTTTCGCGCTAAATAGAAGGGTCGTTACCAGCCAAATCGAAGTCGAACTTTACATTGAGAAACAGAGAGAAACAAAGGAGAGGGTTCTTCATCAAATCTGCTCAGATAACTGGGAGAAGCTTACCTTTTGTGACTTAGAAGCCATGATTTCTTCTGCAAATCTCTTTCCAACCTCGTTCACGGCGCACTAGGGTTCCAGCGACGAAGAAGTCGATCTAGGGTTCACGGCTCACGGCTCATTGAGTTTTTGGCTTAGATCTTTTGTGGGTACAAGGTATGTACGATTTTGTGTCTAAAAACTCTTCCCTTTTCAGTTTAGCAAGTTTGGGTCTAAAGTTTAGGGTTTTGTTGCCGATTTTTATAAATTCGATTTGGGGAATTTGCTCAAAATCAGGGATGGAAACCTAGGGTTTTGTTACCTTTGGTACTAAATAGGGTATCATGGTCAGTCATGTTTGGAACTTCTTCCTATTTAAAGTTCCCCAAACAGCTTCTGAATTCCAAAAACCTGTAATGGGTACCATGGTACTTTAATGGAATATATGCCTTTGTTTATTTCAATACATTTATTCTCTGATTCTGTATTATCTGTTATCTTTTGAGTAGAAAATTTACTATCATATTAACTGCTATGTTCCACAATAATGTTTGACACAATACACTGCTAAATCCTGTTTGTATCATATTAACCGTATTAACATATTATATAGCTATTGGCAGTATTGTACATAAGATATGACATAGTTATTTTCACAATAATGTTTGACCAATTGAACTTGTAAAAGGTTCTTAATGGCTTCTTCAAATATCATATCCTTGTCTGTTGCTAGAAAGAGGGTAGATTGTTTTTGCGGTCTATCGGCATCCATTTGTGTCTCCACAAAGAACAAATCAAAGGGAAGAAGGTTCTATGGATGTCGTTTTTACCCAGTGAGTAAATTTTTCGTATAAATTTGTATGTTATTATAATATATTTTGGATTGAATTTGGTTTGGGTGTTGTTTTCTTTTACAGGACGTTAATAAATATTGTGGATTTTTTCAATGGTTGGACATAAGTACTCAAAATGAAGTTCATGGTTGCAGTGATATGAGTTCTGTTTCAAGGAATGAAGATGAAGTCAATTTGCTGAGAAACAAAACAAGAAAGTTGAAAGAGAAATTAAAGAATTTGAAAATGGATGCCTTAATCTTGGAGTTAGATCTATTAGACTAAGAGAGGCAAATAAGAAATTTCAATTGTATGTGATATTGTCATAGATGGTGACGTGTGTTGCATTAAGTTATGTTTTCATGAATTTTTAAGCATTCAAAGTTATGTAATGACATTCAAAGCTATGTGATGAACCACTTGTTTTGAATGTGTTTCTTTTGACAGTTTATGCTTCAAATAGTTGACAAAAAATTGAATGTGAAATGGAATTGTTGTTTGTGACGCCCCCAGAATAGGTATACAACACCCATTCTGAGTCGCCAAATACATGGTACAGAAAGCAAACTACAACTTCAATAATACAATTGTCGTGCAAAATACGACAACACATACTGTGAGTTTAAATACAAATATTGTCTTCTAGACAATATCCACACCCAAATAAATCCTCATTACAATTATTCAAACACTATTTTACAGAAATAGTGAGGACTGCTAATACATCTTTTTAGAACCATCACTCCATACCCCGACTAGATCCTGCTATGTTCTCACCTCCTGAGAAGAAAAATGGAACAAAAAGGAAAAGGGTGAGCTCAACTAGCCCAGTAAAGAATATTATGACTAAGATAATATACAACAAATTATCGTTAGTCTTCAACAGGGAAAAATCTGATAAAATATAATCGACAACAAGTTTTAGATCAACAACTGCAGCGGAAACAGCAAACCATTAGAAGAGTCAAGTAGAGAAAGAATTCTACTATCTTCTAAGATTTAAAAGTCCATCATCAATATTTTATCCCTGTAACATCAATTAATAATCATCTTTAACCAAATATTCATCTTTGCACTACAGGCCAAAGATATTCATTTGCATCATCAGTCGGTCATGTTCATCTCAACACCTGTTCATCTTTGCACTACAGGCCAAAGATATTCATCAAGTAATTATACATCTTTGCACTACAGGCCAAAGATATTCAGTAATATCATCATTTAGGACTGAGGATGATGAAAAATATCTTAAAGAGAACGAATCCAATGAGACAGAAGGACAAATAGTAGGGATTCGTATAACAGTTTATCCAAGATCAATAATACTTCATAATAATCAATTGTGAAGCAGAATTCAAAAATAAAGATCAAAACATGGATACAATCAAAGATAGTAACCATAATAGACATCTTGGACAAAAAGGGAAAATTTTATTTTTCGGTGAATAGTGTCGTATTCGTGAATAGTGCCGTATACGTGAATAGTGCCGTATACGTGAATAGTAACCCCCGACACAAAAAGTTCCAAATTTGATAAAAACTCATATCAATATTTCAGCATAATGATATTGAAGAAAATAATATCATTAAGAAGAAAATAATATCCCTTACCTCAAAATATCAGTACTTCTGGTCGGAATACCGGTATAAGGCTGAAATAAACTTGCTCTGATGAATAAAAACTCTCAAAGTATCTAAATACTCACAAAATACACTCAATAATCTAGAGAGAGAAAGAGAGAAAACTTGTTTCTGGTGTGATTTTCAATTCTAACTTAGCCCTCTATTTATAGGAAAATTTTGGTAGGTTTGACCTGCAACCTGATGGCTTTACCTGCTACTATTCCCACCCACCATATTTGAAATATAATTCAGCACATTTCTTCACCAACCACAAGTGGGGCCCACCAATTCTAGAATTTTCCACCAAAATGATAAACTCCGAAAATTCAACAATTTCTGAACCAGTCATCTTGTAAAATTCGTAATAAATCATACGTTCATTTTTAACGGTTCAAAATTTGTGGACATATACTCAACTTATATATGTATAACATATCCAAAAATTACCACGATCCAACGGTCGGATTAAAAATTATAACCCCCGCAAACTATCTCAAAAACCCTGATTTTTAATACCTCCATTCCGACAAAAATACTGACAAAAACCTCAACATTAACTCCTTCATTTTTAACCACAAAAATATATCCCTCATTTATATCCACATAAAATAAATATTTCCTTATCATATGAATCAATAATTAATTATTCACAAATAATATTACAGAATCACATTTATGACAACCAGGCCGTTCCCAGGAAAGAGGGGGCTTTCCAATAAGGATTTCTCCTTACTGGCGCGCAATTAGATGACCAAACCTCTCCTTAGACAGAACTTTCTAGACATTGCCAATAATGTTATCTAATAATATTATTTAAATAATATGAATTATTGATCTGATAAATGAAAATACTGTGCAACAACAATTATTGAAACAACAATAATATAAAATATCAACGCAGCAATTATTGAATCAATAAAATAAAATATTGAATAATAACTACTGTAACAATTATTGAGTAGTGCCTTCTTACGTAAGAATCAATAATTGGTGCAATACCGTGTGCTACTGTATTTTAACCACCGGGTATTCCAACAGTATTAACGGTAACAACTACGCCGTTATTTATAAACAACTTATACTTGTCGTTTTCTTCATCCAATCGCTTTCCGTTATGGGGCCCACACAAGGCTGCGTCGTCGTACGAATATTCCCCGATAGTAAGAATATTCCACGACCAACCGAATATTCACCGACCAAAAATAAATATTTTATAACCACTTGCTTATTTTGCAAAATTTGCACATTTCACCCATAACCAAAGTATTATATCAAATTAACCCCTTATTATTCACAATAATATTTAGAGAAAATTTGATTTTATTCATTAATAAGTTGGGGTCTTACATTGTTGCTTGGGAAGTTTGCTTTGGTTTCTGCAAATAGTTGACAAAATGTCAATACAAAACTGTAGTTTCAAAATGCCAACATTAAACTGCCATCTCTACAGAATATACATTGCAACACTATATATGTATGTGATAATGTCAATACTTGACTGCAACAATAGCTGTTGCAGTTCCATGCCAACCAACAACTAAAACTGCACACACATACAACATTTCAGTTCCCTGCCAACCAACAACTAAAACTGCACACACATACAACATTTCAGTTCCCTACCAACCAACAACTAACAACACACTAAAACTAACTGCCAACCAATAACTAACAAAACTGCAACAATGCAGTTCATACATTTTCAGTTCCCTGCACACATACAAAACTGCAACAATAACTATTTTAACACCAACACAACATTTCAATATAAAACTACAAAACTGCAACAATAGCTAATTTAACACCAACATAACATTTCAATATAAAACTACAAAACTGCAACAATACAAAACTGAAAAAGTAACAGATTTTCAACACAAAAGTTACTAAAAGTAACTGCACACAAAGTTACAACATTACAGTTCCCTGCCAACCAACAACTAACAACACACACTAACTGCCAACCAACAACTAACAAAACTGCAACAATGTAGTTAATACATTTTCAATTCCCTGCACACACACAAAACTGCAACAATACTATTTTAACACTAACACAACATTTCAATATAAAACTGCAACAATACAAAACTGCAAAATTTAAAAATCCAATACAACTGCCCACACAAAAGTAACAGTGGTTGAAACTGCCAACCAAAAGCTTTGTCATTAAAACCTGTTCCAACCATACTACATATACTCCACATATCATTGTAGTTATAAGTCTTAATTTGTTACAATCAGACCAAAACAAATTGTCTTCATAAGCCATAAGTTTCTAAAACAGATTGTCTTCACAAGTCTTAAGTTTCTAAAGCAGCTCCAAAACATACCCTATCAGACCCAAAAATACACTAAAGCTGCCCAAAAAGATACTTGTAGATTATCTTACTTCACTGTCCCCCATCTGTACATTGTGTGACTCCACCATCTCTTGATCTCTGACTACCAGTTGCACTCCTTTCCCCAGTTGCAGTCCCATTTCCAGCTACACTGCCTTGCTTCCTTTTTGCCTGTTATGTCCCAAATGTCAGTATGTACATGGACAAATTGAAGGAAACATATAAATGATATAAAATTATAACACTCACATTGAGCTTTGGCCTTCTGACAGTAGGTTGTTCTCGGGCAGGTGTGTCCCTACAACCAGCTTTATTATGCCCGTATTGCTTGCATGTGGAGCACATCATTGGAGTCCCTTTCTTTGAAACTTTACCCGTGCTCTTTCGATCTTTATTTGGATCTTTCCTTCTACATCTCTTTGGCCTTCCAGCAAATCTCTTAGTTAATGGAGGCAATAAGTTTAGCAAGTCAGTAGTAGGCCAACCATTGCTGCCACTCATGGGCTTTAACAGGTGGTTATGTGACTTGAGATAGGTTTCAATGTAGTAACAAGGGTCCACAAAATCCTCAACTGGTCTATCTTGATGAAGTATCCCAGTTGCAGCATGATTGCAAGGTATTCCAGATAATTGTCACACCCCACAAGAACAAGTATGCTTCTCTATGTCTACCACGTATTTACCATACTTGTCACTGACCTCATACATATAACCCCCATCCCATGTGTGATCACAGTACTTGGTCAATTCAATAGACCTATTGACTTTAGTTAGAATCCTAGGGCATAATTTACCATCTCTTTTTAGCATTTGATCTCTCTTGGTATGGATTCTCTCCATAACTTGAGTCTTTATGTCTTCAAACATTGTTAAGAGGGGTTTATACCTAGCCTCTAGGATCCAACTATTAAAACACTCTGACATATTGTTTGTCACTACATCACATTTGGTGGTGGTATCAAAATAAGCCTTACTCCAAAGTTTAGGAGGTATATCTATCAAGGCAGTGTGAGCATCCATTGACTCCTTCCTGATGTCCTTCATTGCCAGTCGAAAATCAGCAGGATTGTTGGCCTTAGCTGCCTTCCAGAACATCACCTTTAAAGCTGCCCCAGGGAACTTTTTTCTCCAATTAGCATAGATGTGTCTTGCACAACATCTATGCTCTGTTAGGGGTAGTAATTCCTGAATAGCAGACACCAAACCCTATATAAATATGCAATAAATTTATGTTAGTATAAAGACATAAATGTTTAATACAAATAAAACTTAAGATGTAATAAAAATAAAACTGCACCTTTTGTTGATCAGTAATTAATGTCTATCCTCTACCTTGTTCTAATCCAACATCTTCCGCTCTTAGAAACCAGCTCCAACTGTCTTTATTTTCACTTTCCACCAAAGCCCAAGCTATTGGAAACATCTGATTGTTACCATCTCTTCCTATTGCAGTTAACAGCTCTCCTCTACAATATGTCTTCAGAAAACAACCATCAAGTCCAATAATAGGTCTGCATCTCTCTAACCAGTTCCTCTTCAAAGCATCAAAATAAATATACATCCTCTGAAACCTTTTTGGAGTGCCCTGATCAATCCTAATTTGTACAGTGCTACCTGGATTTGTATTAAGTATCTCGTGTCCATAGTCCCAAATCCCTTCATAATGTTCTGTCAGAGTCTTTTCTATCTCAGATAATGCCATTTTTTTTAACTTGCAAACACTGTCCAAGAGAGCTCTGCAATCCAAACCTTTGCTTTATTGTTGCTTGTAATTCCCTCAATTTTATCCTTGGTCTTGATGTAGTTGTCCCTCCAAACTTATCTACCAACCACTTACATCTAATAATCTTTATCTTTGCGGCCCTAATACAACTGTGGATCTTAGTTGGGTAAGCCTTGATTTGAAACCATTTCTCTCTAGGAACATAACTTGCCCAAAGCTTCCATTGACATCCTGATGCACACTTAGCTTGAACCTTTGTAATTTCATTAATTGCAAACCAAATTGCTTTCCCTTTCCCAACTGCATAATCTTCTCTTAGTTGGTCAACCCCAGTGAAAGTCATGTATAACTCAGTATTTGGATTATACACATGAACAACTCTCTTCACTTCCTTGCCTCTTCACCTTCTCACTCACTACCACTAGTTGAGATAGGACTTGCAGGAACTTCAATATTAGAATTTTCATACATTTCCTCACATGACTTCATGCCCTTTGTACCAAATTTAGTCACACCATCATCATCAGATGAAGAGGTAGGTTCAATCTCTTCATTAGTCTTTTTCTGTTTCTTGTTTTCCTTGTTCATGCCTGCCCTTGTCTTCTTCCTGCCCTTGCTCTTAGTTGTCTTATCAATCTCTTTGGACTTTTCAACATGTACTGAGCTAGAAGCTTGAGTCCCCATATGTTCAACATGCACTTCAACTTCATCATCCAATTGAACTTCATAAACAACTTCTAACTCATTAATCTTTGTTTTCTTAATCTCTTCCTTATGTAACCTAGCATTGATCAACTCTTCATTCACATCATCATCACTAACATCAGTACACTCAAAATATGTATCTTCATGGGAAGAATCATCATCAATTGAATCTTCCATTGGTGCATCAAGTTGCACATCAACGACATCAACTTCCACCTCAATTACCTGCTCAAAATTCCCCTCAAGTGGTAAGACTTCATCAATGGAGTGGTCATAATATAGATCAATTATCCCATATTTCTCACCTTCCTCAACTAGTAACCTAATACTATGGTTATCACATATTAACTCTAAACCAGTACGAATATTGTGACGCCCCCAAAATAGGTATACATCACCTATTCTGAGTCGTCAAATACATGGTACAAAATACAAATAAAACTTAATTATACAACTGTCGTGTAAAATATGACAAAACATAAGCTGTGAGTTTAAATACAACACTTTCTTCTAAACAAGATTCAAACTCAAAATAAGTCCTCAATACATTTATTTTCACACTATTTTATAGAATAGTGAGGACTACTAATGCTATCATCTGAACCGTCACTCCATTCCACGACTAGTCCCTGCTACCTTCTCATTTCCTGAAGAGAACAATGAAAGCAAAAGGGTGAGCTCAACTAGCCCAGTAAGAAATATTATGACTAAGATAATGCAGAATAAATTATCGTTAGCCTTCAACAGTGTTAAACTGATAAAATATAACAAACATCAAGTTTAACTGCAGCAGAACAAGCAATCCATTAAAAGAGTCAAGTAGAGAATAAAATCTACTATCTTTTATGATTGAAAAGGTTTTTCATCACTTTTATCGCTAGGACTCAGCTTAATAAATAATCCACATCATCCATGCACTACGGCCAATGATATTTATTAGTATCACAATCACAAATTATCCACGCACTATGGGCCAAGGATATTCGTGTATTCATCAATGGTCATGATCATGCCAACAAAAAAAAATATTTTTGTCGTTTTCTCAATTCGACAATAATTCCGTTGTGGGTCCACCAATGATTGTGCCGTTGTACGAATATTCCCCGACCAATCGAATATTATATAACAACTTGCATACTTTGCAAAATTTATAAATGTTACCCACAACTATAACATTATATTAAATTTAATCCATAATATTTAAAAATGATATTTATAAAAAATTCATCTTAATTTATAAAAGTTGGGGTCTTACAAATATCCCAACCACTCTTTTTGAAATACACTGCAATATCCTTTTTGTATCCCATTGACTTAGGTAAGTTGTTTATTTTATCAACATTGAGCCAGTTATTATCAACATCATGATACAGTTTGGTAACACCTCCTCCATAGTGGTATATTGTTTCTTCAATTAACCTGCCACCATGATTTAACTCCACAGAAAATAGAACCATCCTGCAACAGGTACAATACACAACATACAGGTAACAATTACAGAAATGTATTGAAATAAACAAATACATTTGCAATATTGAGGTGTTAACTTCCAACTCTCTACACAGATTAGTTATACATATTTTGTTTGTGAGGATAGTTAATTTGTTCCTTTCATGTTATGACTTAAACCTCTACCTATTGAATATTTGTTCTCTGTTACTCCGACATTCACTTTTAGCACTAACCATATTTAGAAATTTTCTTAATTTTAGAGTATCGTGAAAAATGTGATGTAGTACCAGAACTAAAGCAGCGAATAAAATTAGAAAGCAATGAAGAAAGTGAAGAGATGAAGGAGGAACATATATTTTAGTCCTTAACTATCCCTGTTTTTGAAAACTCCCCAAATCGTCTTTTTAAAAATCTACACAAAGAACAACCAGTCTAAAAAAACCCTAGATTTTAGTCTCACTCTTGCTAAACTGAAGAGGGAAGAGTTTTTAAAAGCAAAATCATACATACCTTAGTACCAATGAAGATCTAAGCAAGAGATTTGCAGGAAAAAACCCTAGATCGATTTTGCAGGAAAAAACCTTAGATTCGCTGGAACCCAAGTTTGCAGATCGACAAATCAGTGAGCCGTGAACGAGGTTGGGAAGAATCTTCAACACAAAATCATAACTTCGTTGCTATTTGAAGAGATTTGCAGAAGGATATCGATTCTCCTTTGTCGCTCTCTCTTTCTGTCTCTATCTCTGAAGTTCAACTTCTGATGTCTTGGTGTACACATGTTTAATAGCTATATTTCTTTGTCGTGAAAGTCACGTCTCAAAAGCCATGTCATTTTTTTATTTTTATTTTCTTAAAAATATAACGTCCGTGAGCTATATTTGACAGAATAATCTGATTTAACAATTTTAATTAATTTAATTACTTAATTTAAAAAATTAAAAATTTAATTTTGAATTCAATAAAACGTGCGGTTGCCAAATCATTAGTTTCGCCTTTTATCTATTCATTCGGAACCTATTCGTTCATTCAATCATTTCAGTTGTAGAAAACGCTCTGCAGCTAGTCGTACTTCTCACGCAGTGCTCTTTAATCTCTGGCCTCCTCTCTTTTGTTTCTCTCTCAAATCAATGGCGACCACGACTGTTGTAAAGAAAGAAGAAAACCCTGGAAAAACCCTAAAACCGCATGAACCATCAGACCCTCCTCCTCGTCCAACCGAAGCCCCTAACGGCAATACTTCATCGGATGCGGACGCCCCTTCCAAGGACGGTGGCGAAGAAGAATCTAAGTTGGCTTTCGGAGATTCGACGACGGCCGACAACAGCGGCTCGGCTACTGATACTCAGAAGAAGATCCGCCGAGCGGAGCGCTTTGGGATGCCCGTGCAGCTGTCTGAACAAGAGAAGCGAAATTCGCGTGCTGAGAGGTAACTTTCTTTCATCCTATCTTATTTGTCTATATATTTTTATATGTAATTTTGTACTCGTAGGGTATTGGTAGGTCACAGGGTTAGGGTTTCTCCATTATTTGCGTTATGATTGTTTCATTTTATTGCAAACCTTTTACTGAATTCATTCTTATTTAGGGTTTATCGTTTATGGCCTATTGCTGACTTCTCTACGTTACTAACTTCTTAAAATAATACTCCACAATTTGACCAAAAGATTATTAATATTACTGGATGTTTTGACGGTTTAAAACTAGACATTGCTACTATTTCTCTTTAATAGTTGCTAAATTTGTATCTTTATTTGGTTCTTATATATATGAAGGTATTTGTTACTTTCACGGGTGAAATTGTTATTTTTAGTTCCAGGAGGTCCTCATCCTGAGGATCTTGTGGGGGCTAACACCCGGAAATAACAATTCCGGATAAAAAAGGAGACAACCGTTGTTGCTTGACTTGATAGTTTTTACTGCAAGTACATCTCTCTTTGCTGAATATCTATTTCCGGAAATTTCTGCAGCTTATCTGTTTTTAACATAATAGATTGGACAATTAGTTCATTTTTTCTGCAATGGGTTTGACCTTTTACTTTTTAAGCTTGTCCAATACCCATCATTCAATATCAGTTGCATTTCACGTCTTAAATGGTGTTTTCTTGATCTTCATTATATTAATTTACTTGGGTTGCATGCTTATTATTTGCTATATAATTACTGCAGATTTGGCACTGGTGATGCAATAAAAAAGCCCAAGGAGCATAAGAGGAAGGCTAGAGCGGAGAGGTTTTATTCTTAATCTAATATGGCATAGTCACCTTTAGAACTTGTTGTTTAATTTATCAAATTATTTGGTCTCCAAGATTTGTTATTTCTTGTTCTTTATATTAGAACATTCATCATTATTATGCTAAGAGTATGACCTTTTACCTTGATCCCTAGATTTGGGCTGGATCAATCTTTACCTCCTGCTGAGGAGGAGAAGAAGAAAGCTAGGCTTGCCAGGTTTGCTCCAGTTCTGAAAATAGATTCAGTGGAAGAAGATAAAAAGAAAGCTAGGGCACTAAGGTCTGTACAATAGAAACATATTTGAGTGCTCCCAGGTATCACGTTAAGGGAGTTTTTTTTATTGCATATAGGTATTTGTCTGTGTATAGGAGTAAGGATATTCATTGTTGTTGCAGCTTTTCCCCCCCTGAAGTTTTCAACATTACTATGCAGGTTTTCAGATACGTCGAGTTCTCTGCTGCAAGCTAATGGAAAAGGAGTTGAGCGGGTACGTCATCGCTCATTGTGTTTCTTTGTATACTGATTGATGATATGGTTCTTGCAACTGTATTTCAATTTTGCACTTAGTTTTCTTTGTTATATATAGAAGGCAGGTATTATGGGCAAGGCGGGTGGAGGCGACTGAGAGCAAACTTTGATTCACGTTGCTTTGATAAGTAATTTGCCATTTTTGTGACTGTGCCTTGCATATCAATGTTTTTTTTTCTATGCATGAACCTTTATTCAGGCGATGTTCTAATTTTTATTTCCCCATTTTGCAGGTTAGGGTTCATAGTTTTTGTGATTTCCCCAGCGGCTTTTAAATTAGTGACATCAATTACTTGATGTCTCTCTCTTATATTTCCTAGGCACAGTGTAATATTTGGGGAGTGCAAGATGATTTATCTCGTCTTAAGTCCAACTACTGTTAATTTATTGTGTCCTGGCTTAACCAACAGCTACCTTAATGACCTTAATGTCAAAAATACTGAAATTGCAGTCTGGGAAAATATGCTGCTTGCAAGAGTTCATTTTATATAGTCACCCTCTCGTATTGAAACCTCTATGTTGTAGATTCAGGATCCAGTTGGAGTCAGCAGCAATAAGTTGAGTATATAACTATGAGCTTGCTATAGTGCTCTAGTATAGTCCTTAATCTACTATGTTTAAACACTTTGGAAACTTCACAGTTGTGAACTATGTCTGGTCTGTTTGTAGTTGAACTTGCAGAAAAAAATATTCTGAAACTGAAAAAAACACCATTTGAATTGAACTTGCATGATTGTGCTTATAACTCAATAGACTATCATGAGAATGATTACTATGAAGTGGTATCAAGTTTAATCATATTCCCAATGAATTTTCAAGACATTAAAAATTTAGTGTGCTAACAACTGTATCATGTAAAGAAGGGTCACAGAAGATTTTATTTGTGTGGATGCCCCGGATAGTTATGGATCATTTGATGTTAAATTTCATCGTGAATTGAATTCTCAGAAATATACAGTGCATTGGATTTGAATGAGATATAGTGCATATTCTTGATCATGAAAGACATGACAGAGGGTGGTAAGAATTAGTGTATTTTTCGACAGGTGGGTCTTAATAATGTTTATATTTTGCTCAGTGGGGTTCAATTACTCTCATCTTCTCAGTATTTTTGGCATTCCCAGTATCAGGTCATTTGATATGAGTTGATACATAGGTGGTGCTTGTTGGTTGGCTTTTGGTCATTCTAGTTGTATATATCTTCTTGATTATTAGGGTGTACATAAAGGGGTGGAGATTTTGTTTATAGCATTTTTTTTTATCAATCACTCTTTTGAGTGTAGAATTTAACTCACTTTGTGATGATCGAGTAAGCTGATTGGAGGTTTGTATTAGTTATTGTTACTGTTTTCTTGTTTGCAACATTTATTTGTCGATTATAGTTTATGTATTATATTTCTATTCTTAATTAATATTTAACAAATCTTCTGATGAATTTGGTTTTGCAACTGTATAGAATGTGGATGAATGCTTTAGGTTTTGCAAGCAAAATGGCAGGACCATTTTCTATGTCCCAACCTAAGGGGTCCATCTATCCAACTACCTCATGGATTGTGTGTTCTCCTTGATAATATTCCAACTCGATCACAATATTTAAGGAAGGTTTGGTGGTTCATGTCTGAACGGAGGCTTAATTAAAGTTATTTTTATTTAATGTCTTTAGATGAGTGTTTTGGTGTGGGGGAAGCAAATGTTTATCTCGTTCAGATTTAGGCCCCAGGGAAGGAGGCGCTGTTTAGACAGCATGGGCTCTCTCCAGTTTACTGCTCAAATAATGTATAACAGATCCTCGGAATAAAATTTGTTAAAACAATTATGCTTTTTGTGAAATGAAGAGAGGTTATATTTAAAGGTAAATACGGAAGGAACATTGATTGATATTCAAAGTGAACATACGGATCACAAACACTAATTGCATACAACCTTTGTATTGTAGTCTCATTAAAAATTGCATGACTTCTTGAAGTTGTCTCCCATAATACTTCAGTTTCTTGGTGCTTCTATTTTGAAAAAATTAAATCAATTGCGTATGACACTAAGAAACAGTCTGAAAGAACCCCATTAACAAATAATAAAACAAATCAAAACAATTATTGACCAAAAGTATCTTTAATATTCTCAACAGGGCACAGGAAACTTAACATATACAAAGTAGAAAATAAAACATCACTATACTGGGATGTGGAAACCGCCAAGTATTGAAAAATACTGTGTGTTTGAATGATGGCAACAAGCCTTGTATGCAAGAGAACCAGTTCATCCTCAGAATGCTTTTGATAATTAAATGATTCACATGCCATTTCCAGGTAAGTAGCAGTATCATTCCAAATCACCAGTCTATAACTTATGATTGCCTGTTCATATTCCAAGAACAAATAAATCAAAGGGAATAAACTAGAGAGCACAACTCAAGGGGCAAAAACCTGTGGATCCTGCCAAACCCCTGTACCTTACATTGGCCTAACAGAGTACTCGTGCTTTTTTGGTTCTTTTTCCTCTTATTTCTTTCTGTCTTCATAGTTATACAAGAAATGAGTAACATGAAACAAAAGATTACAGTGGACTAGGACTTAATAGTGGCGCCAACTCCTGCACCTGCTCTTACGGAACATGTAGCGGTACGGGAGGCTAACCTATTCATCAATGGGGGATCTAGAAATACAACAACAACTGTGATGTCGTCATGGAAATGTCTCCTCACCCCTCGATCAATCTTCTTCAGGTCAGAGTATCTCATTTCTCTTTTTTTGGCTGCTACTCGAAGTGCAGCTTTAACAAGTCTCTTAGCGATTCCCTGTAGATGAAGCACAAATGGTGACTACATTTTAAAGTCATGGCCTGAAAAGAGCCTCAGCAATTAGATACATCAAAGAGTATAATATGATTTATATAACTTAATTATATTTTGGCTATGATCTTTGTAGTAGGAAAACATCTCAAAGTGATATTATCTATACCAAGAATTATCTTAACAATTTATTTATGTCTTTATGCAGTTGAAGTTAATCTATGGACAATAGAATGGTCACAAGTAAAATTCCAGACACTGCAACTTACATTTCGGGGGTAACTGTGGACAATATCAACAGCCTCTTGGTTGCTAAGATGCTCCCATAAACCGTCTGATGCAAATATGAGAAACTGATCCTTAGAGTTGAGTTTGTGTATAAATATTGATGGCTCTGGATTAAGAATTGGCTTTGTGAAGGGCTCAGACAGTCTAAACTTAGCCAATAGAGGTTCCCTGTTGAATTCTGTCTTCTTGAGATAGGCATCCCCAATGGATCTTGAAATCTGAAACAGACAAAACCTAGTCAGTTAACTATGTTTTTATAATCAGGATATATAAGCCATCTTACCAGGAACACTGCTCATGCATTTGGCATTGATTATAGTGCTTATGAAAATGCTAGAACACTTGGAGCTAAGTGATCATCAGCTGCCAAGTAAATGGGCATTTGAAAACATTCAATGTAGTGTAAAAGTAACTGACATCATATTGTCATAATGTATGATTGTATTTTTAAAAACTATATGTTCAGCTCAGTTATTTGCATAGAGGGGAACCACACAAGACCCTTTTTTTTATACAGATTTTTTTTCTCTCGTTAGCACGACGTGCAAGCTTTTACCAACTTTGGGGTACTACGGATGCACAGAACATATAAGAAGAGGGTAAACTTAGATATCAGGGAGCTAAGTAGATTATTTAACAGAAACTATTGGTATGTCCAAATCAAACACTAATACGTTGAATCAAGAGATTCCAGTTCTCTGGAATGTCTTCATTGACAATTTCATGGGCTAACTACACATTCGTGTAGTGCAGTCTGAAACCCTTTTCTTTCCCCAAAACACCACCCAAAATTAGGAGAGGAAAAAGAGTTTTTTTTTGGTGGTATTTTATTGGCCTCATGAAAGGCATTGGCTTTCGAATCCGCATTATATTCAGACTTATTTTTCTGTTTTGAATAGACGATATAGTAATATTTGTTGGATTTTTCAGTCCAAGCAAGAGACAACCGACCACAACCTTGAGGTTATTCTTCAAGGTATCTGCCATTTCTCCCACTTGTTCGGGTCAAAATAGAAAGAGCCTTGGCTCTTTTCATATGAAATAAAATGCATCAAAGAAAAATTAGAAAGAAGGGGTGTGTGGGTTTCCAAAAAGGAAATAATTTTTTTTACCTGTATGATACCCTTCACACGCCAAACCTTGTGTTTTAGAACCACAATTTGTGAATCATCAGGATGCAATGAATGAAGCTCTTCTCTTACAGATTCAATGTTTGCATTGTGCTCTGTTGACAATTGTATAGCTGTAACATCTCTGAAATTCCTCTCTGCTCTCCCTAATACCACTCGGGAGTCTCCAGCATTGGCAACATACAGGAGCCCATTGCATATTATCCCAACCAAACAGCATGTTCCCACTGATGCAATTTGTGGCTTGGTATGCCATTGCTCCCTTACAAGAGAGATGAATTCCTCTTCTGTAGCCAAGAAAGCCTTTTTAACAACACTTGCAGATACCTCTTGATGTTCAGATGCAAATTCTGAATCAAAGAAAAGATACATTCAGAAGGAGCACTATCATCTATTATCACTTAAAAGTGTATTGAGTTTATTTTCTTCTCGAGTCAAGGGATTTGTGAATAGTTGCTTGCATGGCTACAAATACAAAGTAGTGTGAGGGATGAACCAGTATTTTGAAGATTGGTAAATGGACCTAGTAGTGTTTTAATTTCCTCTATTCTCTTGCTTCTTTTCTTCAAATACTCTAACTAAACTCTTTAGAGGTTTCAAATTTTGTTTTTCATAAATTAAATCGACACATTTAAGGACTTTTTAATTTCCATTGCATCAAGCACTCCTTTAGAAGTTTATCAATAATGCCAGTTACTCTTAAATTACCGCACAAGTGCCAATATCGAACTTGTGACAGAATTGATCAAGTTCTTATAATTGGATACGAATTATATTAAGCAAATGAACAAAATTCAAGATCTTTATGTAAACTAGTAAGACTCTACTATAGTCAAATTAAAAACATGAATTTAAATTAAAATAGAACATACTCTTAAGATTGAGGAAGAGGTTATCATTTACAAACTGGGATGTCTCTGGTCCTCCATGTCCATCATAGACCCCAATGAACGTCCCACAAGGGCCAGAATTTAGTGTACTCAATGGTCCTGATACAAGTTGGCTTTGATCTTCCAGCAAACTATTTGCTTGAATTACTGCCATTGAAAATTCTCCACTTACATGGGTACCTAAATCCTTACGCCACAACAACCCATCAGTCCGGTCTCCACCTCGTCGACCGCCAGCACCATCCACAGATGGTTTCCAGCAAGGTTTAACCATTTTTTTCATTACTATCCAATCAATTGCAAATGGCCAAGCTACCAATCATATATTCCCCAAACTTTGTATTGAATCACAAAAACAAACCCAAATAAAGCCCATATGTATATATCATCCAAAAGACCCGGCAAACATTAAATTCATTAAATCAAGCCTAAGCTCCAATTTTTGCTTATGCTCCAAACCCACAACTCCAGTTCCTGAAACTATATACCCACAAGCACTAAAAGACCCCGACACCATTAATATGTAACAAAACTACAAAAAGGAAAGAGAAGCCCAAATGGGTATGGGCAAAACAAACCAGCAATTGTCTCTGACGACAAGAAACCAATAGTTTTTATATGAGTTTAGAGAATATGAAGGTGTGCTGGTGCTTTTGCATTCCTTGAACCTGGGTTTAATGTATGTGGTGGTGGACCTTCCATTGGTCTGTCTCCCCTCAAGACAGAGCTTAGCTGTAAAAACCCATATAGATTTGATCGTGACAGAGATTGTTCAGGAAAAAGGGGTTTTGGAATTTTCTGGCAGAAAATGTTTTGGATTGGTGTTTGATGAGATCTTAGATGATGGAGTGGTGACGGAAATGAAATAGATTTTATAAACAAACTACTACTGCAAATACACCGGACCCTTATTTTAATGTATCTGTGTGTCTCTCTCTCTCCCTATCTCCCTCTTGTTCGTTTGTTTTGTGTTTTTTAGGGTTTGTGATTTACTTATGGCTGAGATTTCATAGTTTTATACTCTTATGAACAGTAACCCATAATTTTAGGCTGTTTTTACTAGTAATTTGTTTTTTAGGTATTTAGTGGTATCTCCTCCTCTATTTCATGCCCAAACATTATGCTTAATTTTCCAAGGAAAGAAGGTAGTAAAAGACAAGGTGACTGAACTCGACTTGGAAGAAAGTGATAACAAAACGGAATGTTAACATTAAATATAATTTAATACCCTTAAATTTTTATTTATTATCATATTTATCTCATACTCTCTTATTTATAATATTTTTTTCATAAACAGTAATTTTGCAAATTAATTCTTCTAAATTATATAATTTGAAAAAAATAAAATTATCTAAACTATAGGATATTTTTAGATATATTTTATTTTATTTATACTTGCAATGTAGTATTAAAAAAAAGAAATCATTTTTAGAATGTGGTTTTATAGAATTTACTTTATTCCTATTTATACGTTGTTTTAAAATTTCAAAGAAAAATAATATTTCTTACGATTTTATGTCAAAAATTTTTATCATGATAATTATAATTGGTAATATTTCAACGATATATTTGATATAGTGGGTCAATTTTATAATTCAACATCAATACATAGTAGGACTAACATCTTAAAAAAAAGTTTCTCTTAATCACTACTACCCCAAACATCAAATACATATTTATTTATGGGTCTTTTACATAAGTATACAATATTTAGAAAGTAATTACACTATTAGTGCACTCATAAAAAATTTATATAATTAATACACTTTCTATATTTATTTACAATATTAGTGTAATTAAGATTCCTTAATTTAGGGAATTAGTATAGGATTCAATTCATAATAATAAGAAAACCTAAAATCAAGGAGAAATAACTACCATAATTAATAATTCAAATTCAAATATCTTAGATCTAACAAACAAAATAAATTCAAATTCAAAAATAATAATTAAAATTTAAATATTCAAAGTTTGGCAACGTCATCTTCCTCCTTTCCTTCGCCGCCGCTTCAACACCATAGACGCCAGCCATCTTCCTCCGCTTCACCATGGACGCCGGTCATCTTCCTCCGCTTCACCATGGACGCCGTCGCTTCAACACCATGGACGCCGGCCACAACTGCCATTATGACGAATGTTGATTTAACCAGAAATTAAAAGGAGAAAAAGATAAATTTTAGTGCAGTTGGTATCCAAATATTTATACAAAGGTAACCATTTTAGTTTTTGTGGGTAACCAAGAGAAATTTCAGTGCAGTTGGTAACTAAAACTTTCAAAGGTAATAATTTTAATTTTTGTTGGTTACATTTGTATTAAGGTTTGGCTACCAACTGCACTATGAAAAAAAAAATCTATAATAAATTTTTTATAATTAATTGGTAACCCAATAAAACTGAATTGGTTACATTTGTATTAAGGTTTGGCTACCAACTGTATTATAAAAAAAATATCTACAATAGATTTTTTTTAATTAATTGGTAACCCAATAAAATTGAATTTGTTACATTTGTATAAAGTGTTAGCTACCAACTGCACTATTAAAAAAAACTATAAAAGATTTTTTTTAAAATAAATTAGAAACCTAATAACACTAAATTGGTTATCTTAGTATGAATGTTTGACTACCAACTGTACTATAAAAAAACGCAGCAACTGTACTATGAAAAAATCGCAGATGGAGACTCTAATCAATGTTTTCCATGGAACTTGAAAAATACCAAATCAGCAACGAAGAAGATCACCATGTCGGCGACAGATCACCAAACCTTCATCTTTCTCTCTCTCACTATCCATCTTCTCTCTTTACATTTGTGTCTTTCTCTCTTTAAACTACAATATCCAGACAAAAACTAAGAGAGAGATTGGGTGGGCGGGGCTGTTACTGCATTTGAACTCGTACTCCCCAGGCGGGGCGTTGAAGGAGAGGTGGTGGTTGTGGCGGCGGTGAGAGGCACTGACCCAGAGATGGTGGTGGTGGTGGTGGTGGTGGTGGTGGAACATAAGGTTGTGAAGGGTTTTGCCGACGATTTTGCCACGTTTCATCATCATGTTGAGATCAAGCATGAATTTCCTCTTGGATATGCCTTTCCTTATCATGAAGAACAATACACATACTATACTCCATATTTTTTTGCTGCAACCGGTAGATTTGGTTCCATTTTAATTTGATAGATATATATTCGATATAGCTAGGTAGGTAGGTAATTAAAAAGATTGAGAGAAGGAATATTTACTTAGATATGATTTTTTAATATGTAGATATATTAATTACTTAATTTAATTAGTAAATTAATACTAATCTCCTAAATTAAGGAATCCTAATTGAATACTAATTCTCTAAATTAAGAAATTTTAATTGTACTAATATTGTAAATAAATATGAAAGTGTATTAATTGTGTAAATATTTTATAAGTTCACTATTGTTGTAATTATTTTTAAAAATGTAATAGAATATGTAATTGATCCTTTATTTATTTTGTAAATAATCTTTTGAACCAATCTTACTTACTCCAATGAGATGGTATTCTCTATTTTCCCACATTCTCTTCCTTAAATAAGTTTAATAAGCATGAGTGTTTCATTTAAAGAGGAAACTTGGTTTGAAAATACTCCCCCCAACTATTTTGAAACAACATTTTTTAGGTTATAGCTGTTGTTGCTCTTCAATAAATCAATTAGGTATACATCCATCAATGATATCCCATTACCTAAAAATTAAAGGGATTTGATAGTGAAGTTTCTGTAGTTTGATTAACTTGTTCTCATGGTGGAATAAATAATTTAATCAATTTCTGTACCAGTTTCATCTGACGGTCCAGATTCTCTTCCCTGCTGGGAAAATATTAGACCAAGGCACTAAGCTACCTCTATATATATATATTTTGGTCCCATATGATAACATTAAATTCATACCATGTGAAAGTTGATACCCTTAACAATAAAAAAGAGTAACAAAAATATGTCTACATCCCTTTACCTAACGCGTAACCCTACGAATTAGCATTTTAAAATACACAAGTTACATGGACTAATGCTGGATTATATATATATATTTATTGGCATTGATGCTGCCGTTGTGAGTTTGGAGGGATCAGGGATGTGAAGGAAAAATATAGGAGGGGAAGGGATGAGATGGGGAGAGATACGAATGAATTACTATAATTTTCCCTTGTTATGTTTGTGAGTTTTAAAAAGAAAGAGAAATGATGAAATTTTAATTATATTTTTTCGAGTTTATTTTTAAACTACACTATTACTATATTATTCTTACATATTAATGTAATAAATGACATAATTTATTTTAAAAGGATAATTTAGTTAATATAAAATATCTAATTTTCTCATCCTTCCAAATCCTCCTACCTTTGAGGAAAAAGTTTTCAGCAAAAAATGAAATCAACTTTACCTTTAAATTTCTTCTCTTCCTCTTTAAAAAAAACTCACAAACATAATATTCGGAGGGATTTTAATTATTTTCCCTTCAAAAAAAACTCAAACTAGCAAGCAATCTTATTAAGGAAACCAGTCACAACACAGAGTTCAATTGGTTCCGTGTGGGCTTTGTTTTATCTCTAACCAATCTTATTAAGGGGCAGTTTAATTAGGCCGTCTAATTTAGGTCAGAATATGAAGTTACCCGGCCGGCTTGTCTGTTTCATTATGCGTCTCAATTACAAGCAGATATCTAAGAAATCATCAGCAACCGAAACAAAAAGGTAGTCATATTTTCAGATACAAGCTCACACTGTATAATCTGCTCTGTAAAAAAAATGCACTAAAATTAGCCACACTGCAGGCTCGTTTAGGTGGCGCAGGCTATAGGGTAGCAGGGTCGTGTGGTCGGAAGTAAATTCATTTCAAAACAGAACAGTGCAGTCATGAGTCTGAGCAATGATTGAAGTTTCAAGCTGTATAGCTACTCCTCATTTCAGCCAACTGTTTAGATTACCTAATGGAGCCAGACTAATGTAGGGCATGGGAATACTTTTGAATGTCACGATTCTCTTTCAAACAGTACTAGTGTATTGTGAAAATCACTTTACAAAGTTGCCATATAGTATCAGAAGCTGGCTGGTTTTTAAAGGCTTCCATTAAATTTCTCTCATTAAATATCCATACTTAGTGGTATAATAGGATGAGACAAGAGGGCATGTCAGATTCAGCTCATGAAGTGCTACTATAGAAGAAGTATTCCAATTTAAAACCAACATCAAATTCAAATTTTGGAAAATGGAACAGGTAAAAACTTAAGATGGAAAAGGGTACATATAGACCTATTATTACTATCCCAACCCTATATTGATTACTACTATCTCTCTCCTCTTTCGGTTCTATATATCATTCACCACTGCAGAAACCAAGAATTAGACAAGGAGCACTTATCTAATTAAATGGACATCCAACAATGGTACATTGATTTATTAGAAACATTAATTTCACCTAAATCCAACTTCAATCATATGTCTTCTCTCCATTGAACTTCGAAGCCTTTCCCTCACATACCTCAGAGTATCAAGAACATCTTTAACACTTGCATTAGAAATAGGTGGATTGCTGGTAGTAGACTGTGTTGTCACTGGAATATCAACAGGGACTAATGCCATTGAATTATCAACACTTTTATCCCATTCTAGATCATTTTTCTCCGACGAAGACTTTGACCTAAAAAGATTGAAACAATGTATCAAGAAAATTCAAGATACAAATTCTAATAAATAGTTTAAACAACCCACAGAACACTTGCATTAATTATCCAGTAGTAACTCGCAAACGAAAACATTCGAGGTGCACAACTTACGGTTTGCTCATCTTGTGGCTTATCTGGCATTTCGAGGTCCAAACACAACCTCATCTTTTTGGTAGGTTACTTCTGGACCAAATAAGTTGCCTTTGTGAAACGAACAAAATCCCCAAATGCACCAAATGAACCAAATTAAACTTGCAGTTAATGAACTTTGAAGATCGACTTCACATACCTATGATCATCTCCCTTCAGATCATCCAAGTTCTGATTACATTTGAAATCATCGGATTTATCTGACTCGGCCTTTTCATTTGAAGGAAGAACAATGTAGCTTTCCGTCCATGTAGTAGTAACATTATGCTCCAAGATTTCTGATGATGGGGACTTCATTTCTTTCATTGGCTCTTCAATTTTACATTTCGCAGAATTTGTGAATTGGGTGGTGGGAATAGGTTCATTATCATCATCATCTTCTGGGCATTTGGGATATGAAGGTGAGGCCGTGGATGATGACACAGAGTTGAATTCACTCTTCTCCAATAAGCTTGAATTTGAGTGCTCTGATTCATCTGAAACAACATATGCTATATTAATGGACTCGAGCTTCTTTATTAGTGATTTCAGCCTCTTTTCAGCTCTGTCCCTTGATTTTACCTCTCTTCTCAACTGGTTCTCTAATTCAATCCGCTTTGAGTTTGGAGGTAGATATAAAAAGAAGAAAAGACGAAAAAATTGAGTAAAATTTTATGAAAATTGAAAAAGAAAAAGGTAATATCATTCGGGTTAGAAGATGATAAATCACAGCCTCAGATGAATAACCGACCTTGTTGGCAATTTGGTCTGCCTCTTCATTGGCAACCCTTGAAGCCCCTCTCTCTGCTAGCAATCTCCCTCTTAAACACTCGAGAGTCTTCAATTTATCCTTTTCACTAAACCAAAACCCATTTCAGATATGTGAAATTTAACAAAACAAAATCAGCAAGGAAAATCAAAATACTCCCAGAAACGGAAAGAGAGAAGAAAACCCACCTCGGTTTTGGAGCTACATTACCCCCACATATCATATTTCTCTGCAACTTTACAGTATTCCAAACTGGGTTATATTCAGCAGCAACTGAAGAACCCACTTTAATTTAGCTACAACAAATGTTAGTATTGGATCAGGTAGAAGTGAAATTTTGTTTAGATTTTACAAGTAGACTAGTAGTCGTATGTTTTTAGAAGAACAAAATTGGTTATCTTATACTGTACCTACTTGCTTAGTATGATGGTCAGAAAGAGAGAGATTGGAGCGGTGTCCACCGTCTATTTCTGTTACTACTACGGTAGTATTTATTTTTACATTGAATTGTTAACTGTCCATTTATTGTTTTCAAGTTAAGACGATGGTGTGCCACTCCAAGAACTGCTGTTAATTTGTTTTTAAGTATACCGAGTTCAACTTTATGTGAATTTGTATGTTTCTTTTATTTTTTAAGAATTGTAAAACTTTTATTTTCACGCTATATAGAATAATACGAGTATAATAATGATCGATCTTGTTTCCACCGATATCCGTCAAAAAAGGGGGAGGGGGAGGGGGAGGGAGATCTAGTACATCTTTTGACGTGATGGTTTTCTTTTTTTATTTAGGAGTTGTACAAAATTATTATATTTAAGTACATTTTATGAAAGAAAGGAAGAAATAGCCTATAGGATCATACATAGCCTTAATTAAATTAAGATTGAATGCATGTGATTTTAAGGTTTCAAGTTTAATATTCAACTTTGTACTTGTATTTGACTTTTTGTTTTTATGTCAATTTTTTTTTTATGAAAATAGCAATTCCGTTTTTTAAAATTAAAACACACTGCAGGAGGAGTTATGGGAAATTGGTTGGTTTGGGGTCACGTGATGTTTGATGCACTGTGTCCACCGGTGGTACCACTGACACGTTGGTTCATAAATTCCTGTAAAATAAAAATACACTACTAGCCATTTACACTCTGTTAGTTTTTTTTATGGCCAAAATTCGAATAAAATAATTGGATATATTTTAATATTTTTGAAACAATAAAAAAATTGAAATTTAGTTGGCTACCCCCTTCCTTCCTTCCTTCTACTAGTGAAGTAGAGTAAAATTTGTGGGTAAATGAATGTGTTTTAAAAATAAACATGTTTTTAAGACAAATTTATTGCATCACCTGGCTGAGAAGATGAGATGTTAAGACATCAATAGTTTTTACTACTCCATTATGTTTGGAATCGTTTCTCAAAACAATTACTCCATGTTGTGTTCTACTCCTACAAATTACAATACAAAGCAAGCAACTTGGGCTCTTGGAGCCTATGTATTTTTTCCCATTCCTTGCTTAAAGATAAGGAACAGATGGGCCAGGGCCAAGTAAGTACCTATCATGATTGATCCCTCATTACGTACGGTACGTATGGGTTTATATATATATTAACCCAATTAATTATTAGTGTTCAAACAAAGATTTAAAGCAATCACCTTTTATTATATTTTCTCCCACTTATCCGTTAGTTACTACTCCTTCCATTCCTAAATAAGCCAGAATTTTACACTTATTAAGGGAGTCATCTCCAATTCTGTCATTAAGATTGATGATATGTATTAACACAATTATCCTTATATTAATTAAGAAAATGCCTACTCCATAAAATTATCTAGATGAATGAGATAGAAAGATACTTGAAAAACATAAGGAATGGTGGGAATAGTAATTTAATTTGATTAATGGTTGTATTTGTCCTTTCATCCCAAATAAAAGATGAGAGTTCAAATTTGTTGTAAATTAGTAAGATAATGGTTTCTTTAATAAATCAATTTTAATAAGAACACAATTATTTTAAAATGAATATTAACACTATAGTTGGAGGCCTAGTTATAATAATAGTAATATATCATGAACTTACTTTGAAAGGGGGAGTTGTTTAGTGCAGTGCTACGCTACCTTATCGACATGAAAATCATAAATAAAACCTACTACTACTCTACACTACTTGAAGATTGGATTGGAGGCGAGGGAGGAGTTGTCTTGAAGCAGACTCATTATTATTGTGACACTGGCCCACTTCAGAATTTACATCTTTATGGGGTACACTATTTTACATTTAAAGCCCACGAGTTACTTCCTTCGTCCCTAAATAATTGACGTTATAAAAAGTTTAAAATTTATCAATATATTTGACGTTATCAAGTTTTAGAAAGCATTAATGACAGTTTTTTCTCTATTGCCCTCAACTATATGGAGTATTTCATTTATCTAGACAACTATATGGAGTACATCTTTTCTTAATTAATGTAAGAGTAATTGTGGTAATACATATCAATTTTAATGACAAAATTGAATAATAAAAGTGTAAAAACCTCCAAAACGTCATATATTTAGAGATAGAGGGAGTATCGTTTAAAACCTATCAAGAGTCTAATAAATGGTAAAAAAATTCCTTAGACCATTTGGCAGATGAGTTGTAAAATCAAGCTTATTTTTCTTTTATTATTAACATAAAGCCAAATACAAAATTAGAAATAAAAACAAAAATTTTCACCAATTAGTATTTTGTTTAATGTTTTTGTTGACATCATTGTCAATTCAACTAAAACAAATTATGAACCCTGATGGGATAAATTATGAGTCACAATCAAAGCAATTAGTTTGGCATCTGCATATCCCAATAAAACCCTACCCTAAGTGAACAGCAGAGATTCCCACTCATGCAACCTCACGGTCCTTGGCCACTTTGCTCATGTAAGAATTTTAGGAACTTGTCACTACTCCCAAAGCCTGGACAAAGATTCTGCTCTGTTGTTTAAAATGATCCCTTGGATTGGCCGTCCAAATATTTGCTTAAGAGTCGTACAGACCTTGTAAGTGCATTAATTGTGCATATTAAGATCCCAAAACAAAAGCCATCCCTTATCAATAGTATCTGGGGATCAGATCAGAACTTACACTTTCCTCATTAAATTCATCCATCAAAATATACCCTTCATCTCTCATCAATTCAACCAAACCTTCTAATATGGCATGTATCTCTTCATTAGATGCATCTTTAGCTATAACCCTTCTCTATCCAGCTACTGCCTGGGACAATTTTTATTTGTTAGGCCGGCCGGCCAGCCAGTTTATTATAATACTACAGGAAGCAATTGTTGTGTAAAAGCCCAAAGCCCAACAAGATTTAATTTTATTTATCCTCAATATCCTAAAATGAGCAAGGGCCAAGGAGGTAGGTTGGTAACCAAAGAACACACTAGCAAAACCCAATCTCTAGTAGTAATCTATTATATCATTATGACATATTATTATTACAAATATGAGTTGGATCTAGTTTAACTAATTTTGACCAATATTAGTTTATAATAGTTTTTTACATTTTGTAGAGCTAATACAACAACATATATATGCATTATTACACTACATTCTTATATAATACATATTCATATTACATATTACACACTTTTGTAATTTATACATTTATAAAAATTATTTCACTAATTATGGAATTAATCCATAATAAAGTTAACACTTTTAGTGTAACGAACTACTAATTTAAATAATTAATATCTCCTCTGTAAGACCCCAACTTTTATAAATAAAGATGAATTTTCTATAAATATCATTTTTGAATATTATGGAGTTAATTTGATATAATGTTATAGTTATGGGTAATATTTATAAATTTTGCAAAGTACGCACGTTGTTATATAATATTCGATTGGTTGGGAAATATTCGTTTTAACAGGGAATATTCGTACAACGGCACAATCATTGGTGGACCCCACAACGGAATTATTGACGGATTGAGAAAACGACAAAAATATTTTATTAAAAATAACGGCGGAAGTTTTACCATTGATACTGTTGAACTACTCGGTAGTAAAAGTACAGTAATACGTGTGGTTGAATAATAGCACACGGTATTGATTATTAATGCTTATGTGAGAAGTCACTCAGTTTGATTCAATTATTGTCAGTTAATAATATGAATTATTTAGCGATAATGAAGGTTTGTTTTATTCGTATTATTAACGTAATAAAACAGAAACATCTTTTTATATAAAACAGAATACTTTATTAAAGTTATTCTATAAATAGAATATATTATATTTTATTTAAAAGATTTTTCTTTAAATATGGACCGTCAGATTAAAGTAATCAATCTGGACCGTTCATTGATTAGTTACTATACATTCTATTTTTCTATAAATAGCAGCTCATTCCTTCATTATTTCTTACGAATTCACTGAACTCTAGAGAGAGAAACTATAGAGAGAAACTATAGAGAGAGAGAGAAGAAAAGTATTCTGCTACTTAACTACTTCCTTATTTCAGTTTTTCTTTAAAACGGTAAGGGGTGTTATTCTTTCTTATTCATGAAGAGAACTGTTGTTATTCAATTTCTTATTATTCTGTTGGAATAACCTGTATACGCGGTCTACCCTATACTTGGTGACATTTTTCTGTTATTCTGTTGGAACATCCTGTCTGTGTGTTTTACACCGGACCTGGTTCCGTTTTTATTATTATTCTGTTGGAACATCCTGTCTGTGTGTTTTACACCGGACCTGATTCCGTCTTTATTATTATTCTGTTGGAACATCATGTCTGTGTGTTTTACACCGGACCTGGTTCCGTCTTTATTATTATTCTGTTGGAATATCCTGTCTGTGCGTTTTACGCCGGACCTGGTTCTATTATTTATTATTCTGTTGGAATAACATGTCTGTGTGGTCTATCGCATGCATGGTGATTTCTTTTGTTATTCCATTCTTTATTATACTCAGTTGGTTAAGTTTTGACTTCTATACTCTATGAAATTTGTGAAATATCCTTGATAATTGCGTTTCACCAGTATCATTTCATGAAAATATTCTTCTAAGCATTCTTGAATTTTACTCCACAAAGCAGTATCATGTTGACAATTTGGACGTTGTTAATTCTTGGATAAATTAATTCTTGAATTTGTTTTATTGAATTCTTATATCATTGTCATCATCCTCATGTTTATAAAATGTTGAAAGTCATCTGTGGCCTGTAGTGCATAGATGGACTTGATATGATTATGACCAGGGATTATTCGGTATAATCATGACCGTAATGTTATAAATGATGTGGTAAAAGTCCTCATTGGCCCGTAGTGCATTGATGGACAGTTGTTGGCATGATCATGACCATTAATGAATACACGAATATCCTTGGCCGTAGTGCAGGGGTGATTCGATGATGTGAATTATTTTATTAAGCTGAGTTCCAGCGATAACAATATTGAAAAACCTTTTAAATCATAGAAGATAGTAGATTTTATTCTCTACTTGACTCTTTTAATAGATTGCTTGTTCCGCTGCAGTTAAACTTGATGTTCGTTATATTTTGTCAGTTTAACACTGTTGAAGGCTAATGATAATTTATTCTGCATTATCTTAGTCATAATATTTCTTACTGGGCTAGTTGAGCTCACCCTTTCTTTCACTGTTCTCTTCAGGAAATGAGAATAGCTGGGACGAGTCGGGAAACGGAGTGATGGACCAGATGATAGTATTAGTAGTCCTCACTATTCTATTAAATAGTGTGACAATAATTGTAATAAGGACTCCTTTTGAGTTTGTATAGTCTCTAGTAGACAATGATTGTATTCAAACTCACAGTTATGTTTTGTCGTATTGTACACGACAGTTGTATTTGTATTCTGTACCATGTATCTGACGACCCAAGATGGGTGATGTATACCTAATTTTGGGGGCGACACAGTTGGTATCAGAGCTTAGGGATATGATCCCTGGCTAAGATGTGAGAATAGAACTAGGAGGGGAGAGACGGGAAATTCCTTCGTTAGTATGACCTACCTAAGTTTATTTACATGGTATTTAATTGGTCGGTCATAATATAAGGATAATATATGACATATCAATTAACTTTTGTTTTGTGGCAGTATCTGAAAATGGCATCTGAGAATGTTGAGAATAGCAATGGAGCACAGACGACTGTTGATTCACCACATATCAATAGTCAGGATAATGTGTATCAGGAAGGTGACAATCCTCATGCAAACAACAACACTAACCAGATGATGAATGATAGAATGTTCAGAAGCTTTATGCAGTTCATGCAACAGCAGGCGAGAGCGGCTCCTGTCCAAAATATAGGTGGAAACACTGAAAACTCTCGGACGGTCACCGCTAAACAGTTCAAGGAGCTGGGACCACCGGAGTTTAAGGGAGAGCCAAAACCACTTATAGCGGAAACATGGATAAAGCAGATCACCAAGATATTTGAAGTCTTGGGATGCTCTGAGGAGCAAAATGTTCCCTTTGCCGCCTTTATGTTGCGAGGAGAGGCAGATTACTGGTGGGTATCGATTAAGCGTACTCAACCTGTCGCACTGAAGATGTCTTGGGAGAAGTTCCAAGAGCTGTTCAATGATAAATACTTTCCCGAAAGTGTTCGTCACATGAAGGAGGTGGAGTTCATCAAATTGGAGCAGAATAATATGACCGTGTCGCAGTATGAGGCTAAATTTACTGAGTTATCCCGATTTGCGTCCCACTTGGTGGATAATGAAGAGCGAATGACGCGAATGTTTTTGCGAGGTTTGAAACCTGAGATATGTCAACATCTTATTTCTCATAAATTGTGTTTGTATTCAGATGTTGTGAATAGGGCTCAGTTAGTGGAGCGCGATAACGAGTCAACGCAACCAAAAGAGAGCAGTCGGCAAAATGATAATACCAGTGAGAGCAGTCTTCGAAGCGGTGACAACAAGCGTGGAGGGAATCAACAGGTCAGAAATGGTAACCACTTCGGCGGTAATCAGGGCCAAAACAATAAGAATGGTCATTTCAAGAAGCGGAGATTCAATAATGATGGAAAGACGTCAACACTAGCACCCGTTGTTAAGGAAGGAGAACGACCACCTATCATATGTTTCAAATGCAGATGGGAGGGGCACATCAGTCCAAACTGCGCGATGCCGTCTAAAGCATGTTATAATTGTGGAAGAGAAAGTCATTTAGCTCGATTTTGTCGTTTACCAAAAACAAGTTCAGCCAAGATGGAGACACCAAAGGCCGTCCCAGAAAAGTCAAAACTGGTAGTGCAAGGGAGAGAGTTTGTTGTGACCTCCCAGAAAGCAAGAAACCCGAATGAGGTCATCACGGGTAAGCTTATCATAAACTCTAACGATGTCTATACTTTATTTGATATCGGTTCTACCCATTCTTTTATTTCTCCTACTTGCGCTCATCGATTAAGTTTGACTCCGGAGAAATTAGACTTTGACTTATCTGTTGAAACTCCATTGGGAGAAACCTTCATTACATCCACAGTTTATAAGTCTTGTTTGGTTCAAGTTGGTATCCACACATTACCTGTCGATCTTATTTCATTAAAAATACTTGCATTTGACGTGATTCTAGGGATTGATTGGTTAACTACTCATCATGTAAAAATTAATTGTTTTCGTAAGGTTGTTAGCTTTCATATTCCTAATCGACCTATTATGCGAATTCAAGCAACCAAACCATTAAAATCAATCGCTGTCATCTCAAGCCATAAAGCTATTCGTTTATTGAAAAACGGATGTCAAGCTTTCTTAGCTCATCTCACGGATCTAAACAAAAATACGTCAGTTTTGAATGATATTTCTATTGTTAATAAATTCCCTGACGTATTCCCTGAAGAACTTCCTGGCCTACCCCCAAAGCTTTGAAATTGAATTTTGTATCGACCTTGAACCCGGTACAAAACCCATTTCCAAAGCCCCATATCGAATGGCTTCTATTGAACTTCAGGAGTAAAAGATCCAACTGCAGGAATTGTTAGACATTGGCTTTATTCGTCCTAGTACTTCTCCTTGGGGTGCTCCTGTGCTATTCGTGAAGAAGAAAGATGGAAGTATGCGACTTTGTATTGATTATCGGGAGTTGAATCATGTCACCATCAAAAACAGGTACCCATTGCCACGTATTGATGACCTGTTTGACCAGTTGCAAGGAGCACAATTCTTTTCAAAGATCGATCTTCGTTCTGGATATCATCAGCTGAAGGTTAGAACTGAGGATATTCCAAAGACGGCTTTCAGAACTTGGTACGAGCATTATGAATTCCTAGTCATGTCCTTTGGATGGACTAATGCTCCTGCTGCCTTCATGGATATGATGAACCGGGTATTCAAGGAATATTTTGATCACTTTGTGGTCGTCTTTATTGATGATATCCTTATTTATTCCAAAAGCCGTTAAGATCATGAGCAATACTTGAGGCTGGTACTCCAAAAGCTTCGTGAATACAAGCTTTATGCCAAGTTAAAGAATTGCGAGTTCTGACTGGAGGAGGTAGTATTCCTTGGACACGTAGTGTCAAGTCGTGGAATATCGGTTGACCCGGCAAAGATTGAAGCTATTCAAAGCTGGGAGAAACCTAAATCAGTGACCGAAGTACGTAGCTTTCTTGGTTTAGCTGGTTATTATCGGAGATTCGTGGAAGGATTTTCTCGAATCGCTACTCCATTAACTCAGCGGACTCGGAAAGATACAAAGTTCGGTTGGAGCGAAGAATGTGAGAAGAGTTTTCAAGAACTCAAGAAAAGACTCATTTCAGCACCTGTTCTAACAATACCATCTGGCTCGGAGGGATTTGTCATCTACAGTGATGCTTCGAGCAAAGGGTTGGGATGCGTTCTCATGCAACATGGAAAAGTCATAGCCTATGCATCAAGACAACTCAAGGAATATGAGAGGAATTATTCTACTTATGATCTAGAGTTGGCAGCTATTGTCTTTGCACTTAAAATTTGGAGGAATTACTTGTATGGAGAGAAGGTGAAGATCTTTACGGATCATAAAAGCCTCAAATATTTCTTCACTCAAAAGGAACTCAACATGTGACAACGATGTTGGCTTGAACTGTTGAAAGATTATGATCATACCATTCAATACCATCCTGAAAAAGCGAACGTGGTAGCTGACGCATTGAGTAGAAAATCATATGCAAGTACGAGTGCGATATTGTCAACACAAAGGCCCATTTTGTGTGACTTGCAAAGGATGGAGATAGAGTTAAAGACCCCAGGGACCCATGTGATGATGGCGAATATACAAGTAGAACCAGCTTTAATCGATAAAGTTAAAGCTGCTCAAGCTACAGACCTGGAGCTGATGCGTATAAGGAAGAAAGTGCAAGAAGGTGCTATGTCGGAAGCAAGAATCGATGAAGAAGGAATACTTTGAGTCAACTCCAGACTTTGTGTTCCTAATAACCCTGATTTAAAGTATGAAATCATGATGGAGGCGCACAACACACCGTTTGTAATCCATCCTGGAAGTACCAAAATGTATCATGATCTTCATCATACATTTTGGTGGAGCAATATGAAGAGAGAGATAGCGCTGTTTATCTCAAGGTGTCTAACTTGTCAACGAGTCAAAGCGGTGCATCAAGTACCAAAAGGTCCATTGCTAGGGGTGTAAGTCGAACCAAGTAGTTCGGTACTCGATTCGAGATTGGCTCGAAAATATGATCCAAAGCTCGAATTCGAAGTTGATCCGAGTCGAATCTGATCCATACTCGTTTTCTGTTTAATGATACACGAGTCGAATTCGAGCATACCAGTGTTCGTTCAGATTAGGGTTCGAGTATTTCATTTTTTCTCGAACCAGACTCGATACCTGCTCGATGGATCATATTCAAATATTTGTTTGATCCATTCTATTAAGCTAAATATGTGATATTTCTATCAATCTTTATAATTTATAAAGTGTAGTATAAAATTGTGTAAACTTGTACTTGAATAAATCAATGAATTGAATGTCAATTTTTATTACATTCTTTATAATTTCAATACATAAATAAAAGTTAAGTAACCAATTTAGTATGCAGTGGTTCAGTTTTAAGTGAAATGGTTCATATTCGAAACTCGATTTGAAGGATCATGAGTAACTCGCTTTGTAAACGAGTCGAGTACTTACGAACCGAGTAGGTTCGTGTAATGATCCGAGTCGAATCTGGCGCAAAAATATAAATCCCTTATCGAATCCGAGTCGAATTCGAGCTCAATTTTTTTGAGTCGAGCCGAATCTGAGCATGAAGGTGTTCGCTGAGATTCGACTCGTTTACACCCCTATCCATTGCAACCACTTGAAATTCTAGAATGGAAGTGGGAGCACATTACCATGGATTTTGTTACCGGTCTTCCTAAGGTTTCTCAAGGTATAGATGCGATTTGGGTCATTGTTGATAGATTGACCAAGTCTGCTCATTTCTTACCGATACGAGAAACTTATACACTTGAACGTCTTGCTCGTATGTACATAAACGAGATTGTAAGACTGCATGGTATGCCAGTATCCATATTTTCTGATCAAGACCCAAGATTCACTTCACGATTTTGGGTTAGTTTACAAAAACCTATGGGCACGGATTTACGATATAGTTCGGCATATCATCCTCAGACAGACGAACAATCAGAGAGGACTATTCAAACTCTAGAAGATTTATTAAGACTCTGTGTCCTTGACTTCAAGGGAAGTTGGGACAAGTTCTTACCATTGGTGGAGTTTTCCTACAACAACAGTTATCAAGCAAGTATTGGCATGGCTCCATTTGAAGCATTGTATGGAAGAAAATGTCGTTCTCCATTATGCTGGGATGAGGTGGGTGAAGCAACGTTGTTGGGACAGGAGTTGGTACGTATGACTACAGAAAAAATTCAAACGATCCGACAACGTATAAAAACCTCACAAGATCGACAAAGAAGTTATGCTGATCTTCATCGAAAGGACGTGAAATTTGATATAGGAGATCATGTGTTCTTACGTGTTGCTCTATGGAAAGGAGTTACGAGATTTGGAAAGAGAGGAAAGCTAAATCCTCGATTCATCGGTCCATTTTTAATCCTCGATCGAGTAGGAACTGTGGCTTATAGACTTGCTTTACCACCAAGTATGTCTCGTGTTCATAACGTTTTTCACATATCCATGTTACGTAAATATGTGGAAGACCCGAACCACATTATTGAGTTAGAACCGGAAGAAATAGCAGAAAATTTGACGTATGAAGAAGTTCTTGTTCAAATCTTGGATAAGAAGGAACATATTCTGCGCTCCAAGGTTATACCTCAAGTCAAAGTTTTGTGGAGAAACCACGATGTTGAGAAAATGACTTGGGAGTTAGAATCTGAAATGAAATCAAGGTATCCTTACCTCTTCGACATACCAGGTACGTACCTTAATTTCGAGGGCGAAATTTCATAAGAAGGGGAGGTTGTAAGACCCCAACTTTTATAAATAAAGATAAATTTTCTATAAATATCATTTTTGAATATTATGGAGTTAATTTGATATAATGTTATAGTTGTGGGTAATATTTATAAATTTTATAAAGTACGCAAGTTGTTATATAATATTCGATTGGTCGGGAAATATTCGTTTTAACCGGGAATATTCGTACAACGGCACAATCATTGGTGAACCCCACAACGGAATTATTATCGGATTGAGAAAACTACAAAAATATTTTATTAAAAATAACGACGAAAGTTTTACCATTAATACTGTTGAACTACTTGGTAGTAAAATTACAGTAATACGTGTGGTTGAATAGTAGCACACGGGATTGATTATTAATGCTTATGTGAGAAGTCACTCAGTTTGATTCAATTATTGTCAGTTAATAATATGAATTATTTAGCGATAATGAAGTTTTGTTTTATTCGTATTATTAACGTAATAAAACAGAAACATCTTTTTATATAAAACAGAATACTTTATTAAAGTTATTCTATAAATAGAATATATTATATTTTATTTAAAAGATTTTTCTTTAAATATGGACCGTCAGATTAAAGTAATCAATCTGGACCGTTCATTGATTAGTTACTATGCATTCTATTTTTCTATAAATAGCAGCTCATTCCTTCATTATTTCTTACGAATTCACTGAACTCTAGAGAGAGAAACTGTAGAGAGAGAGAGAAGAAAAGTATTCTGCTATTTAACTACTTCCTTATTTCAGCTCTTCTTTAAAACGGTAAGGGGTGTTATTCTTTCTTATTCATGAAGAGAACTGTTATTATTCTATTTCTTATTATTCTGTTGGAATAACCTGTATACGCGGTCTACCCTATACTTGGTGACATTCTTCTGTTATTCTGTTGGAACATCCTGTCTGTGTGTTTTACACCGGACCTGGTTCCGTCTTTATTATTATTCTGTTGGAACATCCTGTCTATGTGTTTTACACCGGACCTAGTTCCGTCTTTATTATTATTCTGTTGGAACATCATGTCTATGCGTTTTACGCCGGACCTGGTTCCATTATTTATTATTGTAAGACCCCCAATTTTATGAAATAAAAGTATTCAATAATTACTATTCAGTAAATGGTTAAATTGATAAATGTTAAAGTTAAGGGTGATATATGAAATTTTTTTAAAATAAACAAGTGGTTATAAAATAATCATTGTTGTCGGGGAATATTCGTTGGTCGTGGAATATTCTTTTTGTCGGAGAATATTCGTACGACGGCGCAGCTATTTGTGGGCCCCATAACGAAAAATGGTCGGATGAAGATAACGACAAAAATTGAGTTTTTATAAATAACGGCGTAGTTGTTACCGTTAACACTGTTGGAATACCCGGTGGTTAAAATACAGTAATACGCGTGGTTGCACAGTAGCACACGGATTGCACAGTATTTTTGAATTATTGATTCTTACGAAGGAAGGCAGTACTCAATAATTGTCACAGTAATTACTGTTCAATATTTTATTTTATTGATTCAATAATTGCTGCGTTGAAATTTTATATTATTGTTTTTTCAATAATTGTCACTGCACCGTATCTCCATTATCATATCAATAATTCATATTATTTGAATAATATTATTAGATAACATTATTGGCAATGTCTAGAAAGTTCTGTTTAAGGAGAGGTTTGGTCACCTAATTGCGCGCCAGTAAGAAAAAATTCTTATTGGAAAGCCCCCTCTTTCCTGGGAACGGCCTGGTTGTCATAAATGTGATTCTGTAATATTATTTGTGAATAATTAATTATTGATTCATATGATAAGGAAATATTTATTTTATGTGGATATAAATGAGGGATATATTTTTGTGGTTAAAAATGAAGGTGTTAATGTTGAGATTTTTATCAGTATTTTTGTCAGAATGGAGGTATTAAAAATCAGGATTTTTGAGATATTTTGCGAAGGTTATAATTTTTAATCCGACCGTTGGATCGTGGTAATTTTTGGATATGTTATACATATATAAGTTGAGTATATGTTCACAAATTTTGAATCATTAAAAATGAACGTATGATTTATTATGAATTTTACGAGATGACTGGTTCAGAAATTATTGAATTTTCGGAGTTAATCATTTTGGTGAAAAATTCTAGAATTGGTGGGCCCCACTCTTGGTTGGTAAAGAAATGTACTGAGATTTTTATTTAAATATGATGGGTGGGAATAGTAGCAGGTAAAGCCATCAGGTTGCAGATTAAGTCTGCTTCGGCGTGCTAACATTTTCCTTTAAATAGAGAGCTAAGTTAGAATTAAAAATCACACCAGAATTCATAAGTTTTCTCTCTTTCTCTCTCTAGATTATTGAGTGTATTTTGTGAGTATTTAGATACTTTGTGAGTTTCTATTCATTAGTGCAAGTTTTCTTCAGCTTTATACCGATCAGAAGTACTGTTATTTTGAGGTAAGGGATAGTAAGGGATTTTAAGGGTTGTTATGTTTTTCAGTTTCGTAATTTTTCTGACCTTCAAAAATTCTAGAAAAATTTAAAATGATATTTTGATGAGTTTTCTTGATTGTGTCCAAAAATGGTGATTTTTGGATGTATAGATTGAGAGTTATGAATTTTATGAGAAAAGACTATTTTAAAAGTAATCGCTTATAATTCCTTGTGGTTAACTCCAAAATTGATGAAATTTTTATTGGGAGTACATGTATATGATAGGAGTATACTCTGTGAATTTCAAAATTTTTAGATAAAAGTACAATTTTTGATAAATGTCTAAATATTCGGCTGTTTTGGCCATATGAAAAATAGTAAATGACTTTTAAAAATTCTGAGAAAAATATATGTTCACTATGGGACTATATTATGCTAAATCTCAGAAAAGAAATATTTTTAGAATTGATTTGGTATTTTTCATCAAAATAATCTAGTTATGAGTAAATGAATTAAATATGTTTTGTGAAGAAAAAAAATTGGAAAATAGGATTTTATGGCTTGAGAATCATATATGAGGTATATGCAGATTTTTGATGAGGGTTTTAGTTATTGATGATGAAATCGTAAGAGTTGACATTTTATGATGATTAAATACATTAATTAGTGAAGTGTTAACAATTTAAATAAATTGTTTATAAGCTTAAGAAATATTATTCTTTCAATATCATTATACCGAAATATTGGTATGTATATTATTATGAAAATTTATACCTTTTTCATGTCGAGTTACTATTCACGAGTTACTATTTACGAGTTACTATTCATGAGTTACTATTCACGAGTTACTATTCACGATAAAATTGGTTTCTTTTTCTAACCAAATTATAGTTGATTTATGAATATTACTCTTGAGATTAAATCCATATTTTGATCATATTATTTTTATTATCATATATAACATTTTTATAACCCTAATGATGCTATTCTCTTTCACTTGAGTGTAAAGATGGGTAGATTATTGATATGATCATGACTAAAATTCTCTTTGACCAGTAGTGAAAAAGTTGAATTGTGACTGGTATGATCATGACCATTGAATTTATCATTGAATATCTTTAGCTTAAGTGCAAAGGTGAATTGATCAACATGGTTATAATTATTGTTTATATAAGTTCTAAAATGATTATATATTTCTTTGAGATATGAATATATTTGGCCTGTAGTGCAAATATGAACTGTTGAGGAATATCTTTGGCATGTAGTGCAAAGATGAATTATTGATGAATATCTTTGGCTCGTAATGTAAAGATGACTTGTTGTTGAATATCTTTGGCCTGTAGTGCAAAGATGAGTTGTTGATGAATTTATTAGTATGATTATGAACATAAACTGTGATTTAGTATAACCATGATGTTTGATGTTTCAGGTGATGAAAATTATCTTTGTCCTGGATGAGAAAAGGAATTTAGAACTATAATTACGATTATGAGTTATACACGTGATTGTGGACAGGAATTGTTGATTGATGTTACAGGGATAAAACATTCTTGGTGGATTTTTAACGTGGAGAAGATAATAGACTTTATAGTCTATTTGACTCTTCTAATGGATTGCTCGTTCCGCTGCAACTATGGTTGAGAAGTTTTATCATCTACCATATGTTCTAAATCTCTGATTTAATTCTGTTGAAGGCTATTGATAATTTAATTATCTTTAGTCATGATATTCTTTACTGGGCTAGTTGTGCTCACCCTTCTGTTTTACAATTCCTTTCAGGTAATAAGAGTGTAGCTGGGTCGAGCGGGGGTAACAAGGGAATAGAAAGGTGGTCATCAGTTAGTAGTTATATTTGGTGAATAAAATAGGGTTAGTCGAACCCAACGTTGGAAGGGTGTTTTGTCACTATCATACAAGATGTCTAATGACATACAACCTCGTGTCATCATAAGACAGGATTGTGCTCATCCACTTGCTGAGTATATCTACGAGCACTACCTATATAATCTTGGTGTTTGTTTGAAGTATAATTCACGATTAGAGACAGTGGAGATAATGATAAGTCAAGAGAAGACTCACCATTGGGAAGAATATGATAGTAATCTTCTCATTTTTCTTTGGGGTCTATTGGGTCAACCAAGGATAATTCTGTGACCATATGATATCTATCATAACCTAGAAGCATGGCGTCCCATGTACGAAGGTTTCCTTGAGCACTTCCCAAAGATTCTAGTTTCTAAAACAGTTTTTGACTGTACCTTTATGTAAGGTACCTTTGTGAGGTGCTGATACATGATGGTGTCCAATGTCACATTTGGTATATATTTGTATCCAAACTCACAGCATATGTGTTGATGTATTTGCACGACAATTATTGTAATAAAGTTGTAGTTGTTTTCTGTACCATGTATTTGGCGACTCAGAATGGGTTGGATGGAATGGACCTATTTTGGGGTTGTCACAATTATTCTGTTAGAATAACCTGTCTGTGCGGTCTATCGCATGCATGGTAATTTTTTTTGTTATTCCATTCTTTATTATACTCAGTTGGTTAAGTTTTGACTTCTATAGTCCATGAAATTTATGGAATATCCTTGATAATTGTGTTTCATCCAGTATCTTTTCATGAAAATATTCTTCTAAGCATTCTTGAATTTTACTCCACAAACCAGTAACATGTTGACAATTTGGACGTTGTTAATTCTTGGATAAATTAATTCTTGAACTTATTTTATTGAATTCTTATATCATTGTCATCATCCTCATGTTTATAAAATGTTGAAAGTCATCTGTGGCCTGTAGTGCATAGATGGACTTGATATGATTATGACCAGAGATTATTCGGTATAATCATGACCGTAATGTTACAAATGATGTGGTAAAAGTCCTCATTGGCCCGTAGTGCATTGATGGACAGTTGTTGGCATGATCATGACCATTAATGAATACACGAATATCCTTGGTCGTAGTGCAGGGGTGATTCGATGATGTGGATTATTTTATTAAGCTGAGTCCCAGCGATAACAGTGTTGAAAAATCTTTTAAATCATAGAAGATAGTAGATTTTATTCTCTACTTGACTCTTTTAATGGATTGCTTGTTCCGCTGCAGTTAAACTTGATGTTCGTTATATTTTGTCAGTTTAACACTGCTGAAGGCTAATGATAATTTATTCTGCATTATCTTAGTCATAATATTTCTTACTGGGCTAGTTGAGCTCACCCTTTCTTTCACTGTTCTCTTCAGGAAATGAGAATATAGCTGGGACGAGTCGGGGAACGGAGTGATGGAACAGATGATAGTATTAGTAGTCCTCACTATTCTATTAAATAGTGTGACAATAATTATAATGAGCACTCTTTTTGAGTTTGTATAGTCTCTAGTAGACAATGATTGTATTCAAACTCACAGTTATGTTTTATCGTATTGTACACGACAGTTGTATTTGTATTCTGTACCATGTATCTGACGACCCAAGATGGGTGATGTATACCTAATTTTGGGGGCGTCACAGTTGGTATCATAGCTTAGGAATATGATCCCTGGCTAAGATGTGAAAATAGAACTAGGAGGGGAGAGACGGTAAATTCCTTCGCTAGTATGACCTTCCTAAGTTTATTTACATGGTATTTAATTGGTTGGTCATAATATGAGGATAATATATGACATATCAATTAACTTTTGTTTTGTGGCAGTATCTAAAAATGGCATCTGAGAATGTTGAGAATAGCAATGGAGCACAGACGACTGTTGATTCACCACATATCAATAATCAGGATAATGTGCATCAGGAAGGTGACAATCCTCATGCAAACAACAACACTGACCAAATGATGAATGATGGAATGTTCAGAAGCTTTATGCAGTTCATGCAACAGCAGGCGAGAGCGACTCCTGTCCAAAATATAGGTGGAAACACTGAAAACTCTTGGACGGTCACCGCTAAACAGTTCAAGGAGCTGGGACCACCGGAGTTTAAGGGAGAGTCAAAACCACTTATAGCGGAAACATGGATAAAGCAGATCACCAAGATATTTGAAGTCTTGGGATGCTCTGAGGAGCAAAAGGTTCCCTTTGCCGCCTTTATGTTGCGAGGAGAGGCAGATTACTGGTGGGTATCGATTAAGCGTACTCAACCTGCCGCACTGAAGATGTCTTGGGAGAAGTTCCAAGAGCTGTTCAATGACAAATACTTTTCTGAAAGTGTTCGTCACATGAAGGAGGTGGAGTTCATCAAATTGGAGCAGAATAATATGACTGTGTCGCAGTATGAGGCTAAATTTGCTGAGTTGTCCCGATTTGCGTCCCACTTGGTGGATAATAAAGAGCGAATGACGCGAATGTTTTTGCGAGGTTTGAAACCTGAGATACGTCAACATCTTATTTCTCATAAATTGTGTTTGTATTCAGATGTTGTGAATAGGGCTCAGTTAGTGGAGCGCGATAACAAGTCAACGCAACCAAAAGAGAGCAGTCGGTAAAATGATAATACCAGTGAGAGCAGTCATCGAAGCGGTGACAATAAGCGTGGAGGGAATCAACAGGCCAGAAATGGTAATCAGGGCCAAAACAATAAGAATGGTCATTTCAAGAAGCAGAGATTCAACAATGATGGAAAGACGTCAGCACCAGCACCCGTTGTTAAGGAAGGAGAACGACCACCTATCATATGTTTCAAATACAGAGGGGAGGGGCACATCAGTCCAAACTGCGCGATGCCGTCTAAAGCATGTTATAATTGTGGAAGAGAAAGTCATTTAGCTCGATTTTGTCGTTTACCAAAAACAAGTTCAGCCAAGATGGAGACACCAAAGGCCGTCCCAGAAAAGTCAAAACTGGTAGTGCAAGGGAGAGAGTTTGTTGTGACCTCCCAGAAAGCAAGAAACCCGAATGAGGTCATCACGGGTAAGCTTATCATAAACTCTAACGATGTCTATACTTTATTTGATATCGGTTCTACCCATTCTTTTATTTCTCCTACTTGCGCTCATCGATTAAGTTTGACTCCGGAGAAATTAGACTTTGACTTATCTGTTGAAACTCCATTGGGAGAAACCTTCATTACATCCACAGTTTATAAGTCTTGTTTGGTTCAAGTTGGTATCCACACATTACCTGTCGATCTTATTTCATTAAAAATACTTGCATTTGACGTGATTCTAGGGATTGATTGGTTAACTACTCATCATGTAAAAATTAATTGTTTTCGTAAGGTTGTTAGCTTTCATATTCCTAATCGACCTATTATGCGAATTCAAGCAACCAAACCATTAAAATCAATCGCTGTCATCTCAAGCCATAAAGCTATTCGTTTATTGAAAAACGGATGTCAAGCTTTCTTAGCTCATCTCACGGATCTAAACAAAAATACGTCAGTTTTGAATGATATTTCTATTGTTAATAAATTCCCTGACGTATTCCCTGAAGAACTTTCTGGCCTACCCCCAGAGCTTGAAATTGAATTTTGTATCGACCTTGAACCCGGTACAAAACCCATTTCCAAAGCCCCATATCGAAAGGCTCCTATTGAACTTCAGGAGTTAAAGATCGAACTGCAGGAATTGTTAGACATTGGCTTTATTCGTCCTAGTACTTCTCCTTGGGGTGCTCCTGTGTTATTTGTGAAGAAGAAAGATGGAAGTATGCGACTTTGTATTGATTATCGGGAGTTGAATCATGTCACCATCAAAAACAGGTACCCATTACCACGTATTGATGACCTGTTTGACCAGTTGCAAGGAGCACAATTCCTTTCAAAGATCGATCTTCGTTCTGGATATCATCAGCTGAAGGTTAGAACTGAGGATATTCCAAAGACGGCTTTCAGAACTCGGTACGGGCATTATGAATTCCTAGTCATGTCCTTTGGATTGACTAATGCTCCTGCTGCCTTCATGGATATGATGAACCGGGTATTCAAGGAATATTTGGATCACTTTGTGGTCGTCTTTATTGATAACATCCTTTTTTATTCCAAAAGCCGTGAAGATCTTGAGCAACACTTGAGGCTGGTACTCCAAAAGCTTCGTGAATACAAGCTTTATGCCAAGTTGAAGAAATGCGAGTTCTGGCTGGAGGAGGTAGCATTCCTTGGGCACGTAGTATCAAGCCGTGGAATATCGGTTGACCCGGCAAATATTGAAGCTATTCAAAGCTGGGAGCAACCTAAATCAGTGACCGAAGTACGTAGCTTTCTTGGTTTAGCTGGTTATTATCGGAGATTCGTGGAAGGATTTTCTCGAATCGCTACTCCATTAACTCAGCTGACTCGGAAAGACACAAAGTTCGGTTGGAGCGAAGAATGTGAGAAGAGTTTTCAAGAACTCAAGAAGATACTCATTTCAGCACCTGTTCTAACAATACCATCTGGCTCGGAGGGATTTGTCATCTACAGTGATGCTTTGAGCAAAGGGTTGGGATGCGTTCTCATGCAACATGGAAAAGTCATAGCCTATGCATCAAGACAACTCAAGGAATATGAGAGGAATTATCCTACTCATGATCTAGAGTTGGCAGCTATTGTCTTTGCACTTAAAATTTGGAGGCATTACTTGTATGGGGAGAAGGTAGAGATCTTTACGGATCATAAAAGCCTCAAATATTTCTTCACTCTAAAGGAACTCAACATGCGACAAACGACGTTGGCTTGAACTATTGAAAGATTATGATCATACCATTCAATACCATCCTGGAAAAGCGAACGTGGTAGCTGACGCATTGAGTAGAAAGTCATACGCAAGTACGAGTGCAATATTGTCAACACAAAGGCCCATTTTGTGTGACTTGCAAAGGATGGAGATAGAGTTAAAGACTCCAGGGACCCATGTGATGATGACGAATATACAAGTAGAACCAGCTTTAATCGATAAAGTTAAAGCTGCTCAAGCTACAGAATTGGAGCTGATGCGTATGAGGAAGAAAGTGCAAGAAGGTGCTATGCCGGAAGCAAGAATTGATGAAGAAGGAATATTTCGAGTCAACTCCAGACTTTGTGTTCCTAACAACCCTGATTTATAGTATGAAATCATGATGAAGGCGCACAACACACCGTTTGCAATCCATCCTGGAAGTACCAAAATATATCATGATCTTCGTCATACATTTTGGTGGAGCAATATGAAGAGAGAGATAACGCTGTTTATCTCTAGGTGTCTAACTTGTCAACGAGTCAAAGCGGAGCATCAAGTACCAAAAGGTCCATTGTAACCACTTGAAATTCTAGAATGGAAGTGGGAGCACATTACCATGGATTTCGTTACCGGTCTTCCTAAGGTTTCTCAAGGTATAGATGCGATTTGGGTCATTGTTGATAGATTGACCAAGTCTGCTCATTTCTTACCGATACGAGAAACTTATACACTTGAATGTCTTGCTCGTATGTACATAAATGAGATTATAAGACTGCATGGTATGCCAGTATCCATAGTTTCTGATCGAGACCCAAGATTCACTTCACAATTTTGGGTTAGTTTACAAAAAGCTATGGGCACGAATTTACGATATAGTTCGGCATATCATCCTCAGACGGACGGACAATCAGAGAGGACTATTCAAACTCTAGAAGATTTATTAAGACTCTGTGTCCTTGACTTCAAGGGAAGTTGGGACAAGTTCTTACCATTGGTGGAGTTTTTCTACAACAACAGTTATCAAGCAAGTATTGGCATGGCTCCATTCGAAGCATTTTATGGAAGAAAATGTCATTCTCCAGTATGCTGGGATGAGGTGGGTGAAGCAACGTTGTTGGGACCGGAGTTGGTACGTATAACTACAGAAAAGATTCAAACGATCCGACAACGTATAAAAATCTCACAAGATCGACAAAAGAGTTATGCTGATCTTCATCGAAAGGACGTGGAATTTGATATAGGAGATCATGTGTTCTTACGTGTTGCACCATGGAAAGGAGTTACGAGGTTTGGAAAGAGAGGAAAGCTTAATCCTCGATTCATCGGTCCATTTTTAATCCTCGATCGAGTAGGAACTGTGGCTTATAGACTTGCTTTACCGCCAAGTATGTCTCGTGTTCATAACGTTTTTCACATATCCATGTTACGTAAATATGTGGAAGACCCGAACCACATTATTGAGTTAGAACCGGACGAAATAGCAGAAGATTTGACGTATGAAGAAGTTCCTGTTCAAATCTTGGATAAGAAGGAACATAATCTACGCTCCAAGGTTATACCTCAAGTCAAAGTTTTGTGGAGAAACCACGATGTTGAGGAAATGACTTGGGAGTTAGAATCTGAAATGAAATCAAGGTATCCTTACCTCTTCGACATACCAGGTACGTACCCTAATTTCGAGGGCGAAATTTCATAAGAAGGGGAGGTTGTAAGACCCCAACTTTTATAAATAAAGATGAATTTTCTATAAATATCATTTTTGAATATTATGGAGTTAATTTGATATAATGTTATAGTTATGGGTAATATTTATAAATTTTACAAAGTACGCACGTTGTTATATAATATTCGATTGGTCGGAAAATATTCATTTTAACAGGGAATATTCGTACAACGGCACAATTATTAGTGAACCCCACAACGGAATTATTGTCGGATTGAGAAAACGACAAAAATATTTTATTAAAAATAACGATGGAAGTTTTACCATTGATACTATTGAACTACTCGGTAGTAAAAGTACAGTAATACGTGTGGTTGAATAGTAACACACGGTATTGATTATTAATGCTTATGTGAGAAGTCACTCAGTTTGATTCAATTATTGTCAGTTAATAATATGAATTATTTAGCGATAATGAAGTTTTGTTTTATTCGTATTATTAACGTAATAAAACAGAAACATCTTTTTATATAAAACAGAATACTTAATTAAAGTTATTCTATAAATAGAATATATTATATTTTATTTAAAAGATTTTTCTTTAAATATGGACCGTCAGATTAAAGTAATCAATCTGGACCGTTCATGGATTAGTTACTATGCATTCCATTTTTCTATAAATAGCAGCTCTTTCCTTCATTATTTCTTACGAATTCACTGAACTCTAGAGAGAGAAACTATAGAGATAAACTATAGAGAGAGAAGAAAAATATTCTGCTACTTAACTACTTCCTTATTTCAGTTCTTGTTTAAAACGGTAAGGGGTGTTATTCTTTCTTATTCATGAAGAGAACTGTTGTTATTCTATTTCTTATTATTCTGTTGGAATAACCTATATACGCGGTCTACCCTATACTTGGTGATATTCTTCTGTTATTCTGTTGGAACATCCTGTCTGTGTGTTTTACACCGGACCTGGTTCCGTTTTTATTATTATTCTGTTGGAACATCATGTCTGTGTGTTTTACACCGGACCTGGTTCCGTCTTTATTATTATTCTGTTGGAACATCCTGTCTGTGTTGTGACGCCCCCAAAATTAGGTATACATCACCCATCTTGGGTCGTCAGATACGAAGTACAGAATATAAATATAACTTACTAATACAACTGTCGTGTACAAGATGACAAAACATAAACTGTGAGTTTGAATACAAATATTATCTTCTAGAGAGTATTCATACTCAAAAGGAGTCCTCATTATATTTATTAACACACTATTACATAGAATAGTGAGGACTACTAACTACTACTATCATTCGAACCATCACTCCGTTCCCCGACTTGCCCCAGCTACGTTCTCATTTCCTGAAGAGAACAGTGAAAGAAAGGGTGAACTCAACTAGCTCAGTAAGAAATATTATGACTAAGATAATGCAGAATAAATTATCATTAGCCTTTAACAATGTTAAACTGATAAAATATAATAGACATCAAGTTTAACTGCAGCGGAACAAGCAATCCATTAAAAGAGTCAAGTAGAAAATAAACTCTACTATCTTTTATGATTTAAAAGATTTTCCAACACTGTGATCGCTGAGACTCAGCTTAATAAAATAATCCACATCATCGAATCACCCCTGCACTACGGCCAAGGATATTCGTATATTCATTAATGGTCATGATCATGCCAACAACTGTCCATCAATGCACTACGGGCTAATGAGGACTTTTACCACATCATTTGTAACATTACGGTCATAATTACACCGAATAATCCCTGGTCATAATCATGCCAAGTCCATCTATGCACTACAGGCCACAGATGACTTTCAACTGAATATAAACATGAGGATGATGACAATGATATAAGAATTCAATAAAACAAGTTCAAGAATTAATTTATCTAGGAATTAACAACGTCCAAATTGTCAACATGATACTGCTTTGTGGAGTAAAATTCAAGAATGCTTAGAAGAATATTTTCATGAAAAGATACTGGATGAACCGCAATTATCAAGGATATTCCACAAATTTCATGGAGTATAGAAGTCAAAACTTAACCAACTGAGTACAATAAAGAATGGAATAACAAAAGAAATCACCATGCATGCGATAGACCGCACAGACAGGTTATTCTAACAGAATAATAAATAATGGAACCAGGTCCGGCGTAAACGCACAGACATGATATTCCGACAGAATAATAAATAATGGAACCAGGTCCGGTGTAAAATACACAGACAGGATGTTCCAACAGAATAATAACAAGACGGAACCAGGTCCGGTGTAAAACACACAAACAGGATGTTCCAACAGAATAATAATAAAAACGGAACCAGGTCCGGTGTAAAACACACAGACAGGATATTCCAACAGAATAATAAAAGAATGTCACAAAGTATAGGGTAGACCGCGTATACAGGTTATTCTAACATAATAATAAGAAATGGAATAACAACAGTTCTCTTCATGAATAAGAAAGAATAACACCCCTTACCGTTTTAAAGAAGAGTTGAAATAAGGAAGTAGTTAAGTAGCAGAATACTCTTCTTATCTCTCTCTATAGTTTCTCTCTATAGTTTCTCTCTCTAGAGTTCAGTGAATTCGTAAGAAATAATGAAGTAATGAGCTGCTATTTATAAAAAAAATAGAATGCATAGTAACTAATCCATGAACAGTCCAGATTGATTACTTTAATCTGACGGTCCATATTTAAAGAAAAATCTTTTAAATAAAATATAATATATTCTATTTATAGAATAACTTTAATAAAGTATTCTGTTTTATATAAAAAGATGTTTCTGTTTTATTACGTTAATAATACGAATAAAATAAAACGTCATTATCGCTAAATAATTCATATTATTAACTGACAATAATTGAATCAAACTGAGTGACTTCTCACATAAGCATTAATAATCAATACCGTGTGCTACTATGCAACCACACGTATTATTGTACTTTTACTACCGAGTAGTTCAACAGTAACAATGGTAAAACTTCTGCCGTTATTTTTAATAAAATATTTTTGTCGTTTTCTCAATCCGACAATAATTTCGTTGTGGGGTCCACCAATGATTGTGCCGTTGTACGAATATTCCCTGTTAAAACGAATATTCCCCGACCAATCGAATATTATATAACAACTTGCGTACTTTGCAAAATTTATAAATATTAACCACAACTATAACATTATATCAAATTAACTCCATAATATTCAAAAATAATATTTATAGAAAATTCATCTTTATTTATAAAAGTTGGGGTCTTACAACCTCCCCTTCTTATGAAATTTCGCCCTCGAAATTAGGGTACGTACCTGGTATGTCGAAGAGGTAAGGATACCTTGATTTCATTTCAGATTCTAACTCCCAGTCATTTCCTCAACATCTTGGTTTCTCCACAAAACTTTGACTTGAGGTATAACCTTGGAGCGTAGAATATGTTCCTTCTTATCCAAGATTTGAACAGGAACTTCTTCATACGTCAAATCCTCCTCTATTTCGTCCGGTTCTAACTCAATAATGTGGTTCGGGTCTTCCACATATTTGCGTAACATGGATATGTGAAAAACGTTACGAACACGAGACATACTTGGCGGTAAAGCGAGTCTATAAGCCACAGTTCCTACTCGGTCAAAGATTAAAAATAGACCGATGAATCGAGGATTGAGCTTTCCTCTTTTTCCAAATCTCGTAACTCATTTCCATGGAGCAACACGTAAGAACACATGATCTCCTACATCAAATTCCACGTCCTTTCGATGAAGATCAGCATAACTCTTTTGTCGATCTTGTGAGGTTTTTATACGTTGTCGGATCGTTTGAATCTTTTCTGTAGTCATACGTACCAACTCCGGTCCCAACAACGTTGCTTCACACACCTCATCCCAGCATACTGGAGAACGATATTTTCTTTCATACAATGCTTCGAATGGAGCCATGCCAATACTTGCTTGATAACTGTTGTTGTAGGAAAACTCCACCAATGGTAAGAACTTGTCCCAACTTCCCTTGAAGTCAAAGACACAGAGTCTTAATAGATCTTCAAGAGTTTGAATAGTCCTCTCTGATTGTCCGTCCGTCTGAGGATGATATGCTGAACTAAATCGTAACTCCGTGCCCATAGCTTTTTGTAAACTAACCCAAAATCGTGAAGTGAATCTTGGGTCTCGGTCAGAAACTATGGATACTGGCATACCATGCAGTCTTACAATCTCGTTTATGTACATACGAGCAAGACGTTCAAGTGTATAAGTTTCTCGTATCGGTAAGAAATGAGCAGACTTGGTCAATCTATCAACAATGACCCAAATCGCATCAATACCTTGAGAAACCCTAGGAAGACCGGTAACGAAATCCATGGTAATGTGCTCCCACTTCCATTCTGGAATTTCAAGTGGTTGCAATGGACCTTTTGGTACTTGATGCTCCGCTTTGACTCGTTGACAAGTTAGACACCTTGAGATAAACAACGCTATCTCTCTCTTCATATTGCTCCACCAAAATGTATGACGAAGATCATGATACATTTTGGTACTTCCAGGATGGATTGCAAACGGTGTGTTGTGCGCCTCCATCATGATTTCATACTTTAAATCAGGGTTGTTAGGAACACAAAGTCTGGAGTTGACTCGAAGTATTCCTTCTTCATCGATTCTTGCTTCCGGCATAGCACCTTCTTGCACTTTCTTCCTCATACGCATCAGCTCCAGGTCTGTAGCTTGAGCAGCTTTAACTTTATCGATTAAAGTCGGTTCTACTCGTATATTCGCCATCATCACATGGGTCCCTGGAGTCTTTAACTCTATCTCCATCCTTTGCAAGTCACACAAAATGGGCCTTTACGTTGTTAATATTGCACTTGTACCCGCATATGATCTTCTACTCAATGCGTCAGCTACCACGTTCGCTTTTCCAGGATGGTATTGAATGGTATGATCATAATCTTTCAACAGTTCAAGCCAACGTCGTTGTCGCATGTTGAGTTCCTTTTGAGTGAAGAAATATTTGAGGCTTTTATGATCCGTAAAGATCTCCACTTTCTCCCCATACAAGTAATGCCTCCAAATTTTAAGTGCAAAGACAACAGCTGCCAACTCTAGATCATGAGTAGGATAATTCCTCTCATATTCCTTGAGTTGTCTTGATGCATAGGCTATGACTTTTCCATGTTGCATGAGAACGCATCCCAACCCTTTGCTCGAAGCATCACTGTAGATGACAAATCCCTCCGAGCCAGATGGTATTGTTAGAACAGGTGCTGAAATGAGTCTCCTCTTGAGTTCTTGAAAACTCTTCTCACATTCTTTGCTCCAACCGAACTTTGTATCTTTTCGAGTCAGTTGAGTTAATGGAGTAGCGATTCGAGAAAATCCTTCCACGAATCTCCGATAATAACCAGCTAAACCAAGAAAGCTACGTACTTCGGTCACTGATTTAGGTTGCTCCTAGCTTTGAATAGCTTCAATCTTTATCGGGTCAACCGATATTCCACGACTTGATACTGCGTGCCCAAGGAATGCTACCTCCTCCAGCCAGAACTCGCATTTCCTCAACTTGGCATAAAGCTTGTATTCACGAAGCTTTTGGTGTACCAGCCTCAAGTATTGCTCATGATCTTCACGACTTTTGGAATAAATAAGGATGTCATCAATAAAGACGACCATAAAGTGATTAAAATATTCTTTGAATACCCGGTTCATTATATTCATGAAGGCAGCAGGAGCATTAGTCAATCCAAAGGACATGACTAGGAATTCATAATGTCCGTACCGAGTTCCAAAAGCCGTCTTTGGAATATCCTCAGTTCTAACCTTCAGCTGATGATATCCAGAACGAAGATCGATCTTTGAAAAGAATTGTGCTCCTTGCAACTGGTCAAACAGGTCATCAATACGTGGCAGTGGGTACCTGTTTTTGATGGTGACATGATTCAACTCCCGATAATCAATACAAAGTCGCATACTTCCATCTTTCTTCTTCACGAATAGAACAGGAGCACCCCAAGGAGAAGTAATAGGACGAATAAAGCCAATGTCTAACAATTCCTGCAGTTGGATCTTTAACTCCTGAAGTTCAATAGGAGCCATTCGATATGGGGCTTTGGAAATGGGTTTGTACCGGGTTCAAGGTTGATACAAAATTCAATTTCACGCTCTGGGGGTAGGCCAGGAAGTTCTTCAGGGAATTTATTAACAATAGAAATATCATTCAAAACTGACGTATTTTTGTTTAGATCCGTGACATGAGCTAAGAAAGCTTGACATCCGTTTTTCAATAAACGAATAGCTTTATGGCTTGAGATGACAGCGATTGATTTTAATGGTTTGGTTGCTTGAATTCGCATAATAGGTCGATTAGGAATATGAAAGCTAACAACCTTACGAAAACAATCAATTTTTGCATGATGAGTATTTAACCAATCAATCCCTAGAATCACGTCAAATGCAAGTATTTTTAATGAAATAAGATCGACAGGTAATGTGTGGGTACCAACTTGAACCAAACAAGACTTATAAATCGTGGATGTAATGAAGGTTTCTCCCAATGGAGTTTCAACAGATAAATCAAAGTCTAATTTCTCCGGAATCAAATTTAATCGATGAGCGCAAGTAGGAGAAATAAAAGAATGGGTAGAACCGGTATCAAATAAAGTATAGACTTCGTTAGAGTTTATGATAAGCTTACCCGTGATGACCTCATTCGGGTTCCTTATTTTCTGGGAGGTCACAACAAACGCTCTCCCTTGCACTACCGGTTTTGACTTTTCTGGGACGGCCTTTGGTGTCTCCATCTTGGCTGAACTTGTTTTTGGTAAACGACAAAATCGAGCTAAATGACCTTCTCTTCCATAATTATAACATGCTTTAGACAGCATCGCGCAGTTTAGACTGATGTGCCCCTCCCCTCCGCATTTAAAACATATGATAGGTGGTCGTTCTCCTTCCTTAACAATGGGTGCTAGTGCTGACGTCTTTCCATCATTGTTGAATCTCCTCTTCTTGAAATGACCATTCTTATTGTTTTGGCCCTGATTACCACCGAAGTGGATACCATTTCTGGCCTGTTGATTCCCTCATCGCTTGTTGTCACCGCTTCGATGACTGCTCTCACTGGTATTATCATTTTGTCGACTGCTCTCTTTTGGTTGCGTTGACTCGTTATCGCGCTCCACTAACTGAGCCCTATTCACAACATCTGAATACAAACACAGTTTATGAGAAATAAGATGTTGACGTATCTCAGGTTTCAAACCTCGCAAAAACATTCGTGTCATTCGCTCTTCATTATCTACCAAGTGGGACGCAAACTGGGACAACTTAGCAAATTTAGCCTCATACTGCGACACGGTCATATTATTCTGCTCCAATTTGATGAACTCCACCTCCTTCATGTGACGAACACTTTCGGGAAAGTATTTATCATTAAACAACTCTTGGAACTTCTCCCAAGACATCTTCAGTGCGGCAGGTTGAGTACGCTTAATCGATTCCCACCAGTAATCTGCCTCTCCTCGAAACATAAAGGCGACAAAGGGAACCTTTTGCACCTCGGAGCATCCCAAGACATCAAATATCTTGGTAATCTGCTTTATCCATGTTTCCGCTATAAGTGGTTTTGACTCTCCCTTAAATTCTGGTGGTCCCAGCTCCTTGAACTGTTTAGCGGTGACCGTTCGAGAGTTTTCAGTGTTTCCACCTATATTTTGGACAGGAGCCGCTCTCGCCTGCTGTTGCATGAACTGCATAGAGTTTCTGAACATTCCATCATTCATCATCTGGTCAGTGTTGTTGTTTGCATGAGGATTGTCACCTTCCTGATGCACATTATCCTGATTATTGATATGTGGTGAATCAACAGTCGCCTGTGCTCCATTGCTATTCTCAACATTCTCAGATGCCATTTTCAGATACTGCCACAAAATAAAAGTTAATTGATATGTCATTTATTATCCTTATATTATGATCGACCAATTAAATACCATGCAAATAAACTTAGGTAGGTCATACTAGCGAAGGAATTTCCCGTCTCTCCCCTCCTAGTTCTATTCTCATATCTTAGTCAAGGATCATATCCCTAAGCTCTGATACCAACTGTGACGCCCCCAAAATTAGGTATACATCACCCATCTTGGGTCGTCAGATACGAAGTACAGAATACAAATACAACTTACTAATACAACTGTCGTGTACAAGATGACAAAACATAAACTGTGAGTTTGAATACAAATATTATCTTCTAGAGAGTATTCATACTCAAAAGGAGTCCTCATTACATTTATTAACACACTATTACATAGAATAGTGAGGACTACTAACTACTACTATCATTCGAACCATCACTCCGTTCCTCGACTTGTCCCAACTACGTTCTCATTTCCTGAAGAGAACAGTGAAAGAAAGGGTGAGCTCAACTAGCCCAATAAGAAATATTATGACTAAGATAATGCAGAATAAATTATCATTAGCCTTTAACAATGTTAAACTGATAAAATATAATAGACATCAAGTTTAACTGTAGCGGAACAAGCAATCCATTAAAAGAGTCAAGTAGAAAATAAATTCTACTATCTTTTATGATTTAAAAGGTTTTTCAACACTGCTATCGCTGAGACTCAGCTTAATAAAATAATCCACATCATCGAATCACCCCTGCACTACGGCCAAAGATATTCGTGTATTCATTAATGGTCATGATCATGCCAACAACTGTCCATCAATGCACTACGGGCCAATGAAGACTTTTACCACATCATTTGTAACATTACGGTCATGATTATACCGAATAATCCCTGGTCATAATCATACCAAGTCCATCTATGCACTACAGGCCACAGATGACTTTCAACATTTTATAAACATGAGGATGATGACAATGATATAAGAATTCAATAAAACAAGTTCAAGAATTAATTTATCCAGGAATTAACAATGTCTAAATTGTCAACATGATACTACTTTGTGGAGTAAAATTCAAGAATGCTTAGAAGAATATTTTCATGAAAAGATACTGGATGAACCGCAATTATCAAGGATATTCCACAAATTTCATGGAGTATAGAAGTCAAAACTTAACCAACTGAGTACAATAAAGAATGGAATAACAAAAAAAATCACCATGCATGCGATAGACCGCACAGACAGGTTATTCCAACAAAATAATAAATAATGGAACCAGGTCCGGCGTAAACGCACAGACAAGATATTCTGACAGAATAATAAATAATGGAACCAGGTCCGGTGTAAAACACACAGACAGGATGTTCCAACAGAATAATAATAAGACGAAACCAGGTCCGGTGTAAAACACACAGACAGGATGTTCCAACAGAATAATAATAAAAACGGAACCAGGTCCGGTGTAAAACACACAGACAGGATGTTCCAACAGAATAATAATAAAAACGGAACCAGGTCCGGTGTAAAACACACAGACATAATGTTCCAACAGAATAATAAAAGAATGTCACCAAGTATAGGGTAGACCGCGTATACAGGTTATTCCAGCAGAATAATAAGAAATGGAATAACAACAGTTCTCTTCATGAATAAGAAAGAATAACACCCCTTACCGTTTTAAAGAAGAGCTGAAATAAGGAAGTAGTTAAGTAGCAGAATACTCTTCTTCTCTCTCTCTATAGTTTCTCTCTCTAGAGTTCAGTGAATTCGTAAGAAATAATGAAGGAATGAGCTGCTATTTATAGAAAAATAGAATGCATAGTAACTAATCCATGAACGGTCCAGATTGATTACTTTAATCTGACGGTCCATATTTAAAGAAAAATCTTTTAAATAAAATATAATATATTCTATTTATAGAATAACTTTAATAAAGTATTCTGTTTTATATAAAAAGATGTTTCTGTTTTATTACGTTAATAATACGAATAAAACAAAACGTCATTATCGCTAAATAATTCATATTATTAACTGACAATAATTGAATCAAACTGAGTGACTTCTCACATAAGCATTAATAATCAATACCGTGTGCTACTATGCAACTACACATATTATTGTACTTTTACTACCGAGTAGTTTAACAGTAACAATGGTAAAACTTCCGCCGTTATTTTTAATAAAATATTTTTGTCGTTTTCTCAATCCGACAATAATTTCATTGTGGGGTCTATCAATGATTGTGCCGTTGTACGAATATTCCCTGTTAAAACGAATATTCCCCGACCAATCGAATATTATATAACAACTTGCGTACTTTACAAAATTTATAAATATTAACCACAACTATAACATTATATCAAATTAACTCCATAATATTCAAAAATGATATTTATAGAAAATTCATCTTTATTTATAAAAGTTGGGGTTTTACATGTGTGTTTTACACCAGACCTGGTTCCGTCTTTATTATTATTCTGTTGGAACATCCTATCTGTGTGTTTTACACCGGACCTGGTTCCGTCTTTATTATTATTCTGTTGGAATATCCTGTCTGTGCGTTTTACGTCGGACCTGGTTCCATTATTTATTATTCTGTTGGAATAACCTGTCTGTGCGGTCTATCGCATGCATGGTGATTTTTTTTATTATTCCATTCTTTATTATACTCAGTTGGTTAAGTTTTGACTTCTATACTCCATGAAATTTGTGGAATATCCTTGATAATTGCGTTTCATCCAGTATCTTTTCATGAAAATATTCTTCTAAGTATTCTTGAATTTTACTCCACAAACCAGTAACATGTTGACAATTTGGACGTTGTTAATTCTTGGATAAATTAATTCTTGAACTTATTTTATTGAATTCTTATATCATTGTCATCATCCTCATGTTTATAAAATGTTGAAAGTCATCTGTGGCCTGTAGTGCATAGATGGACTTGATATGATTATGACCAGAGATTATTCGGTATAATCATGACCGTAATGTTACAAATGATGTGGTAAAAGTCCTCATTGGCCCGTAGTGCATTGATGGACAGTTGTTGGCATGATCATGACCATTAATGAATACACGAATATCCTTGACCGTAGTGCAGGGGTGATTCGATGATGTGGATAATTTTATTAAGCTGAGTCCCAGCGATAACATTGTTGAAAAACTTTTTAAATCATAGAAGATAGTAGATTTTATTCTCTACTTGACTCTTTTAATGGATTGCTTGTTCCGCTGCAGTTAAACTTGATGTTCGTTATATTTTGTCAGTTTAACACTGTTGAAGGCTAATGATACTTAGGGGTGAGCATTCGGTTAATAACCGAACCGAATTTAAATTTCGGTTATATCCGAAAACTGAAAAAAGACTGTTTTATGTATCCAAACAAATAAACCGAATTTTGTACTAACCGAATAACCGAATAACCGAAATGGTTATTCGGTTAATAACCGAATTTAGAATATTTAGCAGCAGTGCAGTTCAACAATCCTACAATCCATAAACTGATAAACATAATCCATAAACCATAAACCATAATCCTAACCTTAAACATAATCCATAAACCATAATCCAATGATTAACACCATAGTCCATAAATATAATCCATAGACCATAAACATAATGGAAAACAACAACCATAAACAACAACACAGTTCCTCCAATGATTAACAGTTTAACACCATAAACATAATCCATAAACAACAACTGAGTTTGCTGGCTTGCTGCCCATTTTCTGCTTGAACCTCCTTCCACAGTTCCACTTGCTAGACTGCTAGTTGCTGCTGTTGCTATTGCCCATTTAATGCTAGTTGCTGCTGTTGCTCAAATGGAAAGCTTCCGCCGGCGGCCGGCGCCGAGATCTGAGAAGAAGGGTCGCCGGCGCCGAGAAGACGAGAGTTCGAGACTTGAGGCTTGAGAGATCTCAGATCTGAGAGTTCGAGAAGACGAGTAGACGACTAGATCTCTCAGTCGAGATCTGATCTGTGAGAGGGAGTCTGAGAATAAGCCATGCATGAGGTCTGAGACTGAGAGTTCGAGTGATCGAGTCTAAGCGGAGCTGATAGAAACAGAATCAGAGATTTGAGTTGTGAGTTGTGAGTGCACACTGTGACCTACTGACCTGGGAGTGCTGAGTGAGTACTGAGTAATCACTAATGGGTCCTTGAGTCTTGACTGTTGAGTGCTGCGAATTTTCAAGTTAGCAAGTGTTGTTCGGTTATTCGGTTAAACTGAATAACCCAAAATAATACCCGTACAAACTAACCGAAAACCGTACAAAAATTCGGATATAACCGAAATAGTAAAAATAACCGAATTGTCAGAATATTTCGGTTAAATTATTTCGGTTGTGTTCGATTTTTCGGTTATATCCGTTTTTTGCTCAGTCCTAATGATACTTTATTCTGCATTATCTTAGTCATAATATTTCTTACTGGGCTAGTTGAGCTCACCCTTTCTTTCACTGTTCTCTTCAGGAAATGAGAATATAGCTGGGACGAGTCGGGGAACGGAGTGATGGACCAGATGATAGTATTAGTAGTCCTCACTATTTTATTAAATAGTGTGACAATAATTGTAATGAGGACTCCTTTTGAGTTTGTATAGTCTCTAATAGACAATGATTGTATTCAAACTCATAGTTATGTTTTATCGTATTGTACACGACAGTTGTATTAGTAAGTTGTATTTGTATTCTGTACCATGTATCTGACGACCCAAGATGGATGATGTATACCTAATTTTGGGGGCGTCACATATAATGTGTAAAATGAGTAATAAAGTAATGAAATTATAAATTACTTTAACTTTTGCTTGCACGTAAATAACTACCAAAGGAAAGTAAAGGAAAATGAGCATTCAACTCACTTTCCGCCGTAAACATTCATTATAAAGAAAAACATTCACCGATAAAAATATTGACATATCAAAAATAACTACTCCCTCAGTTTTTTAAAGATTGTCATTTTAGAAGAAAATTTTTGTTCCAAAATATTTATCGTTTACAACTTTCTAAGAGAATAAATTATTTATTTTTCTATATTACCCCAACCTTCTTTCATTGTCCGAAGAAATTATCTCCCTTGTATTAATAGTTTTCAACTTTCCATAAAGGGGTAGTGATGAAATTTCAAACAAATTTTAATGGTTAAATGGTAGTATTAAATGACTTTCTTAATCTATGTACAAAAATTTTAAACGACAATCTTTTAGGAACGGAGGGAATAATTCTTAATTCCCACTTTATATATAAAAAATTACGTAAAAATATAAAAAATACAGTGAAAACAGTAGTACTCTCCTAAAAATAATTCTGGAATAATCAATTTCAAGTGTCAACATGTGAGTTTCTTAATTTCTTATAAGGATAATGACAAAAAATAAAAATAATAAAGCCACGGTGAGAAAAGAGCTGAACAAAAAAAAAAATCTCTTAGAAACGACGTCGGATCTTATAACCATCGGTTTTCCCAGACTATTACGACCAGGCTCAGAAACATTTCGAGGGCCTGTCCGTTGATAATTTGTGCTTGTGGTTCGATATCAAGCTAGGGTTTTCTGTTCCTCTGCTCGTTTGAATAATCAAATTATTTGATTTGAAGTTCCCCTGATATTTCAGGTCTCTCTCTGTATACATATATCTATGGTTGTTTTATCATCAATTTTTCTATATTTTATGGAACCTTTTTCGATTTCTTATACTAGCGTTGATTCTTTAATACTAGATTTATTGGTTTCTTTAGGTTTTTTTCTTCATCTCTAGGACTGAGAATTATAATTCCAGAAAGTTACTCCCTCTGTTCACAAAAAGATTCTCATTTGCCAATTTTAACAACTCCTTTTTTTCATTGATGGTAATATAAAATGACACTTGGCCATCACAATTTCATTACCATTAACTAAAAAGCTTTATTTTTAGGGGTAAACATGGAACAAAATACATCCTTAATATTTGGAAATTTTCTGAGTGCGACTCTTTTTGTCGAACGGGTGGATTTGGAGAGAATAAATTGTTTAATGTCCATATATATAGGCTCTTGAAAATTATGGACTTGGAGAGAGATTTTTCATTTCTCGTGCTGATCAGTTGTTAGAAACTGCTTGTATTTGAAAACATATGTATCAAATTGTTGTTTGTTTTTATAAGACGGTCATTTGAAGAGTATAGAACAGCACTGTTATTTGGTATTAGAAGTCAAAGGTTGAATATATTTGGACTTAAAATCTTGGTTCCAATTTTATCAGAGTGAGTCCTATTATGAGATTTCCCACATGTCCCATGGAGTTTAGACTTTAAACCAGCAAACAACTATTTTTCTATAGAATGATTTAACCTATGTTACTTGAAGTACGCTAAAGAAATTATAATGCATATGTAGTTACGTGTTAATATGTGGCTCATCTAACTAACTACATGAGGGCAACCAACATCTTCTGTTTATGTGTTGTAATTTAGATATTAGTATTTACATCTCTCCTTGGATTGTAAAAGAGGGGTTTAATCGCTGATTTGTCAAGTGTCTGTCAATTTATATTTCAGTGAAGTTGTGATAATCACCGTACATTTTGGATGGTGTAACAGCTTTATGATGATTCATGCAAATAAGCAAACATTAATACCAAGTAGAGTGTGTGAATGTTTCCTTGTGGATTCCAGTTGTTTATTTATTTATTTTATGATAGTAGTAATTGGAGGTCTGCGGTTAGAGAACATATTAGAATGTGGTCTAGTGAGGTCAGATGGTTTGCAATTTCTTTGAATGATTCTGCATGGAAACATTCATTTTTTTCTTTTCTTGCTGAAACTTTGACGAGGAAATTTTTTGAGATGAAAATCAGATTAGGCATCTATTGGTGAAGGAAGGTTCATGATCTTATCATCTCATCTTGAGGGCATTTGTATCACAGGGTTAAAAATTTATGCTGGTATCTTGGTGATAATGTCTGCAAAATCATTGTGTGGCAAAATACATTCGGCAACCAACGACTATCAAAGTTACAAAGACATATTTTCTCGATTTATATATAGTAGCAGATATCACAAGGGTACCAATTAGTTTGATGTTTGTTTTTTCCTTGATGGTTCTCATGCGTATGCATTGTGGCCAGTTGTAAGGGTTGCTGTCAGTGTTATTTTTGGTTATATATGTTGCTGCCAGTTTGAATATATGCTTATCTATATTATTTAAGTTAGACTAAGAAAACTTAAAATTTGCATAGAGTAATTGACTGTGTACCCCTTCATAGCCATAATATGATAGTGTGATAAATATTTATGACTTATGTGTCGCTTTTGTAAAAATGACAATTCATCTTTTGATTTCTGATGGCGAATAAAAAAGGAAAAAAAAATTCAATTTTCTGTAAACTTCATTATATATGTAAATTCACAGTTATTATACTTGACAAAATTGGTTTGATTATTTTTACCTATTGGCAAATCCTTTTTTGCAGGTTAACTGAGAAAGATAAATGAAAATGGAAACGGCATGCAAAGAGGAGAATCCAGAGTCTTTAACCAGTGGAGTTTTTAAGTTACCCGGTGAGCCAGCCGTAGTTATTAATGGTGTGCCGCCCATAACTCTTAGCGATGGAAATCTTGTTCTGTGTGAGACAGTAAGCGATATAGAATCACATCGAAACACAATTTTTGGAGAATGGTTGGTGGGAAGAAAAGTTCAAAAACTGTTTGGAGAGCAGTTATTTAATGGAAAAGTGATTGAATTTGACAAGGAAGCTGGTTGGTATAGGGTAGTTTATGGCGATGGTGACTTTGAAGATCTCGAGTGGCATGAGTTGCAAGAACTGCTTCTACCCTTGGATATTACGATCCCATTGAAGGCATTAGCATCAAAGGTCATCAAGAAGAGGCAGAAACACAGTAAAAAACCAGGGATATCAGTATCTAGACCCAGAACTTACCAAGCCAAGTAACTGCTAATCAAAGAGGAGATACTGAGGTTCTTGTAGAATGAGGTTCAATAGTTGTAGAAAGTAAGCATCCAAAAGTCAATTTGTAAAAGTTCAGAATTATAGAACGGCTTACCATGACTAGCAGAAGCTTTTATTTTTTTGAAGAAATTGCAATAGCAAACCCTTCCTATTGAATATATACAGACTCGGTTTAAATGAGATTTCCAGCCTAGTTTCATTGACTAGCATCAACAGGCCTATTGCTTACAATAAAGCGTTAATAAAATCTAACTTTTACTGTTGAGTCCATAATTCTCAACACCGTACTATCATAATCTGAAATGGATCCGATAATACTAATACAGTATTTATTTTCTCTCAACTGTAGCAACACGTACTTTTTTTTCCGACTCTTTAAAGAAAAGTAGTATCAAAGTTAATTTTCTACGAAGAACTCTGAGAGGAAAATAGAAGTTAGTGCAATTTTGAGATTTGTTCTTCCTGTTCAAGTGTTGTAAAGGCATTTTATGTTCCAGCTCTTTAATTAATAGCAGTTAGAGGAAATCTGGAGCCTAAGGATTGAACTGCGGCCTCAAAGGATTCTGCTGTTTTAGTTACGTTTCCATTTGGTTGTTTTCCTGAAAATGAATCCCTGAATAATCTCAACAGCTCCTCAAATGCAGGAGTTTTCAGTTCTACAATGGATGCCGTGCTTGGTAGATTAAATGGTGGCTTCCTTGGTGTTGAACAAGAAGGTTCGTCCACCTGGTATTTAGTAATAGAGAACATACATGAATAATTCATTAAAGTAGAAATGAGAAATGAGAAATGTTCTGCTTCAACTCATGCAGAGAGGTGTTTTTGCTGGGAGAAAACTGTATCCGACAGTACAAACAGAATTTTCTGACGCACTTATCGAGTATTCATTTATCAGACATTTGTCTGCATTTTCTGAGATGTCAACAATTTTTTCGGAATGGGCACTTTCCATTTTTCTCATATCCTCGTGGCAAGGAACAGTAAGGGAACTAATTTTCCGACTTGCATTATGGTCGAGGCCAAGTAAATCTGCCAGAAAGTAGCTAACATGAGAAGCTTGTAAAAATTTCCTCATCGAGTTTGGCACAAAAACAATCAATCTGAATGAAAATTCCTTTTCAGTGTTCAAGGAAAAATAAGTCTTTAATACAACACTTACACTCGATGTAAGAAAGGGAACTGTTGTTTGCACTATCTGCTTCCTCAAGTGCTGACAATGCGACAGAGGACAATTGAGCACGCGTTGTGTGATTGGATTCCATGCTGCTATTCCTAAGCAATCATCAACATTAAAAGGAATTCAACTTTCACTAATATCAGAGATTCCACTAGATATACTTACTGGACGATGGAATCAATGTTGTTTCTTTGCTGGCTGAGAAGGGATTCATAAGCCTGCCTCCATCGTTCGGAAACCATTCTTGCCTTTATGACGCTTCATATATATCAACGACAGACAGACAAGATAATAATTATAAGCTTATAGAAAGGAGAAAATGGTTGATTTAGTCGTCATAATTCATCATACTGTTGCTTTTACCAGAATTTAAGGCCATCATCCATTTTATCCTGCCCAGTTTCTACTGCAGTAGTGTCCTCGATGTAATTTTTCTCCATTTCCCCCACATAACTTGTCCATTCTTCTTGGGCAGAAGAAGTGCAATTTTGCATGTTTGACATTTCCTGTTGGAGCTTGCTAGCTCTACTAGTGGAACAGTCCCGGAGGTCATCTGCTGCTGTTTGAACCTTAAGAATAACATAAACACAGTTACTTCACCAGAAGATCTTCAATGAGAGTAGTGCTCTCAAACTATAGCAAGAAGTAGAAATCATAAACTAAGCACGAGCAACAACACTATTTCATGCTAAAAAGAAGAGGTGCATATATACCAGTTTCTTCATCTTGGCATTTGAACTTGCTAACAGCTCTGCCACCATATTTAGTTGTTGCCTTTCTTCACAATCAGCATAATCCTACATAAGAAATTCAACTCATCAAAAGAGGCTATTGAGTTGTCCATAGCATGCGAAAAAAAGATTTACTAACTGAAAGGGTACCTCATAATTCTTTTCAAAAGCACATAACTTCTGTACATCAGTTGTTTGTGCTTCTTCCACTATTAATGTCAATTTAGATATGTACATGCTTAACATCTTGAAAAAATTCACTGTAATTCTTGAAACTGATCGAGTTGTCTGATAAGTTCTGGTGCGACTCTGAGAAGAAAAAGGAAGCAATATGATAAGAAAAAAAAAATGATGTATTTGTTTTGTCTCAAATTTAGTTGATGAGAACAAGTGCTCAGGCCGCAAACCTCGTGCCGCTGTTCTGAAAATGCAGTTTTTCTTTTCTCTTGATTATTAAGGTTACTTTGTAAATCGTGGAGTATAGCATTGGCCTCGGAGGAAATCTCTCTGATTAGCTGTGTAGAAACGACAAATATAGGTGAAAATCAGCCATAATCAGGAAAAAGTGGAACAAGGTTGACTTAAACAAGGAAGTGTTACTCACATCCATAGAGGAAGAAGAATGCTTCAGAGATTCTGACTTTATATTGCCGAAAGTCAACTGAGAAGACCCATCAAGTTCTCCAGCTAAGTCAACCAAAGATTTGATACCACAACCATACCTATCTTTCAGCTTTTTGAGCTGTGCTCGAAGCTCTTCAGTCCCCTATTCATATGTCAGGAGACATAAATTTAGTTGCCAACCAAGTACATCAAAGCAGAACTGAGAATTTTTTTTACCCTGTCCTTTTCTGACACAAAAGAATGTGTATTTTCCTCGATTGCTTTCAGTTGCTGCTGGTGTTGTTCTACAGATGATTCAATAGCGTAGTGTAAAATTTCTAGCTGCTGAACTAACTGTGTATGGAAGTTCTGGATTAAAACTCTATTTCCATCTTCTATCTTGTTTTTGTTTTCTGTTGATCCGAACATAAAATGAGATACAGTGCCTTGATATTTTGACACCTTTATACTTATAACATGATACAACTTGTAGAAAGATGTATTCAGACCAATTTTGGCAAACAATCCGGATAGCTCTGACACTGCATTCTCTAGCTCAGCTCGATGCTCAATTGTTCGTTCAGCAAGTGCTTTCTCTGAAAAAGAATGACCATTGACAGTTTGTTACATCCATATTCAAAATACAAAGAGAAACAGGAGAATCCACAAACACAATTTAGAACTTTCATTTTCTCACATGACTGTGGAATTGGGAGGTGTATTACAGTCAAAATTATGCCTATTGGTACTTTAATAATCTTCAAGGGAATACAAGGCACTATACGAACCAGAACCAAGGAGATTAAAAATCAGGTAATCTTTCTCTTTAATAGTGTCATTGGCTTGTCTATATTTATCTTCTAGGTCAAAGAAAGATTGCCCACTTTCCTCAAGTTTTCTCTGTAGTTAAAATCATAATAAAGAGAAGTTTAGTCCCGTCGTTATGAAAAAAAGAAGGTAGTAAATAGCAAAAACAAAGTTGACCGAGAAGGTTAAAATTTCATATTAACAACTCGATACCTGAGTCCTTAGAAGTTTTTCACTTAATTTTTCTGTCAACTGTTGCTGATAAATGTATAGTTCTTGAAGTTCCATCAATTGCTGCATAGTTGGTTTTCAGCACTCAGAATTAGATGAGAAGTTTTTTTTTTTCTTTTTTTATTTTTGGAAACTGCAATGACTTCAAGAAGTGATATTCACCTTGTCTTTAAACTCTAAATCAAGCTCCATGAGCTCTAATTTCTCAGCCATTGTCTACATAGAGAAAAAAATTAAGTGTTAAATCAATGTCCAGTTCATCACAATGCAATTATGTTGTTCTCATGAGAAACACGAGTAACCTAATCTATTGACAGGTTTGCATATGAACCTTCTTGGCTGCTGCTTCACTCAGATATCGGTCACGTGGTATATAGATGCCATTCTTCTCCCTTGCAACATTTAGTTCTGGTGAGAACCAAAAAAAAAAGTAACAGAATTACATATGTACATATTAGCAACATCTTCGTAACATTGTTAAGAGTACCTTGCTTAAGACGGTCTATCTCTGTATAAAGATCTTTGATCATTGCTGATTTTATCACCTTTTGATTAACCTAAAAGTAGCATTGAAATAATTTTATATGCAGTCGCGCGGAAGATTATGGCACTTAAGAGATTACTGAAGAATAATAAGTATAAGCAAGCAATGACCAAATTACTGACCTCCGGTCTGTTCTTGATGTTTTTAGCACGATAGGCATAATCCAGACTATTGAGTGTCTCTTCCATACAGTATACAGATGGTGACACGGTGACAATTATGCATGTCTTAGTTTTTCCTCCTAATGAATCTCGCAATAACCTTGTTAATTTGCTATCCCTGAAATTCCATATAGTATAGTTCCAGTTCCATCAATTCAACATAAAGCTGTACATGTTACATTCCCTTTACTATTTTTCAGTTTACAGTTAATACCTGTATGGCACATGCCCCGAGTGATCAGCTAATGCATTAATTACACGGCCAAGCGTAAGGAGACTCTTGTTGATCTCACCAGCTTCCCTTGCTCTTCCCTGTAAAAGAACAATCGAACATATACATGAGGCTGCTTAGGAGAACAAATGTAATTTAGCTAGACAATCATAAATCATAATAGGAGTGTATTTTTTCCCAAGTGGTTAAAGAGGACAACAATGCACCATCTGTTTTTTCATCCCTGGAGCTGAAAACCCTCTTAGTGGTAAAGTATAGAAGTGGATATTAATAAAGAAAAAGATATAAATTGATCTATTATGCATCTCTCAGCAAGTTAACAATAAAGCTGATGAACTACCACTATATGGAAAGAATTAATGAAGTCTATCATAACCATTCCAACTAGTCTTTAAAAGTCTATATTTTAAATTTAAATTGGCAAGATCCTCTGAAACTACACTGTTGAAATAGGATTGTTTCAGTATTGTCAGTGTCTCACATTCTTATACTATATATAGCAGTATTATACCTCTTTTGCACCAGACCGTAATACATTCTCAGAACCAGCGAGATCAACAAGATTTAGTTTTCCACACTTGATAAGCTCGACCCCATCTGAAGTACATTCCTTAACATGAATTGTGATAGTAAATAATGAGTGAGAACGATTACTTTGTCTGTTAAGAAGAGTCTCTGCAATGTGTTTTTTTGCAGTTCCTCTCTCCAATATCTTGTACATTTCATTTGCAGAACATACAATCTCCTCTTCTAGGCCTCTTACAAAAACAGCCCCCTTCCCATCTTCCATAAGAGCTATTGGCTTCTTTGTTTTGTCATCGGAGTATTTCAGCCTCTCATCTGGGGCTAGAAGATCCGTTACTTCCTCATTATAGAGCTCTATAAAGTTACTTTCATGCTATACTCAGCATTTTGAGCTTCAAGAACGTAAAAAATTTGTTGAACAGCTCTTGGAATAACCCCTGCATCCTTATGAAACCTTCCACTCTACAAATAAAAAAGAAACTAATTATGCGGAGAGGGAGGTGGTGAAAGCACAGAAATTTGTTAGGAGCAAAAAATGTACCTTGTCTTTTATTCCTTCCCCTTGCATTGTGTATGTTTTTCCTGTTCCTGTCTGACCATATGGAAAGATAGTGCAATTATAGCCGTCGAGAGCTTGGTTAACCATGGGGGCAACAGCTTGATCATACAAGTCCTTCTGTTTGCATGTCGGGCCAAAGACCTAGAGAGTGAGCCAACAAAATGAAGTAAAGAGTTTAACAACCCTACCTTGCTAATTCAAGATAACTAAATGGTTTCCCAATTATGAAGAGGCACTAATTAGCAATTAGTTAAACTTTGTGAAACATAAATGTTTTATCGATCTGCTTATTTTGAAATGCCGTGACTTCTCTTCTAAGCTCATTACAAGATATCGCCACAGTAGTCTTGGCTTTCACCTTCTCCTCGCTAAATGGCCTAAAAAAAGACCAGTTTTGGAATGAATTTTACATACTTGATACCATGATGATGTAATAATATTCACTGAAAGAAATTATTATAACTAACTCACCTACAACGCAATATAACCTGCACATTTACTCCTTTATCTTTATCATCCTTAAAACTGGAGTTTCCCTCACTTGATCTTTCAGTTTGGGACGACGAGGGAGGAATCAAATTCAGCCTCTTCTGTTGATATGACCTTGAAAAATCCACGACTGAATTTCTAGCAGCCATTCTTTCCCTAAACAAATAATAATATATATGAACGAACGTAATTAAGAAAGATACATACCGACCTGCTGATAAACATGCATAAATATTGGAGTAATCTAATAAACAAAGCTGATCTGCATTAAAAACTCTAACCGTGAAGTCGACGTACATTGCAGTTTCTGACATGATTGATCGTTAGTTAGATCATTGGGAACTAACGGAGACATTGGATTATTGGAAGAGTAGTACTGGATAGATGATCATGAATGAATATTGAAGATAACACAAGTATATGGTACAAATATAAGACATGACAATCATATTTTTTTGCAGTTGGGGTTGGGTAGAGAATGAACAGGCGAGGGATCAAAACGAGGGGAATAAAGACAGTGAAATGAAGCTAAAAAAACCAACCTACCTAATCTAAATATTAATTAATTACATAGATATAGATATAGTAAAGAGCCGGCCTGTTGGTGCGTGCATGCAGCATGCATATTGTTGTTTCTGTACAAAAAAAGTACTACTGTTTCAAGGGGCAACAACGTACGTACGTAACAGGCGACGAATACTATTCTATACCCAGTCCCGGCCAGATAGAGAGATATAAATAGCAACTGAAAGGAAAGAAGTGGTTCATACAAGTACGTACGCACGTACGTTTGTTAACCAGAGTCTAACATCTGTTTCTTTTTAATTACACCTCAAGCACTTAATATCACTGCTTTATTAGTATTAGTATAATTATTTAAATGGTGATTTTGTGTTTTCACCTTTTCTTTTGGTTTGCTTATCAGCCATGTTTTCAAAATATAATTAAATTGCCTCTGCCTAAATTCAGATTCTACATCCAAAAAAATTGGAAATTGGAAATTACTAGCAGTAGAATATTATTCTGTGTAAATTTGAGCTCCAAAATAAGAGTCCATTTTAACAACTTTACGCATCATCAAAACTAATCAATTAATTGTCAAAATTTTCTTACAAACGTCAACATTAAAGTCGTAAATCTCTGCAGGATGAAAGTCTGACATCTCAAAATAAAGAGGCCATCCCATGATGAAGTTGTGTATTGATAATTGATTAGTCAAAATTTTCTTATAGACCCTAGTTTTTCTTACTTTTAACTAATGCTTTCAGATTCGGACAGATCATCAAATCGAAAAAATTATTGGATGGATAGGTTATTGGTTCAACCACCGTTATTGAACCGATGACGTTATAAATATATAAAAATATATATTATTAATAATTAATAAAATTTTATGAAAATCACGCTTTTTATGAATTAAAACATAATAAAGTTAATTTATAATATTATTAAAAGTGGTTAATTTAAATATTTAAAAAAATTAGTACAAAAAAATATTATAAAATAATAAAAAACCGGTTCACTAGGTTAATTTAATCGATTTTACCGGTTGAACTACCGTTTCAAATCGAATTGGATATAGAATCAATTGAACCGACCGATCCGGGATAGGTCTGGTGCTTTAAAGTTTTAATAAATTCCAATGAATTCAACCAACAAAAAGTTTGCGATGATTTTACACTTCAAAATTTTGGGAGAATTTAATTGCGAATTTTAGGGACGAAAATTCAGTGAAAAGTTGGTGGAGAACTCGCACCAAGACAATAATTATTTAGACAAATTCCCCTGTAATTCCATGTTTTGGCTATGGAGGTCCTCAAGAGTGAAGACTGAATAACAGTTTAATACGGTGTCGTTTAATTGAATACTAGGAGTCTCTACGACTTTTAGGCATTACCTAGTTCAAAAGATTAATAGCCCAATGGGCCTATATGGGCAATCTTCCCGCAACGAATATATGAGCGATTTGATGACAATGTTCAATTCTCTACTCCAAAAACGAGTAAAGAAATTGGGCCACCAACTTTATGGGCTTTTTGTACGTGAGAGTACCATATTTATTTCCCGATTTGAGATAGATTGTCAAGCAAACCGTATAATAGACTACAAACTAGCAAAATTATAAAAATATAAAAGATTCCTCACAAACTGTTTCATATCATACCCAACGGCCAATGGTAATATAAAATGTAACGCAATGTACTTCAATTATAAACTGTCATAATTTTGTTATCATCTCATCAGTATTTCTAATCTAAGTATTAAAAAATTCTTTTAATAAATATAAAGCAAAAAAAATATTATTAAACTGATATGTTGTTTCTCAAAGAAACAATGAAGATCTAGAAGGAGGTTGAATAGATTTTAAAACTTTATGCTTGTTTAAAAAGTGGTTACAAGATAATTAATTTGTGCAATTAATTTTAACACAGCGGAATATTAGTTTGAAAAATTCCCCTTAAAAATTAATTGAAATCTCAGTTCTAAATTTATTTCTATGAATGTCAACCACTTAACAGAAATATAACCGTTATAACAGATATGACAGTTATATAACATAAAGTAAATAACACAAGATCTTTTTAAGTAGTTCGGAGTACAAATAATTCATAATCCACTTTTCTACATCAACAAATAGGGTATCCACTAAATATGGGTCTTAAAAACGAGATCACTAAGATCTATTACAACTAAGCCACTAAGGTTCCTTCGAGTCACAAAGTTAAATCACAACTGAATGTTGATTGGTTGAGGTGTTGTTAAGTTTTGCAATGAGGCTTGATCTGTTTAGGTACTTAACAATTTTGAACAAGTCGTTCTGAAACGTAGAGTAAAGTTTTGAATATTTTAATTGAGATCCAACTTTGTATTGTGTAATACGTACTTGAATTTAAATTATCGTACGCCTTTTATGTATAGACCTCTGAAAATTGTTCCGTTGGAGAGTTCTCGTTAGTGCATTTAATACTCTACTTTGAATGTTCCCCTGATGTTAACTTATAGACTAGCTGTAACGCCCCCAAAATAGGTCCATTCCACCCAACCCATTCTGAGTCGCCAAATACATGGTACAAAAAATAACTACAACTTTATTACAACAATTGTCGTGCAAAATACAACAACACATATGTTGTGAGTTTTGATACTAAAATATACCAACTGTGACTCTGGACACCAACCTTGGATAGCACGTCACAATGACACCTTACATAAAGGTATAGTCAAAAACTGTTTTAGAAATTAGAATATTTGGGAAGTGCTCAAGGAAACCCTCATACATGGGAGGCCATGCGTCTAGGTTATGATAGATATCATATGGCCACAGAATTATTCTTGGTTGACCCAATAGACCCCAAATATCTATAGACCACTGTTCTATTCCCTTGTTATCCCTCGCTCGACCCAGCTACACTTTTATTACCTGAAAGGAATTGTGAAGCAAAAGGGTGAGCACAACTAGCTCAGTAAAGAATATCATGACTAAAGATAAATTATCAATAGTCTTCAACAGCAATAAATCAGAGATTTAGAACATATGGTAGATGATAAAACTTTTCAACCATAGTTGCAGCGGAACGAGCAATCCATTAGAAGAGTCAAATAGACTATAAAGTCTATTATCTTCTCCACGTTAAAAGTCCACCAACAATGTTTTATCCCTGTAACATCAATCAATAGTTCCTTTCCACAATCATATGAATAGTTCATAATCATAATTGTGATTCTAAATTTCGCATCCAAGACGAAGATAATTTTTATCACCTGTCTTTACCTGAAACATCAAAGATCATGGTTATACCAAATCACAGTTCCTGTTCATAATCATACTAATAAATTCATCTTTGCATCACAGGCCAAAGATATTCATCAACAGTTCATCTTTACACTACATGCCAAAGATATTCAACAACAAGTCATCTTTGCACTACGGGCCAAAAATATTCATCAACAACTCATCTTTGCACTACATGCCAAAGATATTCCTCAATAGTTCATATTTGCACTACAGGCCAAATATATTATTATCTCAAAGAAATATATAATCATTTCAGAATTTATATAACCAATAATTATAACAATGTTGATCATTTCACCTTTGCACTTAAGCTAAAGATATTCAATTATAAATTCAATGGTCATGATCATACCAGTCACAATTCAACTTTTCACTACTGGATAAAGAGAACCCTAGTCATGATCATACCAATAATCTACCCATCTTTACACTCAAGTCAAAGAGAAATATCATCATTAGGGTTATAAAAATGTTATATATGATAAAAAAAATATGATCAACATATAGTTTTAATCTCAAGAGTAATATTCATAAATCAACTATAATTTGGTTAGAAAAAGAAACCAATTTTGTCATGAATAGTAACTTGTGAATAGTAACCCATGAATAGTAACTCGTGAATAGTAACTCATGAATAGTAACTCGTGAATAGTAACTTATGAATAGTAACTCGTAAATACTAACTCATGAATAATAACTCGTGAATAGTAACTCATGAATAGTAACTCGTGAATAGTAACTCGTGAATAGTAACTCATGAATAGTAACTCGTGAATAGTAACCCCGACATGAAAAGTTCTAAATTTGATAAAAAGTTCAGATCAATACTTCGGCATAATGATATTGAAGAAAATAATATCATTTAAGAAGAAATAACATCCCTTACAATCCCTTACAATCCCTTACTATCCCTTACCTCAAAAGAGCAGTACTTCTAACTGGAATAACGCTGAACGAACTTGCACCGTATATCAACACTCAAGATATCAAAAAAACTCACAAGAATACACTCGATAATATAGAGAGAGAAATAGAGAGAAAACTTCAGTTTCTGGTGTGATTTTTAATTCTAACCTAAGCACCCTATTTATAGGAAATTGCTTAGAACAACAAAGCAGAAAATTTAATAAAATAATAATATTTACCAAATATTCAAGCCCACCACCAAGGAATCTGATTTCAGCTCATTCATAACACATGTGAGATGGCAAAAAACGTTTTTCTTCAAAATAATAATTAAAACTTCCAAAAATCAATTATTTCGGAACTTAGGAACTTCAATAATTCATAATAAATAGCCCTTTTATCAGAAAATTCAAATCTCGCGAGTGTTTATAGGAAATTCAATTCTCTACAACTTTGCAGAAGAAAGTTTTTTCAAATTCTAAACAGAAATTGACCAAAATCCACAAACGGGCGATTTTACAGTCAATAATAAATTTTCGGTCAAGAATTGTGTCCACCAACACACAAAACATGTGTTAAACATTTAATCCAACAAAAATACTCTTCTTCCTCATTTATTCATATATCCCACATTCATTGTAAAAATATCACCATTAATATATTATTAAAATAATATATTTAAATGAATTATTTTATCAGAAAAAGATAAAATATTAATTTTCAACAATTGTCACATTAAAAATTTTCTTTCCATCTATATCCACATAAAATCAATATTTTTCTCATCATATAAATCAATAATTAATTATACACAAATAATATTACAGAATCACAGTACTGGCAACCAGGCCGTTCCTAGGAAAGAGGGGCCTTTCCAATAAGGATCTCTCCTTACTGGCGCGCAATTAGATGACCAAACCTCTCCTTAGACAGAACTTTCTAGACATTGTCAATAATGTTATCTAATAATATTATTCAGATAATATGAATTATTGTTCCGATAATAGAAAATACTGTGTAGTGACAATTATTAAAACAACAGTAATATAAAATATCAACGCAGCAATTATTGAATCAATAAAATACAATATTGAACAGTAATTACTGTAACAATTATTGAGTAATGCCTTCTTACGTAAGAATCAATAATTGGTGCAATACCGTGTGCTACTGTGCAACAACGCGTATTACTGTGTTTTAACCACCGGGTATTCTAACAGTATTAACGGTAACAACTATGCCGTTATTTATAAATAACTTATTTTTGTCATTTTCTTCATCCAATCACTTTCCGTTATGGGACCCACAAAAGACTGCGCCGTCGTACGAATATTCTCCGACAGTAAGAATATTCCACGACCAAGCGAATATTCCCCGACAACAATGAATATTTTATAACCACTTGTTTATTTTGAAAAAATTTCACATTTCACCCATAACTTTAACTTTTTATCAATTTAACCATTTACTGAATTATAATTATAAAAAAAATGAATACTTTTATTTCATAAAATTCGGGGTCTTACAATCTCCCCTCCTTATGAAATTTCGTCCCCGAAATTTACGTACCTGGTATTTCAAAGAGTTGAGAATACCTTGCTTTCATTTCAGATTCCATCTTCCCTGTCATCATAATTTATCCATTGCTCATCTCCTGTATTTCAAATATCATTCTAGAATACAGCTTCAAAATAAGGGTTAATTGAACAAATTAACATATCACATAATATCCCGATATTATGACTGACCAACAAATAAGCTTAGGTAGGACACACTAGCGAAGGATTTACTCGTCTCTCTCCTCCTAGTCCTATTCCCCGATCTCCGCCAGAGATCATATCCCTAAGCTCTGATACCAAATGTGACGCCCCCAAAACAGGTCCATTCCACCCAACCCATTCTGAGTCGCCAAATACATGGTACAAAAAATAACTACAACTTTATTACAACAATTGTCGTGCAAAATACAACAACACATATGTTGTGAGTTTTGATACTAAAATATACCAACTGTGACTCTGGACACCAACCTTGGATAGCACGTCACAATGACACCTTACATAAAGGTATAGTCAAAAACTGTTTTAGAAATTAGAATCTTTGGGAAGTGCTCAAGGAAACCCTCGTACATGGGAGGCCATGCGTCTAGGTTATGATAGATATCATATGGCCACAAAATTATTCTTGGTTGACCCAATAGACCCCAAATATCTATAGACCACCGTTCTATTCCCTTGTTATCCCTCGCTCGACCCAGCTACACTTTTATTACCTGAAAGGAATTGTGAAGCAAAAGGGTGAGCACAACTAGCTCAGTAAAGAATATCATGACTAAAGATAAATTATCAATAGTCTTCAACAGTAATAAATCAGAGATTTAGAACATATGGTAGATGATAAAACTTTTCAACCATAGTTGCAGCGGAACGAGTAATCCATTAGAAGAGTCAAATAGACTATAAAGTCTATTATCTTCTCCACGTTAAAAGTCCACCAACAATGTTTTATCCCTGTAACATCAATCAATAGTTCCTTTCCACAATCATATGAATAGTTCATAATCATAATTGTGATTCTAAATTTCGCATCCAAGACGAAGATAATTTTCATCACCTGTCTTTACCTGAAACATCAAAGATCATGGTTATACCAAATCACAGTTCCTGTTCATAATCATACTAATAAATTCATCTTTGCATCACAGGCCAAAGATATTCATCAACAGTTCATCTTTACACTACATGCCAAAGATATTCAACAACAAGTCATCTTTGCACTACGGGCCAAAAATATTCATCAATAACTCATCTTTGCACTACAGGCCAAAGATATTCCTCAATAGTTCATATTTGCACTACAGGCCAAATATATTATTATCTCAAAGAAATATATAATCATTTCAGAATTTATATAACCAATAATTATAACCATGTTGATCATTTCACCTTTGCACTTAAGCTAAAGATATTCAATTATAAATTCAATGGTCATGATCATACCAGTCACAATTCAACTTTTCACTACTGGATAAAGAGAACCCTAGTCATGATCATACCAATAATCTACCCATCTTTACACTCAAGTCAAAGAGAAATATCATCATTAGGGTTATAAAAATGTTATATATGATAAAAAAAATAATATGATCAACATATAGTTTTAATCTCAAGAGTAATATTCATAAATCAACTATAATTTGGTTAGAAAAAGAAACCAATTTTGTCATGAATAGTAACTTGTGAATAGTAACCCATGAATAGTAACTCGTGAATAGTAACTCATGAATAGTAACTCGTGAATAGTAACTTATGAATAGTAACTCGTAAATACTAACTCATGAATAATAACTCGTGAATAGTAACTCATGAATAGTAACTCATGAATAGTAACTCGTGAATAGTAACTCATGAATAGTAACTCGTGAATAGTAACCCCGACATGAAAAGTTCCAAATTTGATAAAAAGTTCAGATCAATACTTCGGCATAATGATATTGAAGAAAATAATATCATTTAAGAAGAAATAACATCCCTTACAATCCCTTACTATCCCTTACCTCAAAAGAGCAGTACTTCTAACTGGAATAACGCTGAACGAACTTGCACCGTATGTAAGACCCCGAATTTTATGAAATAAAAGTATTCAATTTTTCTTATAATTACTATTCAGTAAATGGTTAAATTGATAAATGTTAAAGTTAAGGGTGATATATGATTTTTTTTCAAAATACACAAGTGGTTATAAAATAATCATTGTTGTCGGGGAATATTCGTTTGGTCGTGGAATATTCTTTCTGTCGGGGAATATTCGTACGACGGCGCAGCTATTTATGGGCCCCATAACAGAATAACTGTCGAAGGAAGAAAACGACAAATTTGAGTTTTTACAAATAACGGCGTAGTTGTTACCGTTAACACTGTTGGAATACCCGGTGGTTAAAATACAGTAATACGCGTTATTGCACAGTAGCACACGGTATTGCACCAATTATTGATTCTTACGTAAGAAGGCACTACTCAATAATTGTTACAGTAGTTATTATTCAATATTTTATTTTATTGATTCAATAATTGCTGCGTTGATATTTTATATTATTGATTGTTCAATAATTGTTGCTGCACAGTATTTCCCATTATCAGATCAATAATTCATATTATTTGAATAGTATTATTAGATAACATTATTGGCAATGTCTAGAAAGTTCTGTCTAAGGAGAGGTTTGGTCATCTAATTGCGCGCCAGTAAGGAAAAATTCTTATTGGAAAGCCCCCTCTTTCCTGGGAACGGCCTGGTTGTCATAAATGTGATTCTGTAATATTATTTGTTAATAATTAATTATTGATTCATATGATAAGGAAATATTTATTTTATGTGGATATAAATCAGGGATATATTTTTGTGATTAAAAATGAAGGAATTAATGCTGAGATTTTTATCAGTATTTTTGTCGGAATGGAGGTATTAAAAATTAGGGTTTTTGAGATATTTTGCGAGGGTTATAATTTTTAATCCGACCGTTGGATCGTGGTAATTTTTGGATATGTTATACATATATAAGTTGAGTATATGCCCACAAATTTTGAACCGTTAAAAATGAACGTATGATTTGTTATGAATTTTAAGAGGTGGCTGATTCGGAAATCAGGTTATAAATCATTTTTGGTGGAAGATTCTAGAATTGGTGGGCCCCACTTGTGGTTGGTGAAGAAATGTGCTGAATTATATTTCAAATGTGGTGGGTGGAAATAGTAGCAGGTAAAGCCATCAGGTTGCAGGTCAAACCTGCCAAAATTTTCCTATAAATAGAGGGCTAAGTTAGAATTGAAAATCACACCAGAAACATAAGCTTTCTCTCTTTCTCTCTCTATATTATGAAGCATATTTTGTGAGTTTTTAGATATTTGGTGAGTTACTATTCATCAGTGCAAGTTTCCTTCAGCATCATATCCGATATCCAGTCAGAAGTACTGCTCTTTTGAGGTAAGGGATATTATTTTCTTCTTAATGATATTATTTTCTTCAATATCATTATGCTAAAATATTGATATGAGTTTTTATCAAATTTGGAACTTTTTGTGTCGGGGGTTACTATTCACGTATACGGCACTATTCACGTATACGGCACTATTCACGAATACGGCACTATTCACCGAAAAATAAAATTTTCCCTTTTTGTCCAAGATGTCTATTATGGTTACTATCTTTGATTGTATCCATGTTTTGATCTTTATTTTTGAATTCTGCTTCACAATTTATTATTATGAAGTATTATTGATCTTGGATAAACTGTTATACGAATCCCTACTACTTGTCCTTCTGTCTCACTGGATTCGTTCTCTTTAAGATATTTTTCATCATCCTCAGTCCTAAATGATGATATTACTGAATATCTTTGGCCTGTAGTGCAAAGATGTATAATTACTTGATGAATATCTTTGGCCTGTAGTGCAAAGATGAACAGGTGTTGAGATGAACATGACCGACTGATGATACAAATGAATATCTTTGGCCTGTAGTGCAAAGATGAATATTTGGTTAAAGATGATTATTAATTGATGTTACAGGGATAAAATATTGATGATGGACTTTTAAATCTTAGAAGATAGTAGAATTCTTTCTCTACTTGACTCTTCTAATGGTTTGTTGTTTCCGCTGCAGTTGTTGATCTAAAACTTGTTGTCGATTATATTTTATCAGATTTTTCCCTGTTGAAGACTAACGATAATTTGTTGTATATTATCTTAGTCATAATATTCTTTACTGGGCTAGTTGAGCTCACCCTTTTCCTTTTTGTTCCATTTTTCTTCTCAGGAGGTGAGAACATAGCAGGATCTAGTCGGGGTATGGAGTGATGGTTCTAGAAAGATGTATTAGCAGTCCTCACTATTTCTGTAAAATAGTGTTTGAATAATTGTAATGAGGATTTATTTGAGTGTGGATATTGTCTAGAAGACAATATTTGTATTTAAACTCACAGTATGTGTTGTCGTATTTTGCACGACAATTGTATTATTGAAGTTGTAGTTTGCTTTCTGTACCATGTATTTGGCGACTCAGAATGGGTGTTGTATACCTATTCTGGGGGCGTCACAGTTGGTATCAGAGCTTAGGGATATGATCTCTGGCGGAGATCGGGGAAAAGAACTAGAAGGGGAGAGATGAGTAAATCCTTCGCTAGTGTGTCCTACCTAAGCTTATTTGTTGGTCAGTCATAATATTGGGATATTATGTGATATGTTAATTTGTTAAATTAACCCTTGTTTTGAAGCTGTATTCTAGAATGATATTTGAAATACAAGAGATAAGCATTGGAGAAATCATGATGATCAGAGAGATAGAATCTGAAATAGAAGCAAGGTATTCTCAACTCTTCGAAATACCAGGTACGTAAATTTCGGGGACGAAATTTCATAAGGAGGGGAGATTGTAAGACCCCGAATTTTATGAAATAAAAGTATTCAATTTTTCTTATAATTACTATTCAGTAAATGGTTAAATTGATAAATGTTAAAGTTAAGGGTGATATATGATTTTTTTTCAAAATACACAAGTGGTTATAAAATAATCATTGTTGTCGGGGAATATTCGTTTGGTCGTGGAATATTCTTTCTGTCGGGGAATATTCGTACGACGGCGCAGCTATTTATGGGCCCCATAACAGAATAACTGTCGAAGGAAGAAAACGACAAATTTGAGTTTTTACAAATAACGGCGTAGTTGTTACCGTTAACACTGTTGGAATACCCGGTGGTTAAAATACAGTAATACGCGTTATTGCACAGTAGCACACGGTATTGCACCAATTATTGATTCTTACGTAAGAAGGCACTACTCAATAATTGTTACAGTAGTTATTATTCAATATTTTATTTTATTGATTCAATAATTGCTGCGTTGATATTTTATATTATTGATTGTTCAATAATTGTTGCTGCACAGTATTTCCCATTATCAGATCAATAATTCATATTATTTGAATAGTATTATTAGATAACATTATTGGCAATGTCTAGAAAGTTCTGTCTAAGGAGAGGTTTGGTCATCTAATTGCGCGCCAGTAAGGAAAAATTCTTATTGGAAAGCCCCCTCTTTCCTGGGAACGGCCTGGTTGTCATAAATGTGATTCTGTAATATTATTTGTTAATAATTAATTATTGATTCATATGATAAGGAAATATTTATTTTATGTGGATATAAATCAGGGATATATTTTTGTGATTAAAAATGAAGGAATTAATGCTGAGATTTTTATCAGTATTTTTGTCGGAATGGAGGTATTAAAAATTAGGGTTTTTGAGATATTTTGCGAGGGTTATAATTTTTAATCCGACCGTTGGATCGTGGTAATTTTTGGATATGTTATACATATATAAGTTGAGTATATGCCCACAAATTTTGAACCGTTAAAAATGAACGTATGATTTGTTATGAATTTTAAGAGGTGGCTGATTCGGAAATCAGGTTATAAATCATTTTTGGTGGAAGATTCTAGAATTGGTGGGCCCCACTTGTGGTTGGTGAAGAAATGTGCTGAATTATATTTCAAATGTGGTGGGTGGAAATAGTAGCAGGTAAAGCCATCAGGTTGCAGGTCAAACCTGCCAAAATTTTCCTATAAATAGAGGGCTAAGTTAGAATTGAAAATCACACCAGAAACATAAGCTTTCTCTCTTTCTCTCTCTATATTATGAAGCATATTTTGTGAGTTTTTAGATATTTGGTGAGTTACTATTCATCAGTGCAAGTTTCCTTCAGCATCATATCCGATATCCAGTCAGAAGTACTGCTCTTTTGAGGTAAGGGATATTATTTTCTTCTTAATGATATTATTTTCTTCAATATCATTATGCTAAAATATTGATATGAGTTTTTATCAAATTTGGAACTTTTTGTGTCGGGGGTTACTATTCACGTATACGGCACTATTCACGTATACGGCACTATTCACGAATACGGCACTATTCACCAAAAAATAAAATTTTTCCTTTTTGTCCAAGATGTCTATTATGGTTACTATCTTTGATTGTATCCATGTTTTGATCTTTATTTTTGAATTCTGCTTCACAATTTATTATTATGAAGTATTATTGATCTTGGATAAACTGTTATACGAATCCCTACTACTTGTCCTTCTGTCTCACTGGATTCGTTCTCTTTAAGATATTTTTCGTCATCCTCAGTCCTAAATGATGATATTACTGAATATCTTTGGCCTGTAGTGCAAAGATGTATAATTACTTGATGAATATCTTTGGCCTGTAGTGCAAAGATGAACAGGTGTTGAGATGAACATGACCGACTGATGATACAAATGAATATCTTTGGCCTGTAGTGCAAAGATGAATATTTGGTTAAAGATGATTATTAATTGATGTTACAGGGATAAAATATTGATGATGGACTTTTAAATCTTAGAAGATAGTAGAATTCTTTCTCTACTTGACTCTTCTAATGGTTTGTTGTTTCCGCTGCAGTTGTTGATCTAAAACTTGTTGTCGATTATATTTTATCAGATTTTTTCCTGTTGAAGACTAACGATAATTTGTTGTATATTATCTTAGTCATAATATTCTTTACTGGGCTAGTTGAGCTCACCCTTTTCCTTTTTGTTCCATTTTTCTTCTCAGGAGGTGAGAACATAGCAGGATCTAGTCGGGGTATGGAGTGATGGTTCTAGAAAGATGTATTAGCAGTCCTCACTTTTTCTGTAAAATAGTGTTTGAATAATTGTAATGAGGATTTATTTGAGTGTGGATATTGTCTAGAAGACAATATTTGTATTTAAACTCACAGTATGTGTTGTCGTATTTTGCACGACAATTGTATTATTGAAGTTGTAGTTTGCTTTCTGTACCATGTATTTGGCGACTCAGAATGGGTGTTGTATACCTATTCTGGGGGCGTCACACCGTATATCAACACTCAAGATATCAAAAAAACTCACAAGAATACACTCGATAATATAGAGAGAGAAATAGAGAGAAAACTTCAGTTTCTGGTGTGATTTTCAATTCTAACTTAAGCACCCTATTTATAGGAAATTGCTTAGAACACCAAAGCAGAAAATTTAATAAAATAATAATATTTACCAAATATTCAAGCCCACCACCAAGGAATCTGATTTCAGCTCATTTATAACACATGTGAGATGGCAAAAAATGTTTTTCTTCAAAATAATAATTAAAACTTCTAAAAATCAATTATTTCGGAACTTAGGAACTTCAATAATTCATAATAAATAGCCCTTTTATCAGAAAATTCAAATCTCGCGTGTTTTTATAGGAAATTCAATTCTCTACAACTTTACAGAAGAAAGTTTTTCCAAATTCTAAACAAAAATTGACCAAAATCCACAAACGGGCGATTTTACAGTTAATAATAAATTTTCGGTAAAGAATTGTGTCCACCAACACACAAAACATGTGTTAAACATTTAATCCAATAAAAATACTCTTCTTCCTCATTTATTCATATATCCCACATTCATTGTAAAAATATCACCATTAATATATTATTAAAATAATATATTTAAATAAATTATTTTATCAGAAAAAGATAAAATATTAATTTTCAACAATTGTCACATTAAAAATTTTCTTTCCATCTATATCCACATAAAATCAATATTTTTCTCATCATATAAATCAATAATTAATTATACACAAATAATATTACAGAATCACAGTACTGGCAACCAGGCCGTTCCTAAGAAAGAGGGGCCTTTCCAATAAGGATCTCTCCTTACTGGCGCGCAATTAGATGACCAAACCTCTCCTTAGACAGAACTTTCTAGACATTGCCAATAATGTTATCTAATAATATTATTCAGATAATATGAATTATTATTCCGATAATAGAAAATACTGTGTAGTGACAATTATTAAAACAACAGTAATATAAAATATCAACGCAGCAATTATTGAATCAATAAAATACAATATTGAACAGTAATTACTGTAACAATTATTGAGTAATGCCTTCTTACGTAAGAATCAATAATTGGTGCAATACCGTGTGCTACTGTGCAACAACGCGTATTACTGTGTTTTAACCACCGGGTATTCCAACAGTATTAACGGTAACAACTATGCCGTTATTTATAAACAACTTATTTTTGTCATTTTTTTCATCCAATCACTTTCCGTTATGGGACCCACAAAAGACTGCGCCGTCGTACGAATATTCTCCGACAGTAAGAATATTCCACGACCAAGCGAATATTCCCCGACAACAATGAATATTTTATAACCACTTGTTTATTTTGAAAAACTTTCACATTTCACCCATAACTTTAACTTTTTATCAATTTAACCATTTACTGAATTGTAATTATAAAAAAAAATGAATACTTTTATTTCATAAAATTTGGGGTCTTACACTAGCTTACTAGTAGACCTGGCAAACATGGCCCAAACCCGCGGGCCGGGCGACCTGCCCGCCCGCCACGGGCGGGGCTATGGACTGCAATTTTTTAGCCCAAAAAAATTCGTGTCATTTTGGCCCGCCCCGTGGCCCGTGACTTTTTTTAAAAAAATAAAATATTGCTTATGGGTTGTGAGGTTTGAACACAAGACTTATAAGTAAATAAATAAGAGTTCAAACTAACTAAACTACAACTATTTATTTTTAATACAATCTTCAATATATTATTTCTTTACTTTTGTTCAAATTTTACTATTCTTAAAAAGTAAATGTTTATTGATGTTTATATTACTATATATTTTCTTCATTTCTTGCATCAAAACAAGACATTTATTCTCACAGTAAATGATTTACATCCCTTATATTACTATATATTTTCTTGCATCAAAACAAGACATTTATTCTCACAGTAAATAATTCATTTATTAGTATACTTAAAACAACTCGAACAAGTGTTCATTTATTTCCAGATTAATTATATGATTCAGGAACAATTTGGTATTAAATTCCATGATTTAACTCATAAATAACAAAGGACCAATAACCCAGAAACAAATTTAAATAAATAATATATAGTAAAAATTTGGAAAAAGTAAAAAGTTTCTAGTATCCTAAGTTTCTAACCTATGAAAAGTATTACAAATATCAAAAAGGCAAAAGTAGTATAATAGCTTCCCCACTACGTACTTCATTGGATCTAATTAATGTAGGTAATTAATTAAGAATACTAATTTATAATACTATTAAAAATTTAATTGATTGAGCTATGTAGTTAATGTATGTAATTAATTAATCGTGTCTGTTTGTATTATTGTTTATTATTAATTATTTTATTATTTTTAATATTTATTATTATTACTATTTCTGGTGTAGCAAAGAGTTTGTAAAAAATAAAAATAAAAATAAAAATAAAGGGAGAAGCCCGGGCCGGGCCAGACCACGGCCCTCACATTTCTAGCCCACCAAAACCCGGGCCATTTTTGGTCCGGCCTGCGCTCGGCCCGCCCGTTTGCCAGGTCTACTTACTAGGCTTGCTTTCGGCTCTGGCCAGGTCACATTAGACAACAATTTCACCTACCACATGTTAGTGGTGTCACATCTTTTATATGGCATTTTAGACTAACCACACTTGGATCTTCCAATCTGAATTTGAAAATGGTGAGAAGTGTCTTGAAATTTTCGCTTTGGGACCCTCTGAATGTGTCAGTCTGAAGATAGCTCTGATACGCTCTACGAAATTGGTCAATGGTGGAGTGATAAAGAACGTAGAGTTGAGCTTTATTTCCTGCTCTATGATCTGCTCAACGATGCTTTGTTTTCTGCTATAAGAAATAATACTTCAAGATGCTTGGGGCAGACTTGCAAACTTCTCTGAACACTTTGCAACTCTACGATGGCGAAGATAATTCCACGATCATGATGTCTCTTTAAAACTTTGTTTCGCCTTTGGCTGCTGTTATACGATTACTAAGTTAACTATGCGAACACATATAACTAATACAAAATGATAGATTAACTCTACTGTAAGACCCTAACTTTTTATGAATAAAGATTTAATTTTCTCTAATTGTTATTCTAAATAGTAAGGTGATAATTTAATAAATGTTATAGTTATGGGTGATATATGTAAATTTTTCAAAGTAAGCAAGTTGTCATAAAATATTCATTTTGTCGGGGAATATTCGTTTGGTCGAGGAATATTCTTTTTGTCAGGAAATATTCGTACGACGGCGCAATCATTAGTGGACCCCACAACAAAATAACTGTCGGATATAGAAAGTGACAAAAATAACCTTTTATAAAAATAACGGCAAAACTTTTACCGTTAAACTGTTGAAATACTCAGTGATAAAAGTACAGTAATACGCGTTGTTGCACAGTAACACATGTTATTGCACAGTATCTCTGACTATTAATTCTTACATAAGAAGTAACTCAATTTCATTCAATAATTGTCATAGTAGTAAATGCATTGTATTTTATATTATTGACACGACATAGTAACTCATTTTATCTGATATGATATTATTAGGCTAATAAACATTATAGACAATGTCTAAAAAGTTCTGTCAAGGAAAAAAGTTAGTTAATTGCGCGTCGTTCATACAGACTGCCCTCTCTTTCTTGGAAACGATCTGATTGTCAATATTAGTGAACATTAGTCCACTATAGCAAGCCCAAGAATTTAGGGGTGTCACAATAATTGTCACATTATCTCATATTATTAAACCAATAACTGACATCATAGCAAGGATAATAATGGATAATTGCATAATGAAAGTCACTGGTTTTAAATAGTTATGTCAACTCATTATTTGAAGACCAATAATATCCGTAATATTAATACATTAAATCAATAATATAGGAAACGAATAATAAAATGATAATGAAATAATCTTTTTGATAATGGATTAATCTTTTTGAATAAATAATGAAAATGGAATAATCATATTATCAAAATCATTTTTGATAATGAAATAATCTTTTTGATAATGAATTAATCTTTTTGAATTAATAATGAAAATGGAATAATCATTTTTGAAAATGAATTTATCTTTTTGATAATGGATTTATATTTTGAATAAATATTGATAATGAATTATTCTTTTTGAATAAAATATAGATAATGGATGAAAATGGGTAATTATTATGTTTAAAGTATATATAATGGATGATTAAAATATTTATAAAATGTGAGATATTTTGGCTATAAATAGGAAGGCTTAACCTAAGGAAATTCATAACTTTCTTGTTTATACTTCCTTCCACTCTTTAAAAATTTCTTAGTGTAAGTTCTCTCAAAGTGTATTAGGCTACTTTTGGTATTTGTGAAGATTAGTAAGAGTACAAGTATTATTCAAGTTGAGCATCCAATCACATGTTCATTGAGGTAAATGATGTTATTGTCTTCATACTCATAAGGTTTGCCATTCGTATTCATTCTTTATTAATATGCGAGTATAACCTGTCTACGCGGATTACCCGCATGCCTGGTCAATAACCCTTCGTATTCATTCTTTATTACTATTTGGGTATAACCTGTCTATACGGATTACCGCATGCCAGGTGAATAACCCTTTGTATTCATTCTTTATTAAGTTATGGAAATGATCTGTCTGCGTGAATTACCGCATGACGAGTGAAAATCCATTTGTAGTTTCATATATTCTTTCATACTCGTATTGGATATCATTTTCTTTTGTACTCGTCAAAGGATATCGTTTTCTTTCATATTTCTCCATTTATAGTACGAAATTATTGTTTGGTTCCATAACTTTATTATTAAATGGTGAAAATCCCTGAAATTAGTAGAATATCCTTAATAGTTTGCGCTTCATCTAATATCATTTCACTAGAATATTGGTCTGAGCTTTCTTATTAAATTTTAATCTATTTATCTGGGGTACTATTCATTCGGGGTACTTTGCATGACGAGGTACTATTCATTCGGGGTACTATTCATGCCGGAATACTATTCATGACAAATTTTAGTTTCTTTTCTTTGTCCAAATTATCTTTGAAATTTGAATCTTAAACATTATTTTTGAATTTTACTCCACAATTGGTGATCATGTTGACAATTTGTACATTCTTAAATTCGGGATAAATTAAATTATAAATCTCTAATATTTGTCTTTGATCTCACTTGATTTATTCTTTATATCATTGTCATCATCATAATGCTTATATTGTGGTGAAAGTCATCTTTGGCCCGTAGTGCAAAGATCTAGATTGTTGATTGGTATGATTATAGCCATGAATTTTGTATTGGTATAATCATAACTTTTAATGTTACAGATAAAAGTTTGGGGTGAAAGTCCTTTTTGGCCCATAGTGCATAGTTGGACAGGTGTTTGGCATGATCATGAGCATTGGTATTTGCAGAGATACATCCCACATGAAGGAAACCAGAGAGCACTCAAGGAATGACATGAAAGCTAACAGAAGATCCAAGCACCAACCCAATCAGCATCCAGATTGAGTTATGAAGTCATTCGAGATGAAGTCTTCCACAAGTTGATCAAAAGAAGACTTCAGTAACTGACTAATAAAAGTCAGCAGGTGCAGTAGTGCAGTAGCTGTCAAGTAGATAGAAGATAACGATCTTGAAAGCAACCAGGATCGTAGTGTTTGCCACACAAAGAAGGAACTGATGGAGTGTACACAGAAATACTGGTCAGCCTCTGAAGAACAAGGCTAAAGTGATTAAGCATTGAGTCAGTCCATTAATGATAAGTGAACGGGAGATCACAAGGAGAAAGCGAGCTAGACACGCCACAAATCTGAAGTGTCTTGTAAGACCCCGAATTTTATGAAATAAAAGTATTCAATTTTTCTTATAATTACTATTCAGTAAATGGTTAAATTGATAAAAGTTTAAAGTTATGGGTGAAATGTGAATATTTTTTCAAAATAAGCAAGTGGTTATAAAATAATCATTGTTGTCGGGGAATATTCGTTTGGTCGTAGAATATTCTTTCTGTCGGGGAATATTCGTACGACGGCGTAGCTATTTGTGGGCCCCATAACGAATAACTGTCGGATGACGATAACGACAAAAATTTAAGTTTTTACAAATAACGGCGTAGTTGTTACCGTTAACACTGTTGGAATACCCGGTGGTTAAAATACAATAATACGCGTTATTGCACAGTAGCACACGGTATTGCACCAATTATTGATTCTTACGTAAGAAGGCACTACTCAATAATTGTTACAGTAATTACTGTTCAATATTTTATTTTATTGATTCAATAATTGCTGCGTTGATATTTTATATTATTGTTGTTTCAATAATTGTTGCTGCACAGTATTTTCTATTATCAGATTAATAATTCATATTATTTGAATAATATTATTAGATAACATTATTGGCAATGTCTAGAAAGTTCTGTCTAAGGAGAGGTTTGGTCATCTAATTGCGCGCTAGTAAGGAGAAATCCTTATTGGAAAGCCCCCTCTTTCCTGGGAATGGCCTGGTTGTCATAAATGTGATTCTGTAATATTATTTGTGAATAATTAATTATTGATTCATATGATAAGGAAATATTTATTTTATGTGGATATAAATGAGGGATATATTTTTGTGGTTAAAAAATGAAGGAGTTAATGTTGAGATTTTTATCCGTATTTTTGTCGGAATGGAGGTATTAAAAATCAGGGTTTTTGAGAAATATTGCGGGTGTTATAATTTTTAATCCGACCGTTGGATCGTGGTAATATTTGGATATGTTATACATATATAAGTTGAGTATATGTCCACAAATTTTGAACCGTTAAAAATGAACGTATGATTTATTATGAATTTTACGAGATGACTGGTTCAGAAATTGTTGAATTTTCGGAGTTTATTATTTTGGTGGAAAATTCTAGAATTGGTGGGCTCCACTTGTGGTTGGTGAAGAAATGTGCTGAATTATATTTCAAATGTGGTAGGCGGGAATAGTAGCAGGTAAAGCCATCAGGTTGCAGGTCAAACCTACCAAAATTTTCCTATAAATAGAGGGCTAAGTTAGAATTGAAAAACATACCAGAAACATAAGCTTTCTCTCTTTCTCTCTCTAGATTATTGAGTGTATTTTGTGAGTATTTAGATACTTGGTGAGTTGCTATTCATCAGTGCGAGTTTCCTTCAGCGTCATATTTGATATCCAATCTGAAGTGCTGCTCTTTGAGGTAAGGGATTGTAAGGGATAGTAAGGGATAGTAAGGGATAGTAAGGGATATTAAGGGATTTTAAGGGTTGTTATGATTTTCAGTTTCGTAATTTTTCTGATCTTCAAAAATTCTGGAAAAATTTGAAATGATAATTTGATGAGTTTTCTTGATTGTGTCCAAAAATGGTGATTTTTGGATGTATAGATTAAGAGTTATGAATTTTACGGGAAAAGACTATTTTAAAAGTAACCGCTTATAATTCCTTGTGGTTAACTCCAAAATTGATGAAATTTTTATTGGGAGTACATGTATATGATAGAAGTATACTCTGTAAATTTCAGAATTTTTAGACAAAAGTACAATTTTTGATAAATGTCTAAATATTCGGCTATTTTGGCCATATGAAAAATAGTAAATGACTTTTAAAAATTCTGAGAAAAATATATGTTCACTATGGGACTATATTATGCTAAATCCCAGAAAAGAAATATTTTTGGAACTGATTTGGTATTTTTCATGAAAATGGTTTAGTTATGAGTAAATGAATTAAATATGTTTTGTAAAGAAAGAAAATTGGAAAATAGGATTTTATGGCTTGAGAATCCTATATGAGGTATATGCAGATTTTTGATGAGGGTTTTGGTTATTGATGATGAAATTGTAAGAGTTGGCATTTTATGATGATTAAATGCATTAATTAGTAAAGTGTAAACAATTTAAATAAATTGTTTATAAGCTTAAGAAATGTTATTCTTTCAATATCATTATACCGAAATATTGGTATGAATTTTATTGTAGAATTTCTATCTTTTGTGTCGGGGTTACTATTCATGAGTTACGAATATTACTCTTGAGATTAAAACTATATGTTGATCATATTATTTTTATCATCATATATAACATTTTTATAACCCTGATGTTGAAATTCTCTTTCACTGGAGTGTAAAGATGGGTAGATTATTGGTATGATCATGACTAGGGTTCTCTTTGGCCTGTAGTGCAAAGTTGAATTGTGACTGGTATGATCATGACCATTGAATTTATAATTGAATATCTTAAGCTTAAGTGCAAAGGTGAATTGATCAACATGGTTATAATTATTGTTTATATAAATTCTGAAATGATTATATATTTCTTTGAGATATGAATATATTTGGCCTGTAGTGCAAATATGAATTGTTGATGAATATCTTTGGCCTGTAGTGCAAAGATGAACTGTTGTTGAATATCTTTGGCCTGTAGTGCAAAGATGAACTGTTGTTGAATATCTTTGGCCCGTAGTGCAAAGATGGTTTGTTGATGAATATCTTTGGCCCGTAGTGCAAAGATGGATTTGTTAGTATGATTATAAACAGGAATTGTGATTTGGTATAACCATAATCTTTGATGTTTCAGGTAAAGACAGGTGATGAAAATATTCTTCGTCCTGGGTGCGAAGAAAAATTTATAGTCACAATTATGATTATGAGTTATTCATATGATTGTGGAAAGGAACTGTTGAGTGATGTTACATGGATAAAATATTGTTGGTGGATTTTTAACATGGAGAAGATAATAGACTTTATAGTCTATTTGACTCTTCTAATGAATTGCTCGTTCCGCTGCAACTATGGTTGAAATTTTTATCATTTACCATATGTTCTAAATCTCTGATTTATTATTGATGAAGGCTATTGATAATTTAATTATCTTTAGTCATGATATTCTTTACTGAGCTAGTTGTGCTCACCCTTTTGCTTCACAATTCCTTTCAGGTAATAAGAGTGTAGCTGGGTCGAGCGAGGGTAAAGGGGAAATAGAACGGTGGTCTCTAGCTGTGGATGTTCTCCCGAAGCAGTATAGAAAAGTTCATTTAGTAGTTATATTTGGTGAATCCAATAGGGTAAGGTGTACCCAACGTTGGAAGGGTGGTTTGCCACTATCATACAAGATGTCTAACGACATACAACCTCGTGTCATCATAAGACAGGGATGTGCTCATCCACTTGCTGAGTATATATACGAGCACTACCTATATAATCTTGGTGTTTGTTTAAAGTATAATTCTCAGTTAGATACAGTGGAGATAATGATAAGTCAAGAGAAGACTCACCATTGGGAAGAATATGATAGTAATCTTCTCGTTTTTCTTTGGGGTCTATTGGGTCAACCAAGGATAATTCTGTGGCCATATGATATCTATCATAACCTAGACGCGTGGCCTCCCATGTACGAAGGTTTCCTTGAGCACTTCCCAAAGATTCTAATTTCTAAAACAGTTTTTGACTATACCTTTATGTAAGGTGTTATTATGAGGTGATGTCCACGGTTGGAACATGAGTCACATTTGGTATATATTTGTATCCAAACTCACAGCATATGTGTTGTTGTATTTTGCACGACAATTGTTGTAATAAAGTTGTAGTTGTTTTCTGTACCATGTATTTGACGACTCAGAATGGGTTGGATGGAATGGACCTATTTTGGGGTCGTCACATGTCTTGCTATTTAGAAGGGACCAGAAGAAGGAGTCAAGCTATCAGTATCTGAGAACAGTCAAGGCAAACAGAAGCATTGAAGCACTGCACAATAAGAGGAAGAGATGTTCTACACTGAGGATCAAATGAACACTCTTCAACGATCGTAGTGTTATCTCTACATGTTAATGAGCAATAGTTAACTAGACACTCCGATCAGGTCCAAGAAAACATGCATCATAATCGTAGAGTTTGGTTATCTGAAGATTGAAGCATTAACAACGGTTTAATCCGAAGGTTGGTATTCGGATAAGAGCTTATTGAGAGCATCGATGCAAAAGGACAACCTCTGATCGAGAAATCAGAAGGGGAAAATAAAGTCGTCGACCTGCCCGAGGCATAAAAATGACATCTCTGACGGGGTAGGTGAAACAGTAGACTGCAGTGTCAAAAAGTCATGACATGTCACATCTGCAGTCTGCACCAAACAACTCGAGATCTGTAAAGCAATTCAAAGAGCTTTTGTGACGCCCCCAAAATAGGTATACATCACCCATTCTGAGTCGCCAAATACATGGTACAGAAATAAATACAACTTCAGTAATATAATTGTCGTGCAAAATACGACAACACATATACTGTGAGTTTGAATACAAATATAGTCTAATAGAGATTATACAAACTCAAAAGGAGTCCTTATTACAATTATTGATACACTATTTTACAAAATAGTGAGGACTACTAATACATCTATCCTGAACCATCTCTCCATACCCCGGCTAGTTCCTGCTATGTTCTCACCTCCTGGGAAGAAAAATGAAACAAAAAGGAAAAGGGTGAGCTCAACTAGCCCAGTAAAGAATATTATGACTAAGATAATATACAACAATTTATCATTAGTCTTCAACAGGGAAAAATCTGATAGAATATAATAGACAACAAGTTTTAGATCAACAAATGTAGCGGAAACAACAATTCATTAAAAGAGTCACGTAGAGAATGAGTTCTACTATCTTCTAAGATTTAAAAGTCCATCATTAATATTTTATCCCTGTAACAACAATCAATATTCATCTTTGCACTACAGGCCAAAGATATTCATTTATATCACCAGTCGGTCATGTTCATCTCAACACATGTTCATCTTTGCACTATGGGCCAAAGATATTCATCAGTTACTCATTCATCTTTGCACTATAGGCCAAAGATATTCATTTATATAACCATTTAGGACTGAGGATAATGAAAAATTAAAACACGGATTAAATTTCAAGAATAAGGGTCACAACAGATAATTTGGAGGAAAGAAAAAAAATGTTTTTTTTTTCTTTTGTGAACAGTACCCGTGAACAGTACCCATGAATAGTACCCGTGAACAGTAACCGTGAACAATACCCGTGAATAGTACCCAGTCATGAAAAGTTCTAAATTTGATAAAAAGTTCAAACCAATATTCCCATAAAATGATATTAGATAAAACGAAATTTCTAACCATTTCAGGAATTATAGAAGCAATACTTACCATAGTAAGTTCAAATTTAGAGAATATGAAATGAAATAATATCTCTTCCATACAATGGAGTATAAAAGAAAATAATATTTCTTACGAGTATTGAAATAAAATAATATCATTTACCTTGGTAGAAACTGGATTTGACTGGAATATCGGATATTATCCTGAGAAAATCTTGCAGAAAAACTACGCTCAAAGTATTCTTATACTCAAAGCAAATACTCACAATACTCTAGAATAGGAATTTCTGATTTATGAAGGTGTGTTGAGGAAGGAGGGTTACCCCTCTATTTATAGTGCAGGACGGAGGAAAAATCAAACGAGGCTGTCTAATTTTTCTCCGCCCACCTGCCTAACCTCTCCCTTTCTTTTGCCTAACTCTTCAATTTGTCAATAGTTGGGCCCACAGTTTGGCAACTAGTTTGCAGAAGAATTTGCCCACTAACTTAGAAAGCATCTTTGCAGGAAAAGTTTGAAATGATTAGCTTATTTGGAGGCCCACTCTTGGAAATGCTTTGCATGAAATGCAGAGGATTGAAATAGCCATCCACCAAAGACAAATCATATGTATGTAGGGAAATTCTTCTGGCCGCCAACTTAGAAAAGCATGCAAGAATTTAATTCATATCCTTCACATGCAAATATACATATAATAATATTATAATTTATAATATATTTGAATGAATATTTTATCAGAGAAATAATTGTAATTCCACAAAAATATGCCAAACTTTCAACAATTAATTCCTGCAGAATTTCCTTCAATTAAATCCACATAAAAAAAATAAATCCATCATTAATATCCGCATCAAATAAATATTTTCTTATCATATAAATCAATAATTAATTATTCACAAATAATATTACAGAATCATATTTATGACAACCAGGCCGTTCCCAGGAAAGAAGGGGCTTTCCAATAAGAATTTCTCCTTACTAGCGCGTAATTAGGTGACCAAACCTCTCCTTGACAGAACTTTCTAGACATTGCCAATAATGATATCTAATAATATTATTCAAATAATATGAATTATTGATCTGATAATGAGAAATACTGTGCAGTAATAATTATTAAAACAACAATAATATAAAATATCAATGCAGCAATTATTGAATCAATAAAATAAAATATTAAACAGTAATTACTGTAACAATTATTGAATAATGGCTTCTAACGTAAGAATCAATAATTCAAAAATATTGTGCATTACCGTGTGCTACTGTGCAACCACGCGTATTATTTTATTTTAACCACCAGGTAATCCAACAGTGTTAACGGTAACAACTACGTCGTTATTTATAAAAACTCAAACTTTGTCATTTTCTTCATCCGACAGTTATTCTGTTATGGGGCCCACAAATGACTGCGCCATCGTATGGATATTCCCGACAAAAAGAATATTTCACGACCAAACGAATATTCCCCGACAACAATGATTATTTTATAACCACTTGCTTATTTTACAAAATTTGCACATTTCACCCATAACCAAAGTATTATATCAATTAACACCTTATTATTCACAATAATAAATAGAGGAAATTCGATTTTATTTATAATAAGTTGGGGTCTTACAACCTCCCCTCCTTATGGAATTTCGTCCTCGAAATTGACGTACGTACCTGGTGTTTCGAAAAGGTGAGGGTACCTCGCTTTCATTTCTGATTCCAACTCCCAGGTCATTTCTTCAATAGCATAGTTTCTCCACAAAACCTTAACTTGTGGTATAACCTTCGTGCGTAGGACATGCTCTTTCCTATCCAAGATCTTAACAGGTACCTCCTCGTACGTTAAATCTTCGTTTATCTCGTCTGATTTTAACGCAATATGGTTTGGGTCTTTAACATATTTACGAAGCATAGATATGTTTAAAATATTATGAACACGAGACATGCTTGGAGGTAATGCAAATCTATAGGCCACATTTCCTATTCGGTCAAGAATCTCAAATGGACCAACAAATCGTGGATTGAGCTTTCCTCTCTTCCCAAATCTTGTAACTCCTTTCCATGGAGCAATGCGTAACAGTACATGATCTCCAATATTAAATTTCACGTCCTTTCGATGAAGATCAGCATAACTCTTTTGTCGATCATGTGCCGTTTGTATACGTTGTCGAATCGTTTGGATCTTCTCTGTAGTCATTCGTACCAACTCTGGTCCCAATAATGTTGCTTCTCCCACCTCGTCTCAGCATACTGGAGAATGACACTTTCGTCCATACAACGCCTCGAATGGAGCCATGCCTATACTTGTTTGATAACTGTTGTTGTAGGAGAATTCCACCAGTGGTAGGTACTTATCCCAACTCCATTTGAAATCTAGGACACAGAGTCTTAATAGATCTTCAAGAGTTTGAATAGTCCTCTTTGATTGTCCGTCCGTTTGAGGATGGTATGCTGAACTGAATCGTAAATCCGTGCCCATAGCTTTCTGCAAGCTAACCCAAAATCTTGAAGTGAATCTTGGGTCACGATCCGAAACTATGGATACCGGCATGCCATGCAATCTCACAATCTCATTCACGTACATACGAGCAAGGCGTTCAAGGGAATAAGTCTCACGTATCGGTAAGAAATGAGAAGACTTGGTTAATCTATCAACAATAACCCAAATCGCATCTATACCTTGAGAAACTTTGGGAAGACCTGTAACAAAATCTATGGTAATGTGTTCCCACTTCCATTTCAGAATCTCAAGTGGCTGCAATGGACCCTTTGGCACTTGATGCTTCGCCTTTACACGTTGACAGGTTAAACACCTCGAGATAAACTCCGCGATCTCTCTCTTCATATTATTCCACCAAATATATGTCGAATATCATGATACATTTTGGTACTTCCAAGATGAATCGTAAACGGTGTGTTGTGTGCCTCCATCATGATTCTATGCTTTAAATCAGAGTCGTTGGGGACACAAAGTCTGGAGTTGAATCTAAGTATTCCTTCTTCATCGATTCTCGCTTCTGGAATAGCTCCTTCTTGCACTTTCTTCTTCATACGTATCAGCTCCAGGTTCGTAGCTTGAGCAACTTTAACTTTATCGATTAAAGTCGGTTCTACTCGTATATTTGCCTTCATCATGTGGGTCCCTGGAGTCTTTAATTCTACCTCCATCCTTTGCAAGTCATACAGAATGGGCCTTTGCATTGACAATATCACACTCGTACTCGCATATGATCTTCTACTCAATGCGTCAGCTACTACATTCGCTTTTCCAGGATGATATTGAATAGTGTGATCGTAATCTTTCAATAGTTCAAGCCAACGTCGTTGCCGCATGTTGAGTTCTTTTTGGGTGAAGAAATATTTGAGGCTTTTATGGTCCATATAAATCTCTACTTTCTCCCCATACAAGTAGTGTCTCCAAATTTTCAATGTGAATACGACTGCTGCCAACTCCAGATCATGAGTAGGATAATTCCTCTCATATTCTTTGAGTTGTCGTGAGGCATAGGCTATGACTTTTCCATGCCGCATGAGAACACATCCTAACCCTTTGCCTGAAGCATCGCTGTAGATAACAAATCCATCCGTACCAGATGGTATTGCCAGAACAGGTGCCGAAATGAGTCTCCTCTTGAGCTCTTGGAAACTCTTCTCGCATTCCTCGCTCCATACGAATTTTGTATCTTTCCGAGTCAGCTGAGTTAACGGAGTAGCGATTCGAGAAAATCCTTCCACGAATCTCCGATAATAACCAGCTAAGCCCAGAAAGTTGCGTACTTCGGTCACCGACTTCGGTTGCTCCCAACTTTGTATGGCTTCAATATTCGCCGGGTCAACAGATACTCCATGTTTTGACACCACATGCCCAAGGAATGCTACTTCCTCAAGCCAGAACTCGTATTTTTTTAGCTTGGCATATAGCTTGTTTTCACGAAGCCTTTCAAGTATCAGCTTCAAATGGTGCTCATGATCTTCACGGCTTTTGGAATAGATGACATCAATAAAAACAACAACGAACTGATCCAAATATTCTTTGAATACTCTATTCATCATATCCATGAAAGCAGCAGGAGCATTAGTCAATCCAAATGACATGACTAAGAATTCATAATGCCCGTACCGAGTTCTGAAGGCAGTCTTTGGAATATCCTCAGTTTTAATCTTCAGCTGATGATATCCAAAACGAAGGTCGATCTTTGAAAAGAATTGTGCTCCTTGTAACTGGTCAAACAAGTCATCAATGCGAGGTAGAGGATACCGATTCTTGATGGTGACATGGTTCAATTCTCGGTAGTCAATACAAAGTCGCATACTCCCGTCTTTCTTCTTTACGAATAAAACAGGAGCACCCCAAGGAGATGTACTAGGACGAATGAAACCGATGTCTAATAACTCCTGTAGTTGAACTTTTAATTCCTGAAGTTCAATAGGAGCCATTCGATATGGGGTTTTAGAAATGAGTTTTGTACCCGATTCAAGGTCAATAAAGAATTCAACATCACGTTATGGGGGTAGACCGGGAAGCTCTTCAGAAAATACATCAGGAAATTCTCTAACAACAGAAATATTATTCAAATCTGACTTGTCTTTGTTCAAATCCATAACATGGGCTAAGAAAGCTTGGCATCCATTTTTCAATAAACGAATAGCTTTGTGGCTTGATATGACAGTGATTGATTTTAGTGGTTTAGTAGTTTGAATTCGTATGACAGGTTGGCTAGGAATATAAAAACTAACAACCTTACGAAAACAATCAATTTTAGCATGATGAGTGGTTAACCAATCAATTCCTAAAATCACATCAAAAGTAAGTATTTTTAAAGAGATAAGATCAACAGGTAATGTGATAGTGCCAACTTGGATCATGCAAGATTTATAAACTGTAGATGTAACGAAGGTTTCACCCAACTGAGTTTCAACAGATAAGTCAAAGTCCAATTTCTCCGGAGTCAAGTTTAAACGTTAAGCACAAACAGGAGAGATAAAAGAATGGGTAGAACCGGTATCTAGTAAGGTATAAACTTTGTAAGAGTTTATGATAAGCTTACCCGTGATCACCTCGTTTGGGTTCCTCGCGTTTTGTGCAGTCACGACAAACGCCCTTCCAGGAACCACCGATTTTAACTTGTCCGGGACAGCCTTTAGAGTCACCATCCCCGTTGAACTTGGTTTCGCAACTAGACAATCTCTAGCTATATGACCTTCCTTTCCACAGTTATAAGACACCTTAGATTGTTGTGGGCAGTTTGGGCTGATGTGTCCTTCTTTCCCGCATTTGTAACAAACGATCGGTGCTCGTTCTCCTCCCCTAGAAACAGTTGATGTTTGTGCTGACGTCTTCACGTTATCATTGTTGTACCTTCTCTTTTTGAAATCTCCCCCCGACTCGCTCCTTCTATTATCACGGCCACGATTACCACCAGAGTGGTTACCGCTTTTGTCCGAATGTTTTCCTCCCTGCTGGTTTTCATTGCTCCGATGACTACCGCCACCGGTATGACCCTGGTTGTGGTCCCTTGGTTGAACATACTCATTATCTCGCTCTAATAATTGAGCCATGTTTACAACATCTGAATATAAAGAAAATTTATGAGAGATAAGATATTGCCGAATCTCGAGCTTTAGACCTCTCAGAAACATCATTGTCATTCGTTCCTCATTCTCTACCAAATGAGGTGCAAACTTGGATAACTCAGCGAACTTCGCCTCGTACTGGGACGCCGTTATGTTGTTTTGTTTCAATCTGATAAACTCCAGCTCCTTCATATGACGAATACTTTCAGGAAAGTACTTGTCATTGAATAGTTTCTGAAATGTTTTCCAAGACATGATGAGTGCGGCTGGCTGGGTACGCTTCACAGACTCCCACCAGTAGTCTGCCTCACCGCAGAACATAAAGGTGTCGAATGGAACCTTCTGTTCCTTCGTGCATCCCAAGACATCGAATATCTTGGTAATTTGCTTAACCAACGTTTCCGCCATGATCGGATCCGGCTTTTCCTTAAATTCTGGTGGTCCCAACTCTTTGAACTGCTTGGCTGTGACAGACCGCGCGTTGCTATCACTTCCACCCATATTTTGTACACGAGTCTCCCTCGTCTGATTTTGCATGAACTGCAAAAAGCTCCTAAATATTCCATCATTCATCGTTTGCTCGGTAGTATTGTTTACAGTAGGAATATTGCCTTCCTGTTGCACGTTCTCCTGGTTTGTGACTAAAGGTTGTTCCACAGTTTCACATACTCCATTGTTAACGTTCTCAGCAGCCATTCTTAAATACTGCCATAAAACAAGGGTTAATCAAACAATTAACATATCACATAATATCCCTATATTATAACCGACTAACAAATAAGCTTAGGTATGACACACTAGCGAAGGATTTACTCATCTCTCCTCTCCTAGTTCTATTCCCCGATCTCCGCCAGAGACCATATCCCTAAGCTTTGATACCAACTGTGATGCCCCCAAAATAGGTATACATCACCCATTCTGAGTCGCCAAATACATGGTACAGAAATAAATACAACTTCAGTAATACAATTGTCGTACAAAATACGACAACACATATACTGTGAGTTTGAATACAAATATAGTCTAATAGAGATTATACAAACTCAAAAGGAGTCCTTATTACAATTATTGATACACTATTTTACAAAATAGTGAGGACTACTAATACATCTATCCTGAACCATCACTCCATACCCCGGCTAGTTCCTGCTATGTTCTCACCTCCTGGGAAGAAAAATGAAACAAAAAGGAAAAGGGTGAGCTCAACTAGCCCAGTAAAGAATATTATGACTAAGATAATATACAACAATTTATCATTAGTCTTCAACAGAAAAAAAATCTGATAGAATATAATTGACAACAAGTTTTAGATCAACAAATGCAGCGAAAATAACAATCCATTAGAAGAGTCACGTAGAGAATGAGTTCTACTATCTTCTAAGATTTAAAAGTCCATCATTAATATTTTATCCCTGTAACAACAATCAATATTCATCTTTGCACTACAGGCCAAAGATATTCATTTATATCACCAGTCGGTCATGTTCATCTCAACACCTGTTCATCTTTGCACTACGGGCCAAAGATATTCATCAGTTACTCATTCATCTTTGCACTACAGGCCAAAGATATTCATTTATATCACCATTTAGGACTGAGAATGATGAAAAATCAAAACACGGATTAAATTTCAAGAATAAGGGCCACAACAGATAATTTGGAGGAAAGAAAAAAAAATATTTTTTTTTCTTTTGTGAACAGTACCCGTGAACAGTACCCGTGAACAGTACCCAGTCATGAAAAGTTTTAAATTTGATAAAAAGTTCAGACCAATATTCCAATGAAATGATATTAGATGAACCAAATTTCTAACCATTTCAGGAATTATAGAAGCAATACTTACCATAGTAAGTTCAAATTTAGAGAATATGAAATGAAATAATATCTCTTCCATACTATGGAGTATAAAAGAAAATAATATTTCTTACGAGTATCGAAATAAAATAATATCATTTACCTTGGTAGAAACTGGATTTGACTAGAATATCAGATATTATCCTGAGAAAATCTTGCAGAAAAACTACGCTCAAAGTATTCTTATACTCAAAGCAAATACTCTAGAATAGGAATTTCTGATTTATGAAGATGTGTTGAGGAAGGAGGGTTACCCCTCTATTTATTGTGCAGGACGGAGGAAAAATCAAACGAGGCTGTCTAATTTTTCTCCGCCCACCTGCCTAACCTCTCCCTTTCTTTTGCCTAACTCTTCAATTTGTCAATAGTTGGGCCCACAGTTTGGCAACTAGTTTACAGAAGAATTTGCCCACTAACTTAGAAAGCATCTTTGCAGGAAAAGTTTGAAATGATTAGCTTATTTGGAGGCCCACTCTTGGAAATGCTTTGCATGAAATGCAGAGGATTGAAATAGCCATCCACCAAAGACAAATCATATGTATGTAGGGAAATTCTTCTGCCCGTCAACTTAGAAAAGCTTGCAAGAATTTAATTCATATCCGTCACATGCAAATATACATATAATAATATTATTATTTATAATATATTTGAATGAATATTTTATCGGAGAAATAATTGTAATTTCACAAAAATATGCCAAACTTTCAACAATTAATTCCTGCAGAATTTCCTTCAATTAAATCCACATAAAAAAAATAAATTCATCATTAATATCCGCATCAAATAAATATTTTCTTATCATATAAATCAATAATTAATTATTCACAAATAATATTACAGAATCACATTTATGACAACCAGGCCGTTTCCAGGAAAGAGGGGGCTTTCCAATAAGAATTTCTCCTTACTAGCGCGCAATTAGGTGACCAAACCTTTCCTTGACAGAACTTTCTAGACATTGCCAATAATGTTATCTAATAATATTATTCAAATAATTTGAATTATTGATCTGATAATGAGAAATACTGTGCAGTAACAATTATTGAAACAACAATAATATAAAATATCAACGCAACAATTATTGAATCAATAAAATAAGATATTAAACAGTAATTACTGTAACAATTATTGAATAATGGCTTCTAACGTAAGAATCAATAATTCAAAAATACTGTGCAATACCGTGTGCTACTGTGCAACCACGCGTATTACTTTATTTTAACCACCAGGTAATCCAACAGTGTTAACGGTAAGTACGCCGTTATTTATAAAAACTCAAACTTTGTCGTTTTCTTTATCCGACAGTTATTCCGTTATGGGGCCCACAAATGACTGCGCCGTCGTATGGATATTCCCGACAAAAAGAATATTCCACGACCAAACGAAAATTTCCCAACAACAATGATTATTTTATAACCACTTGCTTATTTTGCAAAATTTGCACATTTCACCCATAACCAAAGTATTATATCAATTAACACCTTATTATTCACAATAATAAATAGAGGAAATTCGATTTTATTTATAATAAGTTGGGGTCTTACAGCTTTCAACGGCTACTTTCCAACGGGAAGATTGGGAAGGAATATAAGTCAGCTAGAGCTTCAAAGATCAAGGGTTGCTGGAGTTGCTGATTTTAGAGAGATAGTGGACTGATCTAACCAACGTAAATAGTGAGTGACCAATGAAGGTCTGAAGGCTCACTCTACGATCCACCAAGAACACTTAGAGATAGATGTAGAAGTGAGAGTTCTACTACAAGAAGAGTGTTCTGAACTGTCGAGAGAAAGAAGAGCATCAATGTCATCTTGATGTCCATAATGGGAAGACCCTGAGTACCAAAGAGAAAAGCCTACAGTCATCTTAGCAAGTCCATCATGAGAAGGCATCAAGTATCAAGAAAGAAGATTACTAATGCCATCATGCTGGCAAGCATGAGAAAGTTTCTAAGTACCTAGCAGAAGAGCTTATAGTCATCTTAGAAACCCATCATGTGCAGCCATCAAGTATCAAGAGGAATAATCTTCAAGGAAGTTCATCAAGGGATTATCAAAAGTGGTTGAGTAACTGAAGAAGCTGAGCATCATGCAACACTCAACTGCACTTCAAGGATGATCACGCTAAGCTGTTAAGTACAGAAGATGTTCAGAGCATAAAGACATCTTAGCAGCTCAACACCAACTCTAACAAACAAACAAACAAATAACTCAACAACAAGAAGCCAGGGCCTGGAGGGTCCTTGTCCGGAGGGACTAAATGAAGTTCCAAGCCTGCTGGGCTTGAAGAGTTCCTAGGGAACTAGAGAAGTTCCAAGGCTACTGGCCTTGAAGAGTTCTTAGTGAACTGAAGTCCTAAGGCTGCTGGCCTTGAAAGAATCTTAGCGATTCAGGGTGCAGCCCTTCCTTAGTGAAAATCCTGCTAGTTGAAAGTAGAAGAGTGGATTAAGAGCTTGAGTCTCTGAACCACTTAAAACTCCTTGTGTCTTTTACTTTATGTCATTTATATTATGTACTTTAACTGTCATAACTGTATGTATGTTTTAACTGCTTACAACCGAACTAACTCTAAGAATAATGTATGTATGATTACGAATATATCAATGAAGGGGATCTTTTACTTATTCCGCTGTGCTTGAAAAGATTCTTATGTTTGTCATATGCTAATTCATTAGCAATACAAGATAAACGAGAAAAGTATTTGAAATTAAAAGGATATATTCAACCCCCCGCTTCTAGATCTATATTGTGCCTACTGGGATCTAACATGTTCCATTGTTCTTCTAAGAAAATGAAAGTGTAGCTGTAACTAGTAGGGGAGTGAAGTAATGATCCGAGATAGTTACTATAGAAGTCTTTACTGTGTTGTGAAATAGTATGATAATAAATGTAATGAGAACTTTATTTGAGTTTAGATATTGTCTATGAGACAATATTTGAATTGAAACTTACTGCTTATGTGTTGTTGTATTTTGCACGGCAGTGTAATAGTTGTAAATATGGAAGTTTATATTTAAATTATGTACCATGTATTTTGGCGACTCAAAATAGGTTGTGTGGACCTATTTTGAGAGCGTCACATCTACTATCGTTTAACAAAACTATACGATTGATTTGATCGATCCTATTACATATACATTAAATCAACTCAAAGGATCAACCTAATAAGTTTATTCGTTCTATTTCTGTACGAGTCCTTGAATATAAATATATCAGATAAGGACTTTACAAAATTTACTGAAACAATTATAAATTATAATTACTTTATCAAATTTAAATATGCAGGGCATAGTCATTCCTAACTTAATAAATTTTATAAAAATGAGACTTTTTTATAAAATAAATGAGTATAATTTTAAATGCCAAATTGTGTGATTTTTCGTCTGTTCTCGAGGAAAATCGGGAAAAAAAACAGTAAACCGAGACAAGCAAGAGCAATATTTTGTTAGAATGTTTGCCTTTAATTGATAAGAATAGTTTGCATGTATAGCTAATGATATCCTCTTTCTCTTAGCCCGTTCATCTACAAACTAAAGAAAAAAACATCACATATCTTTTCTTAAAAGTAGAATGGAATAATCCTTAGTTTTATTTAGTTTGAGTTAATTGTATAAAAAATGCTCATTCTCAAATCCATAAATAAATATTTAAACCAACAATAAAGCTCTTAAACGGACTGTTCGTAAACGAACAGTCCAACCTGGCAGTACTCATTATCAAAGTCTTGCTTGACATACCACTTACTCTCTCTTCACTAAAATACAAAACTTGCATCCAAACAAAATCAATTATATCCAAACAGAACTTACATCCAAACAAAACTGCTCTCTTCCAGCCATTCTCTTTTCTCTCTACATACCATCGAATAAAAAAAAAGGCCAATAATACAATAAAACATAACTTCAATAAAATATAATTCTAGTGAAATAACAATTTTGGTTAACTACACACAACTTCAATAGTCATTACATAGTCACAAAAATAAAAATAGTAGTCAATTAATCAAGTAGATGAATAATTTTCGCCATCGTCTTCACTTGCATTTGAATTGGAATCTTCATAGCATACAGACGACCTACAAAAAATTCAATAAAATCACATTAAATAAAAAATATATTCATAATTTTGTCAAAATCAAATTAAAATGATAAAACAGAAATAAAATGATTTGTTACTTGAGTTGAAGCATTGGACAATTTCTTTTATCATGTGCTTGACCAATTTTTCCACATCCACGACACATTCTCGGTTTCTATTTTTTTGGCCTCCCTAATGCTCTTTCTTTTCCTCCTTTGAGCCTTTTTCCGCACCCCTTTGCTCGCACTTGACTCGGTTCTTGAAGCATATGTTCATATGTTGAACTCAATTTCACTGAACTAAGTATATCAAGACCAATTTTTTCACCAGAAACTCCTACACTTTTACCACCATTATTCAATATATTCATTTTCTCAAGTGCATTACTCAAAGCATCCTTATATATCTTAGTTCCTTCCACAGTTACAAGTGCCTTATCAACAACTTCCAAAGATTCTTGAACCAATTGACTTCGCAACGTGAGATATAATTTGTCATCATTTATCTCCATTCCTGCACTATCTCTAACATTCTCACATTTTGCAGATTGAGTCCATCTCTTTAATATGTACTTATTTGGAAGTTTCTCTAGATCATGAAACTTGTTCAAATAAGCTAAAAGATGCCTACAAGGAATTCCAATGCTCTCAAATTTTTTACAACTACATGAAGCATAATCCGAGTCTTTTTCATAAACAATCTCCCTCATTTTATATTTATCATCATTTTTTTTAATATTATACACACAATGATTATCATAATCTTCAATAAGCTGGAATCTATAATTCAAGAAGCTCCCCCACAACTCATCTTGAAAATTATAAAATAATTCACATGTGTAAATATCAACCATTTGTAACAAAAAAGAGTGGAGCATTTTCACCTTAGGCTTTTCATTCATGTCTTTATTGTCGGCCTTTAATTCTTCATGACGTTGGTGTGCAAGACCCCTACCAAACTGAATCATAAAATCCACCAATGAATTTCTTTTGTTAACATATCTCTTGAAGAATGCATGAGTGCCCTCAGCTCGTTGGCTAACATACCGGCCGAGAAAACATGATTAACATATGCAGGCACCCATCTTGAACGAATTTCAAACATTTACTTTAGCCATTTATTCTTATTCAACCCACTTATGAGAACAAGACCCAACCACCTAGAGTCAAACTCTTCTGTACTTTCTGATTTCCATATACAATCTGAAAATTCCTTATAGTATTGAGCATATTTTACCGAATCTAACTTCTCAGAAAATTTTGTCAAAATGTGCCAACTACAATACCAATGATAAGTACTTGGAAGAGTTTCAGAAATGGCTTTCGCCATCGCTGGATCTTGATCAGTGATAATCATCTTTGGAGCATTACCTGGCATAGATTCTAGGAATTGATTGAAAAGCCAAACAAAAGAATCTACAGTCTCATCAGATAAGAAAGCACAAGCAAAGACAATGGTCTGCCCATGATTATTAACCCCCAACAATGGTGCAAAAATCATTCCATACCGATTGATATTGTATGTAGTATCGAATATCACCACATCACCATAAAAGTTATAAGCCCGTGTAGAATTTCCATCGGCCCAAAAACAACAAGTAATACGATTTTCATCATCTGACTCAATTTGAAAGATGAAAGAAGAATTCTTGATCTGTTCTAATTTAAAATATTCAACCAACATACCACCATCATGCCCCTTCATCTCATTACGTTTATCCCTCTCATAATTATATAAATCTTTTTGTGTACATCCTATGTTTTCTAACCCCCCTGCTTGAACTCCCAAAAAATTATATTGTTGATGCAGTGGTATATTTACCATTCCAAGTTGTTGTGTTAAGCATTTTTGGGCATTAGAAACATTGCGGTGAGATCTTAAAAGATGGACTTTTCTTGGGGTGGACAATGCGTGACTATGCCTTTCAATAAATACACTCACAACAAAAAATCCAGATTTTGATTTCAAAAAAGCAATTTTAGCTTTGCAATTCTCTTTCACATTCCCCCGACGCCTTTGTGTATAAGTATCTGCTACTATTGAACCCCGTCCTTCCTTAAAACAAACATATTCCTTCCTTAAGATTTCTTCACTCCCTCCCCCTTTATTCCTTTGGATCCAACTTTGAATACTAAATCTGGCCTCTTTTGCATATGCATTGTAAAAATTTTTGGCATCCTCTAATGTTTCAAATTGCTGTCCTATTTTGGGCTTTAGCTCAAGTCTTACTTGAGGATTATAAGTGGAATTTGACTCTTCTAACTCATCCTCTGCTTGAAACTCTATATCATCACCACTCTCTCCTACATTCAAATCAACATTGTCACAACTCCCAAACTCTAAGTCCACAGTGTCCATTTCAACAATGATCACAATGATCAGCAAATTTTTGAGTTCCCCTGCAAATTTTTAACAATGATCAGCAATGATCAACAATGATCAGCAATGATCAGTCTCCTACATTAAAGTTTTTGAGTTCTTTTGTTCCCCTGCAAATTAGGAATGTAAAGTCTATCATTTAAAAAATGATCAACAAATTTTTGAGTTTTTTTGATCAGCAGATGTTAAAAGTCCTCATCCAAATAAGGAATGTAAAACCATTAAATGGATTAAAAATTAAGTATAAACAAACAAACCAATTAAGTAGTTTAATAAACAAACAGAACAATTAATCCAATTAATAAACAAACATCTCAGAGCAGAGTTTACCTATAAACAAACAAACCAATTAAGTATTTTAATAAATTCAGATATGGAAGAAATTAAACCATTAAATGGATTAAAAATTCAATCAGCAGAATGTGTGATATGTGGTCAAATGGGTTTGCACTGTTTTCCCCCAACTGTGCAGCCAACCGAAGAATAAAAAAAAATGTTGTTCTGTTTTGTAAAGAAGAAAAAAAAAACTGAACAATTAATCCAAAATCTTTTTTTTTTATACACTGATTTAGTTATTTAGATATGGGTTTAAACCTAGATTCCTCTTCTTCTTTTTTCCGTTTAAACCCAAATCTTAAAAGAGAGAAAAAATATTACCTGGGCGGATTTGGGAGGACGTCGAACTTGTGTTACCTGGGCGGAATGACTCTTCAATCGCTGGTATGCAAAGGGAGAAGAGAATGTGTGGTACGTAGAGGAAGAGGGAAGAGGGAATGCATGGAAGAGAGAATGACTGGAAGCAATAAAGTTTTGTTTGGATGCAGTTTCTGTTGATAAGTTTTGTTTGGATGCAAGTTTTGTTTTTTAGTGAAGAGAGAGTAAGTGGTATGTCAAGCAAGACTTTGATAATGAGTACTGCCAGGTTGGACTGTTCGTTTACGAACAGTCCGTTTAAGAGCTTTATTGTTTAAACCAAATAAGCGGTAGAATTATATTTTTTATTTTTTTGGATATTTACAGTTATGTTATAAGTCATGAATTTAACCGCAACTTATTTAACTCACAAATATCGCGTTTAGAGTCTAAGCGCAACTGTTCAAAAATAATATGATGTATTTAAACCTCCGAACACTATCGCTCTAAACGGGGATAACCGAACATACCCTAATACTTATAGTGATTTCCGATAGTTTTATTTTATGCATGTGATAAAGAGTCGCATATATTAAACGAAATCAGGGATGGAGTTGCAAGAAGATACAGACATGATGTTAGTATTTTGTCTTGTTTGGTTATAGGCTACTGCATAGGCGAATAATTCTTTTTTGGACGCACATATTAATATAACAATTTTAATTTATATTTATCTCGAGTTGGTATGGTACTATTTTTATGATGAGTCTTGTTGTCACGTACATGAGTGAGATGCACAGAATTTGGTGAAAATATAAATTAATTTGTGATCAAAACGGCTTCCCTTTTGATATTTGATTATTGATTTTTGGAATGCCTAGAAGATATTTTGATTAATTTTATTTGTTTTAAATAATAATTAAATTTTTGACAAAATTGAGATGAAGTGCACCACCTATGAATAATTTTCAAATTTATTTTCACTGTTTCGTTGTGGAATTGTATTTAAATTACTGTCACCCACATGATTTGAGACTTTACCCCCACTTAAAATTTATAAGTGTTGGAATATGAATATTCAATTGGGGCGCCCATAGAGAGTCCGACCTATTTGGGTTAATTAACCGTTTCCAATTTACAAGTTTAGTACACGTTCATTAATATGAATGTAACGTGACTAGACGTGAGAAGAAAGTTGGGAAGTGGTTCAACCGCTTCCGTGTTAAATATCACTCCGCACTCTATCGTCAATTAAGAATGCGCAATATCATTTAGTTGGCCAAATTATACAGAGTCACTCCCAATATCGAGACCAAAACCTTAATTGTTACGTACCGTTAATCAGTAATCCGTTCTCGATCGTAGTTCGGAGACGCTGTTGGGTTAAAAGAACCGGACAGAATTAATCAAGAGATATGCCTTTGATTCTCTTAATTATGTGTAAATATGAATAACATGAGTATTAAAAACCCTTTAATAAGAAATTAAACAACATCATTTTATCTAATGTTAACACGTTACTATTATTAAAACATAAATATAGTTATATATTTGATTTGATTTCATCTTACTTAATGGAGTATTAAATTGCTGCAATTCTTAACATAAAAGTACAGATGCAACAATATATTATAAAGCAAATATTATATTTAATATTATTTAATTATTTCTTTAATTCTCGTGAATAACTCTAAAATATCATATATTATGAGATGAATATAGTATTTAGTACTCCCTCCGTCCCATAATATATGACGTTTTAGATGATTTTATTTTTTTCAAATTAAGAAAATTAGTCACAATTTTTTCAAAATTATCTCTCATGAGAAAATATTACGGACAAAAAAGTATGAGATAAATATAGTAAATAATATTATAGACAATTAATATTATATTTAATACTTCATAATTATTTTTTTAATTATTGTGCATAACTATTAATAATAGGAGTAATAGAAGTATTTGGTATTTGGAAAGTCCAATCACCAATGCCAATTCCAAAATTTGAACTCTTTTCCTCCCATGTGGTCACCGTACGTACTTGGGTTTCTTCTCGTAATTCTCTACTCCAGTCAGAATAATAAAGCGGCTGACAAAAATCATTCTCTCCATCATTGTCACCTCTGCAAGTAGTAACTCCACCTTTCTGTCTTATCCTTCATTCACATCAGGGGAAGGTCGTTTCTATACCCTCAAAATTTTACACAAATCCGACTCTATATATTTCTTCACTTGCATTAATTCAATTGTATTAGCTAAATATCAATCAACCCAATTGATACAAATATATATATTCATAATTTGAGTGTTGTATAATCGGGTTAAGGTTGTTTTTAGTAATAAATATGGATTGGGAATGGTTGGTGGAGTTCTTTAAGGGAATGGTGAAGCCAGTTGCGGCCACTGCTGTTGTGCTTTTGGCTGTGTTATTATCATATTTGAATAAATTGGGGTTGGAGGGTGAAATGGTTTATTCAATTCTTAGGGCTTTTCTTCAGCTTTCTGTAATTGGCTTTGTTCTTGAGTTCATTTTCACTCGGGATAATAGTGCTTGGATCCTCCTTGCTTATCTTTTCATGGTATGTAAATATGTAGCTCACTCTATATATCTCCTTGTGTTTGATTGGTTTAGTTAATTATTTACTCTCACTCTATGTGTTTGATTGCTTTAATTAATTATTTACTCTTTTTAAATTAAATAAAGTTGACCAAATATACCTGTGCTGTAAATTTTTTATAGGAAATTTAAGGTTTTTATTTGCGGTGGAATGATAATTATGGATTCTTATCCTATAAAGTAACAAGGATATGATAATTTTTGCAGGTGTATAATCTGGGAATGAAAGGTAATTTTGGTTTTGATTTATCCTTGCATGCTCTGCTGATCTAGTGTAATAGTTTATTTCTATTTGAGTTTTGCTCCACTTGCTTCAAAAGTAATTTGAATACATGAATACTTTTCACTCCCTTGTAGACATGCTCTATTGTTCTGATATGATAATTTAGAGGAAACTATGTTTCTGCTTCCTTTTCTGTTTTTTTTTTCCTTGTGTCTGTCTTTATGAACTAGAAGGAAATGTAAAATTCACAGCTGATTTGAATGACAGTATTGGATGATTTTCAAGCCCTCTGATTCCCCTAAATTCTTCAGCTGAAAACTTTTAATTTGAGTTTTCAGCCTCCTTTCTTGGGCAAACCTTGTTCTGGATCCAGCTGCGGCACCATTTCCTTTTTCAAAATTTGGATTGCCAATAAAATATGGAATATGTTGTTGCCCAAGTCTACTAACTTGTAAATGGATGTGAAAATTCTCTTTCATGATATGATCTATTGCATCTATGTATTGGCAGGTATTTGTTGCTGGTTATACAGCTGGTCAACGTGCCAAACATGTCCCTCGTGGGAAGTATGTTGCAGGAGCCTCCATTCTTGCTGGAACTGCCGTGACAATGTTCCTGCTAGTTCTGCTCAAGGTTTTCCCTTTCACTCCTAGATACATCATCCCCATTGCAGGAATGATGGTCGGTAATGCAATGACTGTCACCGGTGTCACAATGAAAAGACTCCGCAATGATATTAGGACTCAAATGAGCTTGGTAAGTCCTAATATAATAAACTTTTTTAATAAATCTTACAATCAATCTGTTTGTTTCTTTGTCATAACGTATTGACAACATATTTTTCTTAGCGTGTGTGATATAAAATCATTGAACTGTGCATGAGTTTTTAGATTTGGATTTTTGGTATTATTTTTGAAGCAGCTTGAAATGTTTTGGATTTTTAGGTGGAGACAGCATTGGCACTGGGCGCAACTCCTCGTCAAGCAACATTGCAGCAGGTGAAAAGGTCTCTGGTTATAGCGCTATCTCCGGTGCTGGACAATGCTAAAACTGTGGGTTTAATTTCACTTCCCGGTGCAATGACTGGCCTTATCATGGGAGGGGCTTCTCCTCTAGAGGCTATTCAGCTGCAGATAGTAGTTATGAACATGCTTATTGGGGCTTCAACTATTAGCAGCATCATGTCTACATACCTTTGTTGGCCTGCCTTCTTCACCAAAGCTTACCAGATACAGACAATAGTATTCTCTTCGGATTAAGGTTCTATGTTTATCTTCATCAATTGTTCTCAGCCAATTCATGAATAAATGAAAATACAAATATTTGGGACTCGTGGTTATGACTTGTGGGGATTAGGGGAAAACAGATGCTTGAAAAATTGGAAATATACAACCTGCTAGAGTAGGAAGCACCCATGATAAATCAGAAAAATGGGTTTTTTTCTCCCAAGTTTATGCAGATTAGGTCAAAATGGAATGTTTGTGCTTCTCAAAAGAACTACCTAAAATGGTCAAAGATTTCTCAAAATGACCTAAACAACTAAAGCTTCATAGGCATGCGGCTATGAAATCTAAAACACATCTACTGAAAATTTTGTTCTTTGAGGGGGAATTTAATGTCCAATATGATCAGAATAAATTTGGGAAAATAAACAAAAAACTATGATCTGAAAAAATATGGCAAAAGGTTGGAGTCTTGATCTCAAATTCAACATCCGTCCATTCTACCAATATTTGGCCTTATTCAATCCATGTTTACCTGATCTAGAATAAAAGATGAAAGTAATCTGGACGGATTCTAGATTCATAATCCAGTCCAGATTATCTATCTAAACATGAAATCCCATATATGTGCACGTGCATACAAACTAGAGAACAATATTCTCGTATAATACCATGATATGCTAAACAAGACCTACTGTCATATTGTCTGGACTGGAATTAGCAGCATCAAGAAGTTGTAGTGATGCCAAAAATTCATTGGCTCAATTGCACAAAAACGTGTATATACACATATTTACCACAAAAGAAAAGATATTTCTCATGTATTAATCCATAATTAACCTGGCCTTGAAAATCCAATTATTCTTCTCTAAGGAAAACTCCCCTGTTCAGTGCAGCCATTTCCTCACTGCTCGAGGGGTTTTAGCGGGTTCTGACCGACAGTATTCCCCGGTGGATCATACGAACAAACAACCAGTATTCCCTTTTCACCATTGCAGTTAACTTCTGAACACCCAACCCTTTTAGTAGACTTCCAAATAACTGCTGTAAAATGGCCACACATGCATTTATTTGAAACAGGATGGCACTTGCACGCACCCTTTTGAATATCATAATTTACTTGCTCATCAGTAAATCTTTTCACAATTTCAGCCGGATTACTCTCTGCATATAGCTCCCAAAAAATGTTTTCCCCATATGGACCATTCGAATGCTTCAAAGCGCAATCATTAGCGCATTTTGATGCATAATTATGTGCATATACTTGTAGTGTTGTGCTCCATTGCAAGGGTGGCACTCCCATTTTTTGCCTAAAGGCATTGTGAGCATTTAGATATGCTTGCGATTTTGCTATGGCCAATACTTTATACATTTCGCGTAGTGAGTTGATTTTGTACTTTTGTCCTTGTATCTGATTTTGTATCAGGGAGTTGATTTGGGGATTTTGTACTTGTATCTGATTTTGTATCAAGGAGTTGATTTGGGGATCTTGTTCTTGTGACTGATTTTGTAGCGTGGCAACATTAAGAAATGTGCAGATGATCAAGGCTCTTAGCATCTTCATCATTGCTATCTATGGTGATTGTTCTTGCTTGAATCTTGAAACGATTCCGGTGGGGTGGGTTACCCTCACCACCTAAGATCATGGCCAATGTGAGAGCAAGAGAGAATTTACTACCATTTTTTGTTACTCTATAAAATTGGAAGTTATCACGTGCTATGTTCTTTATTCAGTTGCATAATAATACGAAATTATCAATAAGAGAATGTTTTGGTTTCTTTTTATTGACATATGAGGTTGAAGTACGATCATGATTTGTTTTGGTGGAGTACCTTAGTTGCAGGCAGTACGTGCGGTAGAATTCTATGGTGAATCTAAGTTCCTCCTATAAAGGGTAAATACTTCAAGGGATCCAATTTTCATCTTTTGAATTATATAATAGAACACAAATATATTTTGTTCTACAATGCATTTTTAGATCGTCCAGTCATGTAATTTATTTATCTTTTTATGAAATACCATTATATCTTGCCACTAAAGAATGCGTTATCAATTTCTTACTAGCTATAATGGTCCTCAAAAAATAATTACACTGCTGCAAATTAAATTTTTGTGTCAATTAATAATTTTATCTAAAAAATAATTAATGATTATATATTACCCAAGTACGTATAGACTTGTAGAATGGGCAAAGAATGTGTACGTGTATCATCAATTTTTATTTTTTTTGTGAGAGATTTATAATAAAATTTCATGACAAAATATACTCAAGTCACCATAATACTTTATATATATTAATATATATATATATAGACACTCGAAATTTCATTTTTCTGTTACTAACTATGCAGGAGGGCAAAAACATCTTTTTCACACTCCAAAGATAACCCTGGAGGACCACAACATCAAATCAACTTCAGAGATAACCCTGAGAAACTACATAGTCAACTGCAGTCAAACCCCGGAAATAACTCTGAGGAAAAACAGCTGCAACACATCAAGTATGGAGACAACTCCCAGAAGGGCACATTTTAACAAGTTAACTTCAACAAACCTAATACAGCTGCAAATAGGATCAGAAAGAGCCATTGCAGCACTTCCGAGCGCAAACTACGCAAATCAACTCAACGGACTGCCTACGAAGACCTGAAGATGTCATTTCGGTCATGGACCCATCTTCCCGTATTTGGAAAAGGGCAAGCCCTATGACATTGCATAGCTCTCGGAAAGAGCTTTCCAGAATGGTATGACACGCCTACATCGGACTCCCGGATTGGAAGTTATGAATGTTTGAGCGGACATCGCGTTCATCTGAGTGCACATACTTCGAGACAACAAGACCCACGAGGCTCGGGCCCACCCGGGCAGTCATAGATAGACTCGCAGCTATCGCGGGTAGACCCGCGACTATTTTGGTCTATAAATAAGACCCCCATCAGCCATAAAATGTAAAAAAAGAAAAAAGAGAAAGAGAGAAAATTCTGTTCATTTCAGCTCTTAACCTCTTCTAGAGTGTTCTAAACTTTGATATTATTCTTTCTAAACACTTGTAGACACATATTCTATAACATATCAAATTTTAACATGTGAAAATCGAATTTTTAAGCTCTAAAAGCGGTCTGAAGTGTTCTTGGCTCACACTGTAAGATTTTTTCAAATTTGAAGCTTTCTCGTGCTTTGATATATATAAATACATATATATATATATATATATATATAGAGAGAGAGAGAGAGAGAAAGAGAGAGAGAGGAATGATCCATAACAAGTATTTGCTATGAATGAAAATTGGGCAAATAGCATCTCTACCACACATTATTTAAATCAAGCGTTGGGATTAGAATTAGTATACTGCCGTCCGCCAGACAAAATAGCGGACCATGAGAAATATTAAAGCCCGTCCGCTAGACGAAGTAGCGGACACTGTTTAAGATATTTTCGATCGATTTTGTCCCTAACGCCTTGGACTTGGATTTCATTGGAATAAATCTCCATCCGCTAGGTGATCTAGCGGAAGTCTAAATCAGCAATATATTAAGCAAGGCAATCCATGTTGAATATTAAGCCTTAATATATTAAGCAAGGCAATCCGTGTTGAATATTAAGCATCCATATATTAAGCAACTAGATCAGGCTACGTAATTAGATCCAACGCTATTTGTTATACCAACTAGATCAGGTAACGTAATTAGATCCAACGCTATTTGTTATACGTTCCCAAATTGAAAAGATATTCGCGAAATCATTCATTAGAAAAACTGAGACTGAAAACAGTTAATAGATTAATAGAAAATCTGAGAATAGAGAATAAAAAATAATTTAAGTCGTAGAGAATAGAGAATAGAAAATAATTCACAAACAAGTCGTCGCAGGTCAAAATCGTTCTGGTAAGTTTTCAATTATGGCTGAAGATATGTTTAATTCAAGTTCTTCAAATTTAAAATCGAATATATTAATATGAAATATTACAAAAAGAATTTGTGTAATTTTCTGGTCTTGATGAATGGTGTGTAACAAAAGCTTTATTCCGACATCCAAATTGTCAGCCTCGAGAAGACCAATTGTGAGAAAGCTTTGCACAGAATGATCCACAAATTAAGGCTGGTCGCAACACTGAAAACAAACACGTAATAAGCACAAGTTAAAAATTAATCCAATGCCGTGATTGTGACGCCCCCAAAACAGGTATACAACACCTATTCTGAGTCGTCAATAACATGGTACAGGAACAACTACAACTTTATTAATACAACATAAAAACTGTGAATGTAAATATTGTCATCTAGACAATATCCACACTAAAATAAGTCCTCATTACAATTATTGGTACAATACTTTACAAAAAAAAATGGTGAGGACTACTAAAACAACTTCCTAGAACCTTCATTCCACACCCCGACTAGTACTCGCTACATTCTCGCCTCCTGAGAAGAAAGATGGAACAACAAGGAAAAGGGTGAGCTCAACTAGCCCAGTAAAGAATATTATGACTAAGATAATATACATCAAATTATCGTTAGTCTTCAACAGGGAAAAATTTAATAGAATACAATAGACAACAAATTTTAAATATATAATACAACACAAATATATTTTGTTCTACAATGCATTTTTAGATCGTCCAGTCATGTAATTTATTTATCTTTTTATGAAATACCATTATATCTTGCCATTAAAGAATGCGTTATCAATTTCTTACTAGCTATAATGGTCCTCAAAAAATAATTACACTGCTGCAAATTAAATTTTTGTGTCAATTAATAATTTTATCTAAAAAATAATTAATGATTATATATTACCCAAGTACGTATAGACTTGTAGAATGGGCAAAGAATGTGTACGTGTATCATCAATTTTTATTTTTTTTGTGAGAGATTTATAATAAAATTTCATGACAAATATACTCAAGTCACCATAATACTATATATATATATATATATATATATATATATATATATATATATATATATATATATAGGGGAATGATCCATAACAAGTATTTGCTATGAATGAAAATTGGGCAAATAGCATCTCCACCACACATTATTTAAATCAAGCGTTGGGATTAGAATTAGTATACTGCCTTCCGCCAGACGAAGTAGTGGACCATGAGAAATATTAAAGCCCGTCCGCTAGACGAAGTAGCGGACACTGTTTAAGATATTTTCGATCGATTTTGTCCCTAACGCCTTGGACTTGGATTTCATTGGAATAAATCTCCATCCGCTAGGTGATCTAGCGGAAGTCTAAATCAGCAATATATTAAGCAAGGCAATCCATGTTGAATATTAAGCCTTAATATATTAAGCAAGGCAATCCGTGTTGAATATTAAGCATCCATATATTAAGCAACTAGATCAGGCTACGTAATTAGATCCAACGCTATTTGTTATACCAACTAGATCAGGTAACGTAATTAGATCCAACACTATTTGTTATACGTTTCCAAATTGAAAAGATATTCGCGAAATCATTCATTAGAAAAACTGAGACTGAAAATAGTTAATAGATTAATAGAAAATTTGAGAATAGAGAATAAAAAATAATTTAAGTAGTAGAGAATAGAGAATAGAAAATAATTCACAAACAAGTCGTCGCAGGTCAAAATCGTTCTGGTAAGTTTTCAATTATGGCTGAAGATATGTTTAATTCAAGTTCTTCAAATTTAAAATCGAATATATTAATATGAAATATTACAAAAAGAATTTGTGTAATTTTCTGGTCTTGATGAATGGTGTGTAAAAAAAAGCTTTATTCCGACATCCAAATTGTCAGCCTCGGGAAGACCAGTTGTGAGAAAGCTTTACACAGAATGATCCACAAGATAAGGCTGGTCGCAACACTGAAAACAAACACGTAATAAGCACAAGTTAAAAATTAATCCAATGCAGTGATGATTAGGTAAAGTAAATTATACTTAGAACGTTGCAATTATCAGTTAGGAATAACTTTTGTAGTAGGTAATGTGTTGAAGTATCATTTAAAGACACACTGGTAAAACCTGCCTAACTCAATGGTCATTCACACAGATTTCTTCATCACATCATTAATGCATCTATGTTAAATAAATATCACAACAAATAAGCAAGTCTGAAGCAGATTATGCAACATCATGCCATGGTCCCTCCTCAAAGCCCAATTATGAGGCTGTAGAATAAGCAATTTCTCTGAAGCCATGATAGCCAGCCTAAGGAAATAACTGGACACATTGCATGCATAATGTTATTCCAATGCAAAACACAGAGCGAAAACAGTATACTCTCTCAAGAGGGGGTGGGCAGAAACATTGCCTCAATCTGCCAATTCCTGTCATGTATCTATGTTTGTGTGTGTGTTCAATTTTTCTTATAATTACTATTCAGTAAATGGTTAAATTGATAAAAGGTTAAAGTTAAGGGTGATACATGAAATTTTTTCAAAAATACGCAAGTGGTTATAAAATATTCATTGTTGTCGAAAAATATTCGTTTGGTCATGGAATATTCTTTCTGCCGGGAATATTCGTACGACGGCGCAGTCATTTGTGGGCCCCATAACAGAATAACTGTCGGATGAAGAAAAGACAAATTAAAGTTTTTATAAATAACGGCGTAGTGGTTACCGTTAACACTGTTGGAATACCCGGTGGTTAAAGTAAAGTAATACGCGTTGTTGCACAGTAGCACACGGTATTACACAGTATTTTTGAATTATTGATTCTTACGTAAGAAGACACTACTCAATAATTGTTACAGTAATTACTGTTCAGTATTTTATTGATTCAATAATTGCTGTGTTGATATTTTATATTACTGTTATTTTAATAATTGTCACTACACAGTATTTTCTATTATCGAAGCAATAATTCATATTATCTAAATAATATTATTAGATAACATTATTGGCAATGTCTAGAAAGTTCTGTCTAAGGAGAGGTTTGGTCACCTAATTGCGCGCCAGTAAGGAGAAATCCTTATTGGAAAGCCCCCTCTTTCCTGAGAACTGCCTGGTTGTCATTATTGTGATTCTGTAATATTATTTGTGAGTAATTAATTATTAATTTATATGATGAGGAAAATATTAATTTTATGTGAATATAGATGAAGAAAATTTTTAATGTGACAATTGTTGAAAATTAATAGTTTATCTTTTTCTGATAAAATAATTTATTTTAATATATTATTATATTTTAATAATATAATAATGATGATATTTCACAATGAATGTGGGATATATGAGTATATGAGGAGGAAGAGTATTTTTGTTGCAATAAATACTAAAAACATGTTAAACATGTCTGTGGGCCCATTTTTTGACTGAAATTTGATTATAGCCTATAAAATCGTCCGTTTATGGATTTCGATCAATTTCTGTTTAGAATTTGGAAAAACTTTCTTCTGCAAAGTTGTAGAGAATTGAATTTCCTATAAAAACTCGCTAGATTTGAATTTTCTGATAAAAGGACTATTTATTATGACTTATTGAAGTTTCGAAGTTCCGAAATAATTGATTTTTGGAAGCTTTAATTATTTTAAATAAGAAAAACATTTTTATTGTTGGCCCATGTGTTGTTAGATGCTGAAATTCAGAAGTCAAGTGTGCGTAGGAATTTAATATATATATATATATATATATATATATATATATATATATTAATATTTTATTAAATTTTCTACTTTGGTGTTCTAAGCATTTTCCTATAAATAGGGTGTTTAGGTTAGAATTGAAAATCACACCAGAAACTGAAGTTTTCTCTCTATTTCTCTCTCTATTATATCGAGCGTATTTTGTGAGTATTTTAGTACTTCGAGTATTGTTATACGGTGCAAGTTCTTCTAGCACTATATCCAGTATTTCAGTCAGAAGTACTATTCTTTCTGAGGTAAGGGAGGTTATTTTCTTCTAAAATGATATTATTTCTTCAATATCATTATGCCAGAATGTTGGTTAGAAATTTTTATCAAATTTGAAACTTTTTCATGTCGAGATTACTATTCACGAAGCGTGATGATGTTTTTGTGAAATTTCTATCTTTTGGTGTCGGAGTTACTATTCACATATACGGTACTATTCACGTATACGACACTATTCACGAATACGGCACTATTCACCGAAAAATAAAATTTCTTCTTTTTGTCCAAAATATCTATTCTGGATACTAGCTTTGATTGTATCCATGCTTTGATCATTCTTGAATTTTACCCTACTATGGTTATTTATGAAGTATTTTTGAATGGAAATTGTTTAAAGTACGAATCCTTAATATTTGTTCTTTTGCTTCACTGGATTCTTTTTCTTTAAAATATTTTTTATCATCCTCAGTCTTAAATGATGATATAACTGAATATCTTTGGCCTGTAGTGCAAAGATGAATGATTTCTTGATGAATATCTTTGGCCATAGTGCAAAGATGAATAGGTGTTTAGATGAAAATGACCAACTGATGAATATCTTTGGCCTGTAGTGCAAAGATGACTTGTTGATATATATCTTTAGCCGTAGTGCAAAGATAAATTTATTAGTAGGATTATGTGTGACGCCCCCAAAATTAGGTATACATCACCCATCTTGGGTCGTCAGATACATTGTACAGAATACAAATATAACTTACTAATACAACTGTCGTGTACAATACGACAAAACATAAACTGTGAGTTTGAATACAAATATTATCTTCTAGAGAGTATTCATACTCAAAAAGAGTCCTCATTACATTTATTAACACACCATTACATAGAATAGTGAGGACTACTAACTAATACTATCATTCGGACCATCACTCCGTTCCCCGACTTGTCCCAGCTACGTTCTCATTTCCTGAAGAGAACAGTGAAAGAAAGGGTGAGCTCAACTAGCCCAGTAAGAAATATTATGACTAAGATAATGCAGAATAAATTATCATTAGCCTTCAACAATGTTAAACTGATAAAATATAATAGACATCAAGTTTAACTGTAGCGGAACAAGCAATCCATTAAAAGAGTCAAGTAGAAAATAAACTCTATTATCTTTTATGATTTAAAAAGTTTTTCAACACTGTGATCGCTGGGACTCAACTTAATAAAATAATCCACATCATCGAATCACTCTTGCACTACGGCCAATTATATTCGTATATTCATTAATGGTCATGATCATGCCAACAACTGTCCATCAATGCACTACGGGCCAATGAGAACTTTTATCACATCATTTGTAACATTACGGTCATGATTATACCGAATAATCCCTAGTCATAATCATACCAAGTCCATCTATGCACTACAGGCCACAGATGACTTTCAACATTTTATAAACATGAGGATGATGACAATGATATAAGAATTCAATAAAACAAGTTCAAGAATTAATTTATCCAAGAATTAACAACGTCTAAATTGTCAACATGATACTGCTTTGTGGAGTAAAATTCAAGAATGCTTAGAAGAATATTTTCATGAAAAGATACTGGATGAAACACAATTATCAAGGATATTCCACAAATTTCATGGAGTATAGAAGTCAAAACTTAACCAACTGAGTATAATAAAGAATGGAATAACAAAAGAAATCACCATGTATGCGATAGACCGCACAGACATGTTATTCCAACAGAATAATAAATAATGGAACCAGGTCCGGCGTAAACGCACAGACAGGATATTCTGACAGAATAATAAATAATGGAACCAGGACCGGCGTAAACGCACAGACAGGATATTCCGACAGAATAATAAATAATGGAACCAGGTCCGGTGTAAAACACACAGACAGGATGTTCCAACAGAATAATAACAAGACGGAATCAGGTCCGGTGTAAAACACACAGACAGGATGTTCCAACAGAATAATAGAAGAATGTCACCAAGTATAGGGTAGACCGCATATATAGGTTATTCCAACAGAATAATAAGAAATGAAATAACAACAGTTTCTTCATGAATAAGAAAGAATAACACCCCTTACCGTTTTAAAGAAGAGTTGAAATAAGGAAGTAGTTAAGTAGCAGAATACACTTATTCTCTCTCTCTATAGTTTCTCTCTATAGTTTATCTCTCTAGAGTTCAGTGAATTCGTAAGAAATAATGAAGGAATGAGCTGCTATTTATAGAAAAATAGAATGCATAGTAACTAATCCATGAACGGTCCAGATCGATTACTTTAATCTGACGGTCCATATTTAAAGAAAAATCTTTTAAATAAAATATAATATATTCTATTTATAGAATAACTTTAATAAAGTATTCTGTTTTATATAAAAAGATGTTTCTGTTTTATTACGTTAATAATACGAATAAAACAAAATGTCATTATCGCTAAATAATTCATATTATTAACTGACAATAATTGAATCAAACTGAATGACTTCTCACATAAGCATTAATAATCAATACCGTGTGCTACTATGCAACCACACGTATTACTGTACTTTTACTACCGAGTAGTTCAACAGTATCAATGGTAAAACTTCTGCCGTTATTTTTAATAAAATATTTTTGTCGTTTTCTCAATCCGACAATAATTCCGTTGTGGGGTCCACCAATTATTGTGCCGTTGTATGAATATTCCCTGTTAAAATGAATATTCCCCGACCAATCGAATATTATATAACAATTTGCGTACTTTACAAAATTTATAAATATTACCCACAATTATAACATTATAACAAATTAACTCCAAAATATTCAAAAATGATATTTATAGAAAATTCATCTTTATTTATAAAAGTTAGGGTCTTACAACCTCCCCTTCTTATGAAATTTCGCCCTCGAAATTAGGGTACGTACCTGGTATGTCGAAGAGGTAAGGATACCTTGATTTTATTTCAGATTCTAACTCCCAAGTCATTTCCTCAACATCGTGGTTTCTCCACAAAACTTTGACTTGAGGTATAACCTTGGAGCGTAGAATATGTTCCTTCTTATCCAAGATTTAAACAGGAACTTCTTCATACGTCAAATCCTCCGCTATTTCGTCCGGTTCTAACTCAATAATGTGGTTCGGGTCTTCCACATATTTGCGTAACATGGATATGTGAAAAACGTTATGAACACGAGACATAGTTGGCGGTAAAGCGAGTCTATAAGCCACAGTTCCTACTCGATCGAGGATTAAAAATGGACCGATAAATCGAGGATTGAGCTTTCCTCTTTTTCCAAATCTCGTAACTCCTTTCCATGGAGCAACACGTAAGAACACATGATCTCCTATATCAAATTCCACATCCTTTTGATGAAGATCAACATAACTCTTTTGTCGATCTTGTGAGGTTTTTATACGTTGTCGGATCGTTTGAATCTTTTCTGTAGTCATACGTACCAACTCTGGTCCCAACAACGTTGCTTCACCCACCTCATCCCAGCATACTGGAGAACGACATTTTCTTCCATACAATGCTTCGAATGGAGCCATGCCAATACTTGCTTGATAACTGTTGTTGTAGGAAAACTCCACCAATGGTAAGAACTTGTCCCAACTTCCCTTGAAGTCAAAGACACAGAGTCTTAATAAATCTTCTAGAGTTTGAATAGTCCTCTCTGATTGTCCGTCCGTCTGAGGATGATATGCTGAACTAAATCGTAAATCTGTGCCCATAGCTTTTTGTAAACTAACCTAAAATCGTGAAGTGAATCTTGGGTCTCGATCAGAAACTATGGATACTGGCATACCATGCAGTCTTACAATCTCGTTTATGTACATACGAGCAAGACGTTTAAGTGTATAAGTTTCTCGTATCGGTAAGAAATGAGCAGACTTGGTCAATCTATCAATAATGACCCAAATCGCATCTATACCTTGAGAAACCTAAGGAAGACCGGTAACGAAATCCATGGTAATGTGCTCCCACTTCCATTCTGGAATTTCAAGTGGTTGCAATGGACCTTTTGGTACTTGATGCTCCGCTTTGACTCGTTGACAAGTTAGACACCTTGAGATAAACAACGCTATCTCTCTCTTCATATTGCTCCACCAAAATGTATGACGAAGATCATGATACATTTTGGTACTTCCAGGATGGATTGCAAATGGTGTGTTGTGCGCCTCCATCATGATTTCATACTTTAAATCAGGGTTGTTAGGAACACAAAGTCTGGAGTTGACTCAAAGTATTCCTTCTTCATCGATTCTTGCTTCCGGCATAGCACCTTCTTGCACTTTCTTCCTCATACGCATCAACTCCAGGTCTGTAGCTTGAGAAGCTTTAACTTTATCGATTAAAGTTGGTTCTACTCGTATATTCGCCATCATCACATGGGTCCCTGGAGTCTTTAACTCTATCTCCATCCTTTGCAAGTCACACAAAATGGGCCTTTGTGTTGACAATATTGCACTCGTACTTGCATATGATCTTCTACTCAATGCGTCAGCTACCACGTTCGCTTTTCCAGGATGGTATTGAATGGTATGATCATAATCTTTCAACAGTTCAAGCCAACGTCGTTGTCGCATGTTGAGTTCCTTTTGAGTGAAGAAATATTTGAGGCTTTTATGATCCGTAAAGATCTCCACCTTCTCCCCATACAAGTAATTCCTCCAAATTTTAAGTGCAAAGACAACAGCTGCCAACTCTAGATCATGAGTAGGATAATTTCTCTCATATTCCTTGAGTTGTCTTGATGCATAGGCTATGACTTTTTCATGTTGCATGAGAACGCATCTCAACCCTTTGCTCGAAGCATCACTGTAGATGACAAATCCCTCCGAGCCAGATAGTATTGTTAGAACAGGTGCTGAAATGAGTCTCCTCTTGAGTTCTTGAAAACTCTGCTCACATTCTTCGCTCCAACCGAACTTTGTATCTTTCCGAGTCAGCTGAGTTAATGGAGTAGCGATTCGAGAAAATCCTTCCACGAATCTCCGATAATAACCAGCTAAACTAAAAAAGCTACGTACTTCGGTCACTGATTTAGGTTGCTCCCAGCTTTGAATAGCTTCAATCTTTGCCGGGTCAACCGATATTCCACGACTTGATACTACGTGCCCAAGGAATGCTACCTCCTCCAGCCAGAACTCGCATTTCTTTAACTTGACATAAAACTTGTATTCACGAAGCTTTTAGAGTACCAGCCTCAAGTGTTGCTCATGATCTTCACGGCTTTTGGAATAAATAAGGATGTCATCAATAAAGACGACCACAAAATGATCCAAATATTCCTTGAATACTCGGTTCATCATATCCATGAAGGCAGCAGGAGCATTAGTCAATCCAAAGGACATGACTAGGAATTCATAATGCCCGTACCGAGTTCTAAAAGCCATCTTTGGAATATCCTCAGTTCTAACCTTCAGCTGATGATATCCAGAACGAAGATCGATCTTTGAAAAGAATTGTGCTCCTTGCAACTGGTCAAACAGGTCATCAATACGTGGCAATGGGTACCTGTTTTTGATAGTGACATGATTCAACTCCCGATAATCAATACAAAGTCGCATACTTCCATCTTTCTTCTTCACGAATAGCACAGGAGCACCCCAAGGAGAAGTACTAGGACGAATAAAGTCAATGTCTAACAATTCCTGCAGTTGGATCTTTAACTCCTGAAGTTCAATAGGAGTTATTCAATATGGGGCTTTGGAAATGGGTTTTGTACCGGGTTCAAGGTCGATACAAAATTCAATTTCATGCTCTGGGGGTAGGCCAGGAAGTTCTTCAGGGAATACGTCAGGGAATTTATTAACAATAGAAATATCATTCAAAACTGACGTATTTTTGTTTAGATCCGTGACATGAGCTAAGAAAGCTTGACATCCGTTTTTCAATAAACGAATAGCTTTATGGCTTGAGATGACAGCGATTGATTTTAATGGTTTGGTTGTTTGAATTCGCATAATAGGTCGATTAGGAATATGAAAGCTAACAACCTTACGAAAACAATTAATTTTTGCATGATGAGTAGTTAACCAATCAATCCCTAGAATCACGTCAAATGCAAGTATTTTTAATAAAATCAGATCGACAGGTAATGTGTGGGTACCAACTTGAACCAAACAAGACTTATAAACCGTAGATGTAATGAAGGTTTCTCCCAATGGAGTTTCAACAGATAAATCAAAGTCTAATTTCTCCGGAGTCAAATTTAATCGATGAGCGCAAGTAGGAGAAATAAAAGAATGGGTAGAACCGGTATCAAATAAAGTATAGACTTCGTTAGAGTTTATGATAAGCTTACCCGTGATGACCTCATTCGGGTTCCTTGCTTTATGGGAGGTCACAACAAACGATCTCCCTTGCACTACCGGTTTTGACTTTTCTGGGCGGCCTTTGGTGTCTCCATCTTGGCTGAACTTGTTTTTGGTAAACGACAAAATCAAGCTAAATGACCTTCTCTTCCACAATTATAACATGCTTTAGACGGCATCGCGCAGTTTGGACTGATGTGCCCCTCCCCTCCACATTTGAAACATATGATAGGTGGTCGTTCTCCTTTGTAACATTACGGTCATGATTATACCGAATAATCCCTAGTCATAATCATACCAAGTCCATCTATGCACTACAGGCCACAGATGACTTTCAACATTTTATAAACATGAGGATGATGACAATGATATAAGAATTCAATAAAACAAGTTCAAGAATTAATTTATCCAAGAATTAACAACGTCCAAATTGTCAACATGATACTGCTTTGTGGAGTAAAATTCAAGAATGCTTAGAAGAATATTTTCATGAAAAGATACTGGATGAAACACAATTATCAAGGATATTCCACAAATTTCATGGAGTATAGAAGTCAAAACTTAACCAACTGAGTATAATAAAGAATGGAATAACAAAAGAAATCACCATGTATGCGATAGACCGCACAGACATGTTATTCCAACAGAATAATAAATAATGGAACCAGGTCCGGCGTAAACGCACAGACAGGATATTCCGACAGAATAATAAATAATGGAACCAGGTCCGGCGTAAACGCACAGACAGGATATTCCGACAGAATAATAAATAATGGAACCAGGTCCGGCGTAAACGCACAGACAGGATATTCCGACAGAATAATAAATAATGGAACCAGGTCCGGTGTAAAACACACAGACAGGATGTTCCAACAGAATAATAACAAGACGGAATCAGGTCTGGTGTAAAACACACAGACAGGATGTTCCAACAGAATAATAATAAAAACGGAACCAGGTCCGGTGTAAAACACACAGACAGGATGTTCCAACAGAATAATAGAAGAATGTCACCAAGTATAGGGTAGACCGCGTATACAGGTTATTCCAACAGAATAATAAGAAATGGAATAACAACAGTTTCTTCATGAATAAGAAAGAATAACACCCCTTACCGTTTTAAAGAAGAGCTGAAATAAGAAAGTAGTTAAGTAGCAGAATACTCTTCTTCTCTCTCTATATAGTTTCTCTCTATAGTTTCTCACTCTAGAGTTCAGTGAATTCGTAAGAAATAATGAAGGAATGAGCTGCTATTTATAGAAAAATAGAATGCATAGTAACTAATCCATGAACGGTCCAGATCGATTACTTTAATCTGACGGTCCATATTTAAAGAAAAATCTTTTAAATAAAATATAATATATTCTATTTATAGAATAACTTTAATAAAGTATTCTGTTTTATATAAAAAGATGTTTCTGTTTTATTACGTTAATAATACGAATAAAACAAAACGTCATTATCGCTAAATAATTCATATTATTAACTGACAATAATTGAATCAAACTGAATGACTTCTCACATAAGCATTAATAATCAATACCGTGTGCTACTATGCAACCACATGTATTACTGTACTTTTACTACCGAGTAGTTCAACAGTATCAATGGTAAAACTTCCGCCGTTATTTTTAAATAAATATTTTTATCGTTTTCTCAATCCGACAATAATTCCGTTGTGGGGTCCACCAATGATTGTGTCGTTGTACGAATATTCCCTGTTAAAATGAATATTCCCCGACCAATCGAATATTATATAACAACTTGCGTACTTTGCAAAATTTATAAATATTACCCACAACTATAACTTTATATCAAATTAACTCCATAATATTCAAAAATGATATTTATAGAAAATTCATCTTTATTTATAAAAGTTGGGGTCTTACATTATGAACATAAACTGTGATTTGGTATAACCATAATATTTGATGTTTCAGGTGATGAAAATTATCTTTGTCCTGGATGAGGAAAGGAATTTAGAACTTCAATTATGATTATGAGTTATATACGTGATTGTGGACTGGAATTGTTGATTGATGTTACAGGGATTAAACATTGTTGGTGGACTTTTAATATGGAGAAGATAATAGATTTTATGGTCTATTTGACTCTTCTAATGGATTGCTCGTTCCGCTGCAACTATGGTTGAAATTTTTATCATCTACCATAAGTTCTAAATCTCTGATTTAATTCTGTTGAAGGCTATTGATAACTTATTTATCTTTAGTCATGATATTCTTTACTGGGCTAGTTGTGCTCACCCTTCTATTTCACAATTCTTTTCAGGTAATAAGAGTGTGGCTGGGTCGAGCGGGGGTAACAGGGGAATAGAACAGTGGTCATCATTTAGTAGTTATATTTGGTGAATCATCTAGGGTGAAGCAAACCCAACGTTAGAAGGGTGTTTTGCCACTATCATACAAGATGTCTAATGACATACAACCTCGTGTCATCATAAGACAAGATTGTGCTCATCCACTTGCTGAGTATATTTACGAGCACTACCTATATAATCTTGGTGTTTGTTTGAAGTATAATTCTCAATTAGAGACAGTGGAGATAATGATAAGTTAAGAGAAGACTCACCATTGGGAAGAATATGATAGTAAACTTCTCATTTTTCTTTGGGGTCTATTGGGTCAACCAAGGATAATTCTGTGGCCATATGATATCTATCATAACCTAGACGCATGGCCTCCCATGTACGAAGGTTTCCTTGAACACTTCCCAAAGATTCTAATTTCTAAAACAGTTTTTGACTATACCTTTATGTAAGGTATCATTGTAAGGTGTTGTCCACGATTGGGACATGAGTCACATTTGGTATATATTTGTATCCAAACTCACAGTATATGTGTTGTTGTATTTTGCACGACAATTGTTGTAATAAAGTTGTAGTTATTTTCTGTACCATGTATTTGGCGACTCAGAATAGGTTGGATGGAATGGACCTGTTTTGGGGTTGTCACAATGCGCAATAAAATGGAAGTATCAAAGACCTTAATTACTATGTGAATATAAGGATTTGAAAACCTATTTTCAAAATATCACTGCTATATCTTGCTTAAAATTGAACTTTTATACAAATCAAACCCTTTTTATATATGTGCAAATGAGGTATAACACTACTTTTAAATAATTGCACTTAAGCCCAATAAACACACACACACACTTTAGATAAATTAAAGAATTGAAAAGTCGCGGTAACCGTGTTTTCATGGAAGTCGGGGGGTGCCTAACATCTTCTCCCACTTAATCAAGCCCCCGAACTTTGTAAATATCGGTTTCCAAGACCTGTTAAACAGAGTTCAACAAATTGGGTTGAGTTGGTACAATAATTTCAAAACTACCAACTGACGACTCTAAATTTTTAAATCGTCGACATTTTGTGTCGGATTCTTTTCAAACTCGCCCTTTTAAATAAAACTCAACACATAGATAACATAAAGGGTAAAAAAGGAATTCAAAGAAAAGAGAAAATGTTTCCCGACGTTGACAATATATATATACTAGTAATTGCTCATGCCTAAAGGCACAACGTAACAAAATAATTAGATTAAAATTCGAAAAATACAACAATACTTAAAAACTCTTTGCAACCTAAAATATCTTACAATCAGACATAACAATAATCATAATTCACCACACCACCATAATAATTAATTTTACTTTAAAAATTGATATCTAGAAAAATCTAAATATGTCTACAAAACTTACAATCATCAATAATAATTATCATAATTCACCACACCACCACAATAATTATTATTATTGTATTTGTTGTTGTTATTATTATTATTATTCTTATTATTATTATTATATTATAATAATAATAATTATTGTTATTATTATTATATTATAATAATAATTGTTATTATTTTGAATTAAAATTAAAATGAATCTAAACTGTCCTTGTATTTTTCTGCCCAAATTATTAATTAGAATGAATCTGAACCGTCATTATGCTTTCCCGCTTAAATTCAAAATGAGTTCTATTTTATTATATAGATATATAAGTAATTGCTCGTGCCTGAAGGCACGACGTAACAAAAAATTAGATTAAAATTCAAAAAATACTACATCACCAAAAAACTTTTTGCAACTTAAAATAAAATATAATCAGACATAACAATTATCATAATTCACCATACCCCCACAATAATTAATTTTACTTTAAAAATAAATATCTAGAAAAATCTAAACATGTCTACAAAATTACAATTATCAATAACAATTATCATAATTCACCACACCACCACAATAATTATTATTATTATTATTATTATTATTATTGTTGTTGTTGTTGTTATTGTTGTTGTTGTTATTATTGTTGTTGTTGTTGTTGTTGTTGTTGTTGTTGTTGTTATTATTATTACTATAACAATAATAATAGTTATTATTACTATAATAATAATTATTATTATTATTACTATAATAATAATAATTATTATTACTATAATAATAATAATTATTATTACTATAATAATAATTATTATTGTTATTATTATTATTATTATTGTTGTTGTTGTTGTTGTTGTTGTTGTTGTTGTTGTTGTTGTTGTTGTTGTTGTTATTATTGTTATTGTTGTTGTTGTTGTTGTTGTTGTTGTTGTTGTTATTATTATTATTATTATTATTATTATTATTATTATTATTATTCTAATTATTCTAATTATTATTATAATTATTATTAGTACTATTATAATTATTATAATAATTATTATTATTGTTATTATTATTATTATTATTAGTATTATTAGTATTATTATTGTTATTATAATTATTATTATTATATTATAATAATTATTATATTATAATTGAAGAATGAATTTGAACCGTCCGTGTACTTTCCCGCCTAAATTCAAAATGAGTTATATATATATATATATATATATATATATATATATATATATATATATATATATATTGAGACCGATCTATAGTCAACGTTAATTTAATTAAGGTTATCCTTATAACACATCGTGATCATCCATCCGATTATCTAATTGTTTAATAGAGCTCCCGTCCGCAGTTTAATTTCCAGTATTTCGTACTTTAATACTGCGGACGGGACGGATTACCAAAATACCCCTCTTTTACAATTCCTCCGTCCGTATTATTAAACTGTGGACGCTAAGTATAAAATAAAAAATTGGTATCCGCTGTATTAAACTGCGGAGCCTTATGGTACCGTACTTTAATCTTCTCATGTTCTTAATGTTGTCCCATCTCCTGCATCAACCCTGTAAATTCCCCCCCCCCTCACCTTCCTTTTAACTGCTGCTCCTAACCCAATTAACAGCAACATCATGTAACCAATCTTCTCAAACCTTCTTCATCTCAAGGATGACGAACATTGATGTCTTCGGGGGTCAGGAGTCGGCTTAGTTTAGTTGACTTCAGAAATGTTCGGGCGACGATAACGAATGTCTTCAGGTTCGTGCGACGACGTCTTCGAGTTCGGGCAACGATAACAGACTACTTCAGATTCGACTTTGTTACTTTGGATGTCTCAGTTTACTTCTAATGCTTGTTCAGGCATGTCTGCATCACTTCCCTCCCTATCCTTTCAGAGCATGTTTTCACATAAACGAAAAGTTCTTCATATGCCTTGTTTATAAAATTAATTTGTTAACGTTTTAATGTTATACATAATTACCATGCCTTTTAATCTACTCAACCTGTACAAGTTAGGCTCATTTCCTTGTCATTATGGTTACATCAAGTGTTAATTGCCTAGAAATCATGTTGCATGTTTCTAGTAGTTTTGACTCTTCAGCCAGTTGTTTAAAAGCTTAATCCTTTTTCTAGTTTATAGAGAATGGATTAAAAAAAATGTACTCCTATAATTTTTTAGGACATCTTCAACGAGTGAGTGTTATGCATGTCTATAAACCAAAAAACACATCAAAACAAAAAACCATAAAGAAACTACAGTAAGCATATCTTCTTCCACTTCTCTTTCTTCCAATGGTATCTCATGAAAATCATACTTGAACTACAACTTTTAAACTAACACATATATTAACTCTTTTTATTAGCTCGATTATGGCCATGGATCATGTATGAATAATGTTGACAAAAGAGAAATAGAAGGGAATTAAAGATGAGGTGAATGATAGGAGTCATGGGAGGAGAGAGAATGGAGAAGAAAAGGAATAAAGGAAAAATGTAAAGAAATAAAGAAGTTTATCAGGCTCCACAGTTTAATATTGCAGATACTATTTTTTTTATACCCAGCGTCCGTAGTTTACTACCGCAGACAGAGGAATTGTAAATGAGGGGTATTTTGGTAATTCGTTCCGTCCACAGTATTAAATTGCAGAATACTATAAACTAAACTGCAGACAGGGGCGGATGTATTAGCATAACAACATTTGCAGCTGCCTATGCTGCCTTTTTTTCTTCTTCTAGGTATTGGGCAGGGACAGAATTATATAAGTTAATAAACTCGAGGGGGAAGATTAATGAATGGGTTAAACTTAGTAAGGGCAAAAGAAAACAGTAGTTCCATTCTAATTCTACAAAATACAGACCAGTCAAGAGCATCATACTTCAACTCGTTCATGTGCTTGGCTGAAAGCTTGAAACAAATGCTCTTTCCAGTTACTCATTCCAGTTCCATTTATTACGTTGATTTCTCTTCTTTAAATTTTTCTTTATCCAAAACAATGAAGCATGCGAAGAAGACCCACGACCGCCAATTATCTCACCAACACTTGCCATTCTCTTTCCAAATATCTCCAAAATCTATTATGATCTACTATTAATTATACTTAGAAATGAAGATGTATCAACTTTCAAAGGAATTGTGTTGTTGTTACGGCAAATTGAATACTAAATTTTAAATAGTAGGGTTGTTCTGAAAATAAAAATAGAGATTGATATATGGAGAGAAAGAATTGAATGATATATGACTATAGGTAAATTAATTTTACAAGTATTACTAACAAAAAGTGATAGATAGTTAACTTCAAGAATTGAACGATCGATTTGATAATGTTAATACAGAATTGCTCTCATGTATGGCGTGTCTTAATCCAAGTAACTCTTTCTCAACATTTGACAAGGAACTGTTGATTCAATTTGAAAAGTTTTACCAATTGGAATTTAAAAATATTAAATATCTTTGGGGGATTGATGATGAACTTGAAACTAACATTGCAGATATGAAAAATGATCTTGAATTTTCTAATATGAAAGAGATTGGTAAACTTGCTCAAAAGTTTGTAAAGAAGAATTAGACTTATTTGTATCTTCATGTTTATTTGTTGTTGAAATTGGCTTTGATTTTGTCGGTTGCTACGGGTTAGAGGACATTTTTAGAGATAAATATTATTAAAACCACTCTCCAAAATCAAATGAGCGATAAATGGTTTAGTGATTGTTTAGTTCCTTATATTAAAAATGATGTATTTTAAACTATTGATAATGAAGTTATTTTAGAATATTTTCAAACTGTGAGGTCTAGGAGGATAATATTGTAATTTATAAATATTATTATGATTAGTTCAAGTTTTCTTTATTTAACTTCAAAAAAAAATAGCTAGAATCCATCCCTGCTGTGAAAAATTCCTGAATCCGCCCCTGATTACGGACGAGACTTCTATTAAACCGTTAAATCATTAGATGAACGATCAAGATTTGTTATAAGAATAAACTCTTTTTAGAACATTAACTATAATCGATCCCTTATATATATATATATATATATATATATATATATATATATATATATATATATATGTGTGTGTGTGTGTGTGTGTGTGTGCCGCGCGCGCGCGCGCGCGCATAGTGGGTACATACTTCATAAATCATAATGGTCATCACTCTATTGGTCTCACAGACAAGGCTACAAAATTCAAGTGGATGTTGAGACTCCATACTTCGTGACAATATATCCAGGTGAACTTTAAATAATTAAATTTGGACAAAATCTTAAAAAATGGAGGGAAATTACTTTTTTGGAATATCAAAACTTAAAATAATAAGTTAATCAACTTTTATTTAAATCAATATAATAAGTTAATCAAATTTTATGTGACAAATAATAATATTTCTTAAACTACATGTTACCAAATTAGCACGCTTAATTACTACAAAGTTGTAAAGCCTTGGGTTGCCAACGAAATTAAAAAAATCAAAAGGTTAAAATTCAAAAAAAAATCATTAATTATGTTTTATTATAAAATTAAATTATTTTAATACTCCTATAACTTTGTACTAATAAAATTCAAGTGGCAAAAACCCATGTTTCTCCTCGTGCGCACCTCTTGCCTATTTTATTTTAGGAGAGTGGTTAATATAAAATTAAATTTATTTAATTGATGAATATAATATCAATTTACAGATCAAAATAATTTCTCAACGTGTCAATATATCGATCAATTAAACAAGTTAGACCGGATCCGTATTTTAGATTTCGGGGACGTTGAAAAACGCGCGAACCTTCACCCACCTTTTACTCTCTGTAGATCGAAACTTAACTGGCGTAGCAATTAAACGTCGTCGTCTTTTCCGACACGAAGAAGACTGCAAATCTTCTGAATATCTCTCTCCTCGATCGCTTCCTCTGTTCAGTGGTCTGCAATCATATTGATTAACATTTAACAAAGATCGTCCTTTGGAGTTCTAAATCGAGTCTCTGCGTCGATGCGTCGTCGTTTGAATTCTAGGGTTTCAGTTTTGTTATTCTTGTGCTACATATTCCTGACCTGCTGCCCAGGTAAGTTCTTTGGATCTTGAAGCTGTTTTTCATTGTTAATAAATTTTACTGGTATATTATAATTACAAATGTATGTACTCACAAGTTTAATCAAATTGACTCAATGATTTTTAAGTTTGATAAAGATTTGTATCAACTTGAAATTAATTAATTTATATATATATATATATATATATATATTTATTTATATATAAAAATTAACAATATATAATGTTGTTGATATGCTCATGAGATTGACTTTACAAATAACAATTTCCAATACATTTCTTGATTTTTATTTTGTAATTTTTTTTAATATTGTGAATTCATTTTCAGCATATCCCAACTAGTTTAGATAGAAGTAGTTGTTGTTGAGCTGAGTTGAGGTTTTGGTAAATATTGTGAATGAGAACACGGTTGATAAAAAATATGAAGATAAGGTTTCCAGTTTTGCAGAAGTTGGAACGCATTGAGCTGTTATCGTTAGAATTCTTAGAAGTAAATTCGACTAAATGTCCAATGTAATAGCTTTTTCTTTAAGAATTAAGTGCCGTAACTCTACTTAGTGGACTAGTTAATCAATTGCAATTGGCTTTAATGATACTTGTATCTATTGAATTCTTTCACTTGTATTGGTTTATATGCATTTCCACTCACTGAGAAGCCAGAATAAATAAGGGAGGTGCATACATAATTATAAAACACTTGTACATGATTGTTACATATATTTGAATTGCAACTATCCAAGCCAAGACGGTACATCCTAGGAGAGAAATATGGGATGAAATTTTGCCAATCAAAGCCATGTTATCACAAGATTATTGATATATAATTTCACCTTTAGGAAGTATTGTGTTGATCACTTTCAAGAGCATTATTTGCACATATTTTACTGGAAAACTTAATACAAGTGTTTCCAGAAGTTTTGTTTGAGAACCATGGGCTTACTAAGGTCGAGTTTCCTCTTTTTTACAGAACTCATTTTGACTGCAATCGTTACACTTCAATCTGTTGAAATATTTAAAACCCATGAGTGGCTACCTTTAGAACCAACAGTTTACTTTAACTGTAAAGGGGAGAACCGGACATATTTGCCAGATGTGAAGAAAAAACACGTCTTATTTACTTTCAAGGGTGAAGAATCTTGGCAGGTTTGTAATGAGTAAATTTGTTTTCAATCTTTGTGGTCATATTTTTGTTTGGTCTTCTTTGAGTGGAAATATTTTGGAGAAAGAAGTAGTTACTGCTTAGATTAGATTTTCCATATCATATATAACTGTTTAAGCTTGATTATTTGATGCATTCGAGATATATAAAATATATGTGATTCTTTGTTCCTTTGTCCTTCTTTCCTCATTGGTGTAGATGAATTTGGTCCTTGGTCAGGTCCAAAACAAGATTTGTTCCAAATTTGTTTATTTTAACTGCATTGACTTGTTACAGAAACTAGGTGATTTTTGTTTGTAGATAACTGTCGGTTATATATCTGATTTCAACATTTAACTGTCTATTCTTGTTGCAAATAGACACCTTAAATTAATATAGATACTTTAAATTAATATAGATAGATAGGTAATTGATTGATGTGTCTACTCGCAAAAAAGTCGGCATCTTTTAGTCGAAACACAAGTTTTTTCCTTGATACTTTTGAATCGTCCCAGAATGTAGTTGAAAACTTTATATTTAATAGTGTATTTGTAGAGTAATGCTACAGGTCAATAATTCACATTTATTAGTTGATCACTTAGAAGTAGCCAACTAATGTAACAATGACGTATCAATTTGGTACCCCAAATTTGGTTCGCTACTTCGGACTCTAGAACTATTCTCACTTTTAATCTTGAGAAGAAACATGATAGACTTTCCGCATGATAACTGCTCTTGCCTAAAACTGAATTTCTGGCCAATTGATATAACTTTTATGAGGTGTTTGATAAAAACTGAATAAATCTGAATCTGAATCTGAATTAACTGAATCTAAATCTGAATGAGTTGAATCTAAATCTGAATAAAAAAAGTTGTTTGATAATTGACATGTCTGAAACATCTGAATAACAAAACTTTATTATTTTACCTCCTCTAAAAAAATTCAAAATTATTGTAAATTTATTTAATATTACTTAATATAATAGTTAATATATTTTTTTATTTTTTTATTTTTTTTACTTCATTCAGCTGCTCATTCAGCTCAAAAAATCTGACTTAACCATTCAGCTCGTATATCTTACCGATTTAGCCATTCAGACCAAAACAAACGCATTGACCGATTCAGCCATTCAGATTCAGCTCCATTCAGCTCTAAACAAACACCTCCTTACTTGCAAAAAGCACACTTTATGTATGATTGCAATGATTGGTTCATTGTAAACAATTGGATAATTTCTTACCTGAAAGTTTTTCTGCCAAGTTGCTCTTGAAAATGGAATTTGAAATGCTCTTCATGTTTTCAGCCTCTGACGGAATTTCCAAATAGAAAATGCAAACGATGTGGGTTCTATGAGAAGGACAGAGTAAAATCAGATGATGTGTTTGGTGAGTGGGAATTTTGTCCTTCTGATTTTACATCCCCTGATGGCATGTTTATCCATTCCGTGGACAAGGAATTCAATGCTACATTTTCTTGTCGGGAGTGTGTGCTTCTTGGAGCTGGTGAGTTTTTTATACTTCATAAAGTACTAGTTTTCTTCAAAGACATCATGCAGTTGCATTAGACTTCACGTTCTATGGCTGCATTTCCAAATTAAAAGTATTTGGGGCAGTTAAATTTTTTGGTAGTAGTGAACTCGTTCCATATGACTTTATGTATATATTTAAATACTAAACAATGAGATGGCAGCTTCATTCTAGAAAAATTTTCAATGCATAGGGTAAAATAGAAAGTAGATCATTGTGCATGATGAGTTTAGTGGACTAATGAATATCAAATTATTTTTAAAAAATGAAGTGGTTGTTAGTTGACGTCCTTCCGGGCACACCAATCTGTTGCTACTATGGGGCCTGAAAGGGACACTTGTCAGATGGCAAAGACTCTAAGGGCGTTTTCGAGAGAAGAATAGAAAGAACAGAAAGAGGACCTATCAGGCCCAACATTTATAATATGCATGGAGTAGGTTTTGAGCCTTGGACCATGTTAATAGCTAAGTTCATAATTAGGGTCATCTAAGAATGGATCAAGGGAAATGATTGCGTCTGTGACAGTCCCGAACCATTTGAAGTGTCGTGACTTATATATTACTCTCCTGTCGCATTTTCTGTAACATTGCAGTTAGAATTGATCATCTGAATTGAATCTGTGAAAGAAAGCTGTAGTCATCATATACCACATTGTGTAATCTGAACAACTTTAAATGTATATACCATGGCTCGAGTCCGCAACTTAAACCAAACACAAGGGGTTTACCACCGAGGTACTTAAAGCTCTCTGTTACGCCACACATTGTGTAATATCTTTAAGTTCTATGATAATTACATTTTGTAAAATTTTACCCATGATCTCTTGGTTTGCTAACGACTTTTAGCTTAGATGAGTATGTATCATATCATTGTCATGGAATATCAAATTTTGCTTTCAAACTAATAGGCAATTCCATGGTCATACAGTAACACTAAAATACTTATTGCATGGCAAGTCCTGGACTAGTGATACATAGACGTGTGCATATCTGCATATGAATATGTTGGTAATCTACAATCTTTTGTGAATTTAGTACTTGCTCTATTTGGTTTGTTACATAATTTGTTTTTACCATTTCTAGAGTCGAAACATGCATCAAGCTCAGATAATGGAGGAGGACAGGGAATGCATTGGACTGTCGTGATATTGGTAAGTGTTTTAGTTTCAACAGTCTTTATCCTTGGACTGGTGGCTGCATACAAGTATTGGCAGAAAAAGAGAAGAGAGAAAGATCAGGCCCTGTTCCTTAAACTTTTTGAAGATGGCGATGACATCGAGGACGAATTAGGTATTGGGCCTCTTGGTGGCTCAGTTTGATTGTTCTCGTGTCTTTTACATTGCAAACCATGACTACATATACAGAATGTCTTCTTGTAGCTATTTTGCTCAAAGAAAAAGAATAAAAGATTACACATTGAAGCTTGATGCTTGACGCTTGACGCTTGACGCTAAGTGCTTCTGTTGCTTGACGTTAAGTGCTTTGAAGTTGATACGCTACGCTACTCCCAAACTGGCTCCAAATAAATAAAGCAAAGGGCTCCAAAAAAAGGGTAAAGGTAATGCTAGGGGCTAGTATAAGAAAAAAAACTCACTTTATGCAATTTTGTGAGACTACTAAAAATAAATTTGAAACTTTTTTCCCTCTCTTTCCTCTACTCTACTTTTCTTAATTGACAGAGGGTCTTAAATAGGTCTCAAACGACGTAACAATAAAATATTATAATGATACTTTATGACCAATCATGTACTAAATCAATGTGATGGTAATTCAAATAATTATTTGAGGCTTATAAAAAATTTGACACCCCTAACATTGTAAAACAATGATTAATTATAATCATGGTCAGCCAACAACCAACAAAATGGGATAGCATGTATTCTCTTGGCCAATTACCTCTACTACAACTATTAGTGTGCGTCAAATTATGGCAAATTTCCATTTTCAGTAACATTAAGCTGGAGAAGCAGACTCATAAAAGCCAGTGCTCTCGTAAGCATCACCATGCCAAGTGAGATAATGAGATTCACTCTCAAGAAAACTCGGCATGCAATACAAGCTGAAACTTCCAGCTCCAACCCTTTATCGAACCTTTTCTAGATAATCCCTTCTGCTATAAATTGTAGCTCTTGTTGTAAAAAGTTGTGCTCATCACTTGCACATAGTGGAAGAGGAAGCAATAAGAATAGAGCATTCTGCGCTACCATGTTTGAATCATTTTAGGGTATCCACTCAGAAATAAACCTTGATTCTTCTGGAACAGAAACTCATTGAGATGGTCAAAGAAAACAGAAGGATAAAGTGGCAAAAAGATTAGGAGCCTAGTCTGGAAACACTTAACACGAGAAAAATACATGCACATATAACCCAACCCCCTTCTGTTTTTCGCTAATGACAACAAATTTTTTGAGAACGATGACAAACAATTAGTCTGGGTGGGTAAAGACAGACGCTGATTGTTAGGGACAAGATTTGTACATATGATAACATAACCAAGGTATTTAAAACTTTCATTGTCGACTAATTTGTACTTACCGCTCAAGGTATATCTTTGTTTCCAGAAACAACCAAACCTCAAGAGGCCTTTTCCCTGACTCTTACCAACAATCAGAATCCCAAGGCAAACCAAGTTCAAGTCTTTCATTTAACAAAGATAACACTGCACAATTAAAACAGCATCTAAACAAAACTCCTCAAAATCAAACCTTTAGAACATGCCTCGATTAAAAAAACAAGAATAATGCTATAGTCACAAACTATTCTACAAATATTTTACAAAATATTAATGTGATATACTCCACCTCAGCTTTTTATGTGAGGCCAAAGACTAATTTATTGATTAATATGCTAAAGTAGAGTATGACACATCATCAATTTATAAAATAATTTATATCTGTAACACTACTCAAAAAATAAACCATTATTCAACGTATCTAAAGTTTTAAATGGAGGATAAAATAATAAAATTATCTATATTTAAATTCTCATCTAATTACATAATTTTTTGCACAACTAATAATACTTCATAAATATGCATAGAGAATAAAAATATAACAATCAATACTTCAAATATTATAGGCAAATTATTATAAAAAATAAATTATCTGATTCGGAGGGAGTATATGAAAGCCTCAAACAAGTACCAACATACTATCAAGTTTTAAGAACTATCCTCGGTTAAAAAATAGCAACAAATGAAATCTTCAAACAAGAACGATAACAATTCAATTGGGTTACTAACGGGGAAAGATCAATCTGCATATATCACCATCAGTCCAAAGACACCATACTTCCACACTCTAGCAAGCCTAAGGTGACTCGCTGCCTCTTGGAGAGTGATGGTTGTTGTCATCATCATCATCATCAATTGGAGTTCTGTCATCTCTAGGAGTGGGGCTGCGACTTCCCCCATTAGCCCCACCATTAGCTTCTGAAGGACTCTCATATCTTGTAGCAACAGGACTATCCCTCTCAGGACTCGCAGGACTTAAACTCCTTGCTCTTGGGCTCTCACTATAGTAGGAGCCATCTCTTTCAGTTGCCAATTTGGTTCTCTTGGGAGAAGGGCTAGCTTTCTCAATTGGGCTGCCCTCTTCAGGTGTTAGACTTCGCTTCCTCAACTTGGAGGGAGGTGAACTCTTCCGTTCAGGGCTTCTGCTGTAGCGAGGGCTCCTTGACCTCCTCTTCTCACGCTCGCTCAGTCGTTCTCTCTTTGGAGGAGATCTCGATCGACTGTCAATATCAAGGAAATTAAGTTACTAAAGAACTTGGAACAAATAATACTAATTAAACATATAAAGGAATACTTTTTGGGCTGTAGTTAACAAAAATTTGAAACTTATAAAAAGTTCTCGAAGTGACCAGTGTAAAGTTGACCAAAAATATCATTGCCATGCAGCCTAAACAGACAACCCACTGAGGAATATAGCTGAAAGGGGAAAATAATCACAGTTAAAGTTCTGGACCATATATCAATATTTGAAAACATACCTATAGCTGCGACTTCGGCTAAAACTTCGACTAGGGCTTCGGCCATGGCGAGGAGAGCGTGATCTAGATCTCACTGGTGACCGTGAAAAGCTTCCATCACGTCGGCTGTGCAAATACAAAATGTGTAAACAACTTTATAGAAATGGCTAGGTGTTACAGCTTACAGAGCTTTGGAATATGTATGAAAAGGATTGTCATGAAAAGACAGTTTATTCTTCCTTAGGAGCACAAAATGTATCTGATATAACTTGACAGTAAAAATATAACCTGAGCTTTTTGGGACTGTTCTGGCAGTTCCTCTCTATGTGACCTCTTTCTCCACATCGATAACATTTGTTCTTCCAATCCCCTGCTTTACAATCTCGAGCCCAATGACCATCAAGACCACAGTTGAAGCAGCGTCCAGACCCAGGAGGGGGACCTCTGCCCAGATATTCTCGAGAACCACCTGGTCCACGTGGGACCTACACCAAATCAAGCATCAGTTAATACTAGTCTCACTATTTTGAGTACACAAGGTGGCAAACATCTGAAATAGGAAAAAGGGGGAGGCGACCTATAGGTGTAGCCCCCCCTCTTTCTCTTTTCTTGTTATTAACTAGTTCAGCGAATCGACCAAATTAAAAAAAGCCAGTCAATCGCTTCGGTGAACGAATCTATCACGGATGCCATTACATTAGCTTAGTTGCTTGTTTGCGCTCCCCAAAGCAACAAAATAAACACAAAAACATTTTAATTTTAGAACATAATTATTTTATTTTTCTAAAAGCACTCTAATATAAACACAAACCATGAAGTCGGATGAAGACCCCAAAGAATCCATCACCCAGAGAAAAGAAAAAAACAAAGAAGTGCAATATGACATGAAGATACACCAAAAAAGCCTTTAACACAATCTAGATCCCCAAAACTGAGCACACAGATCAACACCACACAGTCACCCACCACCACTAATAAACCCCCATGCGCACCCACATTCATCGCAAGGCAAAGTCAGAAACTTTTTCTTAGGGGGCAAGACATAATACTTTAAGGTCGTGAAAAATTTAGTAGAGTTCGAAAACACCGCTCCCCATTCAAATTTTGTAAACAACTTCATACAATCTAATTGAAATAAAATTTCTTTATATTGCAGTATATATGAACTATTTATAATACATAAACTGGAGCAAAGAGAGACCTTAAAATTTTTGATATTAATATAATATTTTGGAAGGGCGATATACTTGAGAATTTACTCTTATTTTAAATTGATGTAAAAAAAATTAAAATAGCTCTTACATTTGGAACAGAGGTAGTACTTTCATATATTTTTTCAGAAAATATTATATATCTTTTATTATTTTCATAAATCTTGGAGGGGTCTGAAGTAAAAATATCAAACTTTTAAAGATGTTAAAAAAAAAATTCTACAAACCCAGGGAAGCCAGGGTTCTACATAGCTCCATCCCTGTTTATCCCCCCTTGCCCAATCAAAAAAAACCCCAAAAAGAATCACACCCATACTACACATATCACCGACTAAAACAGAAAAATAGCACATATAAAAGTACTTACTCCCTTGGCAAATTCCACTATCAGACGATTTCCATCAACTTCCCGACCATTTAAGCTATACCTAGCATCATCAGCATCCCGGGGATCACTAAATTCCTGCCAATTGAAGTTTACAAGCAAAAACAGACAAAAGAGGAAACCACAATTTTGTAATATTGTTAAAGCCAAATATTTAAAATGATTACATGAGCAACACTCATTAACAGTAGAAAAGAGAAAAATAGGAGATTATACATACAACGAAAGCAAAGTCGTGCTTCATATCCACATCTCGTACTCTGCGGAAACGGTTGCCAGAAACAGTAAGGCCATCATTACTTAAGTACTGGAATTGCATCATACATCGCCCCACAAGACGAACTAAACACCAGATTGAGATTGTTGCTTGCATAAAAACACGCAATAACACTACAGAAAGAATCGCCAAAGTCCCCTAACACTCGCCAAGACTCTCCACCAATTCCACCATGGACAACCTCCCACCATTGACCTCCAGGTCAGGCAAAAAGGCTAGAAACCTTCAACAATATCATTAAGTTAAAACAGACAGACACCTAGGGGCAGAATTTTCCTTCATAGATAACACGATTAATAACGCAGATCCAAGCAGAACATGCTTGGAAAATGGATACATGTTTCCTACGAGTAACTAGGAGACATACCCCATGATCCGCATTGATTGACCACTAATCTCAAAATAGGGGCAAGTACTACGTGTTATCTTGTCTCAAGAGGAATGTAACACTATAATTAATATTTCAACACTTAACTCTACTCTTCCCTATGTTGATATCTATATGTGATTTCAATAGTAGTAACTGAATTTTCACAACGTTATCTATAGGAAATGAATCAAGAAAAGTCAACGAGAACTCACGAGGAAAGTAATTGATTTGGAATTCACTAGAAAACCATGGAAAATATGACAGAACTGAAACTAAGGTTTCACAGTTTGGTTTGTTTCCGACAAAATTTCTTTACACCCACTTATTTTTGGGAACTGTGTTTGGCAAATCCCTCCCTCAAATTATTTTTGCTTGTGCACATGTGACAAATGAAAAGAATATGTTACAATTCAAATAAACCCACAAGAGAAGTTAAAAAGGTAATATATAATTATTACCTATATATTTCATATTTCAACACTTACTCTACTCTTCCCTATGTTGATTACTCTACTCTTCCCTATGTTGATATCTATATGTGATTTCAATACTTTGCAGTAGTAACCGAGTTTTCACAACGTTATCTATAGGAAATGTATCAAACTCACGAGGAAAGTAATTGATTTGGAATTCACTAGAAAGCCATGGAAAATAAGACAGAACTGAAACTAAGGTTTCACAGTTTGGTTTGTTTCCAACAAAATTTTTTTACACCCACTTATTTTTGGGAACTCGTGTTTGGCAAATCCTTCGCTCAAATTATTTTTGCTTGTGCACATGTGACAAATGAAAAGAACATGTTACAATTCAAATAAACCCAAAAGAGGAGTTAAAAAGGAAATATATAATTATTACCTATATAATTCATATTTCAACACTTCCTCTACTCTTCCCTATGTTGATATCTACATGTGATTTCAATACTTTGCAGTAGTAACCAAGTTTTCACAACGTTATCTATAGGAAATGAATCAAGAAAAGTCAACGAGAACTCACAAAGAAAGTAATTGATTTGAAATTCACTAGAAAACCATGGAAAATGAGACAAAACTGAAACTAATGTTTCACACTTGGGTCTGTTTCAGACAAAATTTCCTTACACCCACTTATTATTGGGAACTCGTGTTTGGCAGATCCTTCCCTCAAACTATTTTAGCTTGTGCACATGTGACAAAGTGAAAGAACATGTTCCACTTCAAATAACATTAAAACAGAAGTTAAAAAGGTAATAAATAATTATTACCTCCCATATCTGCTGAAGATGTGCTCCAGATCACGTGATCGTGTTCGAGAAGACAAGCGACCAACATATAAACGTGTGGTACCATAACGATCATCATATCGAGGCATTTTCTAACTGCAGTGAACAAAAACTTATCCATTTAAGGAATTCAAAAAGAGAATATATAACACCGCATACTTAACAAACTATTCACCGCAGTTAATCAAGAACATAACTGCCTATGAGAAAGATGAAAGATATGTAATCACATCAGCTGTTTAAGAATGAAATACAGAAACCAAGGCCTGGAAATCAAACAAAACATTACCATTATGACATGCAGTAAAATAATATATTTATCAATGAAACATCATGTTCTACCCCCAATGCATTTAAGCTTATCAGCTTATTTTATAAATGTTTGCATAAAGTAATATAAGCAGCTCTTGTACACCAATTTAAAACATCCCAACAAACTGGAAGCAGTTAGACATATATGACATACCAAATGCCTAGACAATATAAGTCTTTATACAAATACAACCATCGCCACTGACTTTTCTGTGCTTCATTTTTCAACCCAAAAGTTATGTCACGAGGCACACCTAAACAGTTATCGGTCTAATGTTTTGCATCCATGTGGATATCTGATGTTTATACAAGACGAACCTATTTGTGATGAAAAATTACCCAGTAAATGACATCCAACAACATTTCCCCAATATTTATTATATAATACAATTTTTTTAACAAGTTCCAATATATCACACCATAAATGACAACTAACCAAGTTCAACCATGTATCTAATACAATACACGTTTTATTTCAACTATTTAGCTACCACACATCATCAAGCAGATCCTATCTACTACCCACCCACAACCCTAGATGAGGATAAAATAAATTTAAACTGACCAACTTTCTTTTCCTACAGGAAAGATTGAATATAACAAGATTTGCTATAATGATTTTCAATTAATTTGGGATTTAAAGTTCACTCAATTTGGGGGTATGTCCATATAAGCAACTTCAGACAACAAATCTAAAATTTCAATTACAACTGTTTAATTTCTCCAATCTATTCACCAATTATCAAATATTAGCATAACAAAATAAAATAAATGCATGCCCCAATAGTCAATCGAGTCGAAAAATCAACCGAACAAACAGAATTCGCATAAAATTCCATATATCGCCATGTGATTCATCAATCATAAGATAATAAAGAGAGAGAACGAAATACAGACTACAGCAGTCCAATCTTACCTTAGTAGTGAAACCCCAATTCCTGATTTTACCCTAACACCAATCTTTCTCTGAAGAGAGAAGTCGTGAATTATGCGTCTGTGTCTGCCTGTCTGTCTGTCTCGGTCTTTATATTAAAAACCGACATGTTTCGACGGTGTCGATGGGTCTTGCTGACATCGAATGGCTAATATTACATAAGAATTGGGCCTGCTCAGGATTATATTTTTAACTTAATTGATAAGCCAAGATGGCTTTGTCTAAGCCCATCTTTGTTGGCAAAAAGGTCAATTTATTCATATATAGTAAAATAAAAGGTTATTTTTGAAGCTTTTTGTCTTTTTCTAAGTTAGTCCTCGACTTTTAACATAATTCCTATTTTGTCATTTTAATATTAATTTTTTTCTTTCTATTAATCTTTTCAATGTTATATAATTTATATTTTAACGCGTGTGCCACTGACTATTAATGTGAAATAAGAGGAGATGATTATTTGTGTATTTTATTAAAGGAGGGTAATGTAATCGCTTGCTTTCTTGAAGGTGTGTTATAAATCTCTTTTTCCTTTTGTCCCTACAAGTTTGGTTTTATCAAAGTTTTGTCCTTCGTTTTTTAAATTTTTTATTCTATCCACAAAATTTGAGAAAAATTCTATTATATCTTTACGGTAATTGCACACATAACATAACGCATGTGCCACTGCGATTATTATATAATATATATCATCTTAATTCGATTGGGATTGTTTTAAATTTTTATAAAAATGTTAAGAATTAAAAACAAATGATAAGAAATTTTGAGAATTGTTTTAAGTGAATAATATACCTAATGGGTTGGTTTAAATTTTATCTGAGATTTAATTATATAGCATAAATTACCTTATTTTTCAAATATGAGTTAAAGTATAAATTATTAAAAAAGAAAAGATTAACCTTTGGAATAATGTTTGATTCTACCTTTAAAAATTTACTTAAAAAGGGTTAGCAAAAGTACTAGCTTGAGGATTTTGAAACAGTTTAACTTAAAATGTTCTAATTAATAGTTGTTTTATTTCAATTCTTTTATTAAATTAAAGTATTGTAATTCTATGTCGATTGTGTTAATCATTAATATATATATATATATATATTTCTCTCACTTTTGTTTTCTCTTATAGTTGGTTTATCTATATTGAAGTGAAGACCTAGGATGAGATTCGAATATATGAATCCTTGAACACTGAATATTTGTGGAGTTTGAAAAAGGAAAAGATAATATTAATTATTAGAGAAAATAATCAAAAAGTTACAAATGTTTTGACGGTTAATAATGATAGAATAACTATACATTTAATGGAGTAATACTTAGGGTTAATAATGCTGCTAATAATGTGGTATGATCAATAGGGGATAATGCTGTTTTGGCTGCTTATCAATTGAGCATTGATCACAAGCCTGAGCTACCTATGGAAGTAAATTTGGTTGGAGAAAAATATAATATACATAGGAACATATATTCATTTGGAAAATATTTGAGTGATTAATTATATTGGAATACAACTAGTGCATGTGGAAGTTAAATGCATGGGAGATATATCTGCATTGAAGCTCAAGGTACGTGACTGACAATTAATAATGCTGCTAACTAGAAGAAGTTCTTACATAGATGATAGATCGATCATCAGTTGAAGTCAAATTTGAAATTTTCTTTTCTTTTACTTGTTTCGTTATCTTTGTGTTGTGCATGGTTTGTTACTCATTACACTATCCTTAAGGACTATATATCATTGTGTTTTGAAAGGGTAAGATATGTTACGACTTTTAATAGGGTGTAAAGTCTTGTTTTGCAAATATATTAATGAATGAAAAATATATTTTGTTTCAATCTATTTTCTTCGTGATCTTCACTCTAAATTAATGTTATCTCTTCTCTATATAATTTCTGGAGTTATATATCGCAAGAGACTCTAAAGTCTTGCAACACCAACTACGTACCCAACTTTTACATACTTCATCTATCCATTATATATTTTGTTTTAAAATTAAAAATATATTATTATTATTATTATTATTATTTTAAAATTATAAATAACATAATATTCTTAATTTATTATTATCTTTTATCGTCATTTTATTTCTTCAACCATATCATCCATTTATCTGTCCTAAAATATACTACTATAAAACTACTAGTAATGTCATTAATTGGTTTTAAATGAAATTTCAAATTACGTTGGTTCTATACAACCATATATATATATATATATATATATATATATATATATATATATATATATATATATGTCAAACTAATGATTTGGCCACCCTTGGCACCTTTAATCAAATTCACGATTAAACTTTTAATTTTTCAAATTAAGTAATTGAACTAATTAAAATTGTTAAATCGGGTCATTCTGTCAAATATGACTAACAGACGTTACATTAATTTATAATTTTTTTGTCAATAATTAAGGGGTGAATTCGTCAATGAAAGATAATGACACTTTTTCTCTATCTCTTTTCCTTGTTAATTAATAATTCTCTCCATACTACTAGTAACTAACCAACCTGACACCACAAAAAGAAACATAAATCTTAGTCATTGTTAATGATGCTAAATTATTATTATTACATATATATATATATATGCACAAGGCATAATAATTAATAACCATCATATCATGCATGTTTTCTCTTTTTCTCTTTAGCCAAATTAAACCCCACTTAATTGCTCTCCTCATCTTATCTTGCAATCTAAGCCTTATTAGCTCATTTTAAACCCTAGTAACTCTTTACACAAATATCATCACTCGAAAAAAAAATGAGCTCAGTTTGCATATCGAACTGTGTGAAGGACACCAGGGTACCACTCAGAGCCACCTATGTCAACATCTACAAGTGGCCGGAATCCGATGCAGAGTTTGTCAAGGCGATGTGGGCAGCCTCAGGCCACCCTGAGCCTAGGCCTAGGGTGGTGGACAGTGTGACATGCAGGCAGTTGTATCTGAGGAGCTACACTTTTTCAAGAAAAGAAACAGTGCCCGAGAGGACTAAGAAGTATTTGGGTAGGGTGAAAGAGAGAGTGACGGCTCTCCGGAGGAGAGAGAAATCATCAAGAGGTGGTGGTGGTGAGATGAGGTATGCGGCGGTCAGGAGAGTGAAGGAGTTGTCATGTGCCGCCATGCTTGCCATTTTCCAGAGGCTGTTATCTTGCATGGCGGACAATAGAGATAATTAGTAGTGAGTCCATGATCTCTCCCTTTTTCTTTTTCTTTTTTTCTAATTTCTTGAATGTGTCTTAACAATTAATTTTCCTATGGTTTTAATTACCTTTCTGATTTTGAGCGAGGGTTTGCCAAACGTGTTTTTGTAAATAAAATAAATGCATGTTCTTAACTGGGTAATTTATCTATCTATCAAAACGCTGTTAGTAGTAGTTACCGCCCGCAATTAATTAATTAATTAATGGGAGAAGGACATAATGATATGATAATATGGGGAAACTGGAGATTCCAATTACGATGTTTAGGTTAACAAATACTACCATAAGTTGTTCAACAAACTGATCTTGTTAGAAGAAATCTTTTTTGATTTGACCAAGTATATATGTATATATGAAGACTAGCTGGCTGCACTTAACTTTAGACTTGTATGGAGAGCCATTAATCACCTAACTTATGATCATGTATTACAATCACAATTGTACTTAATTATCTTATCCAGTAAATAACCTAAGTCTGAATTAAGTTACCCCACCACAAAATTAGAGTTAAATTTATTTTTAAGAAAAATTTTATGTTTCCAAATACTCGGTCAAGAATTTTGCTTGGGGTGATAAAAGTAATGAAAAATAATTTTAAAATATAAATATATCTCATTTTTTAAAAATATGTATATTTAATTAGCCAAGGACTTAATGTTTACAGTACCCTCAAATGTGATCATATTATATGCTAACGTATATTACCATTTTATCTTTTCCTTTTTCCATCATACCATACGTACATTTAAAACATCCTCGTCTTTTTAGCCAGTAATAAAAGAAAATCCCCATGATGACCCAACATAGGGTGGAAGAGTCTTTTACAGCTCAACAGCCTTGAAATTCAAAGCTCAAAGAGGCAAGAGGCAATTAAATTATATTAGAAGGTAGGCCTAACAAAATATAATTGTGAGTTAATTTTGATTTATAAAATATGATTATGATTTTATTTATGAACTAAAATCATATTAACTATTTTTAATACAAGTTGTGTTGATTGAAACCATATATAATTATGATGAATAATGCTACAGACAAACTATTCTACAAATATTTTATAAACTGCTGATGTGACATACTCCACCTTAGCATATTGATCAACAAATTATTTTAATGTAGTCTTCGACCCCACACAATATAATCTTCGGCCCCACACAATATGCTGAAGCGGAGTATGTCATATCAGCAGTTTGTAAAATATTTGTAGAATAATTTGTGTCTCTAACATTATTCAATTATGATTTAAATATAGGTCAACCTATATTTTAAATTTCAAACTTACCTTTATTATGATCCAATTAAATAAATTATTATTAAATATATCATGTATACATAATCACTTTTGAGTTGGAAGGGCAGAGAATGTATACATAATCACTGAATATTTTTTTTAGGGGTGGGGGTGTATACATAATCACTAAATATTAATTTTTTTTGGGGGTGGGGGGAGTGTATACATAATAAAAGGTATTATTGTCTTCTATATAAAGAAATTAAAGAAAAACACAAATGACAAGTTTCGCATTCATTATTATAGCATTCTAGCACAAAACTTTCATATTATGTTTTTTTTTTTGGCCAGTTCTCAAAAGAGATGAAACTAATGGTCATGAAGAAAATATTTCATATATACACAGTCGATAGGTCATTTGACACCAACTTAAATTGATGTTCTCCATCTCCCGGAGCACCTATATATGTTTTGCTTGTTTTACATGATGGCACACTTGAAAAAGCTAAAGAACCTGTACAACTTACAGTGTTATGAGATAGTACGGAATATGCCATACCAACTAGCAGAGCCACAGGCATATATAAACATATTGTTTAATCAATAAACACATGCAAAAGGAAGAAGGGCTTTCATAATTCACCAAATACTTTCCAGGTACATACATATTTGACAACTTACAGACCAACAAACAAACTAGTTCCAACACAATAAAGATATCTTTAGGCTTTGTATAAGAAACTCGAGTCCAGAGAAAACAAGTGGAAATTTGATAATCCATATGTTTTTCTGTTAGTTCCCAAGGTTTGGGCTGGCTTAGCCAATCTATCATTTATGCATCCAAACTAACACCAAAACATATATATCTCTGTAACCAAACAAAACAAAACAGTTTCTCATTAATAGAGCAAGTTTGACAATGAATACATGTAAACCAAGCACGTGAGAAAAGAGCAAGCTTGACAATGAATAGATGTAAATCAAGCCCACATTAATCCATCTGCACTTTATGCAATAAGAAACCAAGATGTTGCATATGCCCACAGCAACTTTACACGCAAAAGGAAGTAATGTGCACAAGAACAAGTGTCGCACAAATTCAAAAACCTGGTCAGCACACCTAAAATCTAGTTTCTACATTTCACAATATTAGTTTCAATCACTACCCCTGAATATCCAGAAGTTCATATTAAGCATGCGAACATGTTTCACACGAAAGTGAGAAAATATTGTTGGAATCATTCTTACAGATAGCACTTGTAGAGAGAATTTTGAAGACTACAAAAAAAGATACATCAAACTACAGAACATTTTGCAAGGTTTTAAAGTAAAAGTAATGTATTGGTTTGAAAGAGCAATATATGAAAGTAAGCCACACGATCATTTTCTTTTTTTTTGGTGTATTGATATTTACATGATATTGCTTCCTCGTTTCACGGTTGGAAGTAGTTTTATGCTGCTGAACAGATTGCAACACAATTAAATCTGATTCAGACATTTTTTAAATTTCTATATGGAAATATTTGTTTCCTCTCTCCTAAAACTAAAGGAAGAAATTAATAGGATATGCATGTTAGTATTACACTACCATTGAAAGAGGAGAAGAAAATCAGTAGAACAGATGGGCCAACTTGCCTTCAAATGTTGTTATTAAAGAAGATAAAAGAATGATGCTGGAGGGAAAAAGAAGCAAGGAGAACAAATGAAGGATTATGAACATATAGGCATCAATAATGTTCATCTGTGTTGCTTGCACTTCCCTGGGACCTGCATATTGCTAAATGATGCAGTAGAGACAACATCAACTATTTCTGTAGTTTTAAGCTAATTTTTTATGCATACACAAAGTTATATCACCTTCTTGAAATTGAGAGAGCAACGCTAACCTAACAGAGAAAACAACACAATCATAATCTTTTCATTATTGTTATTGTTATTATTATAAGTAATCATGTATTAAAAGGGTATCAAAAGTGGATGAATTCCAGTACGCGCAAAAGACATGGACAACAGCCCACGAACAATACTAGCAGGGAACAAAACCTATACACCAAAAGACCATCTCAAGCTATAGGGCTGAACTCCGCCACACAATCAGCAAAAGAATCTACTGAACCTGGATAGAATTTATTCCGTCAAAAGGAATAGGAGGCTCAAAATAAACGACCAGATATGAACATTGGAATGCTCCTTCCCCTCAAAATATCTACAGTTTCTTTTCCTCCAAATGACCCATCAAATACAATGAGGCACCAAACCCTTGCTCCCCTCCAGACATCCATTATCCAACAAGTATCGAACCCATCTAGGAATCACCCAAGCCACACCAGCAAAAATCAAGGAAAGTGATCATAAATCTCTATCAACATTGCAATGTAACAGCAAATGTTCTGCCGATTCCCAGTTCTTCCTACAGATATAGCATTCACCCATCCTCCAGTTGGACTCTTGAGTCAATATAGCACCAAGGAAGCGATCCACGAGAAAAGGGTCACCTTCCTAGGTACCCTCACACACCATATGCTTTTTGATGAATAACAATCATCCTGACCCTGTAACCTGTGTTACTCGGACTCGGGTGCGGATACGAATCTAGGTGTTAGACACGTAAAGTCAAAAAATAGAGGATACACATATACGAATCCTAATTTGGACACGGGTGCGGGAATACGAACCTAAGTATCTTATTGAAAACTGAACTAATAAGAGCGTTCATACTTAAAATATGGGGATGCAGGGGTTAAAATGTAAAATCAGAAAACTTAGCGGTGATTATGAAAGAAAAGTAGGGATTTAAATGAAAAGTCTGCAACTTAGGAACTAGATCTAAAGTTTAAGAAAACTATAAGGTACTAAACTGAATTTAACCAAGATATTTTTAAATCTCATATCCCCTTTTATATTTTCTTCCCCTTTTATATTTTCTTACGCAAACATAGCAGCGACAAGGGCTAGACGAGTATAAAGTATAGACGAGACTCGAGAGGTTGTGTCGACACAAACTACAACAACTACGATAAAGGGTGGCACCAGCGATGGCGATCGACTCCTGTGATGGTGATGGAAGCTTCCAGCTGCAGAGATCTATTCTTTTCTTCTTCCTTTCTTTTCCTTTTCTTTTTTTTTCTCTTCCAAATCGTGCACCTTGGAACTTGTTAGTTTTCTGTCGTGCAGCACTAAAAACAGTCGTATCCGGATTTCTGTGACCGGATCCCGTACGAATACCGCACCCGTACCAGTGTCGTGTCGACACGGGTACTCCACTAAAAATGACGAGTCCGAATAACACATCTTGTAACACTGCATAATACAATCTCAATAAAAACCTACTACTATGATGAGGAATCCACTGCACATAAATTTCCCCCTCTTGAAACCGATCAACCTAAGCAAGAAGAGACAATAAACCATCCACCTCCCAAGCTCCCAATCCTGAAAAGGCCTTTTGAACATCGGTTGCCATGACATACACCCATCTATAATGGGTGCATAATCCGCCACAACCGCATGCCGATTCATTACAAGAATAAAAAGATTCTGAAATCACACACAAAGAGTCTCCTCCAATAACCAAACATCCTTTCAGAACTGGATTCTCTCACCAAGCCTAACCACAAAAGAAACATGTTTCTTAAACTCCTACCACTCGTCAACAACACCCTCCCACAAGGCCACCCATAAGGAATTCTAAAACCTTTTGTAAGCAATCCTCCTTGCTCCATCCTTAACCTACAAATCACTACTCTATTCCACAAGCACTCTTTAGAAACAAAAAGCCACAAACATTTCCCTCTAAGAGCCTTAGTGACTAGTGAGCAACCTAAAATCACGGTCTATCCAGAGGCGTATGCACTTGCTCCCAATTAAATGATTTGTACTTCCCTCCCTAAGGAAGTTCAAAATACTTCTAGCATTTTTAAGTCTTTGGCTAGGGAAATTAATGCAACAACACAGGATTAAACATTGTGAGCTTGAACAAGCTTATAAGCATCAGCAGGTGAGGAGTTAATTATTGATCTTTTCCAACCCATTATCTGGCATAAAATCTTAAAGACTTCGAAACTTGGTCATTGGCATCATTGCATAAATATAATTACTATTTTTTTAGCTTCCCCATTTGACGACCATAGCAGCATGCAAGATTTGATATGCTAAGGTTACTGAAGGTTTGCATTTCGCAACAACTAATAATCGAAAACTATCAAGCTGTATGTTGAGGGTAAATTTTAAAAGCAAAACACGGTTTGCATGAGTTAATATTTTTAAGGGAATACTTACAATGCAAGGCTATGACATATCGTGTTGGGAACTGGTTTCAAGTACATTCTCGGATTCCATGTGGGAAGCAACAGTTGGAAGCTTGTTACATATCAACATGAGCAACAAAATGTATATATTTAAGTGGCAATAGAAAATTAGAATAACTTTAAGAATTTAATAAGAAAAAAATTGCTGATACAGTAACATCTATTTCTCTATTTAAGCTAAAGAGGAAACAAAATATTATTTTGACAACCGACATGGTAGACTAAATTATCATGTTCTTTAACGACATGCATGAGTAAAAAATATACTTACACATGCATGACTTCTCTATGGCGGAGAACGAAATTAGTAAACTCTCAAGTCTAGACCTTCCGAAACCATGTGTATTCTCTCTTCTTCTTTTTTGCTAATTTCCGCGCGCACACACCCAAGAATAACTCACCCAAGAATCGAACTATTGACCTCATGAAACTATAAGGTAAGAGTTACCGTTGGGCCAAGAACCATAAGGCAACCATGTGCATTCTTTTACATACAATATTATTACAAATTATTGAACGATAAACATCACTAATCGGTGAATTAATTATTTATATTATTCCCAATCATAGCAAATTGTGAAGGGTAAATCTCTCTAGTATTTAGTATTTTAGATCTGATTTACAAGTACTGCATGTATATTTATTCCTTCATCAGTATTCCTTTTAAATGCATACTTTGACCTTGTCAAAGTTTACTCTTGTCGGCGTTGAGATACGAGAAATTCTAAAAGCATCTTTGACAATCCTATGACAACCATGAACATGGAGAGAAAAGGTACCATCTGAATTTTGACAATGGATTTTATGACAATAGTCATATCGAGAAATAAAATTCAATTAAGAGATCATGCAGACAAATGAGGATCCTCAAAGTGAAAGTCAAAAGGTCAACCAAACAAAGAAACAAAGTAACAAAAAGCAGGAACAGCAATTGACAATTTCAAATGGATCAACTCTTTACACACGAGATAAAATGGAAGGATAATTTAAACACAATGGCTATTTCACCGACACCGAAGTTATCATAACATAAAAACAAAAACAACAGATAACGGCAATGTCCAACAAAACTACTTATAATTTTGATTAACAACTCAAGATGTGTTACCAAGTGCGCAGTATAGAAGCAAAAAGAGAACCAACCAAACACTGAGCCTGCATCCCCAGAAGTTCAAAGCTCGAATTCTTCGTCCCGAAGAGCCATCTCTGCTGCTTCTTCCTCCTCGTCGTCAAGAACAAAGTACTCATTCTTCTCAACGGGCCTAAACATATAAAACATCACCACATAAAATGCCAAACTGGCAACTTCCTCAGCTGCATTTGATACCCATTGGTACTTGTATGCCGCAATTGTCCTAAGTGCGAAAACGACAATCCTTGTAAAGTACAAGTACCCAATCACCACAATGTAAAACTGCCTAAACAGTGTCAATTTAGCCAAATTTCTCGCAGCCTTCCCATCAGTCTTTGATGTCTCCCTCAACGACCTAATCGACCACACAATGGGGAATATAATTGCACAACAACACACAATATCCACCAACAAAAACACCTGATTCCAAGTCACCCAATCCTTAATAAATGGCCCAGTCTCCCCAATCACAATGGATGCCACATTCGCCAAAACCTGAAGCGGAATCACAATCATCAACACCTTCTTCTCCTTCTCTTGCAAAAAGGGTTTCAAAAACGACCATCCAGTACCGATCAACACAATAACAGTAAACAACAAGACAACCCTAATGAACTGAAAGATATAGAACAAAACATCCCATCCGTGAGGCGTACCGGTGACTTTCACATAATGCTTATCCTCAGCAGCACAGATCAAGTTCAAAGCTTTCATAACAAGTAATCCGGCCATCAACATATGAATCCGGTGAACGGATCGCTTGTTTTTAACACAGTTGAGTATCCAAAACCCTAGAAACCCGATGTAAATGAGGGAAAAGAAAAAATAGAGTGAAGGGAGCTGAGTTAGACCTGCGGAGAGATAATCTTTGGTTCTACCGCCATTATCGAGATTGTAGACTTCTGTATGGACATCCATGGTAACTTGGCTTTCAGGGGCGCAATTAGCGAAGAAGAGGCTGTATTCGTTAGGGAAGCTGACGGGGTAAGACTTGTTGAAGGAGGAGTCCGGCGGCGGGGAGAGATCCCGAAAGGTGAAGAGGAGATTAATGTATTTGGAATCGACGACGCAGAAATTGGGATTTTGTTGGAGTTCCATAAGGACCTGGATTAGGGATTCTTCCGATAGGAGGAAAAATCCCAGGCGAGATGCGTCAAGTTGTGAAAGGGAGGAGGAGACGGAGACGGCAGAGACGAAGACCGAGACGGTGCCGGTGTGGGTGAATCCGAATTTCTCGAAGAGGATCATGGGGCGGGCGTCGTTGCTGATTTTGAGGGTTTTTATCTCGGCGGTGGAGGGGGAGGGGAGGAGGGCGAGGAGGAGAAAGAGCACGACATAGAAGGGAATTCTCGTCATTTTTGGAGAGAGAAAGTGTCGGTGAGAATTGTGATTTTGTAGGTGGGAGGTGGTGGAGGAGGAGGAGGAGGGATTTGCCGATTTGGAACTTGGAAGTGGGCGACGAAGACAATGGGAGAGTGATGTTTTAAGATACTACGATTCTATGAAAATACCGATTCATACCGATATTACCCTTTTTCAGTTGCCTGGTAGAACTGGATCCAGAGAAAATAAATGTAGTATCAATTAATTATAGTATGTCCCAGTCGGCCATGATTCTTTTCTCCTCTTTTCTCTTCCTCGGGCTTTCTTCTTGTGTTTTTTATAAGAGTCTTCCTGAGAGTTTTGGGTAATGTACATGTATGTATATATGAGATATTAAAAATTAAAAAGGATTTTATTTTAATTTATTGTTTTTTATCGTATATATTTTTTAATTTAATTTTGTCAAATATTTATTGATATGTACATTATTTTTCTTTGACAGATGTATTAAAATAATGGGTCTTGGTAAAAATTAAGAAGAAGAAGAAGAAGCAGGACAAAAGTTGAGTAGATTTTGAAGTGCAAAGTTTGTTTGATGTTGATTCATACAGTTTTCCCAACAGATATGCTCACAAGGACTAAAGTATTTCCATTCCACCAATATGAGGAGGGGTAATAGAGCAAGTGGATGGAGTAGTTAAACGAAAGAAGAAAAGCAAAGAATGTTGGTGTCTATATATAATTTTGATAATACAAAGTGTGTTACACCAGGCATTTATTTGTTGGCAAAGAAAGCTAAGGGAGATTTTTGTTTGTTCTTGTCTGTTTTGGTTTTTAATTTGTTGAGCTTTGGGTTCTTTCCCGCAAGTAGTATTCTTGTGTTAAAAAAAAACCAGTTATTAACATTCTTGAGTTAAATGTAACAGTTCCATCAACAAATTTTATTAACATTTATTTTGTCTCTGACAATTATTTTGTTAGGGTCCACCAATAATTGGTTGTTACGACACCAAATATTCTTTGGCATTATTCTTTTTATTTTTTATAATTTGCACATATTATCTTTAACTTTTTATCAATTTAACACTAGTTTACTGTTTCAGAAACACATATAAAAAAATATAAGTTTATTAATTAAAAGTCGAGGTCTTACATTCAACATCAACAAGGGGTATAGCATGTTCAAAGTTGTAAGAATTGGGAAACGTGATTTGATCCCAAGAAATGGATTTAGGATTTCTCTAGTATCTGTTTGTAAGAAAATAGCCTCTCATCTTTCATTCTCTTTTAACCTAGGTTTTACAAGGAGTGAAAGATGAGACAAGACAACATTTATAATGGATTCTGTAAAGAAGAGTAAATGGTGCTCTATTTATTACTATTAGGAAGGATTTTGTAATTGTTAGTTTGAATATTTAACATCACCAAGATGAACCATAAAATTAGGAAAATAGTTGAAATATATAAGCTGGTTTCAACCATTCAATTGCTGAAAAAATTCCACCAACAAATATATTGCTATAGAAAAATTATTAATGCAACTGGATTTAGCACATTAAGAACTAGGATAAGTATCACACCATTTAACCACATTGCATCAAATCTGTAGAGACTGTTGTTCAACATACTTTTTTTTTTCCCATACCTAATTACAGAGTCTACCGTAAACAATCACCAAAATTATTAAGCATCTTTCACATTAATATTATAACAGCTTCCCAACTTCTTAGCAGTTCCATCAGCAAGGACTTTATCTATCAGCTCAAACTTCTTGTAGTTAGCTTTTAGGGACTCTGCTTGCCGACTTGCAAGTTTTTCTTCTAGACCAAGTTGTGTCTGCAGATGGATGAAAAATTAGATCAACACTGAGCAAATACAATGCAGGAAGTTATGGACATGTATAGGAGGAACAACAGACTACCTTGAGCAGGTACGAAGCTTCAGAAGCATGTTTTCCAATCAGATCCTTGATCTTCTTTGCTACCTCAAAATCAGGATCCTTAGGATCCAACCAACGACATTGTAATTTTCTACCTGGCTTCCTTGGGCGATCGTCAAACATCTCTATCTCAGCAGCACACGCCCTCACAGGCCTTGGCATCCCAGACATCATGAACGGGAAATTGGCAATTTCTGAGATAATTTGGCTGGCCTGTTTTGAATTCTCCATCTCCACCAAAGCTGCACACGGGATATTCTTGGGTCCAATGTAGTTAGGAATGAACTGGACATTAGTTACATTTCCAAACTGATCAAGAGCAGTTTTTACAACAGCCTCAGTGACTTGAGGTGAGAGATTATCAACATAAACAGTTCTTTTCACCTTCTCTTCAAATGCAGCATACTCAGCTTCAGCAGAGGATTCCATAACACGGGCAATTTCTACACGGAGAATTTTAAAGGGGGGGATCAGAGTAATTTTTTTTTTGACGAGTAAAATCAGAATGATTGGCTCACGAATTAATCAAAAGTTTCAATCTAGACAATCTCACTAAAAGTCTTCAATTAATCACAGATAATATATAGAATCTAAATCACGAAGAACCAAGCACCATCACCATGCCAACAAATGCTTCATTAACAGGGAGATAATTTGAATTTAAAAATAAATAAAATCATTTACCTTAAAGAAACATAAAGCATTATTCAGTAACATGTAGTCATCAACCACAAGGTTCAGGTCTTTTTAGTTTTTAATATAATGAAGATATGTTTTTTAAAAAAAAATCAACCAAACCATTGTTCATATTACTAAAATGAAATTGAAAAACCTTTGAAAGAGTATGACTCAACTGTGTATTCGACTGTGACGGTTAAGAGTACAATATATTAATGTAAACTAATTTCTTCCGAATGATGCACATAGTTAAGATTTATCAAGGAAATTGACTGCTCTCATATACATGAATATAGAAAAAAAATCACAATATAGACAAAATCACAGATTCACCTATATTCTATAGACAATCCCCGAATGAAAATATATGTACCATATAAACTAAAAGGAAATGTATTTGACCAAATAACTTTGTACAACAAGAAGATTCCTAAGATGAGAAGCAATTATATAAACTAATCATATCATAATAAACAGAATTGGAATAAACTTTTGACTGAAGAACATAAATTGAATATATGAGTTAGTAGTAAAAGTATATCAGGAGGGAAATCAGGTTTTAAAGAGGGAGATCAAAGATAATTTGAAGGAGCAGAGAGACCAATTAAAAAGAAAGAAATAGGCGTCAATGGCTGTATTTGTCTGTGACGCCAGCATAACAATAGAGAGTTGTAGACGCCACAACAAGCAACTGCCAGGTGAGAGATTTCTGATGCAGAAGACGCTTGGGATAGGTGTCTGATGCGAATGAGTTATAATTAACCCTAAAGAGGATATGGGTGGAAATAAATTTAGTGCAGTTGTAAATTGAAGGGTAAAACTGGTATTATGAAGTTATTACTAAACCAAGTTTTCTCTTCTCTTCAAATCTTCTCAATTTTGAGAAGAGAACTTTGGGAAGAAAAAAAGCCATTTTTTCTCTAACTTTCTTTTCTTTTCTCTCCAAAAAAACTCCAAAGCATGTACTAAGTTCATTTTCTCTTCTTTTCTGTTCTCCCTGATTTTAAACTCCAAAACCTTCGAAAACTTAGTTATATGCTTCAACAGTTCGAAGTTGCAACACCAATACAGGCACTTTCTTTTCCCCCCGAAATAGTTCTCTTGTTGATGAATCTACTAATATCTTGATCAGCACTGAAAAGTTAAGGAGAAAATAAAAATATATATATAAAGGGTAAAATGTGTACAAGCAATGAAAGAAAAAAAAAATAGTCCATTTAGTTACACCACAGATTCATCTAAACAAGTAATGATATTAATCCACCAAACCATTAGGATCATACTTGATGGTAGAAAATAGAAGATCAACATGAACTACAAGAATGCATGAATTCTGCAACAAAACCAGGAAAAAAGAAATCTTACAACTACAATAGTTTTTGATATAAGCAGAAATCATATTATGGAAAGAGAAAAATGAAAGTCAGAAATAGAACAAGGTAATTAAGTCATAAGGTAAAAGAAAAGTAAAAGTGCCATGGGTGCATACTATAGCCCTTAGATTGGAAAAAAATGTAACTAAAGACAAAAATACAGTCAGAAGGGAACAAAGAAAACACACTAAACTAATGTACATCAAGTTGCTCAAAATGGCTATCTCAAATGAAGCCCATACATGTCCATAAAGTGCTTCTTATCAAACTTGCAAAGGTTTTGATGAGGATGTAAGCAAAAGAAATTTAATAACATTAGGTTATTATTATATATTATTATTTATGGGTGATTTCAATGTAATTAGTTTGTTTAGTAGATAATATTAGGATATATTTACTTGTATTAGTAAAATATTCTAGAGTATTAATAATTTAAGGTAGTAGATAATTACTATGATTTTATTTCCTTATTTAATTAGGTTTCTTAATATTTTATTTAGCCTCCAAGTATTAGGATTTTTTTCTTATTCCAATATAAACCGTTGAAATAACTAAATAGTTATTATTATCGAATAATTTATATTATTGAATATTAAGCATTGTGCATTGTGGCTTTTAGCCCCTTTTATCTTCTTTTAATCTCCTTTATACTCGGTTCCTCCATACTTGTCCTACATCAAGTTTCCTCTTTATATCAGAAGTAGAGAAGATTCCTCCATACTTGTCCTACATCAAGTTTCTTCTTTATATCAGAAGTAGAAAAGATACCATCTTTAATTGGTTATTTATTTCAATTGAAGCATTCATGATAAAGAATAATAGCAAAATTAAACAACAGTTTCAACTTGAAACACTAGGCACACTCCTATTACTTACATTCCTCTCCACAACATAGTTGTTTCCTTTATTGAATGCATGTCGCACATAGATCCCTCTAAGTGACTACATCAGGACAGGAGAGGAGGGGAGGAGGGGAGGAGGGGAGGAGGGGAGGGGAGGGGATACGCAACAGAAATTAACAAGACCATTTAGCTAGACCATAAATCCCTCGCGCTACAATATCCATCAAACCACTAAAACTGATGCTTGAACACTAATGAACTTCAACAACATAGATTGAACACTTGTGAACTTCAACAACATAGGGTTTCTGAGGTACAATCAAAAGAGAAGAAATCTTACTACTACCTGTGTTACACGAACTCTTCACTTTATCATAAAGTACTAGTGTCTGACACTCGAACAAGAATATGGGTACTGGACACTACATTTTAGTGTAAATTGACAAAATTGAGGAGCACCAGCGTCGGACTCTTCAAAATACTGCGTCCAACCAGACACTCCATCCAAATCCGTGAAATGTTATTTCCATAAGGAAAAATTAAAATTTCCACACAGCAGCCTCATATGAATTAGTGACCCATTTACTATTCAAAGGGCCTTGTAGAATGTTTATTTCCCTTGTGGAAATATTATATCTCCCTTAGAAGTTATATTGTGGTTTTTTGAAAATATTAAATTGATGTTGAAGACTTATGAACTACAAGAGAATAGGATTGTTGAAGCACAACCAAAAGAAATAAATCTTTACTACTACTAATACCAAATCATGTAAACTTTAGAAATTATTTTGTAGTTGTTGCATTCTAAATTCAAGTTGTTTGGACTAAGCTCGAAAGAAAAGTTAGATCCTCTTGAAACCCAAAATTCTACTCGTATAATCTACATATCTAATTAAATCCCTGTGTGCAGCAGGATTCACAATTGTGACAAAACGATTCCCAAGTGGAATTTTGACCTGTAGAGGCGCCCAAGTGCTTCATTAATAAGTATACACATTGCATAATCATGTTGTGTAAAAGGAGCATCCGTAAATCTGCAGATTTGATAAGCAAAAGCATGATGTAGACCGGATTTCTCCCCCAAATTGCAAACTGAGAAAGAATCCAGCACCCTTATTGATTTGGTGATTATTAACCCAAAATTCAATGCATTCGGTAAAGTAGACGGCTAAGCTACCCAACACTTGTCTAATGTTAGCCACTAGCCAACTGCCCACCTTACTTTTGATCTCTTAATTTTATCTAATTAGAAAATAAAATCTTGACACTTTGATTTAATTATTTTCAACCTGTTGCACAACATACAACACTTCTACTTCCCTTGTCTTTCCTCATTGAGAAACAAATGAACAAACCTTCCTCCCAGCTGGAGATGCTAGTTGAATTCTGGTAACTACGATTTGCTTTCAACCCGCTATGAAATGACCAGATTTCAAAGTCATACTAGGTCCAATAAAGTTCAAAGTAGAAATAATTTTAAAACTACGAGATTGCCTTGAAGTTAAAATGCTAAATCAAAGTAAAGTGTTTTTTTCCTATATTCATAGTTAATGCCTAACAATAGAAAAGTTGTGGGAAGGTTAGCATTACCCTTCAGTAAATAGAAAAGATCCATCTAATAAGAGACTAGTTTGGTCTATAGAGCAAAAAAGACATTCAAAACAAAAAGAAATAAATTCAACATAAGTTTAAAAGACTTCCTTCGCACTCTATCTACCCTGCTCTATCACATTCTATCTCTTCACTTGACAATTATCTCACCTCTCCAATGTCAAGATCAAACTATGATCTACAACTGTTTATAGTCAGCAGTTTAATATCTAGAACATGTCTTGATATTGCACTGACGATGCAAATACTTACAAATTCTTAAAAAGAGGCGTATATAAGCATGTGGGGTGGGATGAACATATTTTATTAGTAAGATATACATCATGTTTCTCCACCAGGATTAATTCAATAAAGATGGTATCAAAGAATAGTAACTGCAATTTTGCCACGTCATAGGGTTTTGAGCTTAACATCAATATCAAATTCCCCAACTTAATGAGATGTTCTCGCCAAATCAAGATACTCTCAAAAGATTATTAACAAAATAGTTCAGAATGTATGTATTGATTGTGAATGGTGGGTAAATGGAGTTCAAGAACGTATATACGTGCCTGTCTATTGAAGAGAGAGACTGCGACGAGCGAATATAGGAATATTTAGGTTTGAGACTTACCGATATTGGTGAATTTCCACCGGAAAGGTGCCGTAGAACGGAGGTAGCAGACCGGGTCACCGGAGCTCCGACAGATGAAAATAGATTGAACAACTGATTATAAACTTAGAAGGAACCAATGGAAACGGCTGGAATAATTGAGACTTCATAAAAACCCGGCTCTGTCCATAAGGGTCAGAGCGGACATATTTTACAATTGGGCCAAGTTAGGCCGGTTGGCCCTTTGGACGACAAACCGGTTTGATTTGTTTAGATTTTGAGACCTCAAATCCTATATATAGTTGGCAGCAGAAAAAAAAATGCTTTATTTTGTAAAGTTGTTTCTTTAGATAGAGTAATTCATTTTTATAATTAAAGTACATAATTATTGATCTTAATATATTATATTAATATTTTAATAACATCAATAAAATAGGTTCCTTCTACAAATATATTATTATTTAACTAATAATACAATTTTAAATTTAATTATTTATAATATTTTGAACAATCTATAAAAATTATTCATATATTTATATACTAGTAAAATCTTACTTAATTAAATTTGAATAGTTATATTTATATATTATGATAAAAATATATATTATACAGTTAGAGGTTATTGATGATAAAAATATGAATTTTCATAAAAATAAAAATTATATACAAATAAGATTATTATTGTAATAAGAAAATCGTAATTTGAAAGGGAGAAAAGACAAGTGAAACTTAAAATAATTTTTTAATTTTAATATATTACAAAATCTTTTTAAAATTCAAGTTGAAGGATTAAGGTGATTTTTAAATACTTTTATATAGATAAATAGATTAAAAAGCTGCTCAATAAGTTAACATGATTTATATAACTATAAAATAAGGTAAATTTATTTAACGGTACTTTTAAGTAATTTATTATTTTTATAATGAAAAATGATAATATGTTGACAAAATTCTTCGAAATAAAGTTAACTCGCCGTCTGTGGGAATCGAACCCACGACCACATGGTTAAAAGCCATGCGCTCTACCAGCTGAGCTAAGACGGCACTATGAATTCAGGAGAAAGTGAGGTAAATTCGTCTTTGCATTTTATGGCAACTTTGCATCAGATGGACTTGTAGCAGATCATCCATGGCATTATGCTTTGTACATTCATTCTGGTGTCAAACAACTTATCAAAGGACCTAAAAAGTTGGGTGATAGCTGGATTTTCCATTATGTTTTTCCACATTATATTGTTGAACAACTCATTCATTATTGAACACAAAAAGGAACTCACTGCGAGCTTGATCGGGTGGGTATATATATAACAAATTGCCAAGAATGTCTGAAATGGTAAAATACGATTATATTATAGATAAAAATAGCCAAAATAATCAGATATACAAATCACTACATATCTCCCCAAGTAAAAGCAAGTTGACACATCAACTAGTGCATAAATGAACGAAAGAAATTACTATTTCAAAGAAATTCCCCCTTGTTTTAACTAACTTGGCACCATCTCACTTTAAAAGAATACTCTGTCCTCCCTCTCCCTCCACTAAGCTTAGCTCCCCATTAGCAGTAGTATCTTTAGAGAGTGGTATGAAATGGCTACATATTGTAATAATGCAGAAGAAGAAGACGACTTCATAGATATGGAACTAATTTATTCGTCCAACTTGTTCTTTTACTCCACAAATTCTTCTCCCCCACAAGCCAGAGAATTTGAGTTTCAAATGTGTTGTTCCATTTCTGACGATCAGAAAGAAACCACCAATTCCCCTGCTGATGAACTCTTCTACAAAGGAAAACTCCTTCCACTTCACCTTCCTCCTCGTTTACAAATGGTCCAAAACCCCATCATTACCACCACTACCTTTCAAGAAGATGATGAACACCACTACAAAACCAATAACAATACCTCTGCAATGTTAACACCTTGTACTGCTAATAATAGCACCCCATTGGATCAATCATGCAATATTTCTCCACCAGAATCTTGCAGGATTAGTAGTGAACTCAGCCCAGATGAATACATTTTTGAATGGTCAAATGAATCGAGTGGATCCACTAATGGTGACCATCCTAAAAAATCTTGGTCCAAGAAGAATCTCAAGCTGATCAAGAAATCATCACTTGGTCAAAAACTTAAGGCATCGCGGGCTTATTTGAAATCTCTCTTCTCGAAATATGGTTGTTCCGACGAATCCTGTGTCAAAGCAGCCGGCAGTGTGGAAGAAGCTGGAAATTTGAGCAAGTACAATGTAAATGTAGCCAAGAAAATCCCAGAAGGAACTAAATTTCCAACAATATCTGCTATTATGAATATGAATAGCAATGAGAAAGAGGGATTTGAGGATAATGGCAGTAGTAGCCATAGGAAGTCATTTTCAGGGGCAATGATCAATAGATGTCCCAAAATGAAGTGCTCATCTTCATCTTCATCTTCATCATGTGATTCCTTTTCTTCTTCGTCGTCATTTTCATTTATTTCAAATGGAGTTTATGAGTTGCAGCTCCTAAAGAGGAGTGGCAGTGCCAATTCAGAGATTGATGGTTCAATTGAGGCTGCAATTGCTCACTGTAAAAGAGCTCTTTAGTTCAAGAAATACAGCAAAATGAAGACGGGTTTTGGTCATTTTCTGTTTCCAGAAGTGCATCTTGCAGAAGGGATCAAGAGAGGCCAGGTGTTTGTAGCATTTGATGATTCTGTTTAAACAGAGAGAGTATTCAATGTTTACCAAATTACCCTCTTCCTGCTAAATTTTCTGCATGGCATGGGTGGTGTTCTTCGTTTCTATGTGACGTTCAGGCATTTGCCCCAAGACAAAATTTCAATATTTTTTTTTACTGTGCGAACATATATATATATATATATATATATATATATATATATATATATATATTAAATTTAATGTTTAATGTACGTTCTCACTGGAGATTTCTGCTACATCCTTCCAAACATGAGAGTTCTATTTGAATTCCTGACTTTTGTTAGGCAATAGGACATGACACTTAAAAAGTACTTGTTGCCAATAGCAAATTTAGTTCTCTAACAATAAATTTTAGGACTAGACATCATATAATTAATTAATTAAGTTTGTCCAAGAATATACAAACCTTGGTATGCTTTTATAAGAAAAAAAGTTGAATACAAGTGTCTTTTTCAGTAAAACTATAACTCCAGTGTCCGGCCACCAAAAGCCCCAGTACTAAACACTTGGACACATTCTCTTTTCAAACAAGTGCGTTCATTCGTTGTTTCAGCTTGGTCATCCATCCGGTCCCTACATAATGTTACAGTCACACAAGCCAAGGTTATCTTCAGCTCTTCCTTAAACTCTGTAGTTCATGTACTTGTACAACCATTTAAACATAAAAGATAAAACTCATTCGTGACATTCTTTGTTGGGCGTAGGGAATAGTAAGAATTGAGAATGTAGATGAGTTGTAGCAAAGGTGTACGTATTGACTGGAAAGGTCCTCGCAGCAAAGACACAACCATCTGTAAAAGCATTTCAGCAAAAATTCTACTCCTACTTGCATATCAAACATATGGTCAATTTAGAAATTAAGCAACAGGAGAAGAAAAATGAGCAAATTTCTTTTGCATAAAATACCCTTCAATCCCACATGCATGCATACCCTTGTTTGGAAGTAATAATAATGCAAAACTTCCTAATCTAAAAATGGATATTTTGTCAGTTCAGTTTGTGGAACATGTGGTGATGAGGGTCAGGGTCAGGGTCAGGACTTGAGAGAAATGCAAAGCACCGAATTAATTTCCCTGCAGACAAATTTTTTTTGGCAAGTATATAACTTGTCGTTTTCTTGAGCTTTATTCTGTAGTTGTCCTCAGTAATGTGTCCATGTTCAAAAACAAATCAAAGAGTCTCTTTGCTATGTAACAATCTTCCTGCCCCTTCCACACATTTCAAAATTGAATCTCCTTTCGATTAAATCAGATTTCTTATTCCAACATTCAATGCACTCTTCGACCTGGAATTCCACAAAAAGATTTTGTTCTTCTTAAACTGCAGTAAACGGCATATGCAGAGGATTTTATGCTCCCCTTGGAATCAGATTTCTACAAAATATTTGTGAACCATATCTCCATAGACAAGGTACTATACTTAGCATTTGGACTAGGGTCAAGTCAAATGCGATATTCCATAAGCAACTAAGCTTTACAAACAAGAAATGAGGAACTTAATTTGTTCAACCAACAAAGATTTTAAAGACAAACAAGAGATAACCTAGTGGCAAAAGCTTCTCTCCACTACACACCCTCCCATTACAATGATGTCACATTTTAAATCTGGACCATAAATTTTAATTCTTAGCGACTTCCCCATGCTCCAAAGTCCAAAGACATTATTGTTCCACAAAATTGAAAGCGAATACTGAAGAGGAAATATTAAAGTGATAACATAAAATTAAATCAATGGTCTTGATTCAAAGTGGCATGTGCCTAAAACTTGTGTGATTCGATTGGATATATCTGAATACGTTACTAGCTACCCAATCCTCAAATAGATTAATTGCAGATAACGGTTCAATGCATTTAGCATAAATATGAAATAAAAAATACGGCCAAAATATTGTATGTACAACAGTACAAGTACAAACTGTTGAGTGGAATAAATCAATAATGTAATAATAGTATACATTATTATTCATATGATCAGGACACGTAGAATGATGTTAACAGACCCACAACATTATTATCACTATTCAGTCTTGTCGTTCCAGAAATTAGCATTGAATTCAGAGTCTTTTATTCTAGACTGACAGAGAAGAAAAAGATATGCCTCTATTATGCATGGAAACCTGATTTTTCTCAGGAAAAAAAAAAAAAAGTGGTTTCGAAATATAAGATTTGAACTTTCATTTCAAATATATATAATAGGATATATTTTTAAGTTAAAAATTGATATGATTTATTTTAGTTTTGAAAACTGTAAATGTTGTAACTAATTGTACTTATTAAGTAGTTTGCAAATTTTAATATTGATCCTAAATTCTGGTATGGAGAGGGAGTAATACAAAGGTGATAATATAGTAATATACCTGTCATTTGCGTATCTTTCTGAAGCAATGCTCCAACAATGTCTACATACTACATGTCCCTGTGTGGTTTAACAATATCTAGACATAGACAATGGGCTGCATTAAGCATTCAGTTTGCAACTGTTTTGCTTAAGTCTGGCTAATGGTTTAACAATAACTAGACAATGGGCTGTATTAAGGCACATACCAAACTTTGCTGAACCAGCAAAATTGAGTGCGATGAAAAACATAACTGTTATGACAAACTATGACAAACACAATAAATTAACGCATAAAGATAATAGCACAAGTTTTTTCGTGAAAATCCAAATCGGAAAAAAACCACGGAGAAGGCAGAATAAATCCATTAAATAAACATCTGAAGAATAGAGTAAATTATGAAAATTCTTAGAATCTCTGTGAATATCTCTGAATGACTCTGGATATATCTGAATTGTATGTTTTCCAAAATCCTAGGCCCTATAATTTTAGGCCATAGGAAAATCCAAAACCAAATAAGATTAAAAATACTAAATTGAGTATAGTTAGAAAAGATAACTTTGTTAAACCAAAACGGATTCTAAGTAATAACTAAATCTAAATCTAATAAGAATTCTTGTCATACTCAACAATAACCAATCCATTGAAGCCTAGTGAAAAATACAACACAACTCATAGACCATATGCTAGCAGAAAAGTTTGAATTTTTGGGTTCTTATTTTCAAATTATAGAATTGCATCGGAAAATTTTCAACACAGATTATAGAATTGCATTGGAAAAATTACAACAATACGAATGCAACTTTTTTATACGTCATATTGTGTTTTGACAAAAAACTTGACCAATATGCAACTTCATGGTATCATCCGTGGTATTCCATTAAAAAATAGATAATAATATATTGGGATTGACTCATATTTTTTCAGGTTCGACTAATGGTTACTACGACATAGTAATCGGAGGTCTCGCTCATGTTATAACAGTTAGGATTTTCAAGTTATTATAAAAATATTGTTTGATGTGTGGATCATTATAGAGTGTGTGAGACATCTAATGAATACATCAGACAAGTAAAACCAGCCAAATTGGTGAACCCTACTATAATATAATTATGTGTGATTGTACTATTATTCATTCTTAACTTTTAACAGAAACAATATTTGAGCAGTACAACTATATTAGTAAACCAAACCCCTAGATAGAGGCAAGGCGATCCAACTAGCAGTAGTCCCCTCAGATACGTATCTATGTCATTATAATGAAGATATCATCTGTTTGCCATAACTAAATCGCCTTGGGTATGTTTTTCCAAATCATCGACGAATGGAAAAACAGAATACCCTTCCACTCCACCCCCACATCGCTTGCTTTTCCAAGAAGCCTCCCATCTTCAAAGGCAAGAAGTGCACATATAGATATTGTACGTATACTAAATATCCCAAACATCCGGTAAATTATATACTCCGCATACATCGGGTGTTCACAAAAAGGATGCACTAACCATGGTAAGAAGATTCTTCATGGCTCAAGGACAAGTAAATTGCGTCAAATCCATCATTTGTATCCTTCTGTAGGCAATACTTCGCCTTAAGCATGCCCAAAAACTCACTAGATTTGAAGCACAATTTAGACATATCAAAGTAAGAAGAAGTAGTTAGCTAGCTCGACAAAGAGTATATATCTTAATTAAAGTTCTCATTATATCCGATCATTGAACTGTACTACGTACAGTTTCTCATTTTTATCTAGAAAGAAAAGGCACTTCATTTATCGTTTTCAACGTTGAATACTCCATGACAATAGGATTTCAAGACCAAAGAGAATAATTAAATCCAGGTAGGGTTTAAATATCTATCAAATCATCAAAAATAATATAATACCTGTGAGCCATCTTTCGCTCTCGAGACAACCCCTGGATCCAAAAGCGAATCCAAGGTCACTCCCCTCAGTTTTTCAATCTCTCTCTCTAGTCTCTCATCAGCTTGCTCTTAATACCATACTTGACCAAGTTGTCAGCACCATAGAGGGTCCAGATCCGGTCCACCAACCTCGATGGATAACTAAAAACCCGTGCCACCTTCTCACACATTGGGTCCTTGAAGGGGAGTGCCAGCTAGCCAAGGCATACCTTTAGACTTTTCCCAGAACGAGTCCTTGTTGACATGATCACAAATGTTGGGAGTAGAATGCATGTAAACAAGTACAACCTCAAAATCTTCTCCACGCTCATGTCTCAACTCTTGGTAAGCAGCTAGAGTTTTTTTGTGAGTTCATCAGCTGTTTCTACATCTTTACATAGATATAAAGGCATATCACATTTTCTTCAAGAGAGGATATAGGTACCTGCGCGACACATAAGGATGGATATATACATAAATTAGGATGCTTAAAAACAAAAGTATGTTAGATAGTTCCATCATGCATAATGACTTGTCATGCAAGTGATTTGAATGGCTTCTCCTGTTTTTTTTATGACACAAGTATGATCGGTGGAGGCCAAGAGTGTTTGGAATTAATGATCAGCCCGGCCCTTAGCAAGTTCTTCAGGCCTGATCAGAATATATGTCTAGAATCCTTCGGAGGTAAAAGAAAAGCCTTCAGCTCCAAATGAATGGAAATAGGACGCAGCATTAGTGCTCAAATCCAGTGTTGGATCAAGGAGAATTGACGGTGGAAGTGTGTGATTGGAGAAACCAAATTGTCTTTCTAGATGCCGCCTAGATTTGCCTAGATTTCTTATATCCTGGGGCTGTAGCTCATGGTATATTCGGGTTAAGGCCTTTGTTGGCTAGATATATATATATATATACATTGTTGATATCTCTTTCTAAACTTTTAACTTTTGGATGAGTTGGTTGCCTAACCGCCTTTCTCTCATCTAGCTCTCCCACATTAGAAGATAGTGAGACAAGATCAACCTTAACCTATGAGATGAGAGTCGGTCAAATTTAATCAGCTGCTGATCAGCAGCTAATAACTCCATCAAACGAATTTTAGTTTAGTGGGTGTTGTTTTTCCCTATAGAGGGATCGGGGGGAAAGGGGAAAACACATACATCAAATAGTAAAAAATTACACCCTTTATTCCATTTGAACATATTAACTATGTATTTTTGTTCAATTAATGATTAGCCCCTTAGGGGTGATGCATGACGATTAATTCACTCCATTAACCAATCAGCTAGATATTTATTTACTCGGCCTTGACACTCTAATTATACGGGCGTACAACAAGGTTGGGTTGGTTGGGTGGGTTGTTTGGGACGACACCCAATATTAACAACCCACTCTCGCGCTGATAAATATGCCCCAACACCGGTTGGTTGTGTACAAGTTTTTACAACCATAATTAAATCAATGTTGTGGAAACTTTTAATAGGAACAAGACATATTTAAAGTTACTACTAGGCTAAAAATAATTCAAATTATATAGCTAATAAATGCACTAGAAAAGTTTGGTTTATATTTCAAAAATACAGATGCAACTTTTAAGATAAGAATGTAAATTTTTAATGTACCATGACAAAAAAAATAATAAAAAAATTTACCAATTTAAAACTTTATGAGGGTGCACGAATTTGGTATAAAATTAATATAATTTTAATTTTATGTCATATTTAATATGTAATCATTTATTATTTGAGTATATCAATTGTTGTTTCATCAAGCGTTATATTTAATACTCATAATATATATACTAAAAGTACTTTATATGATAGATTTTGTCGGGAAAAAATAATATTACGATCCTAATAGACCTACCAAATCAATAATTACCCTAATTTTGTTCTCTTTATATATTAGTATTAGTATTAGTATTAGTATTATTATAGTTTAGATATAAAACAAATTCCTTGATAAAAAATTCATTAACTTGGGTTAAAATTTTCATTTGCTCTGGTCACTAGATGAATGCCTGAAGGATAATTAGCTTTAGAGGCCAATAAACTCTCACGTGATCACATAGCGCAGTGGATTAGCACGAAGAAGTTAGAACTTCAACACATTAACAAACTCAGATTAGATTTGGTATACAATCTAATACTTAAGATAGACCTTTAAGGAATCCAATTAATAAACATGCATTAAACTTTTATGAAATTAACAAAATATTGTTCAAGTGTCTTAAATTTTATATTATGAAAAAAAAAAAATCAATGTTCTAAAATTTTTGTTTAGGTTCGATTAAATCCGCTTAGATGCTATGAGGTCCTCTACCGTCTTTATTTGGTTAGGCGCCCTCGCCTATGCACCTAGGCCCCGCCTAAGCAGAATCAAATCTTTATTTTGAAGCTCCATATACCACGATAGATAAATGAATTTATTAAGTCTTAAAAGATTTTAGTTTGGAATGTTTCATATAAAATTTATAAAAATTACATATATTATATATTTTGTATATTATAATAAGCATATACAATAAAAAAATAAAAAAATCAGATCGCTTAAGAAAACGTCTAGTCCTGAGAAAACACCAAGGCACCTCCTTAGCAGCTAGTGCGCTATCACGCTAGGCACTCCCTCCACCGCTTAAGTTCGCTTAATGATTTTTAGAAGACGAAAAAAACAAAAGTAAAAAAAGAAAGCACTTCTTCATTGGCTAGGAATTTTTTATTCTTTTGAAAGTGGTTATGCTATCGAGTCATTAAGCTCCAAATTGTTAAATTACAAAAAATGAAAGCATAAATAATTACGGAACGGAGTTTTAATTATTTTTAATCTCAATTATAAAATTTCTCCTAATATATAATTGATTCTTTATATACTCAAATTTTGTAATAATTTAATAAAGAAAATTGATAAATCTATAATAAAAAATAATATTTTCAAAAAAAAAATTCGTTATAAATCCACACTTTTTATATAAAAATATCAAAAAATATCATATAAATATCAATTTCTTTTAATAAATACTCATCGGCTTTTCATTTTTAATTAATAATCACTTTCTTTTTAGATGTATTTTCAGAGAAGAAATTATCTACTTTTATCTGTTATAAATATTTTAAGAAAAAATTAATAATTTAATTTCTTATATTATCCTTAAATGTTACAATAAAATTTGTGAGATTAACCATGAAATTTTATATTCAATTTAATTATAAAATATTAATTATATTTATAAATCTATTATCACGTAAACTCACTCATATACTTACTTATTTTGATGGTTATGTGATACTTGACTTATTTTAATTATATTTATTAATCTGTACAAGTGTCCAAATTGTCAGTATACCAAACAGAAACAGATCCAAAATCTCTCTTCCAAATTTACACCACCACCACCACCACCACCACTGCATCTGATTAGATACTTTCATTCATAAATGTTTTTTATGGGAGAAGAAATGCTGAAATCTTCTTCTACATGATATGAAATAGCTTCACTGCTCTGTCAACTTCTCACCTACAATACGAACCCTTCCAAATTTCGAATCTCATTTAAATGAATAATGTTCATCTGATCTTTCATATGAATCCGCCATTGTTTCGTTCAATCAATACCTGATAGAATATTTACTCCTCCAATCCCAATCCCAATAAGAAACAAAAATGCAAAATATGAAACAATTGCACAAGCAATCATCCCACAAGCGGGACGAAGAAATGCAGCCCACCAACATATCCCCGTACTCCCCAAAAGCCCTAAAACACCCCAGATCTCTCCCTAGATCCATCAATTACATCTTCAAAGAGCAAAGACTTCTCTTTATCCTTGTGGGTATTCTTATTGGTTCCACTTTCTTCATCATCCAGCCCAGCCTTTCCCGCTTTGCACCCTCTGATCCACAATCATCCTCGACAACCAGATCAATTTCCGTCTCCGATCACCAATTTGTATCCAACCCTTTTCGAAAGAGTTATGGGCGAAGCGGGATGAAAACTTCTGCCTTAACTGGAAGGATTCCGGTGGGAATTGGGCGGAAAAGATTGAGAATTGTGGTTACTGGTGGTGCTGGATTTGTGGGTAGTCATTTGGTTGATAAGTTAATTGGTAGAGGTGATGATGTGATTGTGATTGATAATTTCTTTACTGGAAGGAAAGATAACGTGATGCATCATTTTGGGAATCCAAGGTTTGAGCTTATTAGGCATGATGTTGTTGAACCCATTTTACTGGAGGTGGATCAGATCTATCACTTAGCTTGTCCCGCTTCGCCGGTTCATTACAAGTACAATCCTGTCAAGACTATTATATCCTCTCTTGAAAATTGCATTAGTTATGAATAGCTGATTTTTTATAGCTATTACTTTAAAATAAATTTAAATTTATAGCTTATTTAATATTGGAATTGCTTGAGAACCTTGACTGTTATTACAAGACAAATGTGATGGGCACCTTAAACATGTTGGGTCTTGCCAAGCGTATTGGGGCGAGGTTTTTGCTCACGAGTACGAGTGAGGTTTATGGTGATCCGCTTGAACATCCACAAAAAGAGACATATTGGGGAAATGTGAATCCAATAGGTGAAATGATACTTGCATTAACATTTTGTCAGTAGATTGGTTGTTTCTATTTGTTTTGACAATGTTCATATTGCTTAAAACTTAGGTGTGAGGAGCTGCTATGATGAAGGGAAACGAACAGCTGAGACCTTGGCAATGGATTATCATCGTGGTGCAGATGTTGAGGTGATAGATTGTAATATTAATTTGTAAATGGAATGCTTAACTTGATGCGAGGATAGTTTTAAGTACTAGAAACTCTATTACAATGCCCAACATGACGATACTGCGACATTCATTATAACATTATGATTCTCTGACATTCGTATACATGTGGTTAATTAGATAATTCAATTTTATTTTTTCTTAATGAATTTAGGGCCCACTCTTGTAACACTTGCAAAAAGGGCTGAAATTTTTTGCGTGCTTGATTTTGTTTTAGTATGAAAATACATGTATGTTTGCTTTGGTTCTAACTTTTGAGGACAGTTTTATGGTGTGCTCAAGAGGCGAGTACTATACCGGGTTTCTTTGAAAGTGTCTCTTGTCCAAAAACGCATCATTACATTTCATTGTTGCCAACATAATGTAATCTTGTAAGAGTTCCATGATTTTGTGATTATGGAAAAATGTAATTTGGTAGCAGGTCAGGTAAATATGCGAAAAAGTAGGAGAAACCAAAATGGAAATCAAGAGTAGATGGCAGCTTGTGTAAAGCAGATGGATCTGTACTAATTAACTAATTGGCGATTGTGGAATTAATTTCTACGTTATTAGAGTCGATAATTTAGGAAGGGTCAAATTTAGGTTTTGCTTGTTTGAAGAAAGTTTCAATATTATGAGAATTAAGAGAACAAGTTGTGAGTTTTTCACCATTATGGTTATAGATTCTAGCACGCATCGGGAAAATTAATTTCAATTTTTTATGAGACTCAATGTGAGACATAAAATGAATATTGGTTTGGTTTCTACCATTGCCCTAGTGTTAAATATTCACTCGTGAATCTGTAACTATAGATATATACTTCGTACTATGTATTGTAAACCATGTGCAGACTTTAGACGGTGCTTGTGCTTTGCAGGTGCGTATTGCACGCATTTTCAATACATATGGGCCTCGTATGTGTCTAGACGATGGGCGTGTTGTCAGCAATTTTGTTGCACAGGTTTGATCTGCTTCCCTGATTATTTGATGCCCACTGGTTTTTCACTTTCTGATTGTCTTTTGGAAGCTTTTCATAAATTAGGATTTCATAGGATTATTGCTATGCTTTGCAGGCCATCCGCAAGCAACCATTGACGGTATATGGTGATGGAAAGCAAACAAGAAGCTTTCAATATGTCTCAGACTTGGTATGTGAAATATTACGTAATTGTTTGAGGGCCTGTTATAACACATTTGTTAAACAAAAATACGATCAATTTTCCATTCATTGTGCAGCAAATAAAAAAGGGTACCATCTAAAAAAATTGGAAGTACTGAATTTAGTCTTAAAGAAACTCAATTTATTTTCATGAATTTATGATCCAAAGTTTCTATTGGAAAGCCCTAATCTTTCACGTAGTAAAGCTCCTCAAATTATGTTATCTTATCATCTATGAACAAGCGCCACAAAATAGTCAAGACATTGGCCACCTATGTATTTGTTTTTGACAAGTAAGACAATAACCAAGTGCTTCTCATCATTAAACCCATTTTTATATTGCAATCCTATCTCTTTGATTAGATTTTTTCGAAACACCCCTAAGGACCAAATTATATTGAAACTGTAATATGAAATACAGTTAAAATCCAAAAAAAAATTAAAAGAAAAAGCAGTAGAATATACAAATTTGAGTTGTTTTTCAACACGAACAACAGAATTGTCACGCCCCGAAATTCGGGTCTCCTTCAACCCTTAATCTGGTGCTGAGGATACAACTTTTTTTATTAAATCTACCAATAATTCTATTGGTTTAACTAGTCTATTACATACATTACATCAATTATTTACCAACATCCCTGGATCGCAACATCTCTCCTTAATATTCACTAATATTATACTTGGTATAAACTTATTTAATTAAAAACTTAATATCATACTCTTTATTCTAGAATCGTAAATTTTACAATTTGTGGTTACATCTCAAAGTCATAAAAATTATAACTTATTCTAATGCATTAAATATGCAGCTCCTTCAACCCTACTTCCTCTTGAATATTTCATAACTTCAATCCAACACTAAACCCTTCGTCTCAACTTCATCACCATTTATCTATCCTAGACTTTCAATATTAGCAACCAATCAGTTCCCAGGAAAGAGGGGGATTTTCGATAAAGATTTTTGCTTATCGACGCACAATTAGATAACCTAACTCTTTTCCTCAGCATAACTTTCTAGACATTGCCAATAATGTTAATCTAACATAGTTAAATGACTCATACATCTACTAGCTTAAATGTATAGTACACAAACAATACATTCTTATAATAATTCACAACTCTTTTAATCATATTTTCAAAGTTATTACAACTTTAAGTTCTGTTACATGAAAAGAAGACAACAATAATAATCACTCTTAACCTATCTATTCTTCCTTCACTCTCTTTACTGCTAAATTTTGCTGGTAATTCTTCCTTAACTGCAAATAAAATTTTATTCGCAAGAATGAGCACAAATGCTTAGCAAGTCTAAACAGATAACACATTTCACACTTCTCAAGTTTATACAGAGAATAGAGTTCACACTGCCCAGGTTATAGGGTTCACACGGCCCAAGTTATAGAGTTCACAATACTCAAGTTATACAAATAATTCACATATCACAACTAACTTCACACAACAACTGAAGTTCAAAACAGTTTTATAGCACATCGTTGCACATAAAAATAGTTAGAAATTTGCACATAGTTCGAAAAACTTGTTGATTCCGTTTTTATAGTTTACGCTAATTTTTGCGTCTTTCGATCAACCTCTTGAAGTTGTAAGTTGTACGTTTATCTTGAATAAGCAAGACTTGATATTCCTCTCAATTATAAGTATACTTACTATGCTCTCCCTTAGAATTGCTTTGGGATTTAATGAAGATTATTTAGCATGACATGAGGGTCTTATTTATGGGCAACCAAAACTTAGGGTATAATGGTCATCACACCACAACACCACAAGCAAGAAATGAGGTCACATCTCACCTCTTAAAATAAGCCAACACCAATATCAAATTAATAAGCCACATGTTGTCCATCCTAGGCTTGACAACACATTAAAGCAAGCAAAAGGCAAATTGATGACCAAGTTTTCAAAACAAGTAACAATATTACAAGTTTATAAGTATTTTATATTTCCATAATGGCCAAAAAGTCCTCACTTTTTCTACACCCTAACCAAATTCCACCTAGTTTGGTTAATCCAACCTAGTTTACTTTGTAGTTAGGTTTCCTAACTAATCTGGTTAGTCAAAAATGCTGACTTTTCCAAAGTTGACTTAGCGTTTTTATGAATAGTGATTTAGCGTTTTTATGAATAGTGATTTCCTATTTAAGTTTTACAAAAAATTTCTATACTTGTACTTATAATGAAACCATACGCATTCAATCACATAAAACATAATTTCAGTCACAAAAACATCATTTATTAATCATATAAGGTTACATTACAATTCTTATAAGGATTCGGAATATTACAGGAATAACAAGCCATCTGAATAGATCTATTGTCGTCGATCATCACAGTGGAAAATAGTTTTCATAAACATGAAAAAACAATCTCCAAAACTAAGAAGCAAAATTTTACTAGAGATGAAAATGAAACTCTCCCGTAAAGAGAAAGAAAGCAATTCTCTCATGGAGAGCACAAAATTCCAGACAAAAGAGAAACCATGGTCCCATAATATGGAGAAGAAAATACTACCAGAGAAGAAAAGATATCAATATAAAATTGATCTAGGGGAAAAATAAGAGAGTCCTCCCCTTTGATTTTTTTTTTTGTTGGGGGTGAGGGGGAGAAAACAGTTTTGAATCCCTCCTTCCAGAAAAATTCTCCTGTACCCTGTCTTTGCCGTCATTCTGACCTCTGTACAGTGTCTGTGACTCCTTGCTTCCTAGGTTTGCTCAAAATGAGTGTTAACTCTTTAAACATTGTCACATGATCTGTTTTCTAGGCAAATTTGTTAAGCCTAGATTTTCTACTGATGGAAAGTTGGTTCCAAGATTGAAATTGTTATACAGCTGGTCTGTCCTTCTGAGATATCATCCCATGAAGGCTAAAATTGTTTTATTATATAAAAAACTTTAGTCCCCAATCACCTATGCAAAAATATATAGTATATGCAAGAGGGAGGATGTACAGTTGTGATCGTCCTTGGCAATCAGATGGGAAATGAAATTCCTAACATTTGTACTTACTATGCTTTCTTATATATCTGGGTGTTAGATTGGGCATAGGTTAGGAGTGAGGACAAGAGTGATCAAGGGGATATCGTTGTGTGGTTAATGATCACCTCCTCCAATCGCCTCTTCTGCTGAATAGAAGCCATAAAAGCTAAGATACATTTGTTCTAAAACAGGCAATGTTGCACGGCTGCAACCCTAGTCCCCCGTCCCCCCCTCTCCATTTTTTTTGTGGGGGGGGGGATGTCACATATTGCTGAACCCCTCTACTGCACCCCTAGTGCATCCTCAAATTAAAATATATGGCAAGTTCCGCACCCCGTGTACGGCACTACTGTTAGCAAAGTGGCGCACTACTGCTAGCCTGTCTGGGAAAGGTTTCAAGAAGAAAAGAAAGAACAATCAGTAGTTAGTAATCCTGTACTCTCACCTTCATTTGTAGCATCTAATGTTTGTTGGGCTGAAAGACTGGAACAGGTAAGCACTTGAAAAAGTTGCTCGCCCTTCCCCATCATTTCACAACGTATTATATAGAATTTGATTCTCAAATTGTAAACAGTGAGAGCGAAGTAGCAACTCCAACTTAGTACGGAGTAAAATTGGCAGCTTGGCAAGAAAAATTCCAGAATAAGCATTTTCTGGTTGAATCATTAAATGATGTTAAAAGGACTAGCAAATTTCTCTTATTGTCAGGTAGATGGATTGGTGGCATTGATGGAAGGTGAGCATGTGGGGCCTTTTAACTTGGGTAATCCAGGGGAGTTCACCATGTTAGAGCTTGCTCAGGTTTGTCTTTCCTAGATTATTCATTAATTATTTATCACTTGAATTATACTACTAGTGCTTGTCCTCTAGTTTAGATTTTGTTCAAAATTCATATTGTTTGTCGACATAATTGAAGTTACTTCTTTATTGGGCATAGGTTGTCAAAGAAACAATTGATCCCAGTGCGACAATAGAATACAGAGAGAACACTGCTGATGATCCTCACAAGAGGAAACCAGATATCAGCAAAGCAAAGGATCTGCTAAACTGGGAGCCAAAAGTGTCCCTACGGGAGGGTCTGCCACGCATGGTGTCTGATTTTCAGAATCGCATCTTGAATGAAGACGAAGGGAAAGGACAGAAATAAAAAGGACTATAACCAGTATGTATAGAGCGATTAGCATGTTTTTTATATTGTTTTGTTCCTTTTACTGATATATACTGGGATAGTATGATCAACTTTGGCCTTTATTTACATACTCGGGAAGTTCAGTAATATGCCGCCACCTCTGTAGGAAAATGTCTATTCTTTTTATCTATATTCAGAATTTTTGACAAGGCACTAGTTTCACAACCCATTTTGCTGTTTAATTTTGTTTAAAATGTTGTAATGAACGATTCCTTCCTTTGATATGACAGAGTGGATTATGGTTGGGAATCTATAGAACAATATTTAAGACTTCATGTAGCCGGTGGCTTATTTTACCTCTCTCTATTCGAGTTAAAATTGCTTCTCTTAATTTAAATATATGAAGAAACTCTAGAAAGTAGTGCAATTGTCAAAAAAAAAAAAAGTTTAGCTTTCTAGAAAAGCAATAAAGTTTCTACTCCATGACAACCCTGAAGCATTCATTGATTGCAGTTTTGCGAATGTTTGTCCTTGTAATTTTTGCACGATGGTTCTGCTTACAAGCCAAAGAAGAAGAAAAGAGGGCACTAGAATGAGTTGGGAGAATTAGGTTGGGTTTATAAAGGAAGCGTTTTGAGTTGGAAGTCTTAAAAGGTTGGCAAGGGGGGATGTAAAGGAAAGGAGAAGGAAGTAAAAGAAGAGAAGAAAGTGGTGGTACAGGCTACAGATGCTTGTTCCATAACATGACATTACAATATATAGATAGATAGGCATCTGATTCCATCAGCTTATGGAGCAGAACAATAGGTAGCTTACTGGAACAGAAGCAAAGTGGCTTTGTGTCTCATTCATCCATAGAAAAAGAAAAAAGAAAAATTCTTCCCTATGGTTTTTCATATACATACATATATATATATATATTTGTGCATTTTGTAGAGGCAGCATTTGTTCTCGAAGAATCTGATTACCATTTTATTCCCATTCTAGATTAAACCACTCAAACTGAAAAACAATATTGGGGTATATGCCCATTTGATTTTTTTTGGTTATATTTTCTTTTCTTCCGTCTGATAAATTGTCAAGAAATTTTGAAGGGAACAGATATTTTAATTTGACTGAAATTTGCAGGCACCGCGACAGAAGTGAATGCCAGAAAATGTGCATCTGCAAATGCCCTGAGACCCTCATGTGCCTCCAGTCAAATATTGTAGGGCACACCCAAAACTCATAAATTCAGAATTGGACCATCAGACATCACAATTTTTGAATTGGAAAAAAAAACAGAAAAATGATTGGGTTAGTGTGTTGCCATTAAGTTCACGTCGTCTTTATGTATGTGAACGGGTGTCATGGGGTGGGTACTGAGGGATTTGTTTTGAATACACGCACGCTGGACGGGACGGTGTGGTGTACCCACCAGGCTTTGCAACAAAACTGGCACAGTAAACATTCACACTCCTGATAATTTAGCCGTTTCTTTTGTCTCCTTTATCTTGAGAAACTTGAATCCACACACTCGTTCTCAAATTTTATTAAAAAACTCATCACACCTGTAGGCCACATCCAACTATACAAATTAATTTATCTGCACAACTGTAATTTAATTGAAACATATATATATATATATATATATATATATATATATATATATATATATAAGTTGTGTTTCTGAAAATTGCAGGCCACGAGTGTCAGCCCCCTACCACCAATTAACTATGTTTATCAACTATATATTCATCAAGATTCGTGCTATTTTTAACACCATTATTATGGCTATTTTTCATATCTGATTTCTGTGTGAAATACTCCACTTATTTGTGTAATCTCCCGAGTTTTTTGTCTAAGCGCATTAACGACAACACCGTGCAGAGGAATTAAAACCCTCTTCAGGAATGTAACATAACATGACAACGATGAATAATATAAAAAGAATAAAGACTCTCCATTTTATTTAATTTGAAAATATTAGTCTCGTACGTAGACCTTTTATTAATATTGTTATCCATTATGATTATTTGAACGCGGAAATAAAACAATATTGTGGAGACCAAATCCAAACATGTCCTTATTATGGTAGCGGGAGATAAGTCGTATCATCACAATCAAACTATATGTCCATGTGATTGATATGTAAACTTATTTATGAAGGCGCAAAGAGCAGTTGGTTGGTTCACTTACTTAAACAAAAAGTCTTGGCGGACAGGTTTGTCCGACCGGAATATTGGATTGGTCCAATTTTTTTTATTTTTTTGGTATGTGATTCTCAAAAAATATATAGTATTTATTTTAATTGATATTTTTTCATAATAGAGTGTTTTAAGTGTAATTTGAATACATATACAAAATAGAGTTGTACAGTCCTAAACAACAACAGCCGTGTTTTATATATGTATCCAAATTACACCTAATTATGTAAAAATTTCTGCTTAAATAAATATTATATATTTTTTAAGAGATGAAAAAAAAAATTAGATCGATCCAATAAACATGTCCATGTGGAAGGTGGTAATAAAGAAAGTCCGTGTGCCACTTCAATTTTTCTTTCTATAATAATTAAAAGAATGTTACGTCCGGACATATCTTCGAGACATTTTTATATTTTATATATTTTTTTCTTTCTAATTTTTTGGTAAATCACTGTTGTATGTCCGTAAATTTGGTGATATCATATTTTCTTTGTCTTATAAAAAGAGTCAAATTTTTATGTTAAAAGTAAATTTATAGAGTAAAAAAAACTATACTATCATGTGGGGTATAATTTAATTGTCCACAACATATGAACTCTAGTAGTAGTAGTAGTAGGAGTAAGTTGTACTCCTACGACCAACTCTAAAACTACACAGAAAAGAAAAAGAGGGAAGATGAAAGGAATAGATATATTCTGTGCATCCCAAGCTGCAACTTCCATACGTCTCTCTATGGAAGAATCTGGCGGCTCCACCTCCACCACCACCGCCACCTATCTCGGCGGCAACACCAGCGGACGAGCACTCGACCGCTACAACCCTATAATCCGGGACGCTACAAGAATTACCAAAGTTTTACTTAATACTACTGGACCTCCTTGCTCCTCTTCTAATCAACCGCCCATAAGTCCTAAACCTCTCCACCACCCCCGCCACCAGAAAAACTGTCGCAAAAATCCATCCAAAGAAAATAATAGTCATCGTCATCATCAAAACAAGAAGATTATATCTTCAAAGCAAAATGATGATAGTAGTAAAAAGAAGAGTTTTAGCTCCTCATGGAGTTGTACTAAGCCTGGTGAATTTATTAGTCCTCCTGGTTCTTCCAGATACTTGTTGACTACTCAAAAATCTTCATTCTTATCCGATCATTTTGATCCTCTTCTCCCAATTGTTCCAGTGGGACCGCATTCAACCGCTCCAGATCAAGATAAGAAAGTTGATATTGTTGTTGTTGATGATGATGATGATTCTTCTTCCTCGGCTAATACTTCAAAACCATCAAATTCTTCTTCTTCTTCTTCTTCTTCCTCTGCAGACCAGGTTTTCCTTTCTTTCTATATTTGGGATTGTCAATCTTTATGTAAATTACATTTTGGTTCTCATTTCCTTAATTTTCCCTTTTCTAGCTAAATTATGAGTTCTATTTGGCTTAATTGAAATGAATTTCTTTTGTATACATATACAATATATTGTAGATTATGCATTGTCTAGATCTGTACATTGATTCCAAAGATGTTTGTGGCAGCTTATATATTTTAGAATAGCTAGTAAGTACTTATTTACCAGCTTAATTAGATGCAATTGCTCATCTGTCTCCTCACATATTTACGCATAGTTACACATAAGATGGATCGATGCTAAAAATAAAATCAATGTATAACCGACTCTTTTTATAAAAGCAGCATTATGTTAAAAATGTTGCAAAATTGAATTCAAACATAATTTGTTGCTAGAGCCTAGAGGTGGTTGGATTTGTATTCAATATACATACATACATACATGTACATGTACAGCTACAGCTAAGGAGTTTAATTATGTTAACTTGTTAGTTGTAGGTGGGTAGGTTTAATATAAAGACAAAAGAGCAAATAATAGAGCAAGCATATATATATACATCTGGGCTGGGATGGGCTGGGTGGTCCTAAATTAATTTTGGTCGGCATGGATTTTAATAAGGTTCGTTTGCAGGTGGTGGTTTTAAGGGTGTCTCTTCATTGCAGAGGATGTGAGAGAAAACTGAAGAAACATCTCACCAGGATGGAAGGTATATACATACATTTATACATATATATATATATATATATATATATATATATATGTTTTTTTCCCTTTTGCTCAATTTGTTACTGGGTATGGTATGTATTGGTTTTTTTAGGGGTGACATCCTTCAAAATAGATTTTGCTGCAAAGAAGTTGACAGTAGTCGGAGACGTGACCCCGTTATCTGTGCTAGCTAGTGTGTCCAAGGTGAAAAATGCCCAGCTGTTGACATCTAATCCCTTGGGTCTGCTCGGCAATTAAAGCAGGAATTGTTGTATGTAAATGGAGAAATGGTGTTTGGGATTAAATTTCTAACCAAGGAGAGAGGTTTATGAAATGTCTTTAGAATGAAGAGTGTGTTTGGGTTTGGCCACTTGGTTATGGGTTGAGATTATGGACATTATTTTCAATTTCTTTATACAAATTGCCAGAACAGTACCATGCCTTTGTTCTTCCCAATAATTGTCCTTGGAACTCCTGTTTGGGAATTACAAACTCCTCTTTGTTACTAGTAGTAGTTCAAAGAGAAACTTCATCCATTAAATAATATTTAAATACTCAAAAACTTTGTTTTAAATTGTCAAGTTACAAATAGTTAGTTATCATGATCTGATTATAAGTTATTAAATGGAAAAATAAATAAAAATTCGCGATTCCAAAGAATTCCTAATTAGAATTAGACGATCTTTTTGAATTGATTCTTTTATCACATTGTCATATTTTACATAGTTGAATTCACCCATTCGAAAATAATTGAATGATGACAAAATTATTAAAGATTGGCATTCTTTATTTTTATTCAACAATGTATGAATAGTTGATTGGTTTTTATTAAGGGATTCTTTAGTTTTGGAATAGAAAAAACAGGAAGAAAACGAATTTATATTGGAGTGATCTGATCCATTCTCAGAGATCAATCCTAACCGGACAACTCCGGGATAATATAGAGAATTTGGTAGCAATGCCAAATTGCAAATGGATGTCAGAAATCTCCTCCTAAAGGAGGGAGAGGGAGTGGGAGTACCCACTAATTGGCAACTTAAGCAGCTAATAACTTCAACCCATATAATGTCGTCTCTGCAGGTTTTCCATACAAAACCCAGAGCCTAACCTGTTCGCAAACTCGTATAAAAGATCACATTCAAAGGATCAATCATAAATTAAACCCAGGATCAAGTGACAAGATCAAACTTAGATTTTCCCAAAGCAACTAAATTTAAATAAAAACAGACTTCATTTACCGGTGTTCTTAACTGCACATAACTCTATATTAATACTTCTGTTGTAACATTTGGAGCCTTTTTGTTATTGTTCGTTCAATTTTCCTAGAATGATTATTCCGACATCATTTCATCTGTCAATGTAACTTAACTACGACTGACTACACAAGTTCTAGCTAGAAAACTCTACATGGTTGGTTACAAGCTCTGTTATTAGGTCATCTATCAGCAATTTCTCAATTTTAATACCTATCACGTCAATGGAGTCTCTTGAATCCAGCCAGTGCATCTCCTTATCAAGTTGCTTTCCCGATATGTCCTCGTTAGCTTCCTTTTCTTGGATTGCCAGTAACTTAAGCAGCTCATTCCTGATCTCACCTTTCTGCCACTTCGAACCAAATCCCATTGTCACTGACCTCACCCACGGAAATGGGTCCATGAATGATTGCGAGATCTCCAAAAATGCTGAATTTATACAATCAAACAGTAACCTCCTCTCATATTTTAGTTCAGTTATCTCATCACAGTACTTCTTCTCAAGATTGTCAAATACCCACGGCCCCAGAGGACAATCTAGAGAATGCCATGTTGACATGAACATATCAGGGTCAATATCATTAAAACCAGACTCAATTAACACGTCAACTATGTAGGATGATTCCCAGCGCTCGGATCTAACTATCCCTTTGTCTTCATCTGCTTTGGTCAACCCTTGCCCAACATCATTGTCACTTTTGATAAGTGTAGGTGCCTCAGCATATGCTTTTGATTCCCTCTTGAGGAGCTGAAGTTGCTTTCGAAGCTCTAGCAAAAGCACAAAAGATAAAGAAAATCAAAGCGGGGAATAAAAAGTAAAAGTATAACCAAACCAGAGGAAAGAAACTAATTCAGTAACTCTATGAGTGCAGATAACATGAAAATGAGATCATTACTCTAATAAGGTAAGGCCTTCATTCAAGTAAACAAGATAACATTGAAAATGAAAGTTGCAACTACAAACACCTGCGGGTCGGATTAAACTTCCACCACTTGGTCAAGCAGTCACTAACAAGAGAACAATGAGCATCAAGATCAGAATATTAGTTTAAATCTACCTTCACAGATATTTCGTAATTTTTTAGGAAACTATATTTTAGATGCGTTCAAACAAGCCACAAAAAACAGTGATTCAGGAATGATTAATTGTCTGGTTGAAATGACACAATTGTGTGCCAATAGCTACATAATGTAGATTGGAGTCTATTAAAGACAAGGACAACGTAAAAGAAATTCATGGAGTGAAAAAACATATACTGACTTATAACATGAAGATATGCCCAAAATTATTGATTTATGTGACCTCCAAAACTGAGTTTAAGTCCAGTTAACTGGTAGCCGTTCTGGTCACTATCAGTTAGCTTATAGCCATATCCTCTATCTTAAAGATGACAATGGTATTTATAATTCAGCTAACGGAGCCATAATCAGTAGAATAGTAATCCAAAATGTAGCCATTTTTCTTCTTTACAATATAGAGTGTAATTTATTACAGAGGCAATATCACTTCTAATTTTTAGACCTATTTGTTGAGATAACTTCTCTTATATTGCTCATAATATAGTACTTGACAAGGGAATAATTATTTGCAGATGGCTTCATTTTCTGTTTGTGATAAATTCCTTTTACAAAATGGATCTAATCCATCAATATTTTAAAGTTATATCAACTGCCTACAGTTCAATGAATTCCATCACTAACAAGAACAATTAAAAAAGGCTAATAGCTAAATAGTTACCACGAAGGTCAGCGCTGACTTGCTCAAAGCATTCAGGACCTGATGATACATCATCTTCTATTGAAGGAACTTCCAGAACCGAAACTGGACTTGGATGATCAGCCTCCTTAGAGCTTTCTGAGGATTGTGGCTCAGCTCCAGTGCACTGCACAATGGAAACTCTCTCAGGTGGTCCAATTGGTGATTCCTGGATCATATGTATGAATCAGAGGGAGATTCATGGCACAGGAAGAAAGCATTGATAATTTTGATTCAATGGCAATCGGTAATAAAATCTACATCAAATATTAATTTATAGATGACATTTTTTCAACTCACATAAAAGCTCAACGAGGACAAAATCATGCAAAATTGACATAAATATTTGATTGTTGTGAGAATCTACAATCACAGGTTTATAAATATAAATTTGTGAACTAGTTGCAAGGCAAAGTAGATACAGAGAATATAAAAGACAATAAGAACTAAAAAACGAATGTCTAGACAAACTGATTCTGTGTGTCAGGTGAGAGTTCATAACATGGTATGTAAAACAGCTTCCAAATAAAGACAGCAATCATGACCAGATCTGTTACCACTCTACCTGGAAGCAACTATGTCAAAATGACATGGCTACACAAGAGGTACCCGTGCACTAATAAACAAAGTTAAATCTAGAGGAAAATATGCACCAACCAAATGCATTCACATATTCAAACTAATGCAGATACTTCACCTACTGAGCTCACATATAGAAGTGCATATCACAGCCAGACCCTCTTCCCGAAGTGAAGTTAGTGTAACGTCCTAACAATCTTTTTAAAGTCAATAACATCTATAGATAATCACGAGTTTTGTTACCAAAACCAATAATTAGAACCAATGGACAACAAAGATGTTTCTGAGTGCATCCTCAAGTAACTTAACATGTGCCTGTCCAAAGTAAATAATTACTAAAAAGGAATAAGTGAAGGGAAGCAGTTCTTTCCACGTATGTCCACGTGCACGTGCAGAAATATAATTGCCCTAGAAAACTAACTTCTAAAATGTCCTCAACTATCCAAAAAAAAAAAAAAAGATTAATAAGACAACTCCAAAGGCTTGAACCATGAATCTAAAAGTACACTAATAGCAAACGAAGTTACCGATGAACCTCCTCATTCTTTATGTCCTCAACTTTAGACAAAAATACTTTATCCATATCTAGGATTTCTAAAGGACAATTTGATGCAATGGTAGGCTTGGCAAATTCCAGTTCAGATCAGATTTGGAATAGGATTTAGATTTAGTATTATTTTTATTTTAATAGTTTCCAACTAGTCACAGGAAAAGTTAATTACTAGTTTTATTATCCTTTTCAAAGTAGATGAAGGATTTACCTTTTTCAAAATAGATGTAGGAAAATACCTATGCCTATAAATATAGATTGTCTTAAGACTTTTAATTCAATTCAATTCTTAATAATATACTTACTTTTTCGCTTTGGAGAATTTTCTATCTTCCTTGTTAATTCAAGGTTTTATGAAGGTTTATTCCTTTTTTGGCATTAGAACGTTATCTAATCCTCACGTTTGTGTAAGTACGTTAAGCTAACCAAGTTCCCGCTACATCACTATTATCAAAGCAATTGCTATTACGTTGTAGAACTGAAGCTTCCAATACCATTACATTGGCCCCACTAAAAGTTGGGTCTTAATGACTCATACATACAGCTCAATGCCAAACAAATACGAGAGCATAACACACAATTTCCTAACAAAGATTTAAACTTATTTGAAGTTAAATTAAGGAAGGTTTGCGAAGAGGTATCTTTATCTATTTATCCATTTCACTATTTAGGTTGGTGAATCCCCAAATTTAGATTCGGGGATTCTTCTAGATTCAAAAGATTCTTGTAGTTTCCCTCCCTCCCCAGCTTTAAATGATAACTATGGAATATATTGCTAAGACTATATATTATTCTAATTAATATGATGTTTTATATACAATACTATCTAGGAGATTAATATAAGAATTGGTTAATATATATTCCCTAAATTCTTGTATAGTATTAATATTAGAAAAAAAAAATTGTCATTTTAAATGATTTTACATTTTATCATGAATATTATTTATTGGTATTGAAATTTTATTGTGTGAATAAATTGATACGTACATAAATAAATTTATTTAATATTTAACTATGTGGCCAGTACTCGAATCCACATTTTCCACATTTTTCGAGATTTGCCAACCCACCAAATCCCCTAGAGAACCTGAATCATTGAACCCGAATCCTTACTTCTTAGGTCCCAATTAATTCAATTTAAAGCTAAAAATATCATTTGATTTGCTAATATGGGAACATTTGTTTGCATATTGTGAACATAAAAGGAAAGTAGACAATAATAATATTTTTTCCTTGTTTCAAGGACTAATCAAGATTTTAAACCCTATTAAAAGTCAGTCCTCATAAGAGAGATATGTGTAAAGGGGTTAAATGAAGGGGATGAAATTAAAGCTGAATTTTGAAAATTCTTTATCTTGTTTAAGATTAATAAATGATGTAGTTTTACAAAAATTATCTATTTCATGTTGATCTATTGTTTCTATAGCAAGGAAAATTTAATGACCGATTTTTTCATTTAATTTTTTTTGGACGACTTCCCTATAAATGTGGCACATGCCATTAAAGAAAAACCGAAAAGAACATAATTGAAATTCTTACATTGACATGTGCAGATTTATATTACCAAGACTGACTAGGATGGTTTAGGTTATGCTTGAAAAAAGGATAATTAATTGATAAGTTCATAGACCGTACACGGATGTATTTGAAAAGCATACATTCCGTTGCACCAAATCCTTGATGAACTACCATCAACCCTGAGGCCTCAGTTGAAACTTAAAATTCATTTGATGTGCAATAAGAATTCATTCCAACTTCAGCTTATTGCAAAAATTTAATTTCATCACGTTTTCTTCTCATCAAACAACATCCATTTGTTTCCTGTGGATTTATTTTTTCCAACCATGATTTATGTAGTGAGTTAGCAACCAAAAGTCAAACACCAACCTTGACAAATTCACATAAGGTTATGCCTTTTATATCACATCTTTTCCCCACCTGATGTTGCAGATTCACCTCCTCCTTAATAAGCTCATATGCATCATATTGGTACATTTGCAATTTAAAGACCCGTGCATCTCCCTCAAAGGATTTCATAATGACTTGCCTAGATACTATATGCTACTTATAAACAGCACCTCTTCCAGTAAAGTGTCGATATCGGGCCTTCCCGCTCCTTCCTTTTATCCTCATCCTGACAAATCCAGAATTCATTTGTTGCTACTTCTAAAGAGAGCCAATTAACCCCCATTAACAGGGTCCTCATATCACTGAGCCTACATGAGGTAACTGTGGTAGTAGGTCTTTATTATTTGATACCATAATAATCGCACATATATACCAAATTCCTTCTCGTAAAGAGCTAGTATAGGATCTCGTATGATTAAATGGATTTTGATAAACTGTTCGAGCACGATCCTTCACTTCAATAAATATTGAATTTTGATAGATTGTTCGAGCTAGAAATAATATATGTAAAGTTTAATAATAAATCTTTAGTCAGTAGATGAATAAGATCATAAATAAAGTCTCATCTAAAACTTGATGGAAGCTATTAGCTATCAGTTATAAAGGATTCTTGGTTCTATTAATAAGCAGTTTAGCACTTGTAAAGACTTCTTGGTTGAAACACCAAATTTATAGGCCAACGTTATGGGAATAGCAAAAGAAATTGCTCGTTTCAGATTGGGAAAGGAAGGAGGGGAGGGATCAAAAGTATGGATACTTGAGCAGAAATTTTACATATATACACACGCATACATTCATTATCAATTAGTCACCCCGAAGTATAAAATTAGGAAAAGATATTGTGCCCTGTGATCTGGTAAAAAATTAAAAGTATCAACTGCCAAAATATGTTTACGCTTCAGTAATCTATTACTAATTATATAATATTGTTGTCTGGGGATTTAAAATATTTTTGGCATAACATACAAGTATAAGACTTTAAGGCGGAGAAAATTGATTATATACTGGCAGAACGAGAGAACTAAAGAATGATGAATTGGAAAATTTGGCATACTTGTAAAGAAGTACTTTAACAGCTTTTGGGTGGGACTCATTTAATTTTAAGGTGCAAGTATGCCAATTAATACTTCAAGGGAAGGTGTATAAAATTGTACATATATGAAGGAAATAGTATCCACAAAACAAATACAGTTTAAAATGTGTTAACGTATTAGAATCGGAAGTGACACGTGAAAAAAATACAAGTTCTTCAAACTTCAATTTGAATCCTATATTTAAGAAGATTTGAAATTTTAAAAGAAGGCCATAGCGTCTGCTTCCCCAACCATCTCTCTTTGCAGTGATGAGCAACACATTATTAAATAAAAAACATACGCTACATTAACTTTAACTTTCAACCCAAGAAAATCAATTAACAAACTACTTATTTACATAGTTGTCACGGTATCGCCTAGGCATTGCCTAGGCGTCCAGGCGATAGAGAGAAGGGCACGGCGAGTGTCGCCTAGAGGTGGAGCTGTCAAGGTGCACGCCTTAACAACTCTGGCCCTTAACACATCTACCCATCTTCTGAATTATACTCATGACCCATTGATTAAAAAAAGCGAAAAGGACAAAGGCAAAATCCTTATTTGGCTATTTGTATACTTGGACTCGACTTCATCCCATCACAGCTGAGTGCTCGCGACCCATCAATTTGTAGCAAGGAGAATCGGAGACCCACCATAGCCGTTCGCAACAACATCGCAGCCCCGTCGCGATCGCAACTCCTTCATTCCTTCATGACATCTTTGGACTCGATTGCGATTCGCGACTCCTTCGCGACAACCCAGCTTCTCTCACACACATGTTTTACTTCTTCTTTTTTGTTTCGCGAAGTCAACTGCTCTGCTTCTAAGCATTCATATATATATATATATATATATATATATATATATATATATATATATATATATCACGCTACTCTGCTTCTCTGTTAGTGCTTTCGTTTTTTTACTCCAAGTATTTGCTTTATATTACACTTTACTCCAGAGTTTGCTACATACACAATTATAAATATAATATATATATACACAAAAAATCTCAAAACGGATTGTATATATACATATATATATTTATATTTTATATGTGTACTCTTTACAAATTATCCATTGACAATGGTTATATTTTAAGTTTCATAATTGTGCACTTGATATTTTAATAGCAAGTGTTTTATTTTTGGATTGTTATTGCTAAATATTTACATAATTATGTTTTTAATGTTATCCTATACTGTTATGTTTTGAGTTTTAATGTATATGAAATTTTATTGTCAATATACTCATCAAGTAAAATAAATAATATATAAATTGCACATTATAAACGACTTATCACCATACGGAAGCCATGGTGGTCGCCTTGTCGCTTAGGCGTCCTGGCAATCGGCTACTACCATGACTCATCGTGGCGCCCTAACAACTAACTATGCTTATTTAGTATCAATATATACAAGGATAAGGTATCTCCTTTAATACCAATCAACCTCCACTACTCTTCATGTCACGATTCCACTCCACAATAACGTATAAAAGCACTGACATCGAGGAATGCAGATCACTTTAATAAAAGCAAGAGAAATAAAGAACTTGAGCATTGTATGTTCTAAAAATTGAGAGGATAACTAAAAGCGACAGTTAAATGCATTTTGAAACATACTAGAAGCAGGACATGAATGATCGTACTTTAGAAGGTGATAAATATTACAGATCAATTTTACAGAACAGACAAATTTATGTATATACTAAACTTAAACAAGCTATAAAAGATACGTTGAGCTTAATGATTCCTACATGGTGATAATCGAATTACCATTGACTTCTATTTATCTCACTTTAATATATCTCTGTTCATGTTTATCGTTTTTTTCGAAAAGTAAAGCAAATTAAGAGAAGAACAGAGAAGTATTTGAAAATGCTACTTTTAGTACTACCTAATTCCCATTTTGGGCCATCCAAAAATGAATTTATGGTAAGGGTTTCAAGATATGAATAACTAATATTACCCACTTAACCTCTCTTCCATTAGAAGAAAAGGTTTATGGCCCCACTAATTTTGGTTTTCAAACTAAAAAAGAAGAAGATATAAATGTACTCAAGTATATAAGTAAATCCTTTTCTTAAAGTATGTGCCATCTCAACTTCTTGAATATTACATCCAAAGTGGGACAGAGGGATTATTAGAGATATAATGTATTACAAGGTTATATACATGTTTTCCCTAAACGAAATCATTAGGATGCTAATGTTTTTGGTATCTACAGTTGCAATGCTAAATGACTCCTGACTATATTAATCAATGGTTTTATAGTTACCACGAGCTCTAAATGTATTTATTCTCGATGAAAGATTGCATGAGAGGGAAACGCTGTACAAAGTTCATTTACCACATCAACCAGCCCGATGTTGGTACCCTAGTTGGCTCATCTTCACAAATTCTCCAATTGATATTGCTTAAACGTAAAAGAATCTCTCGAAAATCTTTGTTCATTTAATACTTATGTTCTTCCACTGAAAAATGAACACGGAGTAGTTTTTTAAGCAATCACTTAATACTTCTCAAGAAATAAATGATTGATTATTATAATGTATTTAATGAAACTCAAAGTGTGCATATAACGTACACTTCAAATTCTTTTGTGGACAGAACTTACAACTTACTCTTTTGTTATTAACAATTCTTTTGCATTATATATCGGAATATATAAATTTATAAGCAATAAGGAAAGTAATGCCAAAATAAGGAAATATTTAAAGACAACAATCAATGCCAGTGCTTAGGTTCAAGAAATATAATTATAAAGGGTTTATGAAGAATTCGGAAGTGCCAGACATCCCAGTGCATAACAAACGAAAAATAAAGGCTGCCATAGTTCACATACATGCTACATGTATAGTATAGCAACAAATGTCAAAACATAATTCAGAAAGCATATAATCAAACCTGTGGATTTGAATCCTCTTGGTCAACAACAGAGGAATTGCCATATTTTAGCATGCATGATGATAGTTCTGGGGGCAATTCATTGGAGGATCCAGTCAACATATTTATACACTCATGCTCAGTACTGGCCGCTGCATCAACAATACCGTTGAAACTATTAGGAATCTGAGAAACTATAGACTGGTCTTCTGGAGGATCTTTCTTCTCAAGGTCTATCTCCATCTGATCCTGACTAGGATAGCTTTCCATTAAAGAGTTGGTATTACAGGCATATCTATGACGAAAGGACTGCGATTTTCTCCGGCTGGATCTTGAGTTTGTGGATGAGAAATCTTCTTTCTCATTAAAATTTCCAGTCACTGCCTTACTTCTACCCTGAGATCTGGCTTCCTTAGGCATCAGCAGCTTGTCATCTACACGAGATTCACGCTCTGCATTTAGTTTCTCACTTTTGCTGCCAGTAGAAGGAGGAAGCGATCTCGATCTTTGTGATAACTTGGAATATTTATCCTTCCAACCATCGCTACTGCTAATACCCAAAGGACCATCCCACCTTGCAGTTCCCTTTTTCATATCAAATCCATCCCTGGCTCCATCTACACCCGTTACAGCATCCAAATTCGCTATTTTTGAATCAGGAATAGAAAGCATTTCACCAAGTGTGCTGCCCTTACCACCCACTCCCACATCTTGATATCTTTGAGCCATTTTCCACCTCTCCAATAGTCTCTTCTTTGCCTTCCTACTGACAAAGGATTCTGTTGAATCATAAGAAGTCATTTTCATCACCACTGATTCACTTGCAGAATCAATCCCAGAAAAATCATGAAGGCCCCCAGTCCCAGGTATTTCTTTGACACAAGATGGATAATCAATCATCATGCGATCAAAAACCTCTTGCACTTCTCTATTAAATTTCTTGGCAGCGTCTCTAGCTTCTCTAGCACTCATCATGCGACCAGAAGTCTCTCTCATTTCTCTAGTAGTTTTTTTGGCAGTTTCTCTAGCTTCTCTAGAATTGGACCTTGAAAACTCTCTGTCTTTAGAAAAATCAATCTTTCCCAGATAGCCTTCATCCTTCATATATCCCTTATTGTTCCTACAGTCAAACAAATTAGCATGTGAAGAATCAGGTGATGAAAAAGAGTTACGAGCACTCAGCGCCTTTGCGTAGTTTGGCTTCAGAACAACAATCCTTGTCGTAACTATGTTGGTTTCGTCTTTCCCATCTGCACGAATTTTCGATGACTTGAGAGAATTATGAGGACTATGACTACTGTAAGAGTGGCTCAAAATGTGATCCTCGTTTATCTGCTTAGAGCCAATGTCATGCTTCTTATAAGCTTCTCGCTCTGCTTTCCAGCCTTTAGCCTTGGATTCATGTTTTGAAGACTCTGATGGATTTACAACTGCTATGTGATTGCACAGAGAACTGGAAGGAACCCCTTGAACAGCACGCATATGCTTTACAAACAAGGAATCTGGTTGCTGAAGAAGTTCCACCACTAAGTCTTTATTGGAGCTTGACTTCTCAACTGTGTCTTCAAAGACATCCTTGAACTCTGCCTGCTCCACAAAGCTTTTCTTATGGGATCGGTCCTCAAACAGACGAGCATCTCTTTGCGATAATATTGGTGCAGTCCGCTGTATATTGTTATTAGTGAAGTTTTTTTGTTGTCTACGAATTGCCTGCTGAGATGGCAAGCCATCGAGACCCATCAATCTGGCAACTAAACTTGGTGGTGCCAACGTTGAAATATTTTTTTCTTCATGGACTTGCTGGTTTCCTGATATTAATGGACATGCCAACATAAGATTGTCAGGCAGATACACAAACACAATCATACTCACTGTATAATCATTTATCACAAACTTGCAGTAAATCTACTGTGCACTACGCAATTGAAACCCTCAACCTTATAGAATGATTTGTTGCTAAGAATTCATCTATGAGGAAGATGATCAAAAACTGAAAGCACAAAACAGTTCAGAATTCAATCCAAAACAGAAAAGGTAGAGTATAAGAATGATAAGCTTCTACGGCCTCAGAAATAATTAAAAAAATAATAATTTCTTTGTATGTCAAATAGAATTTGGAGCACATCTTTCAAGACACTAGGGCCACTCTGGAATTAAATCTCATCATAACTATAGAATTCAATAAAGAAAACCAAATTATGCAAGATACCACTACACCAAAAGCACTACTTCATTCCACTTGCAAACAAACTAACTTTAAGAAAGCACTAGCAATGCCAAAACTAAATATAAGCTCAGGTTTCACACAAAGCATGTTTAAAAACAAAATCATAAAAGATGTTGTTTGGCCGCAAATAAAATGTAATTAAAGGGGGGAAATCAAAAACGTGTATTTAGCATTCTGTGGACGCATTAAACTATTTTCAATATCAATGATCTCTCAGAATAAAAAAATTAATTAAAACAAACATCCTAATTCATGTACTACAAATACAAAACACGAACTGAATCAATTGGCTATTCAGATAATGCAGTAGGGAGAGAAGAGAAGAAGAATTTGGAAAACCTCTTAAGCATAGACCCTTGGTTCACAGAAATGTGTTTGGTTCCCAGACATTGTAGTAGAAAGATAAAGTTAAAAAAAAAAAGATAAAAGGGAAAAAAAATAGAAAAAAAAAACTCCATATAAGAATTCATTTATTTTGCTTAATCTTAGAAGAATAAATTTAATTATGTCTCATTGTCAATTCTCCTGCTCAATTTTATCAGGAAATAAACAGACATCTTATATAAACCCATTTAAGAGATGAGAGAGACAGAGAGAGAGGAATTCACCTTTAAACTTATCACTGGAACTCTTCGATTTCCCTAGCCGCCTAATTCTATCCATTTTCAAACTGATTCAAGCGGAAAACAAAAACAAGGACAAAAAGGAAACCAGAAATTACCAAAATATATAGATATATATAATAGAAAAACTGAAGCTTCGAGAAAAGCTTAGATCAGAAAGCCAAGGCCTAGATATTTAGCTCATTCATTCAAACACCTGCACAACACACATTGGTATAAGTAGAAATTACATACACGCAATTGTATAGATATATATAGAGAGAGAGAGAGAGAAAGAGAAAACAAAAATGAAAGAGGGGCTTACAGTGACAGAGCAAGAGCGGACATTAATGACGGCTTGTTCGGAGGAACTGTTTAGGGGCTTTTTTTAACATGTAATTTTTTAGAGAGAGAAAAGTGTGTGTTTTTGAACTTTCAAAATACGTACAGACTAGAGAGAGAGAGACAGAGAGAGAGAGAGTGACACGAGAGGAGTATAAGCCTATCTGCGCGGGCAAGTGGTGTGGTCCCACAGGATTGGTGGTGGGCCCTACATGCCAGATGGACAGTGACTTTGGATCCACGTAGCTGACATGTTTGGTTCGTTGGTTGAGAAACTGTTGAGTGTTGAAAGAGTAGGGTGATGATATATAATCTGAAAAAGAGAAGCACCTTTTACGGTTTTTTTTCCTAAAAATGTCACTGCAAAAATCAATATTACTCTTTTACTATCGACAATCGTTTTAGAATATCAAAAAGTCAAATTTTAAAATTAATGTGATTTATTTAATTTTTATAAAATAATAAATTTTATTATTAAAATAATTTAATATTTTTATAATTATATTATCCAAAATTAATATAGATAAGCTCGTATTTAATATAAATTCTTCTTTTACTTTTGGGGCTATCTACAATAATCTGATTACCGTAATCTTATTATCAATAATAGTTGATTGATTATAACTTTATTATCGTAATATAACTTGTCATAATATAAATCTTTATTACCTTAATTAATCTCCAAGTATTAATTAGTTTTCTTGTTAGATCTTTTCAAATCTTATATTCAAACACCGTATTTAATAAATTATGATCTTTAATAGTTTTTGACAAAAAAAATATGAAAAATTAATTTTTAGAAAAGAAAATATTAATGACAAACTTATAGGAAAGTGTGTTGTATAAGATGTTATTTTTTCAACAACTTAAGGATAAATTTATAATTTGTGTTTTCTACAAATGTACTAAAGTAAATTTTAATTATTTTTAAACTCAAAATTGATATGATTCATTAAAAGTTTTAAAATAATTAATTTTACGGTATGTAATAATTTTTAGACAATTTATAATATTATTTATTATATTTATTAAAATTAAATAAATTTATGTCAATTTTAAGTTTAAAGATATTTCAAGTTAACTTACAAAAATCAATATGGTCATATATTTTGAAATAGATGGTGTATAATTTTTTTAATTTTATTTAAAAGTATTTTGAAATCCAAATCTCTACTCATTAATAAGTAATTTGGAAGAGTTACCAAATACTAAAATATCTTAAATTTAATTTAAAAGTATTTTTAGTACAGCAAATAATTCCACAAATTGGGCCTAGTTAATTTTATAATAAATTGATCAATTAACTAATATAAAGAGAATCTATGTGTCGATATTGTATTATTATTTAATTAATCAAAATTAACTCCTGAGAGAGAAAAAATTACCCCATGAGATGACTAGTATTTTTTGGGCAGGTGGAGAGGTAACATCTATAGACTATATATAGTCTAGGGGGTTAGGTTTTGTTTGTACTCTTTGACCCAAGTTGAGTAAAAAACCTAGCTCTATGGTTAATTTTCTCATGTGTGCTTGTTTTTAGGGAAGAGTTTAAATTATTAGATTTATGGATACTCCAAACACGATACTGTTATTTTTTTTGTCATCTTTTTGGCTATAATATGATCAAAAATGCTGTGCAAGTTAATTTATTTACTTTCTGGTAAATACTTTTTTTAAAATTTTCATAATTTATTATAATTAATAATTAATATATTCTAACTCAGGGAGAGGGGTATAAATGTGGAAGGGGATAAGTGGCCATCTATTTTCTGGTTAATCATCAAAATTTAAAACTTCAAATTCGAAAGAAATTCGAAAGAAAATAAAATAAAAGAAAAAAGAGCTACTTTCTTACTGTTCCAAGGAAGATGAGACTTATTCCAATAAATTTTCCATGACATAAAAAAATTTACATTAAAAAATGCAAGAGAAAATATATTAATTATTGAAAAATAATTAGTGATGAAATCTAGAATTCAAAGACAAATCATAGGGAAAACATCTTGATAATTAAGTATCCCAACTAGGCATAAATTATGAATGCAAATCTCCATGGGTCAATATGTTTTTAGCGATCCGGTTAGTATGAAATTTATTTTTTTGATAATTTAGTTAATTGGCAAATAAAATGCTGACACACATAGAGCATCCGGGCGGTTTGGTGCGATTTGAAGTCCAAATCGCACCCGAAACCGCTTAGATGCGGTTTGAAAAATTCAAAACTGCACCCGAAACCGTTTGTGATTGGTGCGGTTCGGTTTTAGTTGGTGCGGTTTCGGTTCCAAAACCAATTGAAACAATAAAAAATTTAAGCCTTCAATAAAATTTAACATAAAACTTACATTGAGCAATTAACTTAGTGACAAAGTAGACAATGAGAATTATATCAAGCATGCTTTAAAACTAAAATATGCGCTATATAAAACAACGGAGACTATTCGATAATAAGCAAGAATGTTTATCTAGTTCCCCAAAAATTAAAAGTATATACTGAAGATAAAATAAAATATATTGCAGGGAGGATTAAAAATAATCTATTAGACTATTACAATTATAGCATTGACATTAACCAATGCATCAAGTGCTCGAGCAACTTTAGAATTTACTAGAGATAATACATACATACACACACATGGTGCGATTTCGATTTTATGCGGTTTGGTTTTGGCTAGTAACCAAATCGGAACCATAAATTTGGTTATTCAACCCACCTAAAACCGTCACATACGCCGAAACCGTTGGTGCGATTTTAATTGGTGCGGTTCGTGCGGTTTTTGGTGAGATTTCGGTTCCAATTTGGTTACTTGCTCAGCCAGCATCGCCTGCGTGTCAGCACTCTATTGGCCAATTAACAAATTTATCCAAAAATGAACTTCATGCTAATCATTTCCGTTTTTAGTGTACACCAAAAGATGATAGTATATCGATGAGGTAGGGTCTATTTGCTTAATTATATATATATATTATTTTTTGTGCAACCATATTTGGTACCAATTAATTTAATGGAGTATGTTATAGTATGCTTGTTAGGCGCGTAAATGAATCGGGTGAAATAGGGTATTGAGTTAATTAAATTTAATTTATAAAATTTATTAAATTTGAAATAAGATTTAATTAAAACTCGTTTAAAAACGTACATAAAATAATTTTGAACAAAAATCAAAAAGGAAGTGAAAGGGGCCATTTACTAAACTACTCTCATTTATCAGATCCAACAGAACAGATGAAGATGTATATTTTCAAGACTAAAATGCATAAAAGTAATTTTATTCTAGTATATATGATGCATGACAATCATAAAGTAATTTAAAGCTATCAAGTCTTAATGATGCCGTGTCGTATTACGACGTTTTTGGTAATTTTATTTTTTTAAAATTATTTGACATTTTATATAATTTTAAAAAATTAATCATAATTTTTTTAAAAAAAATCTTAATTTTTATATATAATTTTAAAACGATATATATTATGGGACGGATAGAGTACTAATAACAAAAGCACCTGACGTTGATGATATTGCCAAAGAAACGTTAGAAAGAAAATGAAATTTAAGGTGTATCTTAATTATTTTAAAATATTTAAAAAAAAAAAATCAACCGTTCATATTGCAAGAACATGAAAAAAGAAAATAAAAATATTTATAATTTTGTGCAGTAAAAACTCTTATTTTAAGTATTATTTCATCTGTCTCATAATATATCACGTTTTAGATGATTTTATTTTTTAAAAATTATTTATCGTTTTATATAATCTAGGAGAATTTACGATCTTTCTAAAATTACCCTTATAAAAAAATATTAGATATGAGAGAGAATATGAGATAAATATGATAATTTAAAAATATTATAGATAATTAATATTATATTTAATATTATATAATTATTTTCTTAATTTTTACACACTACTCTAAAACGTCATGTATAATCAGATGAATAGAGTAAATTTTTTGTATAATTTCAATGGCATGTACGTATATATACATATATTATACTATATGTATGGAGTAATGTATATGGAGTAGTACATTATTTTTATTGGATTTGACGGTAAATAAAAACAAGTACGTGGTGTACCCTCAGCATGGTAGTGAATAAGACATTGTTAATTACTACCTAACATTTGAGTTGGTTAATTACCAAACTAATTGACCATTAACCTACCTACTTTTACACCAAAAGTTGAAACATACGTACTCCAATCTAAATATGCCTTGTTCTTACTGCTTTTAACTAAAATTTAATTAAGGAAACTGATAAATTTACAATCAAAAATAATATTTTTACATAAAAATCGTTCTTTATAAATCATATAACGACAATTTTTACCATTGTCATACATCTATAATGTGACGCCCCCAGAATAGGTATACAACACCCATTCTGAGTCGCCAAATACATGGTACAGAAAGCAAACTACAACTTCAATAATACAATTGTCGTGCAAAATACGACAACACATACTGTGAGTTTAAATACAAATATTGTCTTCTAGACAATATCCACACTCAAATAAATCCTCATTACAATTATTCAAACACTATATTACAGAAATAGTGAGGACTGCTAATACATCTTTCTAGAACCATCACTCCATACCCCGACTAGATCCTGCTATGTTCTCACCTCCTGAGAAGAAAAATGGAACAAAAAGGAAAAGGGTGAGCTCAACTAGCCCAGTAAAGAATATTATGACTAAGATAATATACAACAAATTATCGTTAGTCTTCAACAGGGAAAAATCTGATAGAATATAATCGACAACAAGTTTTAGATCAACAACTGCAGCGGAAACAGCAAACCATTAGAAGAGTCAAGTAGAGAAAGAATTCTACTATCTTCTAAGATTTAAAAGTCCATCATCAATATTTTATCCCTGTAACAACAATCAATAATCATCTTTAATCAAATATTCATCTTTGCACTACAGGCCAAAGATATTCATTTGTATCACCAGTCGGTCATGTTCATCTCAACACCTGTTCATCTTTGCACTACAGGCCAAAGATATTCATCAAGTAATCATACATCTTTGCACTACAGGCCAAAGATATTCATTAATATCATCATTTAGGACTGAGGATGATGAAAAATATCTTAAAGAGAACGAATCCAATGAGACAGAAGGTCAAATAGTAGGAATTCGTATAACAGTTTATCCAAGATCAATAATACTTCATAATAATAAATTGTGAAGCAGAATTCAAAAATAAAGATCAAAACATGGATACAATCAAAGATAGTAACCATAATAGACATCTTGGACAAAAAGGGAAAATTTTATTTTTCGGTGAATAGTGCCGTATTCGTAAATAGTGCCGTATACGTGAATAGTGCCGTATACGTGAATAGTAACCCCCGACATAAAAAGTTCCAAATTTGATAAAAACTCATATCAATATTTCAGCATAATGATATTGAAGAAAATAATATCATTAAGAAGAAAATAATATCCCTTACCTCAAAATATCAGTACTTCTGGTCGGAATACCGGTATAAGGCTGAAAGAAACTTGCTCTGATGAATAGAAACTCTCAAAGTATCTAAATACTCACAAAATACACTCAATAATCTAGAGAGAGAAAGAGAGAAAACTTGTTTCTGGTGTAATTTTCAATTCTAACTTAGCCCTCTATTTATAGGAAAATTTTGGTAGGTTTGACCTGCAACCTGATGGCTTTACCTGCTACTATTCCCACCTACCACATTTGAAATATAATTCAGCACATTTCTTCACCAACCACAAGTGGGGCCCACCAATTCTAGAATTTTCCATCAAAATGATAAACTCCGAAAATTCAACAATTTCTGAACCAGTCATCTTGTAAAATTCATAATAAATCATACGTTCATTTTTAACGGTTCAAAATTTGTGGGCATATACTCAACTTATATATGTATAACATATCCAAAAATTACCACGATCCAACGGTCGGATTAAAAATTATAACCCCCGCAAAATATCTCAAAAACCCTGATTTTTAATACCTCCATTCTGATAAAAATACGGATAAAAATCTCAACATTAACTCCTTCATTTTTAACCACAAAAATATATTCCTCATTTATATCCACATAAAATAAATATTTTCTTATCATATGAATCAATAATTAATTATTCACAAATAATATTACAGAATCACATTTATGACAACCAGGCCGTTCCCAGGAAAGAGGGGGCTTTCCAATAAAGATTTTTCCTTACTGGCGCGCAATTAGATGACCAAACCTCTCCTTAGACAGAACTTTCTAGACATTGCCAATAATGTTATCTAATAATATTATTCAAATAATATGAATTATTGATCTGATAATGGAAAATACTGTGCAGCAACAATTATTGAAACAACAATAATATAAAATATCAACGCAGCAATTATTGAATCAATAAAATAAAATATTGAATAATAACTACTGTAACAATTATTGAGTAGTGCCTTCTTACGTAAGAATCAATAATTGGTGCAATACCGTGTGCTACTGTATTTTAACCACCGGGTATTCCAACAGTATTAACGGTAACAACTACGCCGTTATTTATAAACAACTTATACTTGTCGTTTTCTTCATCCAATCGCTTTCCGTTATGGGGCCCACACAAGGCTGCGTCGTCGTACGAATATTCCCCGACAGCAAGAATATTCCACGACCAACCGAATATTCACCGACCAAAAATAAATATTTTATAACCACTTGCTTATTTTGCAAAATTTGCACATTTCACCCATAACCAAAGTATTATATCAAATTAACCCCTTATTATTCACAATAATATTTAGAGAAAATTTGATTTTATTCATTAATAAGTTGGGGTCTTACAACCTCCCCTCCTTATGAAATTTCGTCCTCGAAATTGACGTACGTACCTGATGTTTCAAAAAGGTGAGGATACCTCGCTTTCATTTCTGATTCCAACTCCCAGGTCATTTCTTCAATAGCATGGTTTCTCCACAAAACCTTAACTTGTGGTATAACCTTCGTGCGTAGGACATGCTCTTTCCTATCCAAGATCTTAACAGGTACCTCCTCGTACGTTAAATCTTCAGCTATCTCGTCTGGTTCTAACTCAATAATGTGGTTCGGGTCTTTAACATATTTACGAAGCATAGATATGTGAAAAATATTATGAACACGAGACATGCTTGGAGGTAATGCGAGTCTATATGCCACATTTCCTATTCGCTCAAGAATCTCAAATGGACCAACAAATCTTGGATTGAGCTTTCCTCTCTTCCCAAATCTTGTAACTCCCTTCCATGGTGCAACACGTAACAATACATGATCCCCAATATTAAATTCCACGTCCTTCCGATGAAGATCCGCATAACTCTTTTGTCGATCCTGTGCCGTTTGTATACGTTGTCGAATCGTTTGGATCTTCTCTGTAGTAATGCGTACCAATTCTGGTCCCAACAATGTTGCTTCACCCACCTCGTCCCAGCATACTGGAGAACGACATTTTCTTCCATACAACGCCTCAAATGGAGCCATACCTATGCTCGCCTGATAACTGTTGTTGTAGGAGAATTCCACCAATGGTAGGTACTTATCCCAACTCCCTTTGAGATCTAAGACACAAAGTCTTAATAGATCTTCAAGAGTTTGAATAGTCCTCTCTGATTGTCCGTCCGTTTGAGGATGGTATGCTGAACTGAATCGTAAATCCGTGCCCATAGCTTTCTGCAAGCTAACCCAAAATCGTGAAGTGAATCTTGGGTCACGATCCGAAACTATGGATACTGGCATGCCATGCAATCTCACAATCTCGTTCACGTACATACTAGCAAGACGTTCAAGGGAATAAGTCTCACGTATCGGCAAGAAATGAGCGGACTTGGTTAATCTATCAACAATAACCCAAATCGCATCTATGCCTTGAGAAACCTTGGGAAGACCTGTAACAAAATCCATAGTAATGTGTTTCCACTTCCATTTCGGGATCTCAAGTGGTTGCAATGGACCCTTTGGCACTTGATGCTCCGCCTTTACACGTTGACAAGTTAAACACCTCGAGATAAACTCCGCGATCTCTCTTTTCATATTGCTCCACCAAAATGTATGTCGAAGATCGTGATACATTTTGGTACTCCCAGGATGGATTGCAAACGGTGTGTTGTGTGCCTCCATCATTATTCTATGCTTCAAGTCAAAATCGTTAGGAACACAAAGTCTGGAGTTGACTCGAAGTATTCCTTCTTCATCGATTCTTGCTTCTGGAATAGCACCTTCTTGCACTTTCTTCTTCATACGCATCAGCTCTATATCCGTAGCTTGAGCAGCTTTAACTTTATCGATTAAAGTCGGTTCTACTCGTATATTTGATATCATCATGTGGGTACTTGGAGCCTTCATCTCTATCTCCATCCTTTGCAAGTCATACAAAATGGGCCTTTGTGTTAAAAACATTGCACTCGTACCCGCATATGATCTTCTACTCAATGCGTCAGCTACTACGTTTGCTTTTCCAGGATGGTATTGGATGGTATGATCGTAATCTTTCAACAGCTCAAGCCAACGTCGTTGCCGCATGTTGAGTTCCTTTTGGGTGAAGAAATATTTGAGGCTTTTATGATCTGTATAGATCTCCACTTTCTCCCCATACAGGTAGTGTCTCCAGATCTTCAACGCAAAAACGACTGCTGCCAACTCCAAATCATGAGTAGGATAATTCCTCTCATATTCTTTGAGTTGTCGTGAGGCATAGGCTATGACTTTCCCATGTTGCATGAGAACACATCCTAACCCTTTGCCTGAAGCATCGCTGTAGATAACAAATCCATCCGAACCAGATGGTATTGTCAAAACAGGTGCCGAAATGAGTCTCCTCTTGAGTTCTTGGAAACTCTTCTCGCATTCCTCACTCCATACGAATTTTGTATCTTTCCGAGTCAGCTGAGTTAACGGAGTAGCGATTCGAGAAAATCCTTCCACAAATCTCCGATAATAACCAGCTAAGCCCAGAAAGCTACGTACTTCGGTTACCGACTTCGGTTGCTCCCAACTTTGTATGGCTTCAATCTTCGCCGGGTCGACAGATACTCCATGTTTTGACACCACGTGCCCAAGGAATGCTACTTCCTCAAGCCAGAACTCGCATTTCTTCAGTTTGGCATATAGCTTGTTTTCACGAAGCCTTTGCAGTACCAGCTTCAAATGGCGCTCATGATCTTCACGGCTTTTGGAATAGATGAGGATGTCATCAATAAAGACAACAACGAACTGATCCAAATATTCTTTGAATACACGGTTCATCATATCCATGAAGGCAGCAGGAGCATTAGTCAATCCAAAAGACATTACTAAGAATTCATAATGCCCGTACCGAGTTCTGAAGGCAGTCTTTGGAATATCCTCAGTTTTAATCTTCAGCTGATGATATCCAGAACGAAGATCGATCTTTGAAAAGAATTGTGCTCCTTGCAACTGGTCAAACAGGTCATCAATGCGAGGTAGCGGATACCTATTCTTGATGGTGACATGGTTCAATTCTCGATAGTCAATACAAAGTCGCATACTCCCGTCTTTCTTCTTTACGAATAAAACAGGAGCACCCCAAGGAGACGTACTAGGACGAATAAAACCGATGTCCAACAACTCCTGTAGTTGGACTTTTAACTCCTGAAGTTCAATAGGAGCCATTCGATATGGGGTTTTAGAAATGGGCTTTGTACCGGGTTCAAGGTCAATAAAGAATTCAATTTCTCGTTCCGGGGGTAGACCGGGAAGTTCTTCAGGAAATACATCGGAAAATTCTCTAACAATAGAAATATTATTCAAATCTGACTTGTCTTTGTTCAAATCCATAACATGGGCTAAGAAAGCTTGACATCCGTTTTTCAATAAACGAATAGCTTTGTGGCTTGATATGACAGTGACTGATTTTAGTGGTTTAGTAGTTTGAATTCGTATGACAGGTTGGTTAGGAATATGAAAACTAACAACCTTACGAAAACAATCAATTTTAGCATGATGAGTGGTTAACCAATCAATTCCTAAAATCACATCAAAAGCAAGTATCTTTAAAGAGATAAGATCAACAGGTAATGTGATAGTGCCAACTTGGATCATGCAAGATTTATAAACTGTAGATGTAACGAAGGTTTCACCCAACGGAGTTTCAACAGATAAGTTAAAGTCCAATTTCTCCGGAGTCAAGTTTAAACGTTGAGCACAAGCAGGAGAGATAAAAGAATGGGTAGAACCGGTATCTAGTAAAGTATAAACTTCGCAAGAATTCAAGATTAGCTTACCCGTGATCACCTCGTTCGGGTTTCTCACGTTTTGGCCAGTTACGACAAACGCTCTTCCAGGAACCGCTGATTTCGCCTTATCCGGGACAGCCCTTGGAATCACCACTCCCGCTGAACTTGGTTTCGCTATAGTACAATCTCGAGCGATGTGGCCTTCCTTCCCACAGTTGTAACACACCTTGGATTGTTGTGGACAGTTTGGGCTGATATGTCCCTCTTTCCCGCATTTGTAACATCTAACTGGCGGTCGTTCTCCTCCCCTAAAATTTGTTGTTGGTGCTGGTGCTGGTGCTGATGTCTTCCCGTCATTGTTGAATCTCCTCTTTCTGAAATTTCCACTTGACTCACCTCTCCTATTATCATGGCCACGATGACCACCCGAGTGGTTACCGCCTTTGTTCGTATTTTTCCCTCCTCGTTGGTTATCATCGCTCTGATGATTGCTGTCACCGGTATGACCCTGGTTGTGGTCCCTCGGTTGAGTATACTCATTATCTCTCTCTAATAATTGGGCCCTGTTGACAACGTCTGAATACAGAGAAAATTTATGAGAGATAAGGTATTGACGAATCTCAGGTTTTAAACCTCTCAGAAACATCCGCGTCATTCGTTCCTCATTTTCGACCAAATGAGGTGCAAACCTGGATAACTCTGCAAACTTCGCCTCGTACTGGGACACCGTCATGTTGTTTTGTTCCAGTCTAATAAACTCAACCTCCTTCATATGACGAATACTTTCAGGAAAGTACTTGTCATTGAACAGTTTTTGAAATGTTTCCCAGGACATGTTGAGTGCGTCAGGCTGGGTACGCTTCACAGACTCCCACCAGTAGTCTGCCTCACCGCGGAACATAAATGTGGCGAATGGAACCTTCTGTTCCTCCGTGCATCCCAAGACATCAAATATCTTGGTAATTTGCTTGACCCACGTTTCCGCCATGATCGGATCCGGCTTTCCCTTAAATTCTGGTGGTCCCAATTCTTTGAACTGCTTAGCTGTGACAAACCGCGCGTTGTTATCATTTCCACCCGTATTCTGCACACGAGTCTCCCTCGTCTGATTTTGCATGAACTGCAAAAAGCTCCTAAACATTCCATCATTCATCGTTTGCTCGGTAACGTTGTTTACAGGAGGAATATTGCCTTCCTGTTGCACGTTCCCCTGGGTAGTGATCAAAGGTGTCTCCACGGTCTGATTTACTCCATTATTAACGTTCTCAGCTGCCATTCTTAAATACTGCCATAAAACAAGGGTTAATAGTCATGTCATATATTATCCCTATACTCTGACCGACCAAATAAACACCAAATAAACTTAGTCAGGTCATACTAGCGAAGGAATTCCCCGTCTCTCCCCCCCTAGTTCTTGTCTCACATCTCAGCCAGGGATCATATCCCTAAGCTCTGATACCAACTGTGACGCCCCCAGAATAGGTATACAACACCCATTCTGAGTCGCCAAATACATGGTACAGAAAGCAAACTACAACTTCAATAATACAATTGTCGTGCAAAATACGACAACACATACTGTGAGTTTAAATACAAATATTGTCTTCTAGACAATATCCACACTCAAATAAATCCTCATTACAATTATTCAAACACTATTTTACAGAAATAGTGAGGACTGCTAATACATCTTTCTAGAACCATCACTCCATACCCCGACTAGATCCTGCTATGTTCTCACCTCCTGAGAAGAAAAATGGAACAAAAAGGAAAAGGGTGAGCTCAACTAGCCCAGTAAAGAATATTATGACTAAGATAATATACAACAAATTATCGTTAGTCTTCAACAGGGAAAAATCTGATAGAATATAATCGACAACAAGTTTTAGATCAACAACTGCAGCGGAAACAGCAAACCATTAGAAGAGTCAAGTAGAGAAAGAATTCTACTATCTTCTAAGATTTAAAAGTCCATCATCAATATTTTATCCCTGTAACATCAATTAATAATCATCTTTAATCAAATATTCATCTTTGCACTACAGGCCAAAGATATTCATTTGTATCACCAGTCGGTCATGTTCATCTCAACACCTGTTCATCTTTGCACTACAGGCCAAAGATATTCATCAAGTAATCATACATCTTTGCACTACAGGCCAAAGATATTCATTAATATCATCATTTAGGACTGAGGATGATGAAAAATATCTTAAAGAGAACGAATCCAATGAGACAGAAGGACAAATAGTAGGGATTCGTATAACAGTTTATCCAAGATCAATAATACTTCATAATAATCAATTGTGAAGCAGAATTCAAAAATAAAGATCAAAACATGGATACAATCAAAGATAGTAACCATAATAGACATCTTGGACAAAAAGGGAAAATTTTATTTTTCGGTGAATAGTGCCGTATTCGTGAATAGTGCCGTATACGTGAATAGTACCGTATACGTGAATAGTAACCCCCGACACAAAAAGTTCCAAATTTGATAAAAACTCATATCAATATTTCAGCATAATGATATTGAAGAAAATAATATCATTAAGAAGAAAATAATATCCCTTACCTCAAAATATCAGTACTTCTGGTCGGAATACCGGTATAAGGCTGAAAGAAACTTGCTCTGATGAATAGAAACTCTCAAAGTATCTAAATACTCACAAAATACACTCAATAATCTAGAGAGAGAAAGAGAGAAAACTTGTTTCTGGTGTAATTTTCAATTCTAACTTAGCCCTCTATTTATAGGAAAATTTTGGTAGGTTTGACCTGCAACCTGATGGCTTTACCTGCTACTATTCCCACCTACCACATTTGAAATATAATTCAGCACATTTCTTCACCAACCACAAGTGGGGCCCACCAATTCTAGAATTTTCCATCAAAATGATAAACTCCGAAAATTCAACAATTTCTGAACCAGTCATCTTGTAAAATTCATAATAAATCATACGTTCATTTTTAACGGTTCAAAATTTGTGGGCATATACTCAACTTATATATGTATAACATATCCAAAAATTACCACGATCCAACGGTCGGATTAAAAATTATAACCCCCGCAAAATATCTCAAAAACCCTGATTTTTAATACCTCCATTCTGATAAAAATACGGATAAAAATCTCAACATTAACTCCTTCATTTTTAACCACAAAAATATATTCCTCATTTATATCCACATAAAATAAATATTTTCTTATCATATGAATCAATAATTAATTATTCACAAATAATATTACAGAATCACATTTATGACAACCAGGCCGTTCCCAGGAAAGAGGGGGCTTTCCAATAAAGATTTTTCCTTACTGGCGCGCAATTAGATGACCAAACCTCTCCTTAGACAGAACTTTCTAGACATTGCCAATAATGTTATCTAATAATATTATTCAAATAATATGAATTATTGATCTGATAATGGAAAATACTGTGCAGCAACAATTATTGAAACAACAATAATATAAAATATCAACGCAGCAATTATTGAATCAATAAAATAAAATATTGAATAATAACTACTGTAACAATTATTGAGTAGTGCCTTC